>JAGSMS010000004.1:3422500-4672500 GCA_029286595.1 Bhutanitis thaidina | reverse complement strand
GTGTTTATTTATCTGTGGTTCACCACGCACTTTATGAAATATTATTGCATTTTGCTGATATTTCACTCTTCTATTCTGTGAGAGTGTGGTGCTGCAGCTGTAATGTAGCTGCATCGTGGCTCTACTACATAAAATAATAATCTTCATCTTCATCAGCCTTTTTAACTCCTCTGCTGAATATAGGCCTCAATAAGAAATCTATAGCAAAAGCTGGCATGAATTTCTCGAAATGTTTGACCATATTTAACCCGTCCAGGATGGTGACACACCTCCTGACGGGACCCACGTACTAGAAAAGCTCTTTCCCATCATTAGTCACTGGGATTTGATTTTGGCAAATTTGGTTTCTTCGTCATCATTAGGTCACCAAAAAGAAGTTTGTTAGAAAGCAGGGTACACCATGTGCAGGTGAAGTTGCCATTGGGGAAATAATGGTAGCCCTTACACCCCTTAAATCTGAACTTTTAAGTTTGCATATTTGAAATGATTAATCCGCCATCTGTTCGATATTCATTATTCAACTATTTAGTGATAGTGGAAACACACAGAAACTGAAGAATCTGAAACGGTGATCAGTGATACAATCGTAGCCGAAGCCAATGTTTTTGCAACGTACAAATAATTAAATATCGATTCTGGTTTTATTATAGTGTTGCTTCACGTGTTTCAGACACTGTCCGATTATTATTCCGATCTTATGGAACAAACGTAAAATTTTCACAACTTCCGATTATAATAGGAATATGTCGCCGTGTTCGAAAGCGACCTGATGGATAATTATCATCGTCCGATTACTGACGATCAGCTATTGACAGGCTACACAATATTTTCTTACTAATGGATTCAGCAGAGGCTCGATCCTTGGACGTTAAATAAAGCGGTAATTTACGTACACCACAAGCGGGCAGCAAACCGATTTCGCTTATAAATCGAGGCAGCTGTAATTGCTGCGGTCCGGAGAGATTTCTTCAATTATATACCCACAACTGAGCCCGTCCCAGTTACAGCTCGCGACTCACGTCTGCTTAGAAAGCCGGTTATATGAAGCGTGCCCACTTTTTTACATCGCATCGACTATTTATTGTAACTTTTTGCGGAGTATTAAAAAAGTTATCTACGAGAAACCCAGACGATATCTTTCTTACTTCAAAATCATCGATAGACAAACTTTTTATTGTCATTGCAAACGGTCGTATAGTACCTTGTCACATTTAATTTAAAGCGATATAATATGTTCAAATACTTAATGTATAACCATCAATTATGTTTTTGGCTATCTATATCGAAGTGTATTTTTCTGTGTGACTAATAACGTTAAATATTATTTTATTAATACCTATATCGATTTATATATATTAAGTGGAAATAATGTAACAACTATATATTTAATAATTTTTGACATTCCAATTTTGAATGATGTTGGAATATCCATTCCATTCGCCGATCTAAAATCCCACAGAATTACTATTCTGTATAATATATAATTACTATATTTCCATTACTATGGATAGCAACATCACTGGTGCGAGATACCGACACTGGAATGTGGGCATTAGGTTTTCCAGATGTGTTAGTAATTCGGAATCCTAAAATAGCCACACTGTGTATAGGAAATAGACCCTTACAAATATATATATTGGTGAAACTCACCACTATCCGCCTCAGTTAGCCACTGTGGGTAAGTCTTTTTTGCAGAAAGCAAGAGGGATCTGTGATAGTAAACACTTGGCCACCAAGTTTCAGCATGTTAAGGAAGTGCTGCACAACAACAAGCTTCGTGTTCCTCGTCTACATCACACGTGACGTCCGTCACACTCCAGCTGGCTATGTGAAGCCGCCCACAGTCGAGCGAATGTCTGCTGTATCACCATACATTAGAGGCATCACGGACAATATCGGCTACGTTTTAAAGCGAGCTTGGGTCAAAACTTATTACAAGCCTCCGACTCCGACTCCGACAAGTCCACTGCTGAACATAGGCCTCCCCCAAAGATTGCCATGAAGCTCGGTCTTGAGCCACTTGCATCCATCAACATCCCGCAAAACTGCGCGGGTCGTCACTCCATCTTGTGGGGGGCCTGTGGGGTCGTCCTACACTGTGTTTGCCTGTACGTGGCTGCCACTCGAGAACCTTTTTCCCCCTACGGTTGTCAGTTCTGCGAGCTATGTGTCCGGCCCATTGCCACTTCAGTTTGCTGATCCTTACGGCTATGTCGGTTACCTTAGTTCTGCTGCGGATATTATCGTTGCAGACTCTATCACGCAGAGAAACACAGAGCATAGCCCTTTCCATAGCGCGCTGAGCAACTTTGAGCGTCGTTATACGGCCTTCAGTGAAGGAACAAGTCTCAGTTCCGTATGTCATCACTGATAACTCCGAGATTCTTCGCCAGAGAATATAAGTCAGTTATACCGAGAAATATTAGTCAGTTATACCATCTGTCAAGTGTAATATCCTTCAACAAGATGCAGGAGTGTACAAGCTTGATTGTGAATGTGGACTCCCTAACATAGGCCATACGAAAAAGACCAAAATAAACGCGCATCAAGGAACACTGTTCTGGAAATCTGATAAAAAATTAAATCTTTGAGGAATTCTGATGAAAATATAGACGCTTCAGAGACTCATATTCTGGATCACCCCAAATCACAAAAATACATTAGATTTGGCAGACCACATGTACTCGCAAGAAAACATCCATTTCTGCCAAGGATGATTCGCGAGGCTATGGACATAAAAAAACTCCCTAATTTCAATAGTGAAAATGGCTGCGTGCTACCTGCTATGGGTCCAGTACTGAATAAAATTAAACCCAATATTAAGCATACCACTGAACGACCACAAGATAGCGTGAGCTCATTCTGCGTAGATCGAACCAAAATTAATAATTAAACGCCTCATTCCTCCTGTGACCACGGCTGCTGCAAATCACTTGAAAGGTTGGGAATAAAAAAAACAAAATAAACACGATATAATTAGTAAATAATAGTTTTATTTCAAATATATGTTGGCTTTTGCTAGCGCTTTTTCGAGAGGTCTATGTTCAGTAGTGGACCAAAACAGGCAGATGTAGTTTAATGCTCTTGCATGTTTAGAATTCTATTTTCATTATCTTTTTTTTGTAAATAAAGAGCATTTCCATGGTTAATGAAAATAAATAAAAAAAATAAAACCGATTAAACCCTAATAAAATAAATGCTTCTTTAGAGGTATTTTCGGTTTGCGTAAAAAGTAACTAAAGTAGCAGCCTGTAAGTCCCCACTCCAGGGCAAAGGCCTCCTTCTCAAATACGAGTATCAGAGAGGTTTTAGGAGCCGGGAAAGGCCCGCCACGCTGCTCCAGTGCGGGTTGGCGGGCTTCACATATCCTCGAAATAATATTTTTATTATTTCTCAGACATGCAGGTTTCCTCACGATGTTTTCCTTCACCGCCGAGCACGTGGTAAATACAGCACTTAAAATTGCTATTAACAATTTTAGTGGTACCGGCATCGGGGTGATTATCGTCGCCCACGTACATCTACAACACCAGAGGTGCTGCAGGTGCGTTGACAGCATTTAAGAGTATTTGGGAGTTGGGAGGGAGGATAAGGATGGAGAGAGGGAGTGGACCTCCGGTTACCTCACTTACCGAACGAAACGCATAAGCATAAAATGCCTCTACTTCACGCCGGTATTCTTCGAGCAGCAGCAAAAGCCGCCACCGCCCGCTTGGCTGTACCACGAATGTATGTATTTTATAAGTATGTATAGTATATTATGTATATATTATGTATATAATAAGTATGTAATATAATATAATAATGTTAATTTACATTAATTACTTATTTGAGTTATTGTACCTGCCAACATGTATTTCTTTTTCACCCACAGATGACTGGCAGAGAATGCCCATTTTATACCATAGTTTTGGGAGTATACATATAAATAAATTATTAAATGTTAAGGAATTATTGAGGAAAAAACATGTACTTATATAATTTGTTAATCCAAATTAAATAAAAAATATCTAATTTCTAACATCAGATTTAACACGCAACTAAATTATGAAGCAACCCGCAAGTTTTTTTAATTTATGACAACAATACTCAATACAGTTACGGCACAGATAAAAAATACATCAAAATCGTAGTGTTTCTTTTGCACCACTGGCTGCAGTTAAGAAAGTTAAAACAGCCAGATATAGTAGATTAAAAAAGAAGAGTATATATTTTACACTTCGTTAAGCATAACGACACTATTTTAGTTCTTACAATTTTTTAATCGATTACTTTTTGTGGCGGTGAAATCGATACAAAATGTTCATTGTAAAGTGTTTTTCAATGAACTGGCTGTTAGGGACCGTTACTGTACTTTATTATTTTTGCACAATCACCCAGCGACTACGGTAGCTTTTGTTAACCTGATCGAGATAAACATGACAGCGTGGATAAATACCGGTATTTATGTGGAGTGGTCTTTATTTAGGAGCTCAGTTTAGCGGTCTGCCTGCGGGCTTTGTCTACAAGGCCTTATTTAATCCCGTGTTCTATCCCTTGCTCAGAATATTCATTTATTAATCAGATACGGATTTGAATTTTCTGTACTAAAGCGGATTGGGTTGAATTTATATTAAGGTATAGCAGCAGTTAAAATTGCTATTAACAATCTTAGTGGTGCCGGCACCGAGGATCGAACCCAGGTCACTCGCGTACTATTACACTAAAGTGAGCGCCCTGACCACTAGGCTACCACGGCTCGTGATAATGCCCTTTACAGATTTTCATTTGGCATGACTCAGCGAACGGGCTTCCCGAAACTCTCCGGGCGATACAGCGGCCAACTATAGGGTCAAATCGCAAGGTTTGCTTCTCAGTCAAACTGGTATAAGATTTTCAAGGGTTTTTATAGCACTGAGAGTATTTTACAACCATTATGTTTGTAGTGCAACCTTTGTTTCACTTTATATAGTCTTATATAACGATGATGGCCTACTTCGATTCCTTACGATGGCTTATTTCGAACTCAAGCAATTATATTTATTTCTAATAACGAAGATTATACGAGCATAATAAAATTATTATAAACGTCACTCGTATTCTCTTTCAGTATTCGTTAATCATAAAACTTAAAAACAATAAAATCCCTAAAAATATAGCTACGAACTGATACAATATTAAAGAAGCTTGTTAAAGAAACAAAATTAAAAAAGCCTTTATACAAAATAGATTATTATAACGAGGAAAAATGTTCCACACATTTTTGTCCTCGTTATATTATAGCTCTAATAAATTTAATTAATTGACATTAACTTTAATGACTAATTTAACTTGACATTGTTATTATTTTGGTGACTTGTAATATTGTAACCTGACAATGAAAAAGATGTCGAAGTTTCTTGCCGGTTTTTCTCTGATAAGGTCTTGTTTCGCGAACCTGACCAAATAATCCTAAATTGAAAAGCGTTTTGACTTTGACATTCAATACTTAATTTAATCTGCTCTTATCTGAGTTTTGTTCTGAATAAAGCTTAGAAGATGTCTGACGTAACATTCTGAAGGTATAAGGTGTACACATATTTTCAGAATATGTAATCATTTTAATTTTTTTATGAAACATCTTTAGTTATTCTAATTAAAAGAAAATTAAAAACCAACATCCGGAGTAATCTTATATTATCTAATGTAATTTATTATACAATATTTCAATAATCCTCTGTTATTTAACGTTCTAGTAAAGGATGCGCGTGATTTGCAATCGCATTAAGCAGTGAAATAGCCACAGTGGTTAATAAGGTATCCCGCTGGAACTATTGCCGTCTGTAGCCTAGAATTATTTATAGATATTTCAATAAATCATACTCATTATTAATTGCTGAAGCTCGTTGGTCAGGTGAAAGGTTTAAAATACATAGAAAAAAAGATTTTAATGATATTGCTCCTTTTTTATTATTTATTTTTCATTATTCGCTCCTACAGCAGCAGACACAGCTCGCAATATCATTTTTTTACATCTGCAACACCAGAGGTGTGGCTGGTGCGTTGCCGGCCTTCAAGAGTATTGAGAGATACCTCACTCACCGAACAAAACACAGAAGCATAAGATGCCTCTGCTTCACGTCGGGTTTCTGCGAGGCCGTGGTACCAACCCGGCAGAGTCGGCCCATTCGAGCAGCAGCAAAGGCTCTACCGCGTTGGAAAAAATCAACACTGCGTTTGGAGAAGATACGACAAACGAATGCACTATGCGTATTTGTTTTATTCGCTTTCGTATTGGAAACTTCGTCTTCAAGTATGAGTCATGCGTAAGACCAAACACTGTGGTTAATAACGATGAATTAAAAGTGGAAGCCGATCCTAAACAAACAACCAAGGAATTGGTATCATAGATTAACGTTAGCTTACCTACAACATTGACTCATTTGCGCAAATTGGTAAAATAAAAAAACACGAGAAATGGGTGCCTCATGATTGCTTGCATTTGCTTTGCTTTGCATTGCGTGCTTGAGGAGCACGCGTTGAAGCTTGGCTTGCTTTGATCAGTAGGTACAAGGGATTCTGATGAGCTGCAGTTAGAACCCATACGTCATTCTCCGTACCCCTACCAATCATATATACAATTCCTGCAAGAAAAAAATTTGATTGAGGAAGCGGTACTTCCTTCGATATGGCAGAAATGTCAAGAAAATAAGGCTAAATACGTCGATTAAATAAATATTTTTTTTTAGAAAAAAGAGACGTTTGTTATTTTCAATATAAAACGGAAATGCAAAACTGGCAAAACTACTAATAATAATTTATAACGCCGGTCACCCATAGGCACAGGTAGAGATTAAGGCTTTTCATTTGGCACCAATCAGCGTAGCTAAACGAGCCCACTTAGCGCTTCGCTTTTAAAACTTACAGAAAAAAGGTATGATAGAACAATGTAAAGATATGTTTGTTTATTATATAATGTTTTTTAGGATTATTTTTTGATAATGATTTTATCCAGTTATTTATAGATTGCTGTTGAGGCAGTAAATAGTCATACGTGAAATATTTTGTAATACTTTATAACAGGTCATAACCGCAATAAAACAATTTTCAATTAAAACAAGTATTACTTTATCAAGGAAACTTAAACTAATAAAACTTAGAATATAATGTAATCATGTATGTTTATTTAATGCTGCTTTTTTATCTGTCCATTTGTTTGCTACTGATTGTAGATAGTTTACCTATAAAGCCTTTCTTGGTTACAACAAACAACAATGTATAAGTACTCTGTGTTTGATCCTCTCAATTATTGAAAGCAGTTCTGTATCCAACTGTGAGATATTTACAGGTTGCTACTTTATTCTATGTTTGATGAGTAATAGATAAGTAGGTACGTTGTCACCACGTATTTATCACATGCTCGACGATGAAATAAGAAGGTTTTCTCCGGGAGAAGCCTGAGAAAGAAGCGCATCTGAGAAATACCATTAAATTTATACATTTTGTAGTGATTACACCAAAATTCAAAGTCGTAAATAAAGGTTACGTGTATTAAAGCCTTAACAACAATGTACTATGTGAATTTACTTCGATTATGAAACCTTTCACCCACCTCACGGTATGTTTACCATAAATATATTCATTAATTCTATATATTTGTCTTTTCTCAAGTTTTTATCATCGCCTTAATTTTTAAATCCGGCCTCGTTCAACCAGCTCGCAGCTTGTTTAATAACACCATACAACCTATCATTTGTCTCTCAAAACAAATACTATGCAGAAGAGAAAACAAGATAAACTCGGATTCGAGATTCTAAAGCTATTTGTTAAGCCTTATTAAGTGTTATCATAGACAAGTCCCCGCTAGAACAATTAATAAGGGTGTTGGTTCATGACAACGCGTAGAAAGTACACTCTGTGGCGAGTATAGGTTAATTGCGATAAAACAAGCATCCAAAGACATTCCTTGTGAGATACAACTGGCGGGGATGTTGTGATCGAATAGTCAATGGTTATAATACGGTCTTTGTGGTTTTTTTAATTCAAGACGTTGATGAAGAATTTTAGAAATGTATATTATACGAATTCGGGAAGTCGATGGATGCAGGTGGCTCAGGACCGAGCTTAGTGGTAATCTTTGGGGGAGGCCTATGTTCAGCAGTGGACTTCTGATAGGCTGAAATGATGATGATGATGATATTATACGTATGTAATTATTACGCAAGTCCGGTTCAAGGGACGAAGCTCACCGCCCGTTAAGGCTCACCACTTACGCTTATAAAGTGTGAAAAATATTATGACCTCCGACTTATGGGTGTGTTACAAGGTTGTTATCATTTAAAAAATAAAGATTTCATGCCAACAAATTAGAACTCATAGTTCACAGACCGGTGACGGGCGTTATTAGGTTTCTCTGACGGAGAAGAAACAGACGAAAGAAACTTTTTTCCCGTAGGTATCCCCATATATGGTTTTTATCTAGTTACTGACTTTTCTTTATGAAGGTACTTCGTGAACGTATTTTACGTAGCTGACTATACATATTAATTCCGATGATTTCAACAGCGTGTTATTGGACTTTCGCGCCGTTTTCGCTCCGTTCGATCAGTGCCGTATCGACCGCTCGGTGCGTGTTAACAAGTGGGTCCGCGCGTCTAACCTTCGATAAGATGTTATTTATTAACGCACGCCTCCAAAACTGTGATGTGGCCGCTTGTGTAAAGGAAAAAAACTACAATGTTATTGGACAATGAACAATAATAAATGCGTGTTCAATGATTACCGGTTGTGGAGCCTTTTAATGGCGTACGTTAAATAAAAATACGTTTTAATGTGACAAAATAAAATTTAATGTATTCCCGCGCAAATTATATCATAATTCGCTCGGAAATGTAGCCAAACTTTTTTTTTTATATGCTAAGGCAATAGATAATGACTTTCTGCCAGTATCAAAGTTTGCAGTATTTATCACATGCAATTTACCTTTACAGGATTATTGGATACGCATTTTCGATTTCGACGGCCTTTATATGTAATAATTAAAATGTAAAATGACTACATGATGACTTTACTCTTAATATGAATATTTTTGAAGTGATAAAAACAAAATGTAAAGCGCGGTCTGCGGTCTTGAAATGAATTTCACAATCACGGTATATATCTACGTGTGTCTATGTAACTATACGTGTTCGAATCGAATATACCTGTTACTTGCTTGCTTTCCTCATGGGTCAATAAAATGCTAAAACTATGCATTTTGAATCTTTCACAGTATTTTTTATATCTACTGCGCGATGAGAGTGTTAAAAAATTACCACGACATTACCTACCATTGGTATCGTAAGACTCGATTAAGGGAAAAAGGTAACTGCAAATTCTGGTAGACATAGATAACAAAACTCCGGATCAAAAATAAAACAGATGCCGTTGCGTTGGTATTACAATGGGCAATCCGCTTGCGTGAGGATTACTTTAAGTCCCTTACTTCTTCATCATTATCACACATAGCATGTCCACCTTTTTTGGTGATGATCCTTCCAATGGTGGAGGCTTTTACTATATAATATACAAATTGTAACTGCGTTTCGGTTTAAACAGTCCGTGCCGATGTGTGCTAGTGCCACAGAACCGTTGCTGGGTGGATAATGCTTAATTTACTTTTACATTTCACAGTGGGTTGTTATCACTCATAGTAGTAAAGAAGCGACTAACTCTTCACATGTCATAACTAATAATAGTTCTATTGTTTTAACAAGTCAAGAATTAAACAAATATAAAGTACTATGTAACATTAAAATTATCTAAACTCGTAGACCTAATGCGTCTATTTTACTTGAATATAAACAAAGCGTTTTATTGATCACGTGATAATAAATTACAATAAACATAATATTTGAGTTGCGTAATATTTTACAAAGGGTCGAAGTCGAGTCTCCAGATTCGGAGGCAGAGGGAAGGCCAATGATTATTTCGAAACTTATGTACGATTTGTTTCGTTGATCTGAATACTAAAACGGCGACAGGCTTACCACTCGTCCCACTCATCCAATATAATAAGCTATAACATTCCAAATAAGTTCTGATAAAATGTGAGTTGAAACGACTAAAATACATGTCTATACCTGTGCGCCCACTTCAGTATTGGGTCGTGAGAGATTATATTATTTATTTCTTTATTTTTAAACGGTTATGGCAAAAGTATATATATAGCGAAGAAAATATGAACTTCTTTTATATAACTATATACATCGTATCTTTAGAGACCACTGCTGGACAATGGTAGAAGGCCTGTTGGCCTGAACTGTCTGTTACTGCGTAGTGTGGCGTACGCGCACTAAGAGATAACAACACATGCTTACTTTAGACGCCGCTGCCTAATGATTTAATGTAATTATTTTAGTATGCAATTCTATCTAATTACTAATTACTGTTTCCTACCTGTAAGGGACTATGAGAATTTTTCAACGTTCTCTATTAGATGGCTATCTCTTACGCTGTGACTAAACGGCGTTATTTTTTTTATTTATTGAATTAGGATGACAAACAAAGTAATAGTACACGAAGTCACGTGGTTACTGAAGTCCATGGGCACCTGCAATCAACTTTAATGGAAGGAGCTTACAGATGCATCGTCACCCCTATGGCCTAGATGGCTAGAAAGCTCGTTTGGCTAAGTTGAGTCGTGCCAAACGTACGACAGATGTGTTTACACAAATACACACATGCAGAATGGCATCAAGGCTGATAATGCTGAAACCATTCTCTGCCAATCAACCTTGGACCATTTTACTTAGTTAAAGAGAACAACGGTATATGGGATGTAAGGGGTAAAATACCATCTCCCACTCCCAATGCCAACATCATCTGTCCGTGGTGTAACCTGCTAGCAAACTGATGAGGATCTAGCGTGATAGCTGGGTATCAGGACTAAGCTCACCAACCCACTTGCTCGGCGAGCTAGGTATAGGGAAAAATTCCCTGGAGAGGTTTACCTGCAGGAGGACTATAACAGGGTGATATAAAGAAAACATACGGAGCTTTAATAAAATAACTTGCATCTGTCTGCAACGTAATAGTTTTATGTACCTATTTAACTTCAACGCTATATTCGTATCTTTGAGAGTCAGCGAGCGCTTCGGTGACCATACATGTAGAGTCTAAAAAGGAAAGTACTACGCGCTTCAGTTTCCTTTCTCCCCAAATGTGTAGCAACTCCCCACGGCGTGTCTCCGAGCGTTTGCTTCTAATGGCGACTGTGAACCGTGACTGGCGATCATATAAATATAAATGTGTATATGAAATTAAAATATGTTTTGTATTCATCAACGCAACGCGTGGTGATTGTGCGAAGTATCTGGTGCCGTTGGAATAGTTATGAACGTAAAGGTAAGCCAATTTCATAGTTAGTCATCAGAAAAGAATGTAACAGGGTCGAATGGAGTTATATGAAAATGCTTTATTCCTCGACATAAGAAAGGCGGTTTATTATTATTTCTTATTTTTATTTCCTCGGTTTGGCAAATATCAATTCTTATTATTTATTATTAACAAAATACCACCATATTGTACTGCACACTAGCAGACCAGCCTCCATAAGCAGCACCTGTTCACAAGTATGACGCATGTGGCAGCCATCGATCCTGTCAATCATATTAAAGGAAGGCGGACTACCCGACGGATGGAAGCAGATTTCTCCAAATGAGCATGACATACTCAAATCTTATAGACTTAGATATAAATAATTGTTACACGCTTCCTACATTAAGTTTAAAATACAATTCAAGTTATAGTAATGTAGTCGCCTACAGAGCAGAAATACTTTTTTAATTAAAGTACAAATTTTTGTTTCTGAAAGATTCAAAGTACATTCTGGGAATTTGTTATATATGCGTTTGCATCGACCCAGAAAATAGTTTTAAACTTTATTTAGTCTAAATTATTGATATTCTATTGGTTGTTTGTTTTTATTTTCCGGTTCAAAATCATGACAATCAATGATAATAAATTATTAACTTGATATTGACATACGAGTAAATATGAACATGAATTAATTTAACGAGGTATTATCTTTAATATTAAACTTAATTAATCTAAAACTAGCAGCTTGTAAGTGCCCACTGCTGGGAAAAGGCATCCTCGTCAAATACCTGTGAGGGTTTTGGAGCCGGGAAGGGCCCGCTACGCTGCACCAGTGCGGGTTGGCGGGCTTCACATGCCCTCGAAATAATATTTTTTATTATTTCTAAGTCATGCAGGTTTCCTCATTACGTTTTTCTTCACTGATGAGTACGTGGTAAATAAAGCTCTTAAAATTGCTATTAACAATTTTAGTGGTGCCAGCACCAGGGAACCAGGGACCCAGGTCACACGCGCTCTATGAAACTAATCGGCCTAACCACTAGGCTACAACGGCTCTCTAATATCTAATTAATGTAATGTATTTCAAATGCTGAACTTGATTTAATTGCTTATATAATATAATGATAAATCAATATTTTTTTCAAATCTTATATAAAATTTACTGGATTACATATAATTATAGTTGCAAAATGACATAATTATATGTGTAAATTAAATTTAATGTTATTGTGGCAATGATTGAATGTAAATTTAATTATTGGGCAGGAATTTGAACGGTTATATTAAATGTATATACAAAAAATATTTGCATACCGTCAAGCGTTTGTATACAGTGGTCTCCTAAGGTTGAAGATACAACTCCAATGTAGTGTATATAACCATAATATACCAATTAGGAGATACATGCAGTAAAACACCATAAGACGGCTCGGTGGCGTAGTGGCTAAGGCGTTTAGCTGCGGCGTTGTGGGTCGCGGGTTCGATTCCTGCACGGGACTAGTATTTGTATAGACTACAAATAATAGTTCCCGGTCTGGGTGTTTGTCCATATGCAATTCATGTATGTAAACTGCCTCCGCGACACAGGAGAAATTCCTACAGCGGAAGGTGACGTTTTTTTAAATCAAAAATTTAAATCAAATAAGACATTACGCTGAGAAAATTAAAAAAATAGATTGAAATAGAGTTAATTTACACTACTTAGGCGCGTGCAAATATGTATGAAACATAATTTCTAGTTTTTGAAAAAATTACCACTAGTGCACAACACTTCAGTAACAGACGTTTCTTTTTAAACTTGAAAAGTTTCTTCTCCCAAGTAGATTAACAATAATAATTTTAGTGGTGCCAGCACCAGGAACCAGGGACCCAGGTCACACGCGCTCTATGAAACTAATCGGCCTAACCACTAGGCTACAACGGCTCTCTAATATCTAATTAATGTAATGTATTTCAAATGCTGAACTTGATTTAATTGCTTATATAATATAATGATAAATCAATATTTTTTTCAAATCTTATATAAAATTTACTGGATTACATATAATTATAGTTGCAAAATGACATAATTATATGTGTAAATTAAATTTAATGTTATTGTGGCAATGATTGAATGTAAATTTAATTATTGGGCAGGAATTTGAACGGTTATATTAAATGTATATACAAAAAATATTTGCATACCGTCAAGCGTTTGTATACAGTGGTCTCCTAAGGTTGAAGATACAACTCCAATGTAGTGTATATAACCATAATATACCAATTAGGAGATACATGCAGTAAAACACCATAAGACGGCTCGGTGGCGTAGTGGCTAAGGCGTTTAGCTGCGGCGTTGTGGGTCGCGGGTTCGATTCCTGCACGGGACTAGTATTTGTATAGACTACAAATAATAGTTCCCGGTCTGGGTGTTTGTCCATATGCAATTCATGTATGTAAACTGCCTCCGCGACACAGGAGAAATTCCTACAGCGGAAGGTGACGTTTTTTTAAATCAAAAATTTAAATCAAATAAGACATTACGCTGAGAAAATTAAAAAAATAGATTGAAATAGAGTTAATTTACACTACTTAGGCGCGTGCAAATATGTATGAAACATAATTTCTAGTTTTTGAAAAAATTACCACTAGTGCACAACACTTCAGTAACAGACGTTTCTTTTTAAACTTGAAAAGTTTCTTCTCCCAAGTAGATTAACAATAATAATTCCTTATGACAACATCTATTTTTCAACGTGGTAGAGCCAAGCGGCGGCTTTTGCTGCCGCTCGAATGGGCTGGCTCGTCCGGATAAGTACCACGGCCTCGCAGAATACCGGCGTGAAGTAGAGGCATCTTGTGCTTCTGCGTTTCGTGCGGTGAGTGAGGTAACCGGAGGCCCTCTCCCCCCTCCCCCCTCTCCAAATATGGTAGCGGTATATAATTTTGAGCTACCCCAGGAGGGTACCCAGGGCGGATCCCAGACGTGGAAGGTCATACACCTTCCCTGTTGGACCTTTTGCTGACCTCACACCCGGACGGATATTTGGTCTCAGTCGATGCCCCTCTTGGCTCGTCGGACCACTGTCTGATCCGGAGTGTAGTGCCTATCGCGCGCCGATCCCGATCGCGATCTGCGGGCTTCCGCCGTGTGTGGCACTATAGGTCGGCAGATTGGGATGGAATGCGGTCTTTCTTTGCTTGCTCCCATGGGGGCAGGTTTGCTTCTCGCTGGATGATCCCAACGCCGTTGCAGATTCTGTCACCGATGTGGTACTTCAGGGAATGGAACTTTTTATTCCGTTCTCTGCAGTGCCTGTCGGAGGTAAATCCCAGCCTTGGTTTGGTCGCACCTGCAAAATAGCGTCACGCCGAAAGCGGAAGTGCTACCAGGCCTGGGCCGATGCATCGGCGTCTCGGGGTGCAAAAACCAGTGCTCTTAAAAACGAGTACAACTCTGCCTCCAGGTCCTCCAAAAGAGTTATCGCTGCGGCAAAGTTAAAGCACATTGGCAGAATTGGCGAGAGACTAGTTCGCCTCCCATCGGGATCCCGCGCATTCTGGTCTCTCGCCAAGGCTGTCCAGGGGAATTTCTGTCAGCCATCTCTCCCATCTCTACACAAGGAAGATGATTCGCTGGCCCATACTGCAAAAGAGAAAGCCGATCTCTTGGGCTCTCTTTTTGCATCCAACTCGACTCTTGATGACCGGGGAAACTCTCCACCTACCATCCCGTGGTGTAAGTGCTCCATGCCGGAAATTCAGTTTCTGCAGAGCTCAGTGCGAAAGGCACTCCGCTCCTGGACATTCATAAGTCGAGTGGGCCGGACGGAATCCCTCAATTGTGCTGAGGATGTGTGCCCCTGAGTTGGCACCGGTTCTCACGCGTCTTTTCCGGCACTCCTACTCTTCAGGCGTCGTCCCGGAATCTTGGAAGACAGCATTTGTGCATCAATACCGAAAAAGGCGACCGCTCTGATCCGTCCAACTACAGGCCTATTGCCATCACCCCCTTGTTATCTAAAATAATGGAGTCACTCATCAACACCCAGCTTCTGAGGTACCTGGAGGAACACCAGCTGATCAGTGACCGACAGTACGGTTTCCGTCGCGGACGATCAGCTGGTGATCTTCTAGTTTACCTGACTCACCGATGGGCAGAAGCAGTTGAGTCTAAGGGGGAGGCTTTGGCGGTTAGTCTGGACGTAGCGAAAGCATTTGATAGGGTTTGGCATAAAGCGCTTCTTTCAAAGCTTTCATCTTACGGGGTTCCTGAGAGATTGTGCAACTGGGTCACCAGCTTCCTCACGGATCGGAGCATCAAGGTTGTTGTCGACGGTGCATGCTCGGACCCCAAACCCGTGAATGCTGGTGTTCCACAAGGCTGTGTGCTATCTCCCACTCTGTTCCTTCTGCATATCAACGACATGCTACAAATCAGTAGCATTCATTGCTATGCAGACGACAGCACGGGTGATGCCCTATATACAGGCCGTGCGAATATTTCTCGGGAACACGTCGACGAGTGCCGGAACAAACTTGTGTCTGAAGTCGAGACCTTGTTATTCAAAGTCTCGGATTGGGGTCGACGCAATTTGGTCCTATTCAACCCCAAAAGACACAGGTTTGCGCGTTCACCGCTAAAAGAATCCCTTTGTCGTTTCTCCTCTTTTGAGAACATTCCCTTATTGCCTCAGCCAGTATCGGAATCCTTGGCGTTGACATATCGAGCGACGTTCAGTTCCGTGGTCACTTGGAGGGAAAGGCCAAATTGGCCGCCAAAAAGCTTGGTGTGCTCTGTAGAGCAGGACAGTATTTCATGCCGGTCCACCGTTTGCAACTTTATAAGGTGCAAGTTCGGCCCCACATGGAATACTGTTCTCATCTCTGGGCAGGGGCACCCCAGTACCAACTCCTTCCATTAGACCGCATCCAACGTCGAGCGGCTCGAATTGTCGGCGACCAAGCTCTCTCTGATCGGCTTGATCCTTTGGCCTTGCGAAGAGATGTTGCTTCTCTTTGCATTTTTTACAAAATTTTCCACGGGGAATGTTCTGAGGAATTGTTCGGATTGATCCCAGCTGCTGAGTTTCACCATCGTACATCGCGACAGAATTCGAAGTTCCATCGATACCACCTAGATGGTTGGCATTCCACCACAGTGCGTTTTATTCGAAGTTTTCTGCCACGCACTTCGACTTTGTGGAATCAGCTGTCGCCAGCAGTATTTCCGAACAGTTACGACTTAGGGACCTTCAAGAAAAGAGCTTATTCCTTCCTTAAAGGCCGGCAGCGCATCTGTAGCTCCTCTGGTGTTGTAGATGTTCGTGGGCGTCGGTGATCACTTACTATCAGGTGAGCCGCACGCTCCTTTGCCCCCTTCTTCTATAAAAAAAAATATCTAGAATAGTCTAGATATTAATACAGAATTACAAGAGAAAAAAAGAAGAAGATGGGTTTTTAATTTAACAGATTCCAAAATATTATAGAAAAGTAGAAAAACATTAGTATAGAAAGACCGCTTCAAAAATGATTCTTACACTGTCACTGACAATCTCAGTGACAGTGTAAGAACTAAAAAAGACGCTGTCCAAAGGTCAATTAGTCCAACTACATATTTACTATACAACTATAAAGTTTTAATTATATTGCATATTAAGTCGTTTATACAAATAATCGACATGTGTAGTATAATTAAAACTGTCTCTGTGTATCAATTTGCGGACGATATTTGTCTAATTGTACATGATAAATACATTCATAAAGCAGAAAGGCAATTGCAGTATAATTTAGAGTTCTGTTCCCTCTGCAAGTGCTCTCACGAAGCTGGGCCAGTAATTATTCACAAAAAATCAAAGACATTCACGTCCATTCAACAATAAAACAGATTACATACCGAGTCTCAAGACCCACGAGAGTAGTTGTGGTGACAATATTAAATCCTGCGTTTTTCAAATATTAGAATTTGTGCAAAACCACACTTATATTAGATTAATAACAAACAACAGATTTAATTAGGATTTTTATATAGAAAGCTCCTGCCTGCGGGTTCGTCAGCGTGAAGAGTCAGCTTTCCGGGGATAAAAATAGAGTCATAGTCGTTTTTTAAGCTTCTTTTCTTTAAGGTATTTTCATGCCAAGTTTCATCAAAATCGGTTCAACCGTTTATGAGTGATTGAAAAACAAACATTCATACAAACATACTTTCACATTTATAATAATTGATGTATTTAACAGACTAAGAGCATTTATAACAAAAAATATACCTCAAAGATAAGGTTTCGTATCAAGTTTTATGACTATTGATTACAGTATGCGCAGCCTTAGCACATAAACACGCATAGAGGCATTTTTTAAATTACATATATGAATAATCATAAGAGTACTCTGTTAATTTTAAGTCTTTTGTTCCAATCGAATGTAAATAAAGTTACCAATTCGGAAAGAAGTACATCACAATACATGCAAAGGTGATACAAGACGGTTCACTTTTTGTTAATTATGTCTTTCATTCAGAATCTTTTACTCGAAGTGAACGTCTGAACACAAAATGAATCAAAAGTGTCGAATATATTCATGAGTGAACCAATCCGACGATGTTCGATTACGATGCACGTGAACAAAGGCAGTACGTTCACTCGGGTTCGGCCATTTTGCCTGTCGTCCTGTAGGGGATGGACGATGCCGCTAAGTAAAATATATTCTGTATCTGAAGCTTCGATATTATTTATTCTTGCAATCCATGGTCTCAACTACCAGCGTCGAAGTTTTCTTTCCATATTTTTTCTTAATTGTTCTATAAAATCATCACAAAAAACAAACGAATTCCAAGGCACAACAACTCCGTTCGCCGACATATTCGAGAAAAAGAGCGGATGAACGCTTATTTTTATGTAATTTCGTCTGCGTCGTATGAACGTGAAATGAAAAGAAAAAGGACATTCACTCAATTGAGCATTCACCCGAGTAAACTGTCTGATCTAATCACCTTAATTTGAAAGAAAACATAATTTAAGATGTATGTTCCACTCACCAAGACATCATAACTTTTATGGAATGAGAAACTATATACACTACTATAACGTGGGAATTACAAGTTGGCTATAAACAAAATATAAAATTTATAATATCTTTTAAAAATTACATAATAAGAATAGAAGATAAAGAAGTCACATATGTCTTGACACTTATATAGACTTTTTTCTCTATTTTTGTAATGCAATACTAATTTATTGCACTCCTCGAATACGAAGCGGAGAGGTAGTGCTCTACTGGGTATTACCGAAAAAAAAATCGCGATTCACTCAGCTTAAATTATTTCCAACAACTTTATAAAAAAAGGTACAATAATGGCAAGAGAACATTTCAATGAACAATTCTGGCATAGCTACAAGTTCATTTATTTAGACCATGGCAGACCTCTCTACACAAGGTACATATGCCCCTTAGGTTTACGTGATGCAATTACTAATAATAATAAAAAGTATGTAATAGTTATAGACATAAATAAATAAAGTAAAATAAAGGTGTTTGTCTGACTAGTAGGCGCCCCTCATTACAATAGTCGTCTAAACGTGGTCTCCAACTCAAAGACACTATCACTTCAGAGTGTTTGTTTTGAAGGGATGTGATATACGTCACTTCTTTTCCGAATGGTCTCACTGCGATCGCCGAATCTTATCGATTCAGTTCGAAATTAGTCGGTTTTGTTACTCCTTAGCACTGTCGGATACAAGCCCCAGGTGACGTCAGCGCACGGAAATCACCCCGGGCCACTTTATCGCCTCATTAGCATATCCCGAGGCGAGCCCGCTGCCTTGGCCCTGAATGGAGTCACTAGTTGTCACTTGTTTATGTCACGCGATAACACCATATAAGTCCTAAAACTAGCAGTTCTATCGTCGTTTAGTGGACATTTCAATAAAACTTACTTCAGGGTTTTAAGGTGCTATTCGTTAAGTACTTTAACCATATAACTGTGTGATAAATTTTACTGACATATTTTAAATGTGTTTTACCATCTAAAAGATAAACTCTTAAAGTAATTGGGTTAAATATATGTATATAGATTTGTCTGAATCCGAGGAGGGACCTCGCCATAGGATACATGACATCATAAATCCAATATGGCGGACCCTAAAAGCTTCAAAAGATTTTTATTTAGGCACAATTTCAATAACTGGAGATACTGGACAAGTTGTAACTATTAGCTACTCGGTGTAATGAGTATTGGAAATATATATTTGGTAATCTGTAAACAATAATTTAGTACAAACAATTGATGCCTATACTGTGATTCAGAGGATGATGAAAAATGGGACCACAGAAAAGTACTAGAGGCACAAACTCATGATCAGGAAGTAACACTTTTTTTTATTGGAGAGAGGGCAAACACAAAGAGGGCAAGCGGCTCACCTGAAAGTAAGTGATCACCGTCGCTCACTTACATCTGCTACACCAAAAGCTGCTGCTTGTCTTCTACCACATACGAGAGACTTATTTTGCTTAAACACATTTTAATTACTATAGAAATTAGAACAACTTTGTATACAAATCGGTTATGTCATTGCACCTACATGTGTCATGTGTCAAACGTAAGTGTAGCGCAGTGGGGAAGCAGCGCGACATTTACTTTTATTATATTTATATGATTACTTGGGATTTTTATGATTCGTCATTGTTAACAACTCTCAGAGTTGCTAAAATCCATTCGCAGAACAATTATTTGTGCAACACAATAGGGTTTTGTTGTATTGCGACTGACCCCATGTTTTCGTCACTGTATCCGATCAAAATCAATCCAGTACCGTTTCAGATCCAAGTAAAAGTTACATTAGTTGTTAGCATTACCGATTAAGGCTGAATAACTTTTGTGAAACATTAATGAGTTCGTGTCTTGTAAGAAATACGTTGACTTTAATTACGCCTGTGTTAATCAGACCTCTTTTAATCGGCCATTGTTTAGAACCAGGAATACATACAATGGAAGAAATGTGGAATGATTATGTAAAACATGTATCATACTGTTATTGTTTCCAATCGACACAATTTATTGTACACAACACTAAATTCAAATTTAATTGAATTTATTATGATAGCTTGTAACTTTCTTGTTGCGAAATCGCACTCATATCATAATGGAGCAGTTTACTGTAAGAAATAATCATAAATATTTTGGTTTTAAATAGTAGAATTAAGTCCTAGGAAGACTAACCAACTTTATGAATTAATGAAATTATGTCATATTTTTAACACTCTTTTATTAGCTTGAACTGTATTTATCTGCTTGTATGTATCTATGACTGTAAGTATGATAAATTGAAATAGAAAATTAAAATAGATAAGAGGGTGGTGTTTATCCTTAACTTTATCTAGTGAAATTTGGCGAAGGGAAATCTGACGAAAGAAAACTTTTGGCTTCTGCTGGGGAAAAAAATGGTAGGTCTGCAAACTCAATTATGCAAGATCTGCTGACTCAGATCGATTGTCACAAGTGTCTAAGCTCTGAGATGCCTGGTATATCTTTGTTTTTGTATTTTTTTATTTATAGAAGAAGGGGGCAAACCTGCATGAGGCTCACCAGATGCCAAGTGATCACCGACGCCCACGAACATCCGCAACATTAGACGAGCTACAGATGCGCTGCCGGCCTTTAGGTGTTCCCTAAGTCGTAACTGTTCGGAAATTCCGCTGGCGATTATTATCATTGCAATGGGGTGCCAAGCAAACTAACAATCCATCTGATATTAAGTGTAATAAGGCTTTACACTTACTATCAGGTGGTACCTAAAAACAACTTCAAACGAAGGACGTTACAGGTGCGATGTAGACCCTGAGGATAGACGGAGTGCCTCATGGCCTCTAGTTACACTGGCTCAGTGTACCTCTCAAACTGGAACACAAAGGTGGTTGCTCTCCTGATTAGCTGTAAAAATTGGTAATTTGCTGCTGGATAACTATCCAACGAAAACATTTTTTTAAAGTCTATTATTTGTTTTTTCTCGTTGACATAATAAAAAAATCGGTCACAGCGACTAAATCGAAATCAAAATTTGGACAATTGATTAACAACAATCCAACACTTTTATTGAATAATGTAATCTGGATTTATACGTCGTAAATTTAGAATTAAAAATTGCTGTTAATAATTTTAGTGGTGCCGGGACTGGGGGACGAACCCTCGTGTACTATGAAAATTAAGTACTAACACTAAGCTATCACGGCTTTGTATTAAAGAACTATAGGACAATTAGTCTGTGACTACTATTCTCTGTAACATATGTATATAACTAGTATCCGCCCGCGCCATCGTCCACGTGGAGAATCTTGACGCGGTTTTCCTGGGAATACGAAAATGTATGATGAAATTTCAAGGTTATTTAAAATCTTCATACTAAATTACATTGAAATGGGTTCAACCGTTTATGCCTGGTTAAAAGACAAACATACATATATATTTTTAGTACGTATTTTGTTTATAAGAGATTTGTCTATATTATAATGGACAGCTGCATGTTGAACGATCTCTACTTTTACCGGCGGAATTAATTACATTTTACGATTTAATTATTCCTTGCAATATTATCGTTTGGAACAAGGTTTCTCAAACTATATACTGAGAACGTTTATTGTACTTTATTTGCAAGTGTTTCATTAATAAAGGTCATTCAGTCTCCATTCACATCATACCTGTGTCTTTGTAACCGGGTTATGATAAAATAGACATATAAATATACCTACATAGATAGATAAACATGCACATATAAAATTAATTCGGAACACTGTCGTGCCTTCCCACTCGGCCTCCAAACCCACCTGGCCCACTGATTCTGCCACGTGGATGCCATGAAGATTTCTGCTGCGGAGGGTAGGGAGAACAGTGCATCCTAATACCCACCCTCGTAACCCCGCAGCCACACCTCAGCCACAACAGTGGTGTCGCCCCACAGAGTCACGTAGCATAGAGAGAATGTCGTAGCAGACTCTACCTCGGGAAGCCACCCCCGCTAAGTGTTAGACCAGCCATATATATTACATTTCTAATTATATGACTTGACTATGCGCCTCTTAACCGAATAGTCAAGAAATATAATAACCTAGCGAAGGACTTTAAAGTTAGACTTGTTCTCAGATCCAATTGGCGGGCTTAAGAGGAAATTGCTATTATCTTAACAAATTATGTTTTGATTTTTTTTTGTTATTTTTTATTTTAGCAATTTATTCACAATTTAAAAAAAATATTAATCATAATTACCATAAGGCATTATTATTTTGTCTATGATTGGTTTGTGTAAATTAAAACATAATTTTTCGCTCATTATCTTTTGCATGTGGTCTTCGCCTGTAACTGTAGTGGCACTGAGCTAATAGCATCGATGTATACATTTCATTTGTTGTAATTGTTTACATTATGTTGACGTTCATTAAATAAAATAAATAATAAAATATAGGTAGAGATCAAGATCAAGGTCCGCTAAAGACCCCTCTCCCCCCGCCTCGACAAGGCGGGAACTTGATCGGAAAGCTACAGGTGTGTTGCCGGCCTTTAAGGATATCGGGGATGGGTGATGTGGTGAGTGAGCCTCCGGAAACCCGTGACCCTCACCTCACGTATCGTGTTCTTGACTTCGTCTGCTCTACTTTCCCGTGTTTGAACCTTGTGCTGCTGTCTTATTTGGTATCCCACAATTATATTTCACAAAAATTCCGTGTGACGTCATTCCTCGATAAAATAATATAGTGTTATTTTTCACATCCGTGACGTGCGTTTATCCAAAACATAGTTGGTAACCATTCATAAACGGAACCATGTCTTATTAATATTTTATCGCGCATGAGGCCCTCGTGTCAAGCTACGGTCCTTTGGTCAAGCAATGCGTCATATGGTGTCGTACGTTTAATTGTACGGAAACGTTTGGAATGGTCTGCTATTCTTCCTAAGCATGCGTCAGCGGGGAGAGGCATCACGATTCTCCGTTGAACCGCTCACCGCCGTTTTGTGCGATACCATTCACCAACCAAAGCTTTAAGCTCTTGTATAGGAATTTGATGCTACTACTTTAATGATAGCTTTGTTGTTATTGATTGCTGTAATTAGTTGCGGTTAGTTTAGTTAGTACCTTTAAAATACGAAAAGCTTCACAATTTTATAAAACTTTTCTCAAATTTACTTTGTTTGGTATTAGTCTTTTAACATCGAGTAGTATAATGTTACTTTTAAATTCAAATAAATAATTTGAATTTGAATTTAGATTACGGAGTCTAGCACAACAAATCCCAGTTTAGAAATCGCTAGTACCAAACGCCTAGGGTCAATTTTAAGTCCTTGCGTTCGATCGAAAACTCCGTTGTAAATGTCAACTGTGTCAATTAGAAACTCCTACGGGGCACGTGTAACGCACGATTATTCTAGACCTGTAGAGCTAATTGTCATTTATATGAAAAGAGCTCTTGCCTTACTAAAAACAAATCATAACTGTTAAGCAGTTTAGAGTATTTATTGTTATTAATTTAACATAATTTAAGACAATTCTACGTCCTACCCTAGCATAGAAATTAAATTTGACGTATTTTTGTAATGCTTTTCTGCCTTTTATTTATTACACCGAAGGTTATTCTTTGAGGGAGGATATCACATCTGATAGATGTCGAAAAAATTAAGTCAGACCACACCTCAGAGATTACTATTACAAATAATCTTCCAATTGGGTGAGGACTGTTTTGAACCTCATTATATTATTACCAGTAATATAATATCGAGTGTGTTGAAGATGAAGAAGTGTAAGAAAATTATTTATACTCAATCTATTTTTATCTATATATGGATTGCATACAATGAAAAGCTTTTACTATTTACTTGCCTAACGTTAGTTGTGATATAAAAATTGTGATAAAAGTCAGACCACACCTCAGAGATTACTATTACAAATAATCTTCCAATTGGGTGAGGACTGTTTTGAACCTCATTATATTATTACCAGTAATATAATATCGAGTGTGTTGAAGATGAAGAAGTGTAAGAAAATTATTTATACTCAATCTATTTTTATCTATATATGGATTGCATACAATGAAAAGCTTTTACTATTTACTTGCCTAACGTTAGTTGTGATATAAAAATTGTGATAATAACGGGAAATAAATATAACATCTTGTACCATGCTTACAATTATAATCTTAGTTGTGTTGCTGGAACTGTTGCAATCACGTATTAGTCATTTATACCTATTAAGATATAAACCCACATGACCGAGTGACAACCTGCACAGTGTTGTGGAAAATCGATGGATGCAGGTGGCTCAGAACTGTCAGGTGGCTTTATGCCAAATACAAATGCCAAGTGCGCCATGCAGTGGGCTTATGATAGGCTGTAATGACGAAATTTATGATTAAGATTATAATTGCTATGATTAGCTTACAGAGAGTCTTTACCTTTTCAATAAACATATTTCGTTTTACAACAAGTTACGAACAACAAGTTAACACAAGTTTAGTCAGAGTCTAAGGCTCCTTCGGGCCTTCACCTCTCCGAGAGATAACTGCGAGCTTCTTCGGGGGGGTGGTGGCAGATTCTTATACCGAGGTAAATAAAAAATTACGTTCCAATTTAAAATAGACAAATATAGTTTGTATAATTACTCTTTGAATATAATAAGAATCTGCTAAAAACTACAATGGAGGTGCCATTGTAATAATTGCCTTTTTTGGTGTTCGAAGATTACTTAATTATAATCTATAAAAAATATTAAAAGCTATATTATTTTGCATCGCCTGTAGGTAACCGGCAGATCTTGGCAGGCACAATAAATGATGCAAATGGCAATACCGTTAGATTGTAAAGAAGAGCAGAAAAACTGATGCGTTCCGGTTTCCTTCCACACAGATGGTAATACGAGTACGTACTAAGTTATAATCATCATCATCGTTTCAGCCTATCACAAGTTCACTGCCAAACATAGTCCTCCCTTAAAGACTTCCTCTTCATTCATCGTCACTCCATCTTTTAGGGGGTCGGTCCACACTGCGTTTGCTTGTACGTGGCTGCCACTTGAGAACCTTTCTTACCCAACGGTTGTCAGTACTGCGAGCTATGTGGCCGGCTCATTGCCACGTGAGCTTGCTGATCCTAACGGCTATGTCGGTTACCCTAGTTTTGCTATGGATATCACCGTTGCAGTTTCTATCACGCAGAGATACACCGAGAATAGCCCTTCCCATAGCACACTGAGTAACTTTAAGCTTTATTATATGGTCTTCAGTGAAAGACCAAATCTCGGTTCTTCAAGTTATCACTGGCAACACACACTGGTCATAATACGTGCAATCGATTCCGCTCCCTAAGTCAAGACAATAACTACTTTCTGTACAGAATGTAGTTTATTTTCTATCAATTGTTTAATAATGCATAGGATAATTGTGATGTTTCAACATAATTAATGAATGAAATATCATTAATTTTTATTTTTTTAAACAAAAAAAAATATGATTAATTTATTTATTCCACTTCTAAGGTACACCAAACGAATTAGAAAATATTATTTAAAATAAATTAAATCAACTATGCACTTACAAGTATTTCTGAATATATGTGTCTAATTTGTAATTTTTTAAACAAACTCACTTGATATGTTAAATGTAAGAATCTCATAATGACAAAATGTTCGAAATTATTATCGCGATGTATTTAAAATAGAACACGGGAAATAGGCAATTTACTAAGCTGCAGTTAGATACTGGCTGCAGGCAGTACGCAATTATGTCGGCTTTCCGGGGAAGTAACACTGTGTGACAGGATATCCATCGTAAAATAGCAGTACATGCAACATCTCTACGGTCGCATGGAGCGAGTGAAGATAGAGACAACCAAAGACTCCATGACTGGATAAGAGACATTCTATATTTTGGTACTTCGAAGAGTATAGATATGCACGACTCAGCGCAGTGGAATAGACTTCAGGGATAAAAATTGACTAGTGTCAAGCTTCGTATCAAGATCGTATTAAGATTAGCTCCTAGAGATTGCAATGATATTTTCAAGTCTTTTTTATATAGAAAGAGGTGGCATATACCTAAACCGTTACCACAAGACAATTTAAAAACTTCCCATTCGACATATAAAATGCAAACCAGGTACCATAATAACGTGGTTAGAGCCATGCAGTGGCTTTTGCTGCTACTCGAATGGACCGGATAGACCGAGGTAGTACCATGGCCACGAAAAAAACAAGTGGTAAATAAAGGCATCTTGTGTTTCTGCGTTTCATTCGGTGAGTGAGGTAATCCAACATCACAAATATCCTAAATAACCGGCAATGCATCAGCAGCTCCTATGGTGTTGCTGATATACCTGAGAGTCGGTAATCACTTACTATGAGTTGAACCGCTTGCACGTTTGCCTCCTTTCACATAAAAATAAGAATATTCTGTAAAAAGTGCCCATATCTCATATTCCACAACGACAGCATAAACATTTTAAAGTTTGGGTGAATTGGTGGAACTTGCTCGGCAACTGTGATTGCGGCCCACTGCCGACCCTAGTCTTCTATTCATTTAAGACTCGAGGGACTTCTGCCACGATTTTTTTCACTAAATTTCTCCACGGATCTTCAAGCACTTGTCGCTGGTTACCTTTTCTTCACTTCTTGGCATCGTCTTGCTATTCTCTCTACCAATCCTTCCTTTCGTCTTTCTTTTTTTCCTTACCTAAGCGGAAGGGGAAGACTCCGACTCAGAGGTCTGAGGTCGGAGCTTAAAACTATACTACTCCCTATCGCGTTCCAATAAAAAATACGGGTTGTATTTAGCGCCAATTTTCGATCCTCTTTTAATTTTCGAATATGGCAGAAAATTCCCAAAACCTTTTACTGTGCTTTTATTTTTATTGAAAGTTGATCCTTTACCTTATCATATGAATTATAATTTTTAAATTATTATTATTATTGCTTATAATATTAAGCTTCTTTCGAAAATATGTAATGCTAAGAGTATAATATATATACATAACATATTATGTATGTTAATTAATTAATTAACATATATAATGTTACGTTAGTGTAGACCTTTAATTTTTTTTAATGCTCTCAATATACGTCCAATAAACTTTAAAATTATCTTTGTTGTTCTTGTAACAAGTATGCAACTTGTTAATTTACCATCTTATGTAAATATATTTATTTACATTAAACAAAAAGATTAAATTTGAATTTTATACTATATAAACAATACTCATTTTGTTTATGAATTTTCAATTATCCTTTACGAGTTACCTACCAGTAAATTATGTATATTTTTATTCTAAAACGCACATACTATTCAAATAAATTCATGATGAGAATGTTGATATTTTTATACATTATTTATTTGAGTGTATTTTTCCATCCATCAACCCAAGAAAGGTTTTCCCTATTTTGCTATAGACACCGAGCTGAATCACTATGTGACAGTTACATACAAACAATGATTCGAAGCGCGTACGTAGTACGATGAAGATTTTTACAGCGCATAAATTCAGCTCGCAATGGTCGACTCGCTCTGAGGAGAGACCCCCTTTATTATTAATTTTATTCGTTAGTTAAGTATAGGTTGAAACAACGCAACTTACATAAAACCCAAAATCACGTATTGAATACAGATTTTTTTTGTTCGTCATCTTTATGTAAATCGTCATTCTCGTTTTTACAAAAGGTCTTTTAAACATTGGATGTCAACAAAGTATATATAAAGTGAGTTGGTTACCAGGGAAATCGAAGTTGAGTGATAGAAGTCCATCATCAAGTCGGGTAACTTAAAACCATTCACGAATGTAGATATGACAACGAGAGAGACAACCGAATGGCTGAATTGCTAGAGAACCTATCTGATAAGTCACGGACCCGGGGTTCGAATTCAAACAGAACTGCTCCGCCCTACGACTAGATAAGTGGGGCACGATAAAGGCGAGGTTGGTCCACATTACAACTACCTGCTACTAAAATGATTAATTAACTCTTATTCAAGTTGAAACTAGCTTGCCTGATATTTATGCCGCGGGCTTTTTAATTGACATGTAAAGTTCAATGACCTCCATTGAAGCAACTTACCGAACATTTCCCATTCCAGAACGCTGTAATAACCTAGAGGACTGTTAGCCTGCCAGTGGGATAATTTTAGATAGTTAATACAAGTCGAAAAAATTCCTTATGCTGATAAGTATAAACTTGAACGCTTGCAAAATCTGTCAATCCGTTTCATCTTCGGACTCAAGAAATTTGACCGAATATCTCAGTTTCGCAAGACCCTCAAGTGGCTCCCAATTCGACTTTGCAGGAACACTCGATTATTATATCTCCTTTATAACATCTTGCACAACCCATCCTCTCCGTCATACCTCAGGAACCTATTTTCCTTCGTTCACCCTCCAGATGTGCCATGCAGATCGCATGTCAGGACTCTCCTTAATTATCCTATCCATAATTCCAGTTTTTATTCCTTTTCCTTTGCAGTCCTTGCAGTTAGGTTGTGGAACTCACTACCGTCTACCATTAGAAATTCCGGAACTATACTTTTATTTAAGAAATATGTAAAGGAGTGGTCCTTTACATATTTCTTAAACTTAAACTTAGCTTCGTGTTAATAGAATATATATTGTATATTTACGAATGTGTATGCATGTATATATATGTATATATTTATTTAAATATATATATATGTATATTATTTAATTATATGTAATCTTATTTATTTAATTGTATATATAATATGTATTAGAAATGTACGCAAAATTAAAAATGTAAGTTTGCCATTTCAATAAAATTTCCTGTTAGGGTCTGCTGGAAGAAATTTCAATGTATGGAATAAGTAGTGCCCTTGTACAAATACTATGTTTTCATGTTTTCATGCCTTTTTGTGTGTACATAAATAAATAAAAAAAAAAAATAATAATTAACGAAGACTTGGAAAAGAAATAATGAAACTTGTCAAAGCTTATAAGGTAGCTCTTATTATCACTATTACCGCATGTCCACTGCTGAACATAGGTCTTCCACTAATATTCCCACATAGCATGACCGTGAGCTACCTGTATCCATCGAATTCTTGCACCACTGTTCAGGTCGTCACTAATGTCTTATGAAGGGTCGTTATAATTGTATACGCGTTGACGTTGGTAGGAATTTGCTAATCGAGAATCTTTCTACCCTGTTTGCCGGTTATTAAAAATTTCAATAGCACTTTTCAATGGTGCAAACAATTTTATTTGAGTTCGCAAGTCTTTACTTACTCAAGCTTGTTTACTTTTGCTTACACAACAAATCAAACATTGGTTAACGAAGAGCTTTGGGAGTGAATAGTAAGGTATAATAGAAGGAACGCGAAATCTTTTACACAATTAACATTCTTCTCCCACAATAAATCCTTTGGAACTCCCAGAGCACTGCTCAGACTTCAATTGTTTAGGTTAGTAATGCCACATATTTCTGACGTTCTGTTGAAATTGTAAGTCGAATAGTCTGGTAGTAAATATTTTATTTTTTATCTACAGAATCCATGTAACAATAATATATACATTTAACATAGTAATACAGTCCACAGAAAAACATAGACCTCTCTCATGGAAGGTTTTTAGGCATGTTTTCCGCCCGTATCATCGGCTCTTGTGACACCCACGGCATGAAAGGGGGCGGCGGTTTTTATTCACAACGTGTATTACCTATTTTGCATTATCTGTTCTCATTGATTCTCTCATGTAGAATAGTTCAAGAACGATCACCACTTCGTTATTATAAAGATAAGCAATTAGAACTTGACTCAAATCTTAACTCTTAAAAAATGTAGCACTTTTATGCTTTTCGTAATATCTTACTCTTTTATTAGAATTGATAATACTAACGTCGAATGAAAAAGAAATAATTAATCTTGTGTTTCATGGGTCACTTTAGATAAATAAACAATTCCTTAAGGCAATTTAAATAGACAACCCTAGCTTACATGGTGATGCGACAATATCAAATACATTAGCAGTTCGATTGTATTCAATCGAAGAATGTTTTCAAACATATTGAAACGCTTTTAATATAGCTGTTAATTATAACTAGCCAGATCATAAATAAAGTTACAATTTAAAAAGTTCTTGTTTTACTGAATTCAAATTTGTTAAGTATTATGAAGGAAACTTCGATCGATTTCTCGCCATTTTGCATATTGTTTTTATCATGATTGTTAAATTAGAAAGAAGAAAGAAAATATTTTTTATTCATTGCCACAAGTCAAGTAACATATAATGAAATTTAATTAACATAACAAAAAATAATAATATTTTATTCAGTTGCAACAACAAAGAGGCATCCGACTCAGCATAATGCTATAGTAATGCTAAATGAATAGCCACAGCGCTGCTATTCTGTCGGCACCATGGATATTTATTCGCGAGCAGTCTTCAGGCTTTTAAATTACATTATGGTTCCACTCCATAATGTTGTCCATAAAAACAGAACTGTAGTGACAGTCTTCCACGAAGTGGATATGAAGCCGTCAGACATTTTTAAAAAGTTCAGCCGTATGTTTATGCTTATCGGACTACCGACAGGTTTTTTTTATAGAAGAACCCCCTTCTTAAACGAGCATGCGGCTCACCTGATGGTAAGCGATCACCGACGCTCACGAACATCCGCAACGCCAGAGGAGCTGAAAAGGTACACCGATCATTGCTCTCTCGACGACCATAGAAGATCCATATAGAGAAGATCATAGAAGAAGATCGGAGCGTCCCTGTGCTGTTAGGATTAGACGAACTGTGAACGCTGTCAAATCCAGAATTCTATGAAACCCTTTTAGGAAACAAAAAAGGATATCGCGCGAAATAAAGATTTCCGCTGGGACCCTGTCGCGAATTATTACACACGAACTGGAACTAGATGCTTAGCGTCGACACACAGGACATACTAAATCAGTCTTAATATTTTTCTTATTAACCGCAACGCTATTGTGTTTCAATTTGCTTTCACTGTATTATCAGAACCCTTACTGTACGAGTCTAGTTACATGAAAATGTTATACTGTATGTGCGGCTGGTATCCGACATAAATAAATAAACCAGTTCCTGGAGAGTCACAGTGGTCTCGGAGATAGAAAGGGTTGAGAATGGCTCACAATGGTTCGTGTAAATATATAACTACTCAGAGTGTGCGTAATCGGTTTTACGAGATGTAATAGGCACTATTCCTATATTGAAACAGTTGAAGTGAACATTATACATTTTTTTACAGCTTGCTATTTTAACTGATGTAACTTACAAGTTTATTTACTAATATTATATAATACTGTTTATTACAAATACAGTTTACAACGAAGTTAGCACTTTTCCTATATTATGTGAAGATAGGAAAAAATATTTTCTAGATAATAAAGTCATTAATAGTTTCATGACATAATTAGACAGTTGGCCACGTAACAAACGTGCGGCGTTTGCAGTTGCTCGAATGAGCCGGCTCGACCGGGTTGGTACCACGGCTTCACAGAATACCGACGTGAAGTAGAAGCATCTTATGCTTCTGCGTTTCGTTCGGTGATTGAGGTAACCTGAGTCCCACTCCCCCTCCCCATCCTCCTTTACCTTCCCATCCCTTCTCCCAAATACCCTTGAAGGCCGGCAACGTACCTGCAGCACCTATGGTGTTGCAGATGTACGTGGGCAACGGTAATCACTTACCATCAGGTGAGCCGGCTGCTCGTGTCCCGCCTTTCCTATAAAAGAAAAAGAGAAGATGTACATTTATTTAAAGTTACAATTTATTAACATCACTTGAGCGAGTTTAGACGATATCCACCCGCGCATATGAGTTAAAAGCATTTTTTAAAATTATTCCATATAGCATGCTAACTACGATTTAGAAACTATAACACTGTATTATATTCTATAAATTACAGTAGTCATCTCTATTTACGAGTACTTAGTTTGGCACACTTTAATACTTTAAGTAAATGAGCCCTGAACTCGAAACTTACATTACAAAGAAGCGTCTGCATACATTGCTTAATCCGGTCCTGAGTTGTGCGTTTTTTGTTACTGTTATAGTTCATTTCCGTTTTAAGGAATATGAATTTCGAAATAACGTAAGTTCAGTATTGAAGTTCAGGACTTTCGTCCAGCAATTTGAAGATTTTGTATAATCATGAAATTGCAGGACGTAATTCGAATTTCGGAAATCTAAGAAAACTTCGGGAATTTCATCATTTAAAATAACTAAAAATAAATGTTAAGGCTATCGCAGGTGATTATACTTGCAGTTATTAGTAACTGGGTACCATTCTTTTCTCTTCATGTCCTTTGCTTTTCATAAAGGAGACTTGGAGAAAGAATGAGTGTATAAGTAGAACGGAATTATTACATAGAATAGATACTTACAGAGCTCCTTAACACATCAAATTGCATATAACAAGTTCTTTATGTTACAGAGACTACGTACAGATGTGAAAATTAAAGCCTATCAACTACCAAATAATAAGCACTTGGAAACTTGCCATACAATCGCTTCCTTCCTCGGCTTGCTCTAAATTTCACACAACCGTTCCACCGTAATGATTTGTGTTCCCCGACCCCTTACTTTCGCGAGCCTTGTTAACACGTGGCTTATAAAGCCACCGTTAATTAAGGCTTACACTGGTTATGTAACGCAATGCTCCATTCTCAGTTCTCTCGTGTTCAAGTGACGTTAACTAGCACATTTGAAATAAGTATACGATGAAACACTGTAATAAGAACGAAGCCAAAAACATTTTAATTACCCATAATGTCCCTAATGACTATTCAAATGTACGCTTATTTATCACTCAAACCACGCGGCTGAATAATTCTAATAAGCAGTCACTATGAAAAACTTATGAATTAAAAAGTATTCGTTGTCGGGTCTGATTGTTTATGTTGCGTCTTTTGTCTCTGACACTGTATTGATTCTTCCTCCGATTTTATCGCATTATCGTTACATCGCATACGGAAAAGTGAACACTAGCGATTGTTTTATAGACTTATGCTTGCGGCACTATAATATATTCAACGCAGCAGCTTTTTTCTTTTCCTTTATGGGGCATTAAATATGCTCTACTTAAGTCCACTGCTGAACATATGCCTCTCCAAGAAAGCCGGCATGAATTTCTTGAGAGATTTGCCCATGCTCACCACGTTAAGCAAGCGGGTTTGTAAACGCTTGTTCAGCGTTCTAATTTGCTATCACGCGAATGAAATACAATAAATATTTCAAGTCTTTCTAACAAAACACAACAACAGTTATAACTAATCTTTTTAACAAAAATCCTTTCGACTTTTGTTGAAATTTATTTTCAGTAAACATTATCCATATGTATTATCAGGGCGTGAACTCTGGTGCGAAGTAAACGAGAATAAATGTCTCTGTATTCTGAATAATTTACCATCGCTTACCATATCAACGATCAAAACATAAATCCAAATGCGCAAACAACGAATTTTCTCGACGTTTCGTCATCTGAGGCATCGTTCGAGCAGGGTTGTCAAATATCATAACTTCCCGTTTGAAATGTTATTACTGTTTCGTGTCTGAATACTAATTCAAAAATACATTAACGCATGCTGAAATTATAATATAATCTCTACTTCTTTTGTATCACGTGGGGAAAAGCTGCACGTACCTCGTCGCCGGGAGCGGCGACTCGTTTTCTCGGGATCAGCATTGAAGATGACTAATGACCGACTAAAACCACCACGATTTACATAAAATACGTTGTTGGCCCGGTGGCCCCTCTTTATAGATTCGGCAATAATGTTGAAAACAATATTTACATAATTTAATTTAAAAAAAATATTTTTTTCATAACCGAATATACGGTATGCTTCTTCGGAACAATTAGGTACTAACGTCAAAGGCTTTCAATAATATAAAAAATCTGTAAATATTTATGAATTTTTATAAAATCTTTCCACTCCTCTTGTTTTTGGTGACGAAAATGTTTTTCTAGTATTTGTTTCTGTGCGCTGCACACCGGGGTGTACCGGAAGAAGAGAGGCTGATAAGCTACTTTTAAAAATTATATTGAAATATGCCATTAACACACACCCATTAACAAACGCCCGAGTGAGTTATCTGTGTAGTGTGAGTGTGTACTGTGAGTTCTTGCATGTCATGTCATGTCATGATGCGGGAAAGTTCCGTATCAGTTTTGATGAGTGATTTTGCAAGTTTTAAAATATGCGACATAAATGGCCGTGTCTTTTGATAGCGTTGACTTAGAAGTACTTTGGTATTAAATATAATTTAAATTTGTAATCTCATCCCGTTCCTGTGAAAAACGGTCTTGACAGACGGATGGCCAACAAAGTGATCCTATGACGGTTCCCTTTTTTCCTTTTGAGTTACGGAACTTTAAAAACAGAAAGTAAGTTTGAAACGGTGGTAAGTTTTGGCGTTCATCAGAAAGGGGCCTCTCCGGAGGCCCACTCCCCCTCCACATCCCCCTCAACGTCCTCCCGCCAATCTCCCAAATACCATTAAAGGCCGGAAACGCAATTTCAGCACCTCTGGTGTTGCAGATGTACGTGGGCGATGGTAATCACTTCCTCACTACCATCAGGTGAACCACTTTCTCGTTTGCTCCCTTTCCCATAAAAAAAATAACCTTTTTTCGGCGTTTAAAGATCGTCACTCAGATGACTGATTTATAAATTCGTACTTTTGTAATCAGGAATACCTATTTAAAATATATAGTTTATCTACATTTTATGATATGTATATATGTACGAGTATCTCAAGTGTAAGGGAGAATATACTATAACCTTTTGCTCCAAATAGCTACAACCTCACCTGCACTAGGTTCAACCGGCTAGTTAACAAACGTGGCTCTAGGAACCGATTGATGCCGGCAAATGATTCCGAATTAGCTGAACCTAAATCCCACAGATTAGTGATAGCCCAGTCCAGCATCACACTTGCGCAAGGCCATTTTCAGCAGTTTACTTCAATGGGTTGATGAAGAAGTCAAAGTTCACTTCTGCTCACGGGGTTATTATATTCCCCAAAACTGGCATCCCTGCGCCACATGAGACCGCATTTACATAGCGTGCGCACGGGGAATGGTCCACGCAAGACAGAGAGGCGCCTGTCCGCTGTCGCGCCGCGCCGAGCCCTCTGATTTATGGTCCGAGTGTCATTGAATGGGTGCGACGTTATGGGCGCCGTGTTTACGTTATATTGTCAATTTACACGTGGCTTACATGTACAGTGGCATAAACTATCCGATCTTTTTTCGAAGTAATTCAAATATTAGTTCAAATACTGTCGCTCAGTAGAAACGTCCAGCAAGGAAATGCAGAAGGTAGGGTTCTTAGTGTGAAGTACTAAGAACTAAAGGAGTAAAATAAAGCATGTGACTCTATGATGATTTTTTTATAGTAATATTATATTAAATTGGACCTAGCTCTTATTGCTGAGACGACAAAGTAGTTGTCTATTTTGTAGATATCCTTTCAGTTAAATTGCAAGTGTGACTGAACGAGAAATATGCAAACTTTCTTATTGGTTATATTAAGTATGATAAAAATGGCCTATGGCCCTGGATATGATAACGTAAGCAACATTTCAAACATATTCCATCAAAAGCCGTAAAAAATCTTTAAGGTAACATTTGTACAAATATGTATACATAAATAAATATATAGAATTTTATCTCGTAACAGATATTATTAGAAAATATTATAGCTATTCGTACAAGAGCCGTGGTTACCTAGTGGATAAGGCACAAGTGAACTGAGTTCTATTCCCTATGGCGGCACCTCTAAAACAGTTATACCAACTTGCTGAAACAAATTGCTGAATTTACCACGTGATTAGCGGTGAAGGAGAACATCGAGACGCGAGTTTTACGTACGTAAGTACTCGTATATTAGAGAGATAATAAAAAATATTGTTTGGAGGATATATGAAATCCTCCAACTCGTACTGGGGCAACGTGGCGACCTTTCTAGTCTCCAAAACCCTCTCAAATATTGGGAGGAGATCTTTGTACTACTGTGGAACATTTAAAGGCTATAATGTAGGCAATTCTCAATAAAATCAATGTAGACCCAAGTACCGACAATTAAGTCTAACAACTTAGTGTTATTTCACAGTTGTAATGTGGTTATGTACTCTTTACCTAGTTCTCAGGCGTCTATGTATTGTAATCATATTGATGAATATGAATACAATGTCGGCCACGGCAACGAGCTATTGACATAAAAACGACATTCAAATAATAAATTTTATCGTATCGTAAATTGTGATTAATTTTATGGTGACATTAAACGTAAACTCTGGGTCCAGTACCAATTAAAATAACTTGATATTCGCCAATTACTTGGACACCTGGTAAGACACGAGAATGTGGATGACGTGCGACTAATTGATGCGAGCACAGAGCAATTATTAAATTATTTAACGCCTCGCACCGTGACCGTTAATAAGGTTCCTCCGAGCAACGGACGTTTTCATGTAATTAATTAAACCAAAACGAATTTCTTGTGTGAGGCTATCGGATTGAATTTATTGTATTTATAATTTATTATTACACGATAACTGTATGAAAACAAAAACTATATTCTACACATCTAAACGGACGTAACTGATCGTGTCGGATTTCTTAACACGTATCTCCTGGTCGATTATACGATCACCTTAATTTAAACATTGATACCTTAACCTTACCTTAACAGCCTGTATATTCCACCGCAGTATGTAGCTCTCTCTCGTTAGGAGGATATACCATATAATCTTACGTGGTAGAGCCAAGCGACGGCTTTTGCTGCTGTTCGAATGGGCCGGCTCGACCGGGATGTTACCACGGCCTCTCAGAATACCGGCGTAAAGTAGAGGCATCTCGTGCTTCAGCGTTTCGTTCGGTGTGCGAGGTAACCGGAGGCCCACTCCCCCTCCCCATCTCCTTACTCATCCCCCTTCCCATCTCCCCAATACCCTTAAAGGCCGGCAACGCGCCTGCAGCTCTCCTGGTGTTGTAGATGTACATGGGCGACGGTAATCACATACCATCAGGTGAACCGCTTGCTCGTTTGCAGCCTTTCACATGAAAAAAATATCGCTGCTGCCCGTTATAGGCCTGGCTGGAAGCGGCGGGACACAGACGTGCCTACCCACTCGGGCTCCAAGTCCTCGTCGGCAACGGAGCCCGTATTTTTCGAGATTGCCGTGGCACCATCTGTCGGACTTTTCGGTCACGGCTTTTCCTCCATTCGCCTATCCACGGGAAGAAAGACGGATGGCAGATTCTTACGCTGATGCGACACGGATAAATAAGATTGCAGCATCATTATTAGTGACATCAATATTTTACATACTTCTCTTTTCCAAGTTTAATATAAGATTTGCGACACGGAAAGGTCGGACTCATAGGAAAGGTTTGATGTTGTATTTAATGTAATAATTACAAACTTGAAAACCAATGATCAGTGAGATGCAAGGATCCCGTGGCCAAAAAATAACAGGAATGTTCTGAGCAGCATACTGAGCTGAGTCAAATCGTGCTCATCAAATGTTTATAACAACGAACAAATTAACATTGCATAAGGTTAATGAAAAATAATTAAAACGCTGCGATAGTTATCTAAAATGCTAATAAAATGCCAACTACTGCTTCAAGCCCACTAGTAGGTCAATATCCGTTAGTGTAACTGTACAAAAGCTAAGAGCTATTGCAAAGTGTAAATTTTATTAAGCTACTATTTATTGCTTTATTTAATCCCAAAGGAAGCTATTAAATTTATTAAGAAATGCAACGTGTTTTGCCTGTACAACTTGGCAAAGTGCCTACTGTGTCTTGACATGTTAAAACAATTAAAAAAATATATTTCTGTAAAAAATGTATTACACAAGGAAAATGGTTACTTAAATATAGGGTTTTCACAAAGTCCTATAAGTTATCTACTTCCTAAAAGTTAAGTAAGCTTAGGTTAAGTAGATTGCTCAACCCATATGTTAAAACAATTGAAATTCTCTTGATAAAAATCCCTTGTGCCCATACAAAACTAGTGGCATAAGGCACAAGACGGATTAAGCAAAATTGGGTTTCAATCACAAAACACAATGTCTGAACTGAAAATGTAACATCTCATTCCACATTGGCGTTGTAATGTTCAATGAAAAAATTTTTTTTTAACTATTATCATGAACTTTTCCACTAAGTATGTCCCAGTAGTGGGCAAAAGTTACCTTTAATTTTTGAGGAAACTTTTGCCCAGAAGAGGGCTCCAGAGCACAGCATCTCGCGAAGCCCTTTTGTGGCATGCTACTAGCTCTAATTAAAGTAAATAAAGCAGCAGTAAATGTCTCAACACTGAGCAAGTTCTCCCCTAAATATTTTGAAAGTGTTTTTGAGACGGGGAGGGTTCGTCTCGCATCTCCAGTGCTCTTGGCGGACTTCACATGACTTCGAAATAATATTTTTTTATTATTTCACAAAAATGCATGTTTCCTCGCGATGTTTTCTTTCGCCGAGCACGTGCTAAATTCAGAATTAAAAATTTTACATTTAATAATTTTAGTGGTACCGAAACGGGATTCGAATCAAGTTAATTCGTGTACCATGAAATTAAAACGAGCGCCCTGACCACTAGGCAACCACGGCTCCCAGTCGCCTATAGAGGTAATTATACGAGTGCGTCTTCTGTAACCGGCGTCTCCGCATTTTATTTAATGTAAACATTTTTTGTAATCTCTGCCTGCCATAATCATGCACATATGTATGAGATTATCGGTAATGCTTTTATGGTTTTATTCCAGTGAAAGCACCTTTGCGGGTAAATACAAATTTCTTAAAATTGATGAAGCAGAAATTAATTTTAAAAGCACATCAATAATCTGAAATAGACCTTATTAAAATATTATTATTTCGCATTTTCATCAACTGCATAGTTTTAGAAATATACATATTCCAAATTCAAAATCATTGTCTGATGAGCTTTTCATAATTTTTTTTTGTAGTGAATTTGGAACGACGAACAAGTTAACAGTCCTTTTATTGTAAGTGATTACTGCTGCAATATATACTGCAAACGGAGTTTACAGGTGACCCTAGATGAGGACTGGAGGAGGTCATAGACCATAATTATACTGGCTCAGGAAAGATATAGTCTTTCAAATAAGTAAAACAATTTTTTGGAGTTCTTAGTCAAAACCTAATTACAATAAAATTAAATATTCTTACATGGTTATTTACATAACAGTTATGCATAAATTATTGCTAGACGTTGTAAAATATTAATGAGTTTCAAAATTAACAGAATGCATGAAGCCGTTTCTCCTTCGGAGGTCTATTTATCGGACCCCGGCTATCTAGGGAACAAGAAAACACGGGGCAATATTGGAGTACATAAAGTGGCCAACTTCGTGGGCGCTGTGAGCATGGCATTATTGTTTGTAATTTTCGCTAGGAATAAGGTTCCTTACATTCGAGATATGAAAATAGTTTGGTGAAATGGGTTTGGAGATATCGTGAATAATGTTACGGTGTACTGAACTTATTGAGAAATTTATAACAGCAATAAATAATACGCGCAATCTGTGGTTACAAAAGTAAAAACTGAACTGTCTTAGGTAAAAGTAATATAAGCTATTATTTTCTAAATAAGGTGTAAATATAATTTTATATTCCCAATGATAACGACACCATTTTTTTTATGAAAATGGACAAACGAGCTAACGGCTCATCTGATGATCACCGTCGCCCACGAACATCTGGATATTCAATATCTTTTAAGGATATTTGGGAGATGGGATGAGGATGGCGGATGGGGAGGGGTAGTGCGCCTTCGGTTACCTCGTTCACCGCACGAAACCCAGTAGCTCAAGATGCGTCTACTTGACGTCGGTATTCTGCGAGGTTGTAGTACTACCTCGGTCGAACCGGCGCATTCCAGCAGCAGCATAAAATCCTGCTTGGCTCTACCACGTTAAAAACCCAATCCCTACTGATTAAAAATTAGGCTCTGACGACCGACAGATGGCAAAAAATCCGAATATTCAGAACCCTCATACCGGTACTGCGCTTATAAATCCAGCTACCCAGCGTGGTGAGTATGGGTAATTCTGCTATGCATGGCATGCCACCTAAAGTTAACGCTTTCTACAGGCTAATAAAGAAAGGAGATTGTTAGTACAATTTTCCATTGTCGTGCTTTGACGGTGTAATAGATTTACTATAGTCACATATTAGTGCAATAGCGACACCTTCAAGTCGTTTATAAGAAATGCCTCATAAACTCCCGTGTCCTTAACAGCCGTAATTGTTATATCAATAAAAGTCAAACGTTTTATACCTTGACCAGTATCGGGTGTCTGAAGTGTCTGAAGCATGAGTCCTCTGGTATTGCGATCTCCGATATGCCCGATAAAAGAACTATTACCTATCTACCTACCGAGGTTGATAATTATAGCAAGACTTCCTTATTGTTCTCAAATTGATTAAATTGATCTACTATGGAGATTTTTTTTTAAATTCAATTTATTGGATTGATGTGAAACGTGTGACTAACGAGCGAACAGCCCAACTGATCAACTTCAAACCAAGAAGGTTACGGTTTTATCACCCTTGAGAACTAAGTTCGAATGCATGACAGCTAGTTATCACACTGGTGACAACGTACCCTACGTTGAAATTGTACTAGGTCAGTTGATGTATTGTAATATACCTTCCTGCCTGGAATACGGGAGTGGTTGCACTGCTGTGCGGCGGCAGGAATAGGTAAGACGTGGTACATACCCAGACGGCTCCTGGTCAGAGAAGGCGGCTATATACGTACATCCAACACAAATATATTATGAAAAGCAATGTTCAATATGAAGCTGGTCTTCTTTTCTTGGCTAAACGCTCTCTGTGCAGTCACCCTCTTGCCTACTTCTGCAACTGCAACCACAAGCAGCAGTGATTTTTGTACTAACGACATTTTTCTTACCGAAAATAAAATTGTTAACTAACGTATACGTCTCACTTTACTCTAATATTCTTCTTTTATAGTAGCCTACTCTAGGTACCTTTCTAGGTGTTTTCAGTCGCCTACTCGTACCAGCGCCACTCGTTGGAACGGAAGGGGCAACGTCCGTTTGCATGTGCGGCATTTAAAAAAATAATAGCTTACATTGTTAGGTGGTTTGTGATTATAACAAAGCGTAAGTTAGGCACTTAGTGATTTCATAGTACTTAAGTAACCTAGATTCAAATTATTACGTTGCTGGTATACAATTAAGACTATTGATTGCTATTGCAAGTATGCTATGTACGACCAGGGTAAGTTCAGATATTATCCTGATTCTGTACGCACTCTTAAAAGTTAATGTTTAAATATATTTTATACTTGTGATTATTGTCACTTAAAGTAGCAGCCAATAAGTGCCCACTGCTGGGCAAAGGCCTCATTCTCAAATACGAGTATCAGAGAGGGTTTAGGAGCCGAGAAGGGCCCGCCATGCTGCTCCAGTGCGGGTTGGCGGGCTTCAAATATCCTCGAAATAATATTGTTATTATTTCTCAGACATGCAGGTTTCCTCACATAGTGAGTTTCCTTCACCGCCGAGCACGTGGTAAATACAGCACTTAAAATTCCTATTAAGAATTTTAGTGGTGCCGGCACCGGGGTTCAAACCCAGGTCACTCGTGCTCTATGAAACTAAAGTGAGCGTCCTGACCACTAGGCTACCACGGCTCTTTTTGACTTTGTCACTTGGAGAAACTTAATCATATTGACAATTATTATTATTTCTATTATTAGTTTCGCCTAATATAATATTCGTCGGTTACATATATAAAAAAATAAAACAAGAAATAATAATAACTGTAAATAATGCTCAAATCATTAAAAGAATAAATGCGTGGTTTGGTGCTCCTTTTACGTCTTTAATGCGACGATGGCACAGTGGCTAAAGCATGCAAATTTAAAGGATCTTTAGAAAATTGACCAGGTAAGTGCACGAAGGGAGACAGTGGAGCTTAAGATGAACATAATATAAAGACGAAGTTCATGGAAATATTTTAACAAACGGTCTGTGTGACGTTTGAATAGGTGTATAAGCAGGAAAGAGTGAAATATGTTCGTAAATCTTTTGATAAAATTCTAAGAGATTAGGAAATCATAATAAACCACGATTGGGGGATCTGCCTCCGTATCATAAGTCAGCAAATAACTTCTGGTGAGAAGTGGGTTGAAAAGGTTAAAATGATCATTTACGGTCGTAACACTATTATTCTAGAATTTTCAGAAAATTTGAAAATTACAATATAATCGAGATACACTGAGGAGTACGAGACTGGAATGAACTGACGAATTTAACCCAGCTATTTTACATTGCGAAATACAAATAGATATGTAATAGCCCTAGTTTAATTCCATTTTTAAAGCGGTGAAGGAAACACATCAGATGTAAAACCATCCTTTCCCCACTTCTCTTGTGCTAATACCTCGTATAAAAGACTATAGTATACTTTATTAATGAAACATGTTGATGAGACATAACGTCTAAAATCTTATCATCGCAAATCAAACAGTTTCATACCGACCGACAATCAGGCAGTTACTTCAGTCGCTATACATAATGTCTAACCGCCCTACAATATATAATTTCATACGCTGTAAATTATAAGTTGTGTAAGTGGGCAGGATTCAAAACAAGTATTAGAGGAGGCCGTAAACATCGCTGCCTCATTACGCCGGCCCTAACGAGCACGTTGGATTTAGCGCACGTGCCTTCATATATTAGCGATAGACGCGAGCGGATGCAGGTTTTGAAATTATTAATCTTCGGAACGTTATTTATTAACTATTTTTTTAAGGCGAAAATACAATATGAAATCATTTCCTTCCGCGATGTTCGCTAGGCTTTTTTTTTATGGGGGAACGGGACAAACGTACACGCGGCTCGTCTAATGATAAATGATTCGACGTCCTCGTACATCTACAACACCAGAGAGTCTCGTGCGTTGCCGGCCTTTATGTAAGAAGAGCAGGCAGACTTATCCTTTCACCGTTATCTGAACGTATTATCACCAAATAATAATACGTTCACAAACTAAAATATATAGTTTGTTTGAATTTGAAATGAAAAAACAATTGTTATTTTTTTATACTTACTGCTGCATCTACCTATAAGTAACTATTACCTAATCTGTGTCTGTACCTTGAGCTTTTTATTGGGTTATACCAGGGGTTATAACAAGTAATATTAGACAATTTAACATTTTACAATAATAGCACTATTTTACTACCTTATTCACCTGTGAATGGCACCGATTATTTTATCGACATCATACTATCATTATATTACTACATAAACACTGAATATTTAACTACCTTTATTATTTATTATAAAAGGAGAGGAATGAAACTCAAATAATTCTGAATGTACTGTGCCATAGCTGTGAACAAAAATAAAACATGTGTGTATGTTGCGGTTAAGGCAGGTAAAACTCATGATTTTATCATTAAAAATGTTTTAACCTATTAAATGAGATCATTTGATTATTACAAAAAGAAGTGTTGTTTCGTACTTTACAAACTTGTGGCTTGTGGAGAAACTTTCAGTGAGGGCAAGCTGGACTAATGTATACCAACGCCATCTATCGCAACATGACTGCGCAACTTGCGGATCAGTCGAACTCCACGTTTTTTCATACTTTATTGCAGAATGAAGAGTTTTCTGACGACCACCTCAGCGCGTTGATCAATGTACTAATCGCTTCCAGCGAGGCTTCGAGCGTTTTTGGAAGAGCCTGGATCGCCAAGCTCTTCCAGATTTGACTATTCTGTAGTTGCTTTCTAGAATAGTAATTATTTTTCAATAAAATATCGATAATATGAGATCTTTTATGAATCCTAAATGCGCTCATTACATTATCGTACTTAGTCTATACTTAACTTATTTTATTACTATTGCACGTCGAACTCGAAGTGGAGAGGTAATGCTCTATTATCACTAGAAATAAAATCGCAATTCACACATCTTTCATTATTTCCATTATATGGTAAAAAGTATGCTAATGTCATGAGGACATTCCCATGAACAATTATGATATAGTTATAAGTCCATTTATTTAGACTATTATTAAACAAAAGATATTTAAATATATTTTTTTGGATGTCAGTTGGTCTGTTCGTGTGTGAGCACTATATCTCATAAATGAATCACTTTGATTTTTTTCGTTAGCTTCTTATTTTAATTCTTTGAAACTCTTTAGAATATCACTATTGTAATCCGTCACTTTCGTTAATAATTAAATTGAAGCATTTCACAAATTCGCCATTATTACTCCTCAAAATAAACATACACATTTTTACTCAGATCTTTTTTACTTACAATATCGTTGAATATTTATCATATGTACATTTTTTTTCTCGGATTAGGTTATATTGCAACAGTGTTTTGCTATCTGCCAATGTCAAAGTAATATTAGGCCGAGAGTCTCGCGGCAGTTCGACCGCATGTCGAAGGATAAAATATACTTTTAGGTAATATGTAATTAATTGAATTTCATTGATTGGTAACAACTAAAACAATTAATTTATTAGTCAGTGAAAAAGAGTTTTATATAAATAAATAGTTGGTTAGGTCAGGTTAGGTTAGAATAATTTTTAATTAGGTACATAAAAAGGTGTGTACTTTTAGACGTTGATGAACAAGGGTTGACGGGTAATGAATATCACTTGGCATTAAGTCTGTCCATTGTAAACTTTAGCTTAAGATCAACAATAAAGAATAAATAAATAAATATTACAGAATCGACCTGTTTATCTTTCTAAGAGGGCGGTAATTCCTTTGATGGAATACTTGCATAGTTTAGCAGTACTGCTACACTCACATTAGTATTTACATTTAATATAAGGGAATTTTGCTTCTGTGTAAGCGCTTGAATTTTCCTCCTTCATGTAGTCAATAGAGTCTGTTATGCACCACGGCGAACTGTGACACATTGGTAAATTATATTCCTATTTGCCTTCTATTAGCGCCGTTTTTATATGTCACCCCCTTTCTTACCGAAAGTGGCGCAATGAGGCGACTAAGAGAAGAAATTGAAAATCTCATGACAATCTCATCAATCCCGATAAAGGAGCTCCTACCCGTCACATATAAGTGCACACTGCATTATATGGTAGGTCCACACCGTTGCTGTATTATAGCTGGAGTTTGAATGAAAAAAAATACTCTCACAAAATACCCGCGTGCACTGGTTGCTACCAATGCTTATGAGTGAGTGATTGAACCCTTATATTAGTGATCGGAGACGACAACACATGTGCATATTGATTCCTACTATCAGATGAGCTACTTTGCTCGTTTGTCATTCACGGGTCTTATGTGGCATAACCACAGAAATGTTGTGTGACATAACGATGTCACTCGGGAACGCCCCGATAAAATCATACCTTATTATTTTGTAACATGGATTCATTTATCCAAGACATGTTTACCAATAAACCATGTCTTGAATGTGAAAAATAATACGGTATGATTTTATCGGGAAATAACTTCACACCGAGTTTTTGTGAAATATTTATATGGCATAGCGGTAAGGTTTAAATAAAAAGAGAGAGCTCCCGGTGAGGCAAAAAGTGAGTTTCGGAGATGTCAAATGAACGTCCGTTTTTTTTTACAGTAATCTCATATAAAATATATAGTAATTTTATGCGAAACTAGATACCTCTAGGAAAAATCTAATTTACTATTTACATAGAACAATTGCCGACAAAATTTAGGTTACAGCTCAAGAACAAAATTGGATTCTGTACAAGTTTTGTTAAACTAAACGGAGCCGTGACCGTGGTTAAATTAGTCGCAATGTACATCCGTTGCGTCATGCTTATAAACTGGTAAAATGTAAATTTCAAGACAGATTGAAGGCTGCAGTGAAATTCCCTGGCAAAATTAAAACAAATCTTAAGAAAAGGTAAACTGTATCAATTATGTAAGGGAGATTATACCAACGTCTCTACAAATGTCAACTTCACCTGCACCCAGTGCTTCTAACTGATTTACGCACAAGGCTCTAGCGACCGACGGCAAAATGGTGGAAAATCCAGAGCATGCGGTTCACCTGATGATAAGTGGCAGTACTGTCGCACACGAACATCGTGAGTTACCGGCCTTTAAGGGTATTTGGGAGATGAAGGGGAGGATAAGGGAGGGGGGAGTGGGCCTCCGGATATCTGACTCACCGAACGAAACGCAGAAGCATAAGATGCCTCTACTTCACGCCGATTTTCTGCGAAGCCGTGGAACCAACCCGGTCGAGCCCGTCCATTCGAGCAGCAGCAAAAGCCTCCGCTTGTCTCTACCTCGTTTAAAAAAATAATTATCCTTATCCTTAACATTTTGTAAAAATTCAATTGGATATAGGCCTCTTCTATAAGGTTCGGTAAGCGGTCGCACTACCAGACACATCCCACTTAAAGATTACTTACGTATTTTTCGAGTTGGTTATCCCGCCATCTGACGCTAACCATTGAAATTTTAAAGGTTTTTCCCTTAGTCTCTTCTAACGATAACCACGGGAATAAAGAGAGTGGCTTCTGTGAGTGAATTCTTACTCCGGTACCATATAATAGTGCCCACTGCAAAGGCGTCCTCGCAAATATTTGAGAGTTCGTCACACTGAGGGTAAGCGGATTTCACATGTCCTCCAAATAATATATATTTCTTTATTATTTCTCAAACATGCTGAGATATATACGAAGTTTTCCTTCACCGGCGAGCACGTGGTAAATTCAGTTCTTAACATTGCACTCAATTGCAACATATTACTATTTACTTTACAAACACAATTGGTATGATTTCGACCACAAGTAATATCAATAGTAATAAATGGCTCTATAAAGTCGATTAGGGGATATACTCGTATATCTGCCTCGCTTGATAGTGGTGGACGCGTCGCACCTCAGACGCTGCTACCCGGCAACGGTCTGTGTATTTTTGATCAGGAGTTTTGCTGAGGCGATGAATCTGTCATATGTCGGACACCATGCGATTTTGAAGTATTTTCCCATAGCAAACTCCTATCACACCCACAGGATGAATGACTGTAGCAGAGTTTAATAAGGTATTACGAAACGCTACTTTTAATACTTCAAGTAACAGCCTGTAAGTGCCTACTGCTGGGCAAAGGCCTCCTTCTCAAATACGAGTGTCACAGAGGGTTTAGGAGCCGGAAAGGGTCCGCCACGCTGCTCCAGTGCCGGTTGGCGGGCTTCACATAACCTCGAAATAGTATTTTTATTATTTCTCAGACATGCTGGTTTCTTCACGATGTTTTCCTTCACTGCTGAGCAGCTGTTAAATACAGCAATTAAAATTTCTATTAACAATTTTAGTGGTGCCGGCACCGGGGATCGACCCCAGGTCACTCGCGCTCTATGAAACCAAAGTGAGCGGCCTGACCACTAGGCCACCACGGCTTTATTTTAATACATAATGACGTATCATCATATATAACATAAGTATCATCATATTTCATACACATATTATGACAAATAACTAATAGTAGCAAATACATACCACCCACCCATACACACATACACACACCCATCCATACACCCACACACACCTACATACATACCCAAACACACAAACCAGAGATTGCAAGTTGAGCACAATGTTCCTGTAAAGTTTTGATATATTTGTGTAATCCGTATTTGGCCTTATTTAATGTTAGAAGTGATGTATTAATTATTTTGTAAATCGCTGTTGGATTGCCTAATAAAATAAATAAATAAGTATAATACGAGTTATTAAGTATTATTGTAGCAACCAATCACAATACTTTTCTCTAACTTTTGTGGTAATATTAAAAGACCCGTTAGCCTAGTTGGTGGTAGGCCCTGCATTCGTTGTCGACGGGTTCGAATATACCTAGGGGTAAATATTTGTATGATATTTGTACCCGTTCATAATTATACTTTGATATACTTTGTAAGTATATCTTTATGTATATTATGGCCATCCAGTTACCAAGACACAAACAATCCCAGTTTGGGACTGGATGACGTGTGATGTTGTTATTTATAAATAAATAAAAAAGAAAGTGCAACTCAACTTTCATTACAAACTGTTCATTGAGAGAAAACAAATATTTAAGTAAATATATTGTAATGATTGGCTTACTAATAACGTAATATTTAAAATAAAACATCATTAAACGATACCACACACACGATTTCATCGCCTTTTATTAACGTCTGTTAACTAAATTATATTTGGAATTGCCTTTCGAGCAGTAAATTGACACCTTATGCGCGAAATTTAAATTTGATTACATCGGTGGTTAGCAACGTTGCCAATATCTGTCGCTAATTATACGTGAAATATAATTACATTATTTTGATATCGAACTTAACATAACCGCAGTTATAATGAAACCGACGTGAAGATAACTGCAGGATTCGAAATAATGTGATCAGAGAGCGTTGTGGCGTGAAAGACGATGTAGTGACACGAATTGAGAAAGGGATGCTGAGCCGGTTTGGACATGTGGAGAGGATGAATGAAAGTAGGTTGACGGAACAAATATATGAGGCAAGTGTAAATGGTAGAGTCGGGAGAGGAAGACCTAGGCGTACATTTCACGATCAAATCGGAGACGTTCTGAAAAAAGCCCAAGTCAAGTGTACTCTAAACCAACGAGCACGCATACGAAGATTGATGAAAGTGGGAGAAGCGAAAGACGTATGTCAGGACCGTAGCAAGTGGAAGAAGATTGTCTCTGCCTATCCCGTTGGGAACAAGGTAAATATATATATATAAATAGATTAAAACATTCTGATATAGTATTGGCTTCTAAGGGAAAAGTCTAAAAAATCTCTCTATAATGCAGTATGTAGTATCCAGAAGCATACCAAGGTTTTATCTGCCGAAGAGGCGTAAAGTGGGTTATGGAAGCCCGTTCGGTGAAGTTGAATCCTGCCAAATGTAAATCCGTAATCTCTGTCTACCATTACGGCATATGGATAACTATATGTCATAATTTCGTCGCCAGAGCCTCGTCCTGTTGACTAGCATGATGCAACAAGTGCATGAGAGGTTGGCATATCATTGGCATATTCCCGTTGTAATGTATTCCTTTAAATACCTCGATACCAATTCAGTGGTAACTAAAAAACCTAAGATTCAAGATTCAATCACTCACCGTACGGAACGTTATAGTATTGTGCTACTATTTCACGATGGTACCTTCCCCCAGCTGTCGTTTTACAATAATAATACAACTTCAGCGTGGCTCTGTCACGTATAAAGTGTCAGTAATAACTCACATATCTTCATAATTTTTTTCATTTCCTGGCTGTCATAAGTGAACTGCTGAACATAGGCCTCCCCTAAAGATACATATCACTGTGTACAACAATATTTTATAACATATTGAACAATCACACACATCGTCCAGTCCCGAAACTAGGATTCCCTGTGTCTTAGATAACTAGATGTCTGAAGATGATGTCTCGTCAGAAAGATGAGCAAGGAAAACAGTCTGTGGCGGTGGAACACCTCCATGTGTAACCACTACGGTATCGGTGTGGCGGTGGTCTGCATCACGGATTAAAAGATTTCTGAAACCGTCGCCTAGACATGAACAAAGCCAGTAGACCAGATGGAATAACACCCAGAGTGCTAACGACCAGCGAGTATATGGCGTAGCTCTGGTGGTAATCGTCATAGCGATTGGTTTCAATCTGAAATTACGTCAAATTCGACATTTTGACAGATAGCATCGTAAAAACTGGTCTAGTTTACTCGCAAACAATATTCGACATTAGAGGGGCTGTGCACCCTAATAGCGTTCTGTTTTGACATGTTTGTAACGCCTCTCCTTAAACAATAGTACTAAATTTCTGGAGCCTGTACCTAAAAATGTATCCTTACCGATCTTTCTAATTATTGAACAAATGACCTTCATACTTTGTCAGGTTCTCGAGCGTATTATGAACTCAGATCTCATGGTATACCTCGAAGATAATGATCTCCTCAGCGACCGGTCGCTATTGAGTGCTACCTGGCCGTTGGAGAAACCTAAACGATAGTATAGGTTAAGTGAACCGATCGTCTGGACGGTAGACTAATATATGCCACATCTCAATTGATGCCCGAGTCCTTTGAAAACTGAGGAGAAGCACTTGCTGTTTCGCTTGAACGCGAAAGTTTTTGACCGTTTACTCGCACGCAAGCCTTATTAGCAAGTTTCCTTCCTATGAGATATTACCTGGAATGATCGCATGGATATAGAACTTATTGAAGAAACAGTTTCTACGAGTAGTCGTTGATGTGTGAATCTCACTTCGCAGGAAGTATAACAGAAGCAATATCAATCTTGTAAGATTCAATGCCATTAAAACACAGATATCGCTTTTTGGAATCATTATGACTAGACCAATTTTTTTTAATGGTAATTTACGTGGTAGAGCCAAGCGGCGGCTTTTGCTGCTACTCGAATGGGTTGGCTCGACCGTGTTGGTACCACGGTGTGAAGTAGACGCTTGTGCTTCTGCGTTTCCTTGCGTGGCCGGCAATGCACTTGTGCTGCAGGTGTTGCAGATTTGCCGAGAATCGCTTGCTCGTTTGCAAAGCAAGTGCTGGCAGCTTTGGACTCCGTGGAAAGGTATGTCAAAAGGATTATTGGTGATTCAGATCTGGTTACCAATCTATTTCTAGTAATTTTAGTCTCGACCAAAGACACAGGGTGGCCAGCCACTCGGTGTTCTACAGAATGCATTTTAGAGACTGCGCAGAAATTTTATTATTTAATTCCCTCATCCCCTTTCCACCTTCGGAAATTTAGTAGCATGGCGGGTTTCAATAATTTTGTTAAAGCTATCCTCTCCGTTTAATTCCATTGGACTCCTGTTTTGCTTTGTCATTTCTATGCGCACAGTCAAGGATTGCTTGCGTCAGTCTGTCCCTCTGAAGTCAAAAGCGGTCTCTACAAGAGTAGAGTGAATAGGCTTTACTGAGCTAATGCGCTCAGTGGTGATGAATTCTTTATTGATAGTAATCAAGGAATTCATCACCACTTAACACCAGGTAGGATTGAAGTCAATTTCTAGCTGAGCCACAGTGAAAAAAGAATCGCTAGATATCGAAATTGATGGACCCCGACTAATAATTAGAATAGGTAATGAAAAAGCAATAAAATGATACCGTACATTTTCCTTTAATGAAAACCGATGGTAATTACTAAACAAATAAAGAAACAGTGTTCTTATGATTTTGGGAAGCATATATAATAGTTATTCTTAAGAATACTAGAAACGCTATTTAAATAACATTACTTTTAACCAATTCATCTAAGCAACCAGCTTATAACTGGAGTGGTTAACGTCAATAGTGAAATGGCGGGCTGGAACCCATTGGCTATTGGTGTTTGTGTTCCAATAGTAACATACAGACATTATCTATTAACGCTAACCACGCCTCCGCCGCATAAAAAAATTGAATCCGACGTCGCCGCCGACGAAAACGTAATCAACGCACACCTCTAGTCACTTTCAACTAGACTTTCGGACCGTTAATGATGTAAACTCGCATTTGATAGTAGTATATGTTAAAAAAGCTATAAAAGTGATACAATAGATAACCTTGTTTTGCTTACCACAAATCGTGAACATGAAAGTCTTATGTAAATGCGTACTATCTGTACTTACCTAATGTACTATTATCCCAGAGCTAACTGTGTCTAAAAATCCAAAGTCGCTTATAGAGTAGTGGATATTTATTAGAGAACACACTCCTGTGTGCTTATATATCGGTAAAGGATACAGGAGTATATCGATATAGGATTCCGTGTAGACATACTGAAGTGACAATGGACTGAGCAGAAGTAATCCCAGTTGGAGTAGACGCGTCCTGGAGTGGATACCGTATCTAGGACGTTCCACATGTGGATCCGCCAGAGTCGCGAAGTAGCGTATCATAATACCAAAACTCCTCTTTCTCCGCAATTCCATATGGGCTGCGAAAGGCAGCAGTCATTGTCAGCATCTTGTTCACCATCAACATATGATGTCAATTTCAGTTAATATGGTAAATTACTTAAATAGAATTGACTTACGTAATCATAAGAATCGTCCTCATCGAGGCAAATAGATAATTGTTGTTTTACTGTTAGACATCCATTGTCCACTGTATACTAAGGAGTTTCAATTCACAATGGCGTATCGCTGCTCGAACAGAAGCGATCATTACCAACAACTAGGTAGCCATTACACCTACACGTTGGTGATGATATTATGTTCTATATTTATCAGATCTGTTGATGAGTGATGCACAAAGCTTTATTTTTAACTACCGGTTACACATACTCTAGTTCTTAGTTGGGTATAAAGTCTTTTACACTTAATTTTAAAAAAGTGATTTGAGGATGTTCTAAATAGACCAGAATCCAGATAAAAAAATATATATTTTAAAAAATGTATTATTCTTGGGTCATTGGGTGTAACAAATACACCCAATAACGACAGTCTTTTCCGTTTACTACCGTTTTACCGTTTAGTACTAACACTGCACTAAGGTACTGAATCCGCCATAGTGTAACCTCAATATTTTTTGCAGACATATTGACTAAGACTAAGTTTCAAAACCAAACAATGTTAAATAATTCATAATTAATATTCCAAAGCGAAGCAAGAACTTTAACATAATGTACTGTAAATTACTTGTGTTATAATTTTAAAAGAAATATATTAAAACGTGTACATTTTAAAGATATGCGCAATGTACCGTATCTATATAATGGTTGAGCCAATCTGTCGGTGCGTCAACTCATTACTTATTGTTCCAGTTACGTCGCCTTCACATGTTAGATCATATTACATATGTGGCCGGGTACGCGGTTCTGAACGTCAGCAATTAACGTTAAAATGTTGCTTGAGGTGTAAGACCATGTAAGACACTGTAACTAGCACTAAAGGACTGTTTTATTGTGACACACATATTTTACTACTATTTTATTTAATTTATTTTTTTATGGGTAGGGCGGCAATCGAGCAAGCGGTTCACCTGATGGTAAGTGATTACCGTCGACCACGTACATCTGCAGCACCATAGATGCTGTAGGTGCGTTGCCGGTCTTTAAGGATATTTGGGAGATGGGAGGGAAGAGGAGGGGAATAGGGAGAGGGGTGGGGACGCAGAAGCACAAGATGCCTCTACTTCACGCCGGTATTCTGCGAGGCCGTGGTACCAATCCGGTCGAGCTGGCCCATTCGAGCAGCAGCTAAAGCCGCCGCTTGGCTCTACTACGGTTAAAACTTCTTAATAGACTGTTGTTTAACTAACTTTTTTTTTTCTTAAAACATCTGAGCTTTCCATCTGGAAATATTCTCACTTCGCCACTGCTGCGCAGGGTATGATGATTATGATGCCGCAAGTGCTCACACAAACACAGATTCACTCACTCGACTTTACCTTCCCGTATCCGGTTTAACATTTATGTCACGATCGGGACAGGGGAAGATGCAGTGTCATTGACACAGAACGCCCCATCTTAGTTAGGTTTAGTTGCAGTTTGCACAACTTTGTCTAGTTTTCCTTCTGAAATTATTCTGGGAAAATGTTCTATAAGGTCCTTTTATCTTTAGCCGAGTGGGTCCGTAAAGCCACTTGCAGTGCTGGCAGTAAAACATAAACTTGTATCGCACCTGACTAAGAGCGCCACGCTTCGCCGAGCGCGACGTTCGCGCCGACCAGCCGCGACGCACAAACCGTTGAAATCCACTGGACATTCTAAATTCGAATACGCACCGGTTCTCAATTCTTAATTATTTTTAATTTCGGCCACTTTTGTAACGATACAAAATAAAAAAGATATTATCTCTTTCGAGTATTTCAAAATAATTATAAAACATGTCGTCATTAATCATAGCGATAGGCCCCGGCTTCGCACGAGTAGATCCATATTTTACGGATCCATTTTGAACAGCTTATTACATCTGAAATTACGAAGCTCAATAAAAGTGAAAAAATGTAAGATATCGGCACTGCGTTTACTTTCTAAAAAAACTTTACATCTTCATAATCTATATATACTATAAATAAAATTCTTTGTATGTATTGTAGGAAATTATTTAGCTTAAAACTTCTCTTATTTATCCTCTTGTCAATTATTAAATTATTACAAACTCCCTAACGCCTGAAGCAAAATGGAAATATCTCGTAGCTAATGTATTGTGTGTACGGTATTGCGCACAAGTATTTTGATTGCATCGAATTAACGACTAAAGCTTTGCTGTAATAGAAGTTTGTCCAGGCACACTTTTGGTTAACATCTGCCGAACGATTTCCGGATTTCTGTATACGCTCTAAATTTACATTTAAACATCTGATATTTTTAACGTTTAACTTGACTTTTATGTAGTTATGTAATTTTATTGCAAATAATTAATTAGTTTTGCTATGTATTACAATATATATTATATATTGTTTTTGTGGTAGGCTTTTGTTTAAAAAAATGCTATTTGTTAAATATGTGGTTAATGTACTTGACTACAGTATTGTTACTTCTATGCGGCTTACTTTACTTCAACTTGCCTTACCAGCCTACAAATAATCGTCAGCAGGACATATGCCTCTCGCGTAAGGAGAATTTGCCATAATCGCCATGCTCGGCAAGCGGATTGGCGATCACAGTACCAGACGCCTCGCACCTCAGATGTTGCCTTCCGACATCGTTATACTTAATTCTCCAAATGGTTATCCCGCCATCTATCGGTAGGCTCTGGCTAGGATTTTCAAAATTTCAATTTACGTTTTATATCATCATAATACACAGCTACTGTTTGTAGTGCTTAATAAAAGAAATTCATGTTCAAAGGAGATAAATATTGTATCGTCATTTTAAAAATCGAACACATATTATGCCTTTCTGGAATGGTGTATCTTTTTCTCCTTCTTTTTTAGTGGTCGCTTTTAACTGTCCATTGCTGGACATAGGCCGCTCTGAATAAGAGGATTAATTATAATAGCCACGCTAAGCAGTCGGGATCTCTATTGCTATATCAGACACCTTGTAACAGCGGTAGACACTGCGGCCCGAAACTGGTTTGTGAAGTTTAGACTTAGCATTATTTGCATAATTGAGATGATTATTTCGGCTTCTTACGTAGCCGCGATACATTTCTGGTATTTCTGTTAGCTTATTTCTATGTCACTTATTTTAATTATTTATTTATTTCATATAGATCAGAAAAAAAAATATGACAGGAAGAAATGGTCTTTCTTTCCAGCAGACCTGCGACAAGAGAATAGTTAGTTAATGGTAGATTGCGCGCGTAGAATACAAAAAAAATTAAAACATAAAAATATGCATAAATATACAAATAAATATGTAGACATATATATACATATATACCCAAAATTAAATGTATATAACATAATAGACCTATTATCAGGATCAAGGGCCTTGTACGACGTCATTCCTCAATAAAATCATACCGTACCATTTTTCACGTCCTTTAGACGTCGTTGTGTTCGTCGTTATCGGAGACATGGTTACCAAGGATTCACACGGGATTTTTGGAAAATATTTTAGGTCATATCGCGTAAGGCTCAAGATGGAGTTTCATATACTCCTAACCTGCAAGTACAAGAAGAGGCGTAATTAACTAAAATTAAAATAATTAGTTGCATGCAGTACCAATAATGATACTGATCCCTATAACTAGTATCTGGGATTTTGGTTCGGCAGAGGTTTACCGTCATTAATCGGTCGCTATTCAGTGCTTCACCCGTTACTCAGCAGGATGCACTGGATCCTGGTTAGGTAGCATTATCAACCATAGCATATTAAGCAACAAATGGATAAATCACGTCAACCATGGTGTTAGTCGGCGATTTCATTGAACTGATACCCACTAAACAATTTGTATTGTTGGTGTCGACACTAAGACGGCGACAGGCTCACCACCTGTCACGTTGTAGCAAATAAGCACTTGTGAAATATGGGTTAGAAGGAATAAATCGAGACCTCTGACTGACAGTGTTAGGTTTCCTTACGTAGTAGAGCCAAGCGGCGGCTTTTCCTGCCTCTCGAATGGGCCGTCTCGACCGGGTTGGTACCACGGCCTCGCAGAATACCGGCGTGAAGTAGAGGCATCTTGTGCTTCTGCGTTTCCTTCGGTGAGTGAGGTAACCGGAGGCCCACCTCCCTCCCCATCCCCTTCCACATCCTCCCTTCCATCTCTCAAATATCCTTGAAAGCCAACACGCACATCTGGTGTTACAGATGTACTTGGGCGACGATAATCACTTACCATCAGGTGAACTGCTCGTTTGCTGCCTTTCCCATAAAAAAAGGGTACACGGTCGTGAGAACTTATTTTATTTTTATATGCTCTGTAATATAAATAAATCACTGGTGTGAAATTAGAATGTATTTGTTAATGGAAGTTGTTGGTATTCACCGAATAAACATGTAATAAATAACAGAACACAAATAATTGACAACCCTAGTTTTGACTTAAAGCTCCGATAGTTGGCATCAGGTGAATAACGCCTGATATTTTAGAACAATCACTTCGACTGCGTTGTATTTTACACCATCGCTTATTGCTTTATGGCATTTAAATTAACTTAGCGGTTCGTGTTTGTTATTGCTGGCTCAAATTAAAATATTATCGGAGCTTTACCGGCGTTTTGATTTAATGTCGCCGGCAGTTTAACTGTGCGTTCATACTCGTAAATTTATGTCGGAGAATTACTGAGCTTTATTACCTGTTCAATAGCAAGTTTTTGTTATCGTGACAACCCTGGTTAATGGTTAGTCTGTAAAAGTCTTAGGTTCCGGGAATAATAATCATTTTTTATGTCATATTTTTCTTACTATAAAGACGTTGCCGTAGGAATTTCTCCTGTATTGTGGACGGTTAACTTACATAAATTACACATGGAAACATCCAGACCCAAAATACTTCTACTAGCTTTGGAGGGAGGGTCTACCAAAACCAACTAGACTTTCGGATCGTATACCTATCATAAACGGCACCTGAAATTTTTTGGTTGATACAGTCGCGGTCAAAATTTGTACTGACGCTGTCACCATTTAATTAAATGTACTAAAATGATAGAGAAAACAAAAAGAATTATTATTAATTACAAGTTACCTTTTCTAACTTTAGAAGCGTTGTGAAACAAAAAGGATGACGTCTATTTTTTTTTTGAAGAAAACTAATCCTGTTATTATTTAAATTACTAATGTTCTGTCTAGCGTGGTGAGTGTAGACAAATGTTCATTGCACAGCATGCTGGCTTTTGTTGATAATTTCATGGAAAGGATTAACTGAGTCTTGCTAACTGTATACCAATAATATAATAAATACATATTATAAGTAATCATTGTATAATAATCATATATGTCAAATAAACATCGATCGATGACACGGGAACATAAAATTTATATTTACATTAATATTCGAATAATAATAATGTTAATAGTATTTGTGTAAACTGGCGGACGATGCGAGCGGTATCGAGGAGCACCATTGAGCTTGGATCGGTCCATCACGGAGTTCCAGCAGCCTCAGATGTCCCGTGAGACTGACTGGGGTTAACCCATTCGCAAAGACGACAATTGAAATAATTTCGGTCCGCATTTTGTGTTTTTTATATGTATTTTATAATACAAATGTTTGTGGGATTCAAACAAACTATGGAGTCTTTGCTTACATCCGATTACATCCAGTGTGTTTTGTCCAGTCCACTTAGGGAAGAATCCCACAACTTTGAAAATCCCTTTTATGTCCAGTCAATACCATTCCAATAAATAATATGCCAAACCGAAAATACTAAGGCCGATAAGCTGCACCAGCATCTTAGGAGTCGGATACAGTGGTCGCCAACTTTCTTGCAAGGTGTGACGATTATAGAAAATCTTGCCATTGGGAGAGGCATATGTCCAGTATTGGATTTTAAATAGGTTCAGAATTATATACTACATCAGCTTATATATAGTCCACTGCTTGAAGACAGCCAAAGCTGGCATACATTACTAAGAAGGTTTGCCCATACAACCCATGCTTGGTGAGCACAGTGCCGGTACCATCGCACTAGTGATGCTGCTCTCCATTACTAGTCTGTGGGATTTGGGTTCGGCGAATTCGGATGTGACACTACGTCATACTTTCTCGTCGAGTATACCGCAAAACCTCAAGAGCAAAGTATACAACCAGTGCGTGTTGATGACATACGGAACTGAGACTTGGCCCTTCACTGCAGGCCGTATGAGGAAACTCAAAGTTGCTCAGCGCGCCGTGAAAAGGGCTATGCTCGGTGTTTCTCTGCGTGATAGAGTCTGCAACGATGATATCCGCAGCAGAATTAAGGTTACCGACATAGCCATAAAGATCAGCAAGCTGAAGTGGCAATGGGCCAGCCACATAGCTCGCAGAACTGGCAATCGTTGGGGAAGAAAGGATCTCGAGTGGCAGCCACGTACAGACAAACACAGTGTGGGACGACCCCCACAAGATGGAGTGACGACCTGCACAGTGTTGCGGAAAGTCGATGTATAAAGGTGGCTCAGGACCGAGCTTCGTGGCAATCTTTGGGGGAGGCTTATGTTCAGCAGTGGACTTGTGATAGGCTGAAATGTAAAATGTATGTAATTCGGATGTATATTCCACCTTTATTCGGTCGCCGGATTCTCATTAGTTTACAAGCAGGGTGCACCCCATGCGGGTGAGCTTAGCATTTAGAGACAGAGGTGGTATATTCCTTAACTTAAACTTAAACTTAAATAATAACCCATTTTTCAAGTAAATGGTAAAGCGTAATGAATGAAAATATGAGAACAACCTGTTATTATTTAAATAGATATTAAATCAAACGCCAACGTTCGAATCAGTCCACCGTTCGAATCAGGAGGCATCTGAAGGTGGCTGACCGGGACGCGGTGCGGAACGACTGAGGGCGTAACGCTCCGCCGGCCACGCAGCCGGATAATGACGTTGCCTTACAAATCATATCTCACTTGCACTCCACCTGCTTACTGTTGGTTAAAAGTATCCAAAAGAAAATAGGTTTCATACACAAATATCCAACACGCCTACTGTCTAGGAACGTGTCTCCTCATTTTACTAGCTAGTGAGCTAACGACTAGGCCCTCATCAGCACTTAGTACCAAGTGGTAATGGCCGTGCGTTCATTTATGTCCAGTAAAAAAAAATAGGCCCGAGTTCCAGCGCGGGTTCGCGGACTCCGCGAGTACTCGAAGTATTTTTTTAATTCCTTTGACATCCGAATCACCCAATTAAAGAAATTACGATAAAAAGTTTATATAGAATACAGGTCGCTCGTGTTCTTTGAAATTAAAATGAACTCTTTTCTGAAACGTTTCTGCGTCTGTTATATGATTATAATTATCATAGTTACCCTTATCCCATTGATGTACTACACCAGCACAGTACATCAATACAATAAAGTAAAATATACTATAGTATATTATATACTATAGTAAAGTATAGTATAAAATATACGTATTGTTGCATTACCATGGTAGTGTAATAAATTAATGGAATGGGAAATAGAGGTAAAATCTTGCCTTAATGTCTATGGTACGTCTATTTTTAATTATTTCACTACATGATAAAATAACCTACACGCTGGAGCTTAAAATCGTGTGTTTCAGAGTATATATTTATTTATCCACCCTCTTTCTGACTGTGGGTATCGCAAGAGGTAAGTAAAAGTAAGAAAAAGACGAAGTCTTGAAAATTACAAAAACTACCGACAGATGGCGCGATAATTAAAAAATACGGGGTCCGAAAGTTGACGAAGTGGGATTGGAGGCCGAGTAGGTACGTCTGTGCTCCGCTGCATCCGTGTTCCAGCGTGTCCGTTACCAGAACGGAGAGGATAGGCCTCCTAGAGAGGGCGGCGCTGGTGGGGTCGCGGATGTGTGCGAAACGCTCCCGTAGCCCTAGCGATATGTGGTGAAAGTGGAACATCATGAGGTTTTAGTCGGTGCAAGCCCAAAATAACCCGTCCTTGCTCCCGGTAGGGGAGAGGGGATTTATGGTTCATATAGTTTATATGCTTGAACGAATTTAACTTGAAAGTAATTAACAGTTTGATTGAGCTTTCAAAAATATTCCTAATGATTTCAAAAATGCTATACTTTAACCTTATTGATAGACAAACATAAAGTTTGTGTTTGTCGTTAAATTACACACATTTTTTTTAATTTCTTTTAACATTTCATCACTGAATAAACAGTTACAGAAATATAATATGTTCCGGATAAAATCTACATTCCCAAGCATGAAACGCCAGCGTATGCCTAACTAAACTATCTCGGCTCCATCTCTGAAATATCACATTTCGTAAGCCGCGTTAAGCTTATCGGATAATGTAGCGAAACAAATAACAATCACAAAAATAGCAGTTGCTAAATACTTTGAATATTATGCGCTAATAACTACATGTGTATAAGAACTGTGATAAATCAATGGCAAGGTGCTTGCTGTAAAGTGTTCATAGTACTTAGAGACCTAGATTCGATTCCCGGTGCCAACGCCACTAAAATTGTTAATCGAAAATTCAGGTGTTGTATGTACACGTGCTAGTCAATGAAGCAAAAACATATTGAAGCAGTGTGAAAAATAATAAAGAAATAAGTATTGTTTTATTATCTACTGTACGGTATATGTTGCACTGTCGCATATATTCACTAGGGTGTTAAACGGAATACAGTAGCTAACATTTTTGAATACACCTGAATATGATGCATACTGCTGACTCTAGACACACAAAGTGTGTCCCTCAATGTCAAACCCAAATATCGTAGACTGTTGGTGGATTGGCAGTTGATGATTATGATTATGAAGACTGAAAGATAAGACCTCATACTCAATTAATCGAATCCAGGACTTCTCTCTCAACGGGTAAGCCATACATACAATGTTTTATACTCATAAGATTTACGTGCATTTGCAAAATTTTAAATTTATACTACAGTTAGTTGTTAAAAATCAACTTAAGTTACACTTGAAGTAATAAGCGTGTTAATTAGAATTTTATTTATTTGATCGTGTTTAGAAACAGGATCCTATTCTAGTTTCAAACCTATCAAAGCAAATAGGTTTTACCTACAAAACGAGGTGTCGAAACAGAGACTGGAAACAGGCGGGCCGCCGAGCGGAACCGTCGGCGCACGGTCCGATGCCTCCGAGCACTACCAAATTGAAATGGTGATTCGTAACAATAAACTGGAGCATCTAGTCATTTTCAAATTTGTACGGATTTGGAAATGTTGTTTTAACTTTTTCTATAAGTCAGTGCGCAAGTGATTGTGCCGGCTTTGTTATTGCTCAAACTGATAAATTTTTAAATGCATTTCTTAGTTGATTATATTTAACCGTAGTAGCACAGCACTATCTAATAATATAAATTATAAAATGAAAAGGATAATATAGCAACAAAATTTAGATAATATTATAGTAACTAGCTGTAAAAGCCTTCGGGCTAACAGCGTCGTGGTTGGTTTTTAGTCGGTATGTTTCTCCTTCCGAGATTCGAGTCCGACATAACCCAGTTGCAACAGGGTATACATAACATATTTTCCATCTACCGGGGAAAAACAAAAAGCTTTGCATCTCCGGAGTACTTCTTAAGAGCCGGGATGTCAATAGAGGCAAAGATATATTATTTATGCATTCGGAATTGTGCAGTAACTTTTTCTAACATCTTTAAAATAATGATTCCCGCAAAGTAGCGCTAGAGTCTATTAACTACCTTAAGTGTAAACATAACACACAGTGCAAGTTGTTCTAGAAATTGTGATTGGTTTTCTCCAATGCAACGCTGTTGGTAATCAATTACAACGAACCCATAACAAAGATAAAAATGTAATAGAAGAATTCGAAGAACTTGGATAATTTTGGAGGTCAGTGAACCTGCAGGTTAAATTAATTACTTCATTTGATCTCCCGACCTAATGCTGTCTTGCATCCAAGTGTAAAAGACTGCGTAAGTCTAAAGAGTTAATACAACCAGGAAGTGACAATTGAATTATTAAATGGCATAGTTCACTCAGGGGTGTCTTCGTTTGTCTTAGACTAGACAAATTATGAAAGTTAAAAATAAACTGATTCTCAATGGAAGTAACTAGCTGCAGTAGTCTGACAAAGGAAAGCCCGACCTGAGAAAACGCGGCAAATTCAAAATATCATCACGTGGTATCACTAACTAAAGTAGGAGAAAAAGATTTTGATACTTGAATATTATTATTTTATTATATGGTTGGCTTAGCCCTAACTCCTAAAACTTACCGCCGTGTTAGGACCTATATAGTCAAATGGTTACAACCAAACTTCCTGTAGTTTGGCAGAGCATATTGTATTGTGTGCTTGATTCGTTTATTATGAAGAATAAAACCAAACCCAACCAATAAAACCAACGTGAACACTACACATTTGAAATGAAACTAGTATTTACGGATTATATCGCTTTTCATTTTTGTTTTTATGTTCCCGATGCTACGCGTGCTTTACAGCACCAGTGGTCACGGGGGGACTGAGGTATTAGACGTCCTGATTAACAACATCAGCTCGGGCTACCTTCAGCAGTTAATTGTAAATTTTGGTCCGATCTACGCAGAATGTGCTAACAGTATCTTGAGGTCGTGCAGTGGTATGCTTGGTTTTCGATTTAATTTTATTTAATACTGGATTGCAAGCCGGTGATAGTCGGTCAAAATGTCGGGAACATAATAACAAAAATTAAACACCATACACTACGTAAATAATGGTTTCATTCCACTCATTATAATATATTTAAATAAAATTTAATCACCATACTCAAAATCATATGTATGTTCGACAGCGTTTGACAGCTAAAAATTGTTGCCATGTAAAAACTTTTAAGAAAACTCCAGGTCACGCTTTTCTTGGCCAGACTCTAGCTTTGTATTTATTTTCTGCCATAAGTCAAAAAAAATGCTTTAATTTCCATATAAAAGCTTAATTTATCAGCAAACCATTTAAACAATGTGATGACCCTAGTCTCATGGTTAATAGAATAATAAACTGTGTGACGTTGTCACGGGTCGCATATCTCTAAAGAGACAGCGAGAAACACACGGGCACGACCAGTCCAATCGGATGCCCGTGCATTTATGTCCACTTGTATCCGATTTTTAAACAAATTGTTTTTTTTAATATTTCGTGGCCAGTGTTTTGCTTCAAGCAAAGGGAATTATTCTGATAAAGCAGTTTGGATTCTATTCGCATGGATGTGGCACTTTTTAGCGCAAAACAAGCAGGTGGCTGTGATGTTGGGAGTGTTGGCGGTTGCGGCGTTCGTTGTCATAGTTCTGACAACGAAAGGCGCCAGCATCGATATTGTCGAAACCTTGCCAACGGAAACGGATGACATCAGCAATGATCCGCACGTATTCTCTACTTACAGGTGTGTAAAATGCAATGAGCACATACAAACCTTATTTTTAACAAACATTTTGCATATAACGTACACATTGTTGTCCTAGACTCTCCTTGTTACTTTACAAACTCTCGAAATCAAATGATTTTTTTTAATGTAATAATCTTTTTTTTATTTTACTAAGAGTCGTCTGGGTAGGTACCACCCTTTTACCCGTTTCTGTCGTCTACCAGCAGTGCAACTACTGTTTTCTGTTTTGAACGGTATAAATTTCGATATAAAAAACAGTTTCGAAACCAATGTGAGGCATTCCATCTTAGTCATCAGGTGTGACAACGCATCTGTAACTGAAGTTGTTCGCAGGTGTCCATGGTCTGCAGTGGACTCGGAAAACTTTATAGATCGTTTCCTTTTTTTTTGCGATAAAATCAGTAATAAAAAACGTTTATATTGAAACAATCAAAACGTAAACAAAGTTGATAAAGATACCAAAACTGCTGTTTACGCGCGCCCTGTTGTCCTTATCGGAGTAGGTACTGTGTCGATTCAGAATACATTTATATGTATGTATTAATGTACTCATGAAATTATCAATAGCTTTAGTCTTTATAAGGAGTAGCACAGCGACTCTCATTTTAAATAATTAGTAGCTATGACAACAGTTATAATGTAAATAACCAAAAAGTGAATTAAGTAGCAACTTGTAAATACCCTGCTGCTGAGCAAAGGTAAAATATTAAAAGTAGGTGTTTAAGCACAATATTGAGAGGGTTTTCGGGCCTGGAACGCACGAGTGCGGATCGGGCGACTTCACATGTTCTTGAAATATTTATTTTAAAATTTTTCTCAGACATTCGAAACATGAATGTTACCTTCACCATCTTACCATGGCTTTTCTCATCGCCGAGATCTTGGTAAATTGAGCACTTAAAATTGCAACTAACAATTTAGTGGTAACTCCTCTGTACAATCGAATACTATGAAATAAAAAGCACTCTGATTCCTGGAATACCACGCATCTTTATATGTGGTAGAGCCAAGCGGCAGCTTTTGCTGCTGCTGCAATGGACGGCTCGATCAGGGTAGTACCACCACCCACCGGCTTGAAGTAGCGGCATATTGTGCTTCTGCGTTTCGTTCGATGAGTGAGATAACCGATCCCCCCTCTTCCATCCATCCTTCTATTCCATCCCCCATATATCCTGAAAATGCTGACAACGCACCTGCCGCTCCTCTGGTGTTGCAGCTCTACGTGAGTGACTGTAATAACTTACGTCGGCTTGGCTTCGGCGTCCGACGGCCGGCGGTAAATTAATCTGAATGTGTCGAACTTAAATGGCTCAATGCAGGAATGCAGCAAGCAGTATCTAATGCAAGGTTACCGGTAATGTGATCACTGAGTTAGTGACAAGCGTGGTTGGTATGGCCAATTCTTCCATGCTTGTAGCTTTTGTTGACACCTTCATGGACGGAAGTAGACCTTACGCCCTCAACCTATGTACTATTTCAAGCGCCATTTTTGTTTATGCCCAAATTAATGTGATCGAATTCTGACCCATTACTTTTTCTTAAATATTAAATGAATACTGTGTGGGATGTTAGAATGATATATTTATAGTTACTAGTATCGCTTGTGGTAATTCGAAATTCGAGAAATTGTGTTTGTAAGGTAACGAAATTAAACTTGTTTTTAAGGCTTTCATTTAATTAGTTAATGCGTGTTGTATGGAAAATTCATGAGCGTATGTTCACTTTATTTTACCTGCCTTAACGGTAAAATATGATTTCTCTTTTGTTTACATTAATGGAAGCGTACCTTTCGAATGATACAGTTTCATTCCTCTCGTTTTATGACAAATACTAAAAAGGTACTTAAATTGTCGATATTCACGTATTAATGTAACGATATAATCTACAACTTTAACTTTTAAGCTTTTGTGCTATGACGTACGTAAAGAGGACTGGGTTGTTCACTTTAAGTTCATAGTCCGCCAGTGGCCAGTGTTCGTATACTAGAGCCGGCATCATTGAAATTGTTGATAAGAATTTTGCGATTTAAATTGTTAAGACGAACAAAACTATCGTAGGTATAAATTCACATGTCATGAGGACATGTGAAGTCGGCCAACGGGCATTGCAAGCGTGGCGGACTCTTCCAGTTTCCCCTCAAAACCTCGAAACAACCTTCTAAAGTCTCCATGGAAACAAATAGAGGTAGAAAAATCATTACAAATTTGGACCGTTTTTATATCAAGCAGTACTGGGCCTTTCCTTATATTCTGATGTAATAAAGTTTATTTGTGCGTATGGTCGATTATAGGAGCCTGATAGTGAGATGAGACATCGCACTTGCGATATATATTTATGAGTGGAAGGTATAACGCGGGTGGGTAAATCAGCCGGACATAACTTCTGTTTACATCAGATGATGATTTAATATTATTGTACCTATTAAAGTACATCCACCCAGAGTCCATGATTTCTACCGATCTAAGCTGTTAGTCATCTTACCAAAATCTTCACCGAACTTGTACTCAATCAGTTCCATACTACACCCTCAAGAAGAGAAAGGGTGTGGCAGAAACAATACTGTAGGTAGGTAAAACCGGCTCCGTGGACAGTTATGATCATGACTTTTTTCTATATATTTCCAGCCTTCCATCAGACAATCGTTTCATGCCATCCATCGGTAACGGTCACATAGCAACCAACGTATTCAGTGACACCGTCTACATGAACGGCCTGTACAATGGCTATAAAGGCGAAAGTCACCGGGCAAGAATTCCTGCTTGGGCGAACATAAGGCTCAACTCGACTTTAACTCACCATCCGTACAGTCCAGTTTACAGTCTGGACACTAAACATGGTGTATTCAAAGTGACCGTAGATAGAGACAGGTCGGTGGTGACGCAAAGGATATACGCCCACCGGTTTTACACGAGGGCCATAGTGAATCAAGTACAGGTAGCCTCAAAACATCGTCCGGGTAAGACTAAATAATTATTTTTTTACGTATCTATTGACAATATTCCTCGGCAACAGTATCAGTACAAGAGCGTTGTCGATATTCGGTGAAGTTTGAATTGTTCGCCGTTTTGTCTTTTAAAGCTTCATCGTTGTAAGGGCTCGCGTGCTTGAGATTTGAAAGTTTGGTTTAACATGTTAGTACTACCTTTCTTTCGTTAAGTTATCTATGGTCCGTCCAAGGGAGACAGATCTCGTTTCGGACGGTTAAGAGCAAAGTCTAAGGAAACATTATACTAAGCATAAAGATTACAGATAAGAATTCACAAATTAAAACGCATTCATGATTTCAGCCGTTCTATTTTTTATATGGTCTATTTTTACAAAATAATGCAGATTAAAACTAGAATTTTTTAAAGCCTTTACAAAATTTTCAACTTAACCTTACACGTATTACAAGAATAGAATTTCTGTTATGTTTCAACACCTCAAGAAATCTTAAAGTTCTATCTTCGCTTTCAAATTATGGTATATATTTTAATAACCAAGGTTCTTTAGTAGTATTCACTTTTTTCGGCAGTCAAGCAAATATTGTAAACTGAACAAATGCTAACTTGTTATGACAGGCGCTCAAATAAGACTGTACTTTTTCTGTGGATATATTTTCAAAACTACACCTTGCGATTCCTAAGTAATGTTTGATCTCTTTATTTTAATTAGTAAGAAGCATGTGCAATTATAAAGTATTTAAAACACTGCTATTGCGGCGACATATTTCAGTGTCCACTTCCTTCTTGATCATAATATCAATAATATAATTTTATTTATTCTTTATTAAACCTTACATATAAACCTTATTAAATAGTAGAGGCCCTGCTGACTGACAAAAACATTTACCAAGCTAAAGAGAAGGAGGGAATTTTCTATTAGTTTAAATTTTCCTGATGTTTTCAACGAGGGGTCTATACTCATCAGTGGATTTAAAACGTTCTATAAAGTGTCTTACAATTTCAGATCCGAACTTTTTACACCCTGAGATCTGGATAGCCATAAAATTAATGCCTGGACCTAATAGCGAAGATATAGCGTTTCGAGATCCAGTCCCAGAGGTACTCGAAGGTCGCACAGTATGGAGTGTGTGTGGTCAGACCAAGCTATCAGAAGATCCGACGTATCAGCCGCTGCCCGTTGACATATGTGCGTACTGGACGTCTGTGCCCGATCACCTGGTTGTACCCCAGCATGGCTCGCAGGTGTTTACATTCGCCATGACCGCAGATAAAAATAAAACTATCGCAAGACAAGAACTAATAAAAGGTATGTGTAGTTGAATTTAAGAGCCACATATTGGCATCGGCATTATAATAGTGTGTAAAAGAAATAGATTGGTGTAATTAGTCTTGCAGGAGGATGGCGAGGAGCTGTTCGATAAGCACGTGGATCAGTGGCAGCGACTCTACCAGCAGTCTGCCATACAGATCGAAGGAAATTTGAAATTGGTATGTTCAATCAGTTCAGTCTATCTGTTTGCTTAAAATTTCAAAATCTAGCCGAATCCATTTTCCAGAGTTTTGAAGGCTCTTCCCATATTTCCCTTGTAACAATGGGGCATTACTCGCGTTTAAAAGTAGTGTGGTCAAAAGGGAGTCACATATTTTCACGCCGCTATCAAATTACACGACTGTATCTATCTTTTATTTTGTCGCATAGAAAGACAACCGTTGCTTTTTGATGATAACGATTTAACATTTAACCATGGGGTTAGTAAAGATGGTCTTAGATGAAATTTATATTAAACCTGTGTAAATTATATGAAAATAAAACCAGAGTATAAACAGTATGAACACTGTTTAGACAGGGAGTGCATCTAAGCAGAAGACCGTAAAGACACAGCTCCTTGTCAGTGTGCTGCTTCATTAAATTAAATTAAACCATAGATTTTAACTTTTTTTTTCTTTTAACAGTTCACTCCTGGAAATTTGTCTCTCCCAAAGGGAGGATTTGTCGTAGTCGCTACGCTTGGAAGGCTGGTTGGCTACTTATCGCAGCTGCTTTCCGTCATCTCTCTGGTTAATTTTGGCCTGGTATTTATAAGATAGTCATTTCATCTAAAAAAACAACACAAGGGCGACAAACCTAAAGCTTCAAAGTGTTCAAATCTTTTTAAACTTATTCAACCGACCAGAGTTTATTTGGGACTACACGACACCAATCGTAACAAAGTTTCGAAAAACTCATTGGCACAAGCCCTCACAGGCCCACATAGGTGATCGAACTCGAGTCTCATGATTCGAAGGCAGATCTCCTAACCACTCGGCTATCGTGGCGCTTTATTCCCGTGGGTTTCGTAAGAAGCGATTACGGGTACAGCTTTATATAGCGATAGATGGCGGGATTAATATTTGGAAAAATAAGCATACCGATGTGGGGTAGCAGCGTCTAAGGTGCGAGGTGTCTGGAACTGCGATCGCCAAGCATGGCGATTATGGCAAATCCTCCTTATGGGAGAGGCCTATGTTCTGCAGAGAATATATATATATTTCACAAAATTGTGTTGTTGTAGGCCAAAATAGTGAATGGTATCTGGTACTACTTACTCAGCTCGCTGCCATCGGAGGAGTCACATCAGCCTCTAGACCGATTCTTTGGCCTCAGTCCCGTGGGACTGGCAAGAGGTGGTACATTTGACGATTACGAAGGTAGGTAGAATTGTATTCTACCCACAAAACGCATGGCGGTTGGAGTTGTTGACATTAATTATACATCATCACAATTTGATACTTTCTTAGCACTTCGTCACTCCACGATCGCGAAGGCTGTAATCATATTTGTCATTTGTCGCTTTCTGCAATACCCAAAGTCAAGTTTACGCCTTTTTTAATGGTGGTATATTTCGCATGTTAATATTAATTATTATTAACTTGTAAATGTTAAGGTCGGCACTGATAAGTTTAGTTTTAAACATGACATCCCCATGACATCATCAAAGAATATTATTTACAAAGAATATATTTAATGAATTAAATTATTATATAATTATGCATTGCAAGTTAATATCCTTATATTAATTTAAATAATTATGTAAATAAAGCGAGGAGGAGCGGCACAATAACAATTACAGATTTTATCAATTTTACAGATATACCCTACAAATACTGTGTATTTTTAATATTTAACGAATATGCATCGGTAATGAGTATATTTCCGGAATTAATAAAGCACAGTAAATGTGGAAACACTAGAAATCCGGACCTACTATTTCGGTATAAATATATTTTTTATATCAATGTAAAAACTTCACGTTACTCAGTTTGCAAATACTAAGAGGCACTCCGTAACATATGCAGGAGATAGAACTTTTAACACGACACCCACGAGAAGAAAGATTTTAACGCCGGTCCCATACGACTCCGACACTACATTTGGCGAGTGTTGCGACACGGCCTTCCAAAAATCTCTTCGGGAGTTAGAACGTGACGTTAGCAAGTTACGCGGAAGGGTTCGCTCCCGGAGTCGTATTGAGCTATCTGTCGAACGCCACAATATCTTCATGACTCAATTCATCGTAGATTTTCATACGCTGTCATAACAGAGTATGTTTAATACAATCACTGCACAAAATATTATTAACATCATACACATTTTAACCAGAACTCACTTTGTTATTGTAATTCACACATCTGGAATCTTCATTTACAAAGTTTGGAATAGAATTATTCCAATGATGGAAATTCAAGTTCAAATTCATCAACACCCTCCAGATGATTTCGTTGCTGGTAAGCGTCTTTTCAATTTTTTTGCATCTATATCTAACTTTTCAGGCCATAACTTCTGGGATACTGAGATCTGGATGTACCCTACAATTCTGCTATTGTACCCTCGCTACGCACACTCTTTACTTCAGTATAGAATCGAAACGGCGTATGTAGCTGAACAGCTGGCAAGAATAACTGGCCATAAAGGTTATAGGTAAGTCATAATCAAATATATGCTATTGATAGGGTCAGCTTTCTTCGGATCTTATCGCATAAGCGTTACATCGGGTATAGGAAGGTTAAGACATGTCAGTGCCGTGGTGTTTGGCCGTTCACTTACGGCATTATAATATCTCCTGCGCTGTTGACAAATCCCAATAGTATTCGGAAGTGGTCGCCGTTGGGCGAGGAGCCATTAAAACATCATCATTATCACACATTTGTTATATGAATCTAGCAAGTGGTTACATACAAATAACACTAAAAAACAACCTCATCAGAGTCAAAACCATGACATGTTTTGTATCCACACAACCACATATTTTTTGTCAGCTCTTGGAGTTTTGGGAGCCGTAGTAGCTTAGGGAACGAAAGAAGAACGTCAGAAGGATACGTGTAGTCCAACAATTATATTTCATTGTTAAGGTATTTTACTGCAGGTCATATATGAAAGCTTTAAGTTGGTCAGTGGGTTATGGAAAGGATACGCTTCGTAGTTCTCTGCATGATAGAATCTGTAATGATGACTTTGATTACCGCCCACATAACTCGCAGAACTGACAAACGTTGGGGAAGAAAGCTTCTTAATTGACAACCTGCATATCGTTGGGGGAAGTCGATGGGTGCAGGTGCTATGTGGAATGGTTAGCAGTGCACTTGTGACAGGTTGAAATAAATAAAAAAAGAGAGCGCATGCTTTCAGTTTCATAGAACGCGAGTAACCGATAAAAATTGTTAATTGCAATTAGGTTCTGTAATTTATCAGAGTTCACCGGTGAAGAAGAAAGCTTGAGGAACCTACATTTCTGAGAAAAATAAAATATTTTTAAGACAGTTGAAGATCTGCAAAACCCTGCCAAATTTAAGAAATAGGTTTCATATTAATTTTTACCAAATGTTTTAACCTATAAATAGATTCCCATGGGAGAGCGCGTACACGGGCACGGAAGTAACGCAGCCATGTTGTCCGGAAGTGGCAGAGTTCGAGCAGCACATCTCCGGCTGCATTTCGTTTGCTGCCAGGCAATATCTAGCCACCACCAGAGATGAAGAATGGTTGAAGGTGATGTCGAACGTCTATACTCGTACATGCACTATAAATAAATAAATAAGCTCTTACACACTGGGATACGCTTTAAGCTCTCATCTCTCCGTGTTATAGTAACAATCGACAATAATGGGTGGAGTTCTCCAATTCCATGATGCCTCTACCATACATTGCTGCCCACACAACGACCTTAGGGCTTATGAAGAGATCGTTGAAGCTTTTTTTCGAATTTCTCTCGGCTAAGTAGCGCTAATTCTGCTTGTTAATATGACCATTTAAGTGAAGGTTGGCTTCCTCGCTAAAGATCGTTCACAAAATGTTATCGATTAGCATGATCACTTTCGTTCAGTTCTTAAACTAAATCTATTTTATAGGCTTTGAGTCGTAAGTTTTTCTTTAAAATCAGCTGTAAAAGGGTTGTATTTTTTGATGTTAAGTTCTTGATTCCGTTTGGGAATGGCTTACTTCTTCGATCGTCTCTTGATCTCTAACACATCACGGGCGACCGTTATTTTGAATATTAATCGTTTAACCGGTAAGTTCAAAGATCCCAATCCATTTTCTAAGCACTTGGTGCATGATACATACGCTGAGTTGTTACTATGGAATAACCGTTGATATAATACTCGTACACATAAAGAGCGATGCGTCTCCGGGTGCGATTCCATTGCAACTAAAATTCCAGGAAGTTTTGCACGCCGCAAGTTGTGGTTGGAAGTTTTCCCTATTGCCTAAAACTCCTCTACTCTTTTAGGCTGTCCCGTATTATGCTAGCTGTTACTCGCGAGTTTTTACGCGTGGAATTCGTAATTTTTCTCTTTTCGAAAATAAATATTTTTTTTAATTAATTGATCGAAATAAATAAAATACTTAAAAAAAATGTGCTTTGAAGAGCATTTTTATTAAGTTAGAGTCAGGAGAGGAAGACCTAGGCGAATATTTAACGAGCAAATCGGAGACGTTCTGAAAAAAGGCCAGTTCAAGAGTACTCTAAACCAACGAGTATGCATGCGAAGATTGATGAAAGTGGGAGAAGCGAAAGACGTATGTCAGGACCGTAGCAAGTGGAAGAAGATTGTCTCAGCCTACCCCGTTGGGAACAAGGAGTGAATATATACATATACATAGTAATAACAGTTAAAAAATGTTCTGAAAAAAAATTTTCATTCCCTAATCTTTTCCCTTGTAGTCCTTTATTCATATAAACCTATATATTTTAAATATTATAAATATTACCCTAAATATCGATTCTTACTTCTCTAACTTCAAAAACATAGAACTTTCATACTGCCTTTCTTTCTCCATTTCACGCTTTTAGCGATAGATTTTCGTAAAATCAGTCAGTCAAAAAGACGTAGAGTATCTTTGACTATTGGTCACAAGTTATTGTAATATGATTTATATTAAATTCATGATCGATATCACTAATCAATTTAATTAACAATTTATTCAAGAAACGAACGCAATGCTTAATGTTTAGCTAATTGGTTTGTCATAAAATTCGTAATTATGTATTATAATAATATATATTCCTTGTATCAAGTAACAGTACCAGGAAGACAGGGCTATGCTCGTAGTATCTTAATACAATCGTATATAATGACATTACTAACAGTACGCCACACTCTGAACATACTGGCACTTCAATATTCCAAGGAAATGGCGTTTTTATCAATTTCAATAAATGGACTAAGTTTTGTGTGAAAACCAGTCTTTGTCGGGGACGACACCTATATAGATAAACGTGGAATGTAAAACATTATCTAAATATAAAAGTTTATCCAAAAAGTTAGAGTCGTTTGCGTGAAACCAATAACATGCAAGTGTATATAAATTCAAGTACACGTTAAAATAATTAAATTATCCAAAATGGCAATAAAGCATGGCCCGAAGTCACCTGCATTATTCTTACCGACTGCGCAAAACGTCTCTATGTATTGTATGTACGAGGTTGCTACTAGAAGAAACATTTTAATTACTATGAAGGCCTTATAGAATCTTACGCTACGTTACCTATTATAAAACTTTCTTGTTTCTTTCCAGCAAGGCGGCTGCTCGCTCGTGACACACATCGCCGACTTCTGGGCCTCTCGTGCCGTTATCAACTACACCTCTGGCCTATATGACATTGAAAGTAAGTAATGAGATTGTAATCATTATTACGTGAAGTGTTAATCTCTGACAAAAAGTTACATTACGTACAAATGAACGATTTCACATATCCCTGAATACTCAATGCGTGCTAAAAGTTGTTAGCCCGATCAACTAATATGTTTGTTTCTATATGGGGATGGACACATATCGCTTGAAAGCCCCGTACCTTAGTAGAAAACGTACCTCACTGTTGCGCCATCGCATTTGGATTATTTCTAAGCGTGGTAGAGGCAAGTGGCGGCTTTAGCTGCTGCTCGAATGGGCTGGCTCGACCGGATTGGTACCACGGCCTCGCAGAATACCGGCGTAAAGTAAAGGCATCTTGTGCTTCTGCGTTTCGTTCGGTGAGTGAGGTAACCGGAGGCCACACCCACCCTATTCCCCTCCTCTTCCCTCCCATCTCCCAAATATCCTTAAGGACCGGCAACGCCCCTGCAGCATCTATGGTGTAGCAGATGTATGTGGGCGATGGTAATCACTTACCATCAGGTGAACCGCTTGCTCGTTTGCCGTCTCTTCCATAAAAAAAAAAAAATATTCCGAATCACAACTGTAGCCAATAATAATGCTTAAATTATTTGTTTGCTTTTTCTGATCCGTGTCCTATTGTATCGTATACCTCAGATGCTGTGACAGAGAAACGAGGCGAACAAAACACAACCAATTGGTTATTCGCAATCGAATAATTATTCGCGTTTTGTAAAATATTGACTACGGTTTAGACTCGAACCCAGAACTCTAACTCATGGCTCAGTAGTCAGATATGCTAACCATTATGCCACGAGGTCGTCATAAAAATACGGAAAAGGATATAACTCAGTAGTAAGTCTAAACTATTATTCAAAAATCACAGACGGACGCTCTTCATTTTATTTAATTTCTATATCGATTTTTCAGACGTCATGGGTCCGGACGAAGATCACAGCAACGTGACCAACTCCGCGTTCACCAACGTCGTCGCTGGATACTCCCTTTATTTGGCTCAGTACGTATTTAGGGTTTACGGCTTTATTGTTGTGTGTACTAATTGTAAAGGTCCTTAATTATGTCATAAATAATATCAACGCTTCTTGAATTATGTTAACATTCGTTGTCAGGTACGTAGCGTGTCTCTGCCGTGCATACTACTTGTCCAAAGACCCGGAGCACTACGCCGACATAGCGTGGAGCCTCGCGTTGCCTTACGACGTGGAGAATGACTATCATCCACAGTACGCTGGTTACAGGAGAGAGGAAAAAATTAAACAGGCTGATGTCGTCCTGTTGGGCTTCCCGTTACAATATCCTATGAATGAGTGAGTCGTACCTCCTAAAATATTAAATGGTTCCGGAAAAGAAGCGTAGTAGTGTCAAAAACAAATGAAAACGAGTTAAAAAGGGAGTTTCGTTTATTTTAAATATTAGATCCTTACATATAAAATTAACGTATTATGTGCCACAGTGGAATTCGTTTTCGTAAATAACGACATATTTCCAGTTTTCCATTTAGTTAACATAAGGATGTCAAAGAAAAAACAAATTAATCACTAAATTCGAAACACAAATACACAAGTCTAAATTTGAAATACATTTGAATTTGGAATTACTGACCAAACTCCAGATTATTTGAGCTCAAATGGCCAGATCGACAAAACGTAAATTTCACATGTTAAGGACCCAATAGCAGGCTTGAACACTAAGACGACTTCAGGTTTACCTCCTGACACGTTAATCCAAATAAGCTCTGATCGTAAAGTGGGCTTAAACGATCAAATATAAATGTCCGTTCACCCACGCATTGGTAATACGGTCGTAAGAGCCTGTTCTTTTTTTTTATTTTGTTAATGATTGTGATGATAGGGCGAAAAACGTAACAGACACTGTACTTAAAAGACTACAGATTAGTTTTTTTTCTATACGTTATGTTTGTAGATCGACGAGAGCAAATGACCTCTCCTACTACGAGTCTGTAACTCGTAACAGCGGCCCCGCCATGACTTGGAGTATGCACGCTGTCGGACACTTACGCGCAGGAGACCACGCGAAAGCAGAAAAGATGTTTAACAAAAGCTATGATGCTTATGTGAGGGAACCTTTTAAGGTAACTTTCTTTGGTAACTTTATTCTTTGATAGTTACGTCATAGATTAATCAAGAGACAGTGATGTGGTTTGAGAACCATAAAAATTCTATACGCAATAATATTTCACCCCTTCTAGACTTATAGCCCAAAGTGAACAGACACCTAGGCAAACGTATACCATCCTAGGCCTCATCTTCGTCTTCCATCAAGCGAGATTGAGGTCAAACGTAAGCCTATTTTATATAAAAAAAAATAGTCTATTGCAGCTTTAACATGGTAGAGATGAGTGCCTAAAGATTCAGTGAGAATGGTGTGTTGGAAAGAAGGCTGAAAACGAGTCGAAATATTACTATACTTTTATGCTCATCCCACAAAGATTAATATTTAATATAATCTTTGTGGGATGAGAAAATATATTTAACATATTATAGATACAGATCTGTAATATGTTAAATATATTTGCGAAAAAGGTTCAAATTTTGATTACAGTACTTTCACTGATATCGACCCTTTCCACACTCCCCTCATACATACACTTGCAGGGTTAGTAACCATGAAAGGATATTAATCTTTAAAGAATATTTAATATAATAACTCGTGTTGCAAGAAAGTTCCATACCTACCACGACTATGGTATACCTTTGTTTTTGCCGCCATCCGGTAACAATGGAAATCGGGAAGCCTGGCGCTCTTATGCACCATCCTCTGACAGACCTCATTTCGGCTACGACACTCCTCCCCCATTGCCTACCTTGGAATGTGGTACTACAAGTAGGTACATGTTTTAGGTATGGACCGAGCTCCGTCGGCCTGACGTTGGTGCCGTCAACTTTTTGACGGGAATGGGAGGATTTCTTCAAGCTATTGTGTTCGGTTACGCCGGACTCAGTGTCTACTTGGACCGACTGGAAATCTCCAGGTCACAACTACCGCCTCAAACTGCTAAACTAAAGATCAAAGGTGATTATGACCTTAAGCAATTTATATACGATCCACAGTTTATTTGTTATACCGCTGCATTAGCTGCATAACACCCGTCACGAATATTGTAACGAAACTTGTAACAGTGTGAAATTTACTTATATATAATATTGTTATATCTTTGAATACGCACTGCACCGCCGTCTGTCTTTTATACCGCCTTTAGTGCCATCTGTCGGATGCCAAGAGATTTTGAAGGCATCTCACGATGTCCACGAAACATGAAACGTTGAAATTTATACACTTTATTCATACGAGAATAACAGCGAATTCACATAAAGAAAAAATATCACTCGGTTTTATTTGTATTTTAAAATTTACCTGCATGCTTCTTACGAAATTATACTAGGCACTTGATTTATATAGTTCAATTAAATTAAAAAGCATTAGCAAAGTATTTAACCTTCTTTATGGAAAAAAATTACTTAACGTCATACATTTTTTACTTATAGTAAGTAGGGCTTATATAATAAGTAGGATTTTCGTAGGTACAGAATCTGCAACAGCTTCTGCGATGCATGGGGAGCTATAAGCTTACGCCATAAAATACTGAAATATACGAATGTAGTGCTAAAAGAAATATTTCAAATCCACAGGCATAAAATATCTGGGAGCCAATCTTACCTTGGAAATAAACGACGTCGATATTACGCTGACGGTCTCCTCGATCGACGACAACTGGCCTCTGACCATGAACAATGGAAAGTACAACGTGACGCTGATTCCAGGCTTGACAGGTATAACGAAAATTCCAAAACGTAAGAGGGTATGAATTCTTCCGCTACTATATACTTATCGTACTGGACTTAGGGTTCAATTTACAACCGGCCATTATATTAACTCTTGGTGTCACGGTCCGTTTGTGTTGTGCTGGGTCCCTTGTATTTGACACTGCATCTGACCCTACCTCCACCAATTTTATCGCATAAGCGTTACATTGCATATGGGAAGGTAAAGACGAGTGAGTGCTTCTGTGTTTATGCGAACACTTGTGGCACTATAATACATTCTGCGCAGTTGACAACCACCGATTGTATTCAGATGTTGTTTAGTTGAAATTGACCAGGAAAACAATATATAACAATAGTATTTAATCCTAAGAATAATTTAATAAATCGCTTTGATGACGAAAAGGTTATACTTACCCATAGTAGTTTTTTTGTAAGATCGCGGGTTCGATTCCCGCTTTTATGTTTCAAAACATTATCAAAGATTTAAAAACATAGTGCGTAACATTATTGAATTGGCAGTAAAACCCTTACGTATGAGTTTGTGCCAAAAAAATCATTTATTGCAGGTAGAAACTGTTTTAAATGTTTTTATGGAAGAGCTAAAAATTTCTAGTAAATTTAGAATCCTTGAATAGGTGATTTTGTAAGGACTGAATAATTTTTTTTTAATTTACGGGAATAAATTTGTACTCGTAAATATTAGTCTAAGTATCTGCGTAGAACCACATTTAAGACCTCAAAATACTTTACAACAATTAGTCAGATTTTTATTCCATAATTTGACAGATATCATAAATTGATAGATTTATTTTTTGTGAACAATAACAATTTTGTGTGCATTTTTGTTGCATTGTGCGCCACAACTCAAACTCAAAAACAAAATGTTAACATCTATACAAGTATCACATATGATCAACAAATAAATATAAATAAACTCATCTATTTGAAAATTTTCAGTGACGCTGTCAGGAGTTGGGCCGTTTACAATACGCTCCGGATCATGGAAAGGCTGCCAGTTACCGGCTGATATTATCGGTCAGAATTATCTGAGACCTATTGGCACTTAGACTAACATGTGAATTATTTATTTAATTAAACAATTACGTAAGCTGCATCAAAAGTTTTCTTTTCTCTGATTGATGATGATTTTGTTGATAGGACCACGGTTTAGGATAGAACATGGGTATGTTCAGAGAAACATTTAATAATTATATCGTTTATTTACCCAAAAAAGATTTAGCACATCAAAGATACACAGTTAATTAAAATAAGTAAAGCCCGTAAATGTCCAACTGTTAGGGCAAAGGCCTCTTCGCTATATTTCCGAGTTAACACTGCATTTTACATTTTTTGTGGTACCGGTTACGGGAGTCGAATCCTGGCCACTCGCAAATAGTGAAATTGAAAGTGAATGCTTTGACCACTAGGCTGCCACGGCTTTAAATATTTTCCAACAACTTCGAGGAATGATATTACAATGAGCCGTGTACTGTACAAGTAATTAGTCCGTAAAATATTTATTTTCGTCAAAATTACAGTTTTTTAAGTGTGAGTATTAGTGTATACGAGTGTATATGTGTAGATGTAATAAATGTAACTAAGGTAGAGGCTTTCGCTGTTGCTCGATAGGCCCGGGGTAGCACCACGACCTCGCAGAGTACCAACGTGAAGAGACAATCTTGTGCTTCTGCGTTTCTTTCGGTGACTGAGGTAGCCGTAAGCTCTCCTCATCCCTGCCATCACCCAAAGTATATAACCATATCCTTAAAGGCCGGCAACGCATCTGCAGCTCCTCTGTTGATTCAGATGTACGTGGGCGACGGTAATCACTTACCATCAGGTAAACCGTTCGCTCGTTTGCCCCCTGTTACATAAAAAAGAGGTGAAATTATTAATTCATTAAACGTGAAATTTGTCGCCGTAGTCGAGTGATTAGGGGATCTGCCTCCGCATCAACAGACTCAAGGTCGATCCCGTATGTGGAGTGCTAGTACCAATGAGCTTATCGAAACTTCGGTATGTACGATTTGTACCGTTAGGTTCCCGGCGAACGGTACTAAACCCAGACTCACCCCATTGTCTAAAGCTGGGCGAGCTAGAACAAGTTTAAGTGCATGGAACGATCTTTTAATTGGTTGTGTGTCCTTAGTCTACCGGTGTCTTGTAAATGTTGTGGCTGTCTCCGTCATATGATTAATATTTTAATAGACTAAGGCTTACTACATATGACACCGTTGCTGTGACAAACCGATACGCGATCGCCTAATCGTAAAATCACCCATCGCTTCTATTGTTCATGAGTGTCCAGTCTTAGGCGTTCGGATAACGACAGACACTACTCACTAAACCTACACATTGTTAAATGAACATTGCACTTAAGGGCAGATGATAACATTGTGTTTAGTTCAACGTTATTAATTCATTCGTTAACGCCATAGCTTTAATCATTTATTTCTGAGGTAAGCATCAACCTGTAAAAGGAATTACCTATAGAAGAAAAATCGCTCTAGAAATTATGACATGACATTCGATACCTAGTAGTGTACGATTATATGTTGTAACAAATATAACCATGTAAAACAATTACCTGTAATTACAAGCAATGCTATTGGACAATATTAATTTCCACAATTCCTCTGCAAAATAAACATAATCGCATATTAATTAGTTCGAAGATTCCATTTGATTCTTCTTCATTATACAGTTTTGTTGTATTTGCATGCGGAATTGTGCAAAGTAATTTTCCTTACATTTTTGAAATAATGGATATCCGCGATGTAACGCCTGAATATATTTACTATCAGACACATAGCAATTAGGTATAAGCTTAAACTTAAATAATTATGCCGCTATGTTGATAGGGAAAGGGAAACCCTTATAATTACACCTACTAATGTATGGTTAACCGTGTGTATAATATGCTATAAATGTATTCACATTAAGTATTTTCTATTTACATGACACTGGAGTTTCCGGCACCGTAGGTTGTTTGTAAAAGTATTTATGTGACATTTATCCGTCAGTTCCCCAGGCAAAACGATGCGGCGTTAAAGAAAACAAGATTATATCTTATCCTGCTTACCAGGCAGGCAGAAGGTTCAGCGTTAGTCTGTTACTAAATAAAATGCATGACATGAAAGCATATTCTATCATGAACCAACAGCCTATAATCAAATTGTGATTTGTATTTACGTATTGGCAAAGGACTGCTGACGCTTGCTTCATAGAAAGCGTGTGACCTGAATCCGATTTCCGAATTCGCCAGCACCAATAAATTATTAAGTGCAACGATGTGGAAAATTCCCGAGGAAGAGTGCACTAAAATCAAAGTTCAGATGATATAGCTGAACAGCGTGATACAACGCGGCAGGCCTTAATTTAATGTTCCCATTTCTGGCTAGAAACGTGTGTGATGTCGAAACCAGCGATTGCTTTGTTCAAGGTGTCGAGTTCCATTTCTTGTTGACATTGTCGTATTTGTGATCGTCAACCCATTTCAAGCTTAACCAAATAAACTATTTTTATTTTAATTTTAGCGTAATAAATACACGTGGAAACATGCAAAAGAAATTCTGCATGGGCTAATGTCAAACACGAAAATCGTAACGTTGGTAAGGGTACAATCTGTTATCATCGCCTGCAATTTTGTTAATCTTGTACTATATATATATATATATATATAAATATATATAAAGTATGTATGTATAAGTTTGTATGTTTGTCACACAATCACGCGTCAAGAGTTACCCAGTGCACTACGGGTGAAACCGTGAGCAGGTGCTAGACTGTCATGTGTTATTCACATCATCATCATTATTTTAGCCTATCATAAGTCCACTGCTGAACATAGGCCTTCCCCAAACATTGCCACAAAGCTCGGTCCTGAGCCACCTGCATCAATCGACTTACCGCAACACAGTGCAGGTCATCACTCCATTTTCGGGGGTTCGTTTGCCTGTACGTGGCTGCCACTCGAGAACCTTTTTCCCCCAACGGTTGTTAGTTCTGCGAGCTAAGTGACTGGGCCATTACCAGTTCAGCTTGCTGATTCTAACGGCCGATTCTACAGCTGATATCATCGTTGCAGACTCTATCGCGCAGAAAATCACCGTGCCTACTGAGCCTATTGTTCCCTACAACATCCAGTATTGGTGTGACATGAACGTTAGACATGATCTTCCTCTTGTCCATGTTCATCTTAAGACCAACACTATTGAGATAATTGAAAATAATGCTAAGCTCCTCCAGTGATCCTGCCACAAGAACTATGTCTTCGGCAAATCAAAGGTGAGTGATGTATTTGTCATTGATGTTGATACCGTATCCTTTCCAGTCCAGCAGTTTAAAGACATCTAGACTCTGGGGATATAACATCACCCTGTTTTACACCTTTCTGCAGTTGGATTGTTTTCGTACTCTGGTTCTGTACTCGGATATATATCGTAGTCGCATTGTACAAATGCTCATGCATGCATGCAACAGCTCTGCACTTCGATATACCGGGAGTCTATCTAGCACCGCTGGAGAGACTGTAGCACCGCCCAAATCTCGACTGAATCAGAGACTTTCTCATAGTCAACATACGCCATTCTGTACGATCAGGCGAAGAGTATGTATGTGGTCTATGGTACTATAGCCTTTTCCTTCCTTATAGGCTGTAAGTTGTTAAGTCTGTTTACTAGACGATTCGTGATGACTCGTAAAACAGCACGTAGACTCAGATTAGAAACGATATCGCTCTATAACTCTTCAATAGACCGTCATCCCATTTCCTGAAGAATCGGAAAAACACATCGGCGTAACACCGTACTTTAACCCCCATTTTCCCACCTTCCTGTGATAGCCTATTCAATAAACAATAACCATCAAAATCGGGACGAATTGATAACCTTCTCCTTCTCTGAAGTCCGTAGAAAAGATAGATCTGCACCGCATGGCGTAAGTAATTATAAGTATTCTTTATCTTAATAGCTTACTTTCTGTAGACAACATTAGTCATTACATTCTCTTTGGGCAACGTCGTTATGCGTAGAAAGTCTGCTGATCTATTGAGCACCTACTTTCTATTGAAAAGTAGAATTATAGTTTTTATAATATATAGTTTATATAAATCTATATTTATTTTGTTGTTTGTTATAATATGTGATTGAAACACCACGTTTGGCGAGTGGTCTGGGGATTTGCCTCAGGATCAGAATACTCGTGTTCGATCCCCTTTGTGGGGGACTCTGATACCACGACGTACCAATGAGTCTTACGAAATGTATGTACTAATTTTATCATGGGCCTAAATACTAAGAGCGCAGGGGTCATCGCCTGAGACGTTGTTCCAAGTGAGCTCAAATTTCAATACTTTATTTGTTTTTTATTTTTGCGGTACGATTGGTAAACTTTATAAAATTTCCTTACGGAATTAGTAAACAATATACTTATGGGTGTACATTTCTACACAATTTTTTTATGTTATTTTGAAAAATTAAAAATATGCTGCAATCCATAAACTCTTTATCTTCACACTTAAAACATCTGACAATAGGTTTCTGAGACGTTAACGAAATTGCTTACATATAGTGACAATATGTTGTATGGACTCTTGGGAACATTATTTGAAGAGAAATGAGAGAGAAGCCTTTTTTAACATATTCAAACCATGATGATGAACTGTAAATTCATACCAGAAAATGTAAGATTTATTAATAAACAAGTTATATTCAATTGCTAGCAAATATATGCGAATCGGCTACCATTAATAATGGTGATGAACTCGGACACGCAGTTATTATCAATTCTAATTAACGAATTTCTTTTAAAAATTTTTAATAAAAAAAACTACTTTAAATTGTGATAACTAATTAGGATAAGAAAATTTTACCTAATTAGGTAACATTTTTGTCTGTGAAAAAAAAATTGCAGCTATTAGGTCCTTACATATGAAATTAATGTATTCTATGGAAAATCTAAAAAACTATTTTTTTTTAAGATATATATATTTAGATCAATCGAAATGTGTACCATTATTGTCTATGCACTTTCGGCATTGAGTAGTTCGTAATCTCGGTTTAGTGTTGGACAGTCACATCCATTTTGAGCAACATATTCTAGAAGCTGTTCGTAATTGTTTTTATAGATTAAAATTGTTGTACAAAATGAGGCTTTATCTAAAGGAGGAATTAAGAATAAGGTTATGCGCGTCTTTAGTACTTTCTAAGCTCAATTATGCTGATGTTGTTTATGGACATTGCCTTCTCTCTCGCACTAAGCGGTTAATACAAAGGATGCAAAATGCATGCGCTCGTTTTTGCTTCACCGTACCCCCTCGTAATCACGTCACTCCCTTTTTAAACAATGCAAATATGTTAAAAATGTCTGCGAGAAGACATCTACACTTGGCTACGTTATTGTTTGGAGTGATTAAATATCAATATCCAAACTATATTTTTAATAAATTGAAGTGGGCTCATAGTAATAATAGTTTCAAGACACGAGCCTTGTCTTACTTAATTTTAGTGCCGAAACATAAATCTGCGCCTTAGGTAGTTTTAGATTTGCAGCGACGATATATGTATTCGATGAAGTTATTGCTGTTAGCCGTTTTGGCTTTAACAGCTTCATAGATTTGCGCCTGCGTCCTTGAGGCCGCAGGCGTTATGACAGCGTCGAAATGTTGGAATGACCAGCCCCGCCATTTAGAAACCTGAAAACAGTAAAAACATTTAGTAGACGTATGAAGTTGTACTTGATAACATCACAAAAGAACACTTAATATATTTTTTCTTTTTTTTTCTAACTAAAATCTCGTACATTTTCATCTCATCATGATATTAAATATTTAACTTATTTTATTAATATTTGTTCTTTTTTTTTTGTGAAAAGCGCTGAAGTTTTACTTGTTTTTGTTTTTTTTGTTTAGTTTCTCTTTTTCGAGATGGGTATTCTGCTCAACTGTTACAACAATTTGAAAACTGTGTATCTTTTGTTTTTATTAATTATGCTTTTTGACCGGTTGTTCGTGAAAGTCAATGAAGGGCCCTACTGAAAAACAGTGCTGTAATATCACTAAGACGGGTTTTGTTTTTATTTTATTTTGTGTTTTATTGTGTGATTGCCAAACAAATGTGTTTCTTTCTTTCTTTCTTCTTTCTTTCTGATTCTATTGCTGAAAAAATTTTGGGAGCGAGAATCAATAAAATCTTTGAAAGCGGTTAGGAATTGGATTATTTTTCTTGCAAGAAACTGTCCAAATTCCGAAGAAAGTGGTAATCTATTGGAGCAAGGTCCGAGGAGTATGGTGTGTGTCGGAGACTTTCCAATCGCAGATCCTCTAATTTAGCGACCGTCTGTCGTGAAGTATGGCGTCCAGCGTTGTCATGAAGCACCGGTGGTCTTGACCAGTCTCGGTTGTTTAACGGCAAGTTTTTCCACCATGGTTTGCAATTGCTGACAGTACAGAATCGTCTGGCCAGATCTTAGGAAGCTGTAGTGTATGACACCCGCACTGGTCCACCAACCACTCACCAGTATCCTTTTCTGAGTCAACTTTCGCTTGGGACAGGATATGGCCGGTTCTCCTGGATTCAAGCACTGTAATGAGCGTTTCCGATTGTCGTACAGTATCCACTTTTCATCACAAGTCTCATCTCCTGAATTCAACCACTGGAAGTTCGCTTTTCAAATTTGTTTTAAGTGAATTAAAATTATTTTGTTACTCACACCGAAGTATGCCGCTAACTCTGATGTAGTTTGCGATGGATCCGCTTCCACGATCACCTTAAATACTTCATTGTCAAATCAGGTCTCCGGCTGTCCGCGGAGTATCTTTTGGAGGTCAGAATCTCCAGAACGAAAACGTTGGAACCAAAAACGTACCGTGCTTTCTTTTACAGTAACTTCCGCAGATCCATCATTAATCCTTCGAACTGTTACTGCAGCGCTGGTGCCATGGTGGAACTCATATTCGTATAGCACAATATTTCAAGTTTTCCATTTTATTAACAGGAGGATGTTAAAGAAAAAGAAAATGGTAACTCAAATACACAATACATAAATTTGAAATACATTTGAATTTGTAATTCCGAACCAAACGCCAGATAATTTGATATGAAAATGGCCAGTTCGACAAAACGCCAATTTCATATATAAGTACCTAATATTTCCTTACTTCTATCACCAACAAATGCTGATGGCTGTCTATGTCGTACGTCGACCCAGAGGTCAATCGATGAATTCCATCCTATGGGCGGCTTCACATCTCTACAAGTATACTCCAAAACCTCTAGGAGAGAGTGGAAAACTATTGCGTTGCTACACCTCCAACCGAGATTCTTCACTGTAGGCCAAATGAGGACGCTCCGCGTTGCTCGGCGGTCTACGGAAAGAGCAACGCTCAGTTTTAAATTATTCTATCGCGGAACACAATACGCAAAAATGCTAACCGCAGCAGAACCGTCATAACCTAAGGGAGTTTGTGCACCCTCGCCGTCACCGTGCAACGAAATTATTTCGGACCGACGACAGGGCGTTCGTGGCCCCACGGCGACCTATCTCGGTGGTTATATTTGATGTAATATCACACTTGTGGCAGGATGAGACGACACTAATATCGATTTTACTTTTTGGAGAAGCTCACCTATTACTATTACATTTCGCTAATGTTTTAACACGCAGACGCATGTGGTGTATATAATGATTTTGTACTTGTTTATTTTTACTACGTGACTGACGCATAGTACCCCCGCTCAATACAACTGATTAATATGTGTTGAATACTACCTCAAAAATCATAATCAAATAGCATAATTTTTAATAACTTTCACATGCTGTCACGTTTAGATCCACTGCTATTGAAGTAGATGACGGACAGACCTCTTGTTTTGTAATTGTTCATAAGTTTGTTTTAAAAAAAAAAGATTTTGAAAGTTGGGAAGTAGTATGGCGTCTTTAGAATTTTTTTCATGTTTTTAGCAATAAGTTTAAACAAAAAAAATCGCATTTTTATCATCATCCGTATGGGTTCAGAATTACACGTATCAATTTTCAAGTCTCTATCTTATTTGAATTTCATGCAAGAGGAAACTTCTTCCTAAGAAAGTGCTAACCTTTTTTATTTACATGATAAAAAAATGATATCATATCATACTTCTACAGTCTTCAGATAACTTCACATTTATTATGATCATTTAATATTATGTTCGGATTGCTGGCGTGCCTGAAAATAAGGGCCATTAAATTTATTATTATTCATCGAGTCCCAAATCAAATTCAATCCATCCTAATCAATTTTGTGTTACACAAATACTTAAGCATGGACTCGAAACAAGTCTCACAACACCAACGTAAGGTATAATAACTATAGAGCTACGTGTTATCAAGGGTCGTGGTGGGAACCGGCTAGTGCAGGCCGACAACCTTTTGAGTCGGAAGAGTTAAAAATTACAATTTACAAAATGCCACAAAATTTTTTTTTGCCAACAATAGTAAAAACTAACTGTGTATGGAACTAAAGAGCCGCAGGTTGCCGACCCCTGGGCTAGTGCATACAAGTCAAACTTCATCGATAAGTTTATCGACACTGTCACTCTTAGCTATTTATGAATTATCTATCAACAATGGTGCCGCAGTTTCCGGGCGAGAATAAATTAATATTTTGATAATAGTATGTGGCAATATTTGTTTCGTAGACCGCTCGGTAGTCACTTGTTAAAAGTTTTAAAATTTAGGAACGTGCCTAAATAAGAGTTAACTATTTTCGTGTCAGCTTGATTAATGAAATGGCACTTCATGTAAAAATAAAATATATAAATATGCGAACAAACATCAAACATTATAGGTGTATGATGTAATTTAGAAATTTTCGTATAAAAAATAATAACGTCAGTTAAGTTATAATTAGCAGCAACTCTTACATTTATTAAACGTTGTGACTCAGACAGTATATTAGATTAGTTTTATATATTTTCTACTGCTAATGACCTCATGTAAAATGGACATCGAATTCGATATTCGAATTTTGTAATGCACACACACCCTTCTCAAAGTTCCCGAATCAGATATAACATATATTTTGAGGTTGGTTAAAAAGCAGTGTCGAATTTTGACCTCAATAATGGCTCACAACAGGTTGGTCTGTGTTGCGATTGTGTTGCATAAATACAGCTTCCGGCTTGGATCCGAACCCAAGATCCAAAACGCAGCGGATAAGCATGTAACTAATTGAGTTATATCATCATAAGAGTTTTCTGGTGCTATGTGGATTCGATAACATTAGAAATATACAGCAGGCCCACGAGTTACATCTAAAAAGTGGAAAGGCAATAGGACTTCTTTCAAAAGAACAAGTATCTTTCTATAAATGTGCTTTATTAACAAATGTTACAGAATGTAATAGTTAGTAGTTACTTAGACTGAGAACCAACAACTTCTAACAACAAATATAACTTTCAGATTCCTCCATACAAATTGTCTGACACTTGGCTAATTCAAAAATCCAAGACCCGTCCCTTAACAGACCGGTCATTAACGGAAATAGAGATTGTGACCATGCTGCCACGTTGTACGTTTACTCTATTTAAAAAGGATTTTTTATCAAATTGATTAGTTTTAAATTCTGCATATTACTTTTACTTATAATTAAATTACTATTCTTTACAGTTTTGAAGGCACTTCATCAGTAATAAAATATCGTATAAATATTTTTACACGTGTAAATTGATCACTAAATAACGGTAGTAAATGCTTTTCTTTATGAAAGAATAATTACATTACTGTTTTCAACGAAGTAACAGTAAATAGAATATTTAAAAAAAAATAATGTTACAATTATAAATGTCTATAAGTTACGGCTACAGAGTAATAAGTAATACATGCTAACCATGTATACCAAATTGGTATACCTCTAAAATACGACAAATAAAACAAAACAAATTTGACAAGAAAGGCCATGTCATGACATGACATGAATTTGTATGCACTTCATATCAGATATCTATCTTAAGTAAGCTAATCCGGCGATGAATAGATAATTCAAATCGGCCATTATTCGACCGATATACGAGACACTGAAAACTTTGAATTGTTTTACAAAATCATATTTGTTAGTATAGTTTAGGCTCAAAGTTGATTCTCAAAATTGTAAACAATTTCGCAAACGTGCAAACAGAACGTTCGCAAAGCCGATGTAATTGAACACCTCTTGCGTAACGGAACGCAACTACAATAAATAGAATTTAAAAAGACAGTGTGACAACGATTTACGTCGTTAGGGAATCACACTACTATAACTTTGTAATTGTATTGCATGTATAAAGTTCAAATTTATTACTCAGTATTGATAAATACTCATAATGTTCGAAAGTAGAATTAAAACTTTTCGAATTTAAATGCAACACAGCGCGCAACGTCTGTTTATTTTGTATTAACAAGTTGCAATAACGCTGAATTACGATGAATACGACAAAAAAATTGTAATAAAATGTATCATACAGATTACAAATATTTCCAGCCCAAGTTACAATTGGTTGATCAGTTGATTGAAATGGTTCGAGGGCTTCAAATTGTATTGCTTCACCGAAATAGAACAACGATCATCGTAAGGATGAAAACAATTTTGGACACCAAATTTAAAGTTTATGTTGTATCATATCGCAGTAATTTGTTTAGACAAGGTTATATTTGTATAATCATCGATAAAGATCCTCTCTAGACTCTAGGTACCTACCACATCGTAGGCGGTAGGCTCATTGTCTGCTTAAGAAACTTCGTCTTTTTTGTGGTGTACAATAAATTACATACATACTTTACCTCCCTCTTATGTGTTGCTAACCCTCAGGGTTAGAAAAATAAATGTTATTCTTTAACAATTATCCTGATAGACAGTCACGATACAGGTGTTTCTGATTTATCGACAGGAATAAATTACTAAACAGCCTTGTTATTTTATCTATTACACTTATTACTTACATCACAATATTTGTATAATTTATAATCTTACATTTAAAAAACAAATTGCTATTAACTTTTGAATGTATTTAAAAATTATGATTGTCCATAATATATTTATAATAACAAAAAAAATTGTGCTTTTTAATTGTACCTTATATTTATCCAATACGTAAGAGGTATTACTACTTTACAAAACTATTATTACATAAGAGCAATTAGAAAACAGTAAGCAAATTCCTTAGCAATTCCCATAACACACTATTTTCTAACAAAATAACAAATTTATTAAACAGGAACAGACGTGCTACATTTAGCTTTAACAAATGTACTAAAATTTAAATGCAAGATGTTATATAGATAGAAACGTATAATAATAGAGAGCATCGAAATTAATCAAACTTATATTGTTGAAACGCGTAGCAATCAGAGAGAGAGCTGATGTACCGAAGTGTTCACTTAAAGTCGAATATTTAAGCACCGTATGAACTTATACGAATATCCATCACAGGGGTTAAGTGAACTTATAACTACAAACACAAACTGGGACACATCACCGCCAAAGGTAGCACATGGTTCGTTTAAAGTAAGCCTGTAAGTGCCCATTGCAGGGCAAAGGCCACCCTCTCAAATATCTTTAGACGTTCATTTAATTACACTAATACATCTACTATCCTAGATCGTAGCCGACTATGTTGTCCAGGTCGTAGTTGAAAACCCTGTAATCGTGTCTGTAGAGTTTGTACAGGCGGCGTATGAGAGGTAGATCGAGCTCGGAGAAGTACCTGCGCAGTTTCTCAGCTGTGCCCGAAGTGTGCGCGAGGCGGGGGAACTGAATGTACGAAGCGTTGATTGTGTGGAGTGCGAGAAGTGAATCGTCCAGCAACGTCTCGTACTTACCTGTAAGGAAATTAACACTGAGTTTATATATTTAAAATCTCGGAGCACATCAAACCGTGTGCAGTCAACAATAATAATAAGATAGTTGAAGATTGAGGATGAGGAAATAGAAGGTTTACCCTTAGATGGATTGGTGTTTTATGTTAGTTACATGTTATTCATATTCTTTCATTCAGTTCAGGTCCCCTAGCGCGAACCCGACTCACACTTGGCTTACTTGTTTTACTTTAGAGTTAGCACTATAAAAAAGTTTGACGCTTGTATGTATTGCGGTTTTTTCAATAGCGCAAAAACAAAAAGAATTGAAAAAAAACACGTTTCCTGTAAACAAAAAAATAAAAATTAGACGGGAATCCCCGTTTAATTTTTTTTATTACTTTTCGTTTAATTTTTATTATTTGTTAATATATCCGCCATAATAACAGATATTCTGTAAAAATTACAACCGACTACCGATTACAGTTCAATGATATCGCAGTTATGACACGTAGAACAGACAGACGCACGGATGGACAGACGGAGTAAGTTTAGTAATGGGGCTCTATACGGAACCCTAAAAACGACATAACTCTCCATGGACCGGACACTTAACATAATAGGTAGCTCTGAATTAAATGGAGAGGTGGTGCAAAGAACCTTAGGGAGCAAACCCGGCGACGAGGCGAAATTGTTTGCTGACGCTCGTTTGTCTACGCTGAACGGGATCTCCACGTAATCTTAAGTGTCTGATAAATTTTATTTATCGTCGGTTTATATGTCGTCGTTATGAAACAACCCATGGCTATAAAGATTAAACAAAACTTTTTAAATACGATGTCATTGTAAATCCCCAAGAATCACGTCAGTAATAAATGCCAGAGGTCAATGCGACACGATGTGATGCAATAAAATAAACATTTAATACCGAGTTTGCCTTAAAAAGGTGAATCTACGAAGAATATAGTAAATCTCTACGCAAGACCAACTAATAGATAAAGAAATATTCCACGAAACAAATCCGTAAGCTTATGTATGAATATGCAAACCCGTCGACTCAGCTTACGCTATGGAATTAGTCGAATATCATACGATAAACCGGTTTTCGAAACGGTTAAAAAAAAGGTATGAATATTCAAAATATTGACGACTTAATTGTATAATATAATCACTACGTAGATATTGTATACTGATACGAATAGTAACCGAACCCCAATATACTATCATCATCATCATCATCATCATTTCAGCCTATCAGAAGTCCACTGCTGAACATAGGCCTCCCCCAAAGATTGCCACGAATCTCGGTCCTGAGCCACATGCATCCATCGACTTCCCGCAACACTGCGCAGGTCGTCACTGCATCTTGTGGGGGGTCGTCCTACACTGCGTTTGCCTGTACGTGGCTGCAACTCGAGAACCTTTTTTCCCCAGCGGTTGTCAGTTCTGCGAGCTATGTGGCCGGCCCATTGCCACTTCAGCTTGCTGATCTTTACGGCTATGTCGGTTACCTTACCAATATGCTATATTTCATGATAATAAATAAAAGAGTTCGATCGCCATCAGGAAGCCGATCTGTTATGCTTTTAACGAAAACCTTTTCTAAAACCGTTTAAAACTCCGTTTAACTTTATATAACGAGGACGATGACCGGACTGAAAGATGAATCAATTATAATACCTATTCACTCGAAGAAATAAATCTCAAAGATACACCCTCGAAGATTACAAATCATTACATCCACTAAATTAGAAGACATACCGGTGATAAGAACTGCGGTGTTTTTTTAACCGCATAACACACTAACGCAACTATTAACCGGTGACGTAAATATTAAAACGAGTTCTGTGTGAATTCAGCTTCACTAACAGCGTTCTATCTTACCACAAAAAATACGTAATCAATGTTTAAACACGTATTTATTTCTTCAATGTCTGTGGGATAAATCCTGTAGACAACAGAGAGAATCGTATAATACTGCTACCGTAAACATTATTTAACTTTTACTTACCTAAACTCTCCTTAATTGGAAGCAGGCAAACATAAATTAAAACAAAGATTAGATGCGTCACTGGGGGGCTAGCAGTGCTCCAATTTAAACATTGTAAAAACCACGTGTAATCTTAAACAACGGAACAAACTTAATTAGTGGTCACTTTTCGAAACAACTTTTAAACAACTGTCTCTTTTTTTTGTAGTAAAGTAATAGTTCACTGCGGGACATAAACCTCTCCCATAAGGAGAATTTGCCATAATACCACTCTCGGAAGCGAATGCGTTGTCTCTCCTGAGGACAAAGATGGAATACCTCACAGCTTGTGATTATAGCGGCCTTCTATGTCTTTCCAACCGAAACACAAGTTTCTACACTACTGCTCGGCGGAAAACTTACATTTTACAATTTGATTGTGATGTATTGAAGAAAAATTCATGAAGAATGTAAAAAGTTAGCATGAAACAAAATTTTATGATTTTTTTTTAGATCAGTCTGATTCAATTTGTTTTGAAATTAAGTATATAGGATCACATCAAGATCTCTCGACTGAATTTAATTTTGCATCACCTGCACCTCTTATATATAGTTATTACGTAATTAAAAATAAGTTTTTTTTTTTTAAATCAGCATCAGCTGACAGCTATCGTTTAACATTGAGTTTGTACAATTTGAAATCAAAATTTGATCGAAACCAATATATTTTTTTCTCAATTAGCATTGTACAGCGTTATGATCCAGCTCTCATTTTCTGCAGCATCAAATTTTCTCCACAAAGTTCTGTATCATTAAGAAACCTACTTATTAAAGCTCTTTGTTGAGAGCCTGCAAAAGAAATAATGGACTTCTTTTGCAGGCTCTTTGCTGTACATCGTACTTTTTATTTGTTACAGAAGCACATGCTTTCCTGCAATTTCATGCAAACTCATTTCGATTGGTGGCACTGCATCGGAAAATGCAGTAGCAGATATTTGGACGAGGTTTCGCGTAAGCCTGTCTTTTAGAACACCGACAGAAAAACCGACTTCAAATAAACCGTCTTTCTAGCCTGTTATCAATCAAAAAGAACGGAAAATCATATAATGTTGATTTCATCATAATCCTTAACAATTCCAGGTATTTGATCGAGTCTACATTTCGTTATAATCCGGCTTTTCATCAAATTTCTGGTTCCACCAAACTCCTGCGACATATACTCGTACAAGACGATGAATGTTTGCGTCAACGTAATTTTCGTAGCCCCATGTTTTTCTCGCGCTGCATGAAGCGAATAGCCAGTGCTGTATCCATTATAATTATTTAGTTGGTACAAAAAAACGCCGTTAAGTAAGCGTAATTATATATGACTATTAGCCGTCTATGAAACCTGATTTATTGTACCTATGCTACGCAATTCTTTAATGTTTAGGTACGGCTAAAGCCTGCTTTAAGCTACACAAAGGTTTTTTTTTTTAAAAAAATTTTTTTTTATATGTATGCCGCATCACGAATGGGTTTCCGGTTCAATCGTATGTGGAGTACATACGAGTGTGCCAGTACACTCTGTTCTACAAGACTAAATCGCTACAACTTAAACTAAATCATAAGAACATTTAAATTTAAACTTAATAATATATATATATAATAAATGAATATCGTTTCGTAACCTCACCCACACACGAATGTACAATTGTACTTTGTACCAGATTCTAAAACGTTAAACAAAATATCGGATGACTCGTTCGTCGTGTTCTCGGGTGACACTGTCTTACTTTAAAGTACAGCAATGATTCAGTTATCACACTTTTTTTCATGAGAAAGGGGGCAAACGAGCTAGCGGCACACCTAATGGTAAGTGATTACCGTCGCCCACGTACATCTCCAACACCAGAGTAACTGCAGGCGTTTTGGGATATTTGAGGATGGGGAAAAGAAAGAACCAAACGCAGAAGCACAGGATATCTCTACTTCACTCCGGTATACTGCGAGCCCGTGATACTGCCCCGGTCGAGCCGATTTTACCTCTATAATTACATCTATTGAACCCGAGTAACACACGATTTTCGATGCACGTGGTTCTGCTCTAGTTGATTCACCGATCATCGACATTAAATAACATTATGCACCGTCAGCGATTCGACGAAAACTGCTTTTCTTTTATTCTCGAACTTTCCTAGCTTATAATGTCGATTACATTACTTCCGCTTGTCACTAAATCACGCTTAGACGCAAAGACTATACTCAACCGATCTATCCCATGCACGAGCTCGAACATACGTGGTGTGGAATAATAGATAATCATGAAGCGAGAATCTGCAGCTGAATTGGAAACAGTATCAGTTTTACAAAAGCAAGATTTACGGGAAGTCGATGACTTGGTGCCTCGCGACCTTTCCAAAGAGACTAATACCTCGACACTTTTGTCGTTGTTCATTTTTGAAAATGATTTTGACATTTTTGGTTATGAATATAAAAACAAAAAAAAAACTATCTGTCTCTTGTAGAACTGGTCGAGGTGATACGCTAGAGGTTCGTAAATAAGAATTAACCAAAACAAGAATGTCTCGTTTGAGATGCATACAATTTTACAATAAAAGCCCTTAAAATGTAATGCAACTAAGAAACTTTATTAAAAAACGGGGAGCGACGTCACTAGTGGGCACGGAGTACGGGCGCTGCGCTCAACAACCCGCTTGCTTTTCCTTGGATAGGCCTATGTTCAACAGTGGACTGTAATAGGTTCGTGTAGTATAACCCATAAACTGCATCGTAAAAATATATCTAAAAAAACATATATGGTAGTGGTAGGTACAGTAACTGTAACCGCGATAAAAATTATATTTAATACCCGATAGTTTCATTATCGCAATTTTAACATTTAAATATGCCTTGTTATTTTTAATTATGTACGTATATGAAAATGTTTGCGATGATAATGGTTTTAGTTGATCATAAAGCTATTGTTATGTATTATATTTATACGGGGGGAAGTACCTTCGCCGCATATCCATATAACATTTTTCCTTTTTTTTAATATTCCTTATGATTCCAGAAGAACCTATGAAAGAGAGGTTACATTTTATGTTCATATCACAAACGGGAAAGTTTGTATTGGGGCCTTACATATTAAATTTGCGTATTGTCGCAAACTGGCCACTTTGATCTAAAATAATCTGGAGTTTGGTTAGGAATTCCAAATTTAAAAATATTTCAAATTTAGGTTTGTGTATTTGTGTTTCGAATTTAGAGAATCATTATTTGTTTTTTATTTAACATGCTTCTGTTAACAAAATGGAAAACGGAAAAGTTTACGGATTTACTTTACGAAACGATTCCCTAACTTGGCCAAAACGGGGTTCCTCGCACACCCACACTTCTCGATGGATCTCGTCACCGGTTTTGTTACCGGATTTTGGAATGTGTCGCCTCTTACGACACGGGCAGAAAGATAATGACAGGTGCTCAATGCCGCTACCACACGGCTATCCTCAGTATCGTGAATATGGTTTCGACCTGATGTAGGCAGTAGGTATAAAAAGCCAAAGTATTTGTATCGCAAAAAACGTAGTTCTTAAGAAATTAGCTAGGGTCGGCACTGCATTTTTGTCTAAATGGAATGCACGCCAATAGCTACTCTTTATTTTCATTATCCGTCTGTAAGTAGTTCGCTGGAAGTACGACGACGCTTCTCCATTATTTAAGATGGCTCGGTGGTGTAGTAGCTAAGCGTTAGGCTGCATCGGTGCGAGTCGCGGGTTTGATTCCCGCACGGGACAATTATTTGTATGGACTGAAAATAATTGTTGAAAATAGTAACCTACCTCTCCGCGACACGGGAAAATATAAAAAAAAATTATTTGAAGATTTAGACAATTTTACGAATGCATCGCACCTTCCATCCATACTCACAAAGAATACTTGTTCAAGCTAAGAAGCAAAATAAGGCATTTATTGTGTTTGTAAGTTTTTGTATCCAAATAGTTTCACGATTTCAGATGCTGTCGCCGGTCGCCGGTTTGTTTTTAACAGTCTCGATATCATCAGCCTACGTCCACTGCTGGACAGAGACATTCCTAAGAAGGCCCCAACAACAGTTAACACCCATTCAACGAAGATTTACCTATACTTACCACGCTGGGCATGAGGACTTATTGATTATCGTACCCGACTCTTGAGTCATGGGTCCTGTGTTGGATTCACCGGGGACAATATGCTTGCAACACACAAACTATGGGTTTTCGGGTGCACTGTGATACATCCTGCGCAGATGACATATGACGTTAAGATGGAATCGTCGCCGTCATTAAAATCGACCAGGAGGACATGATAAATAGGGAGGGAAGTTCCCCCATAAACAAGGACGAGATTTTCTGGAATCCTCGTACCTTAAGCTTTACAACTTTCCTATATAATAATGTGTCTCTACTTATATGTATTTGTACGCGGTAGAACCAAGTGGCGGCGTTTGCAGCAGTTCGAATGGGCCGGCTCGAGGTAGTACCACGGCATCGCAGAATAACAGTCTGAAGCAGCGCCATCTTTTACTTTTGCATTTCGTTCGGGGATTGAAATAACCGGACGCCCTACCCCCCCTATCCCCATCCCCCAAATATCCTTAAAGGCTGTGAACGCACCTGTGGCTCCTATATAATATCTGTAATAGTGTTGCAGATGTACGTGGGCGACAGTAATCACTTACCATCGGGAGAGCCGCTTGCTCACTTTCTTATTTATAAAAATTAAACATATAAAAAATACATCATAAATAATGTGAGGCTACATAATTTTACTAACCGATTTTAAAAAGTACTACAAAATTAGAACCCATTAAACACAGAAGTTCAGAACAATTGAGATAGATTGTCTTTACAAGGTCTGTAACACGCCGACCAGCCGCCAATTAAACTTGTCAAAATAATAAACATGACGTTCTATGCTCATTGATCAAACCGTATCTATTGGATATGACATGCGACAATTTATGAGCATTTGCTACCATTGACACATGTCACCGATTTGATTATTAATGAACCAACAGAAAAGTAAAGTTATAATTACATAAGTTGATAATAGTGTCAGGTTTTTTATACTTTCATTTCATCGTGTTTACGAAGATTGTTAATTAAAATGCTTAACGAATTCGGTGTTGCTACATCATTTCATCATCAGCAGCTCTTGGTCCATTGCTAATTTTTACTCTCCCCGAGTTAGGACATTGTGTCGATAGATAAGTATAAGTAATATGATATATGAAGTAAAAAAAATTCTAATTTTAATTTTGTGAATGCTTGGAAAAATATTCCATGACTAAGGTTTCTTTGGACTTAGTTGGGAAAGTAAAGAAGGGGTAAAACTACTTTTTTGTAAGTTATCTGATGCCAGCTTAATCCTAATTTGTGTTATCACTATTAAGTGAAACGTAATTAAAGTCAGCGGTAGCATTGTATATTCGTATTGCATTGCATTATTTTTATTTGACCAGTTTGTACGATGCCCATTAAATCCCCCAAATAAAGTTTTACACGGCCATTTAGAGAACAGCATTTTCCAATACTCAACCACAGTATTTACATTAGGTGGACAATACACAGAAATAATATATTTGAGAAAATTACAGTTTTTAATCTTAATGTTTAATATCTGTGTCTTTGTTCCGTAGACTGACGCTGCCAATCTGTGCATAATTCTATTATATGCTCAACGGTCGCGACACCTCCATATCAGATTTATTTTTTAACTCAGTATTTTGTTTAAGCCATGTTTCAGTTATATAAAAAAAATCATATATGTATAATATTTGATTTTGTTTTCGTAACAAAATATTTTCAAAGGCTTAAACTGCGCGTTCCATAGTAAAACCTTCAACTTAACTATTTAACTTTTATGCTCCATTTATGTATGTGCCTATACACTCTAAAACACTGTTCAAAAACGAACAAGCAGAAATATCATCCATAAATACTAACATAAATACTAATACTAACCATTCGACACAACACTTACCCGTATTTTTTATCTTGTCCTGTATGCTAATTTTAGACATAAATATTATATTTTTCAATCGATTTAAAAGCTCACTAAAATGTACTTCGCGCGTATTGTTTATTTGCTCACTGTTTACGTTATCAGTTGATCTCTCTGGAATCCGATGTTGTTCTCGCTCTAATTTGTTTGTATCATTAGTGCCATTGTCGTCTGTTATATGCTTATATGTTTGTTACAGCGTACAAACCGGTGACTTCGGGCGTTTTGACGTTAACAACTGTGAGAACTCCGGTAGAATAAGCTTTTTTATGAAAAATAGGCTTGCGTTTGACCTCAATCTTGCGCGATGGAAAGCGAAGATGAGGCCTAGGATGGTACACGCTTGCCTAGATGTCTGTTCACTTTGGCCTTAAAGATATATTTTTATTATTGCTTGTGCCTTCTAATTGGAGGCTAGCAAAGCTCTTGTTAATGTGGAGTTTTGAAAATTAATTTTTCGGTATTATTAGACCTGGTGTTTCAGTTCTGGATTGAGGAGGAACATATAAAATGCAATTACAACGATTAGTAAAGTTAAACTCGGCTATTAGTTCTTTCAGTCTTCTCTTTTGTATAGACTGACACTTAAAACTTTTAACCTAAAACTTCTTTCCTGCTCCTGTGTAGTTTCCGAATACTGGTTAATTATAGGTAACATCAATTAACGTAGCTTCTCATCACTCATGTCTTCGTCAACTACACTATCTTCCTGCTCATGCTCTAACGAAGCTATAGTGAAAGCTAGAAATTTTGATTTTATATTCCCGACGCTCTTATAAAGCTCACATATCAAACGCGATAAAATCCGTAAATATTAGTTTAATTTCGGAACAAAACTACTTAATTTTCGAACCGAATATCGTTCCATAATATTATAAACGAAAATGGTTACTTCATACCTAAAGAATAGCAGAATTTGGAGGAGATACGGCAGAAAAGTCGATTCTGTCTCGGAATAACATAATAAGCATATTATGACGAGTATCCTTGAGATAAGACTAAAAAAGTGGTGTTTAAGACGCGGCAGACGCTAGTACTTAATGTTAGTATTGAGGATAGAAAAACTGTTATGAAGATTATAATATGGCTATAATTAGCGAAAAAAATCGCTTCAGACCGCAGACGCTAGACGGACAGATAGTGGCTACACCACACAAGAAATGCCGACAGCTGACGTAATGTATTTTTAATGAGCTTGGGAATTCAGTTCTATTGTATAGTATAATACTTCTTACGAAAGCTTCTACACTACACTTCTAACATTGGCTGAAATAATTATAATTTTAAAACTAACGAAAACAGAAAGGTTGCACATAATATGTCATTGCGCGACTATTATGTAATCCGTATTTTTTAATTTGTAAGTCAATTATTTGATATGGATGAGATGAGGTAGGAAGAGATGAGACAGGGTGACAGGCCTATGTTCAGCATTATTATAATTACAATGAAGGGACGTTGATGTCGTAAAAGGCGACTAAGGGCGAGACTGAAACCTTTAAAAGTCGCAAAGGCTACTTTACAGCGTCGTGGGAGCATGTTTTTTTTTAGGTGGGTAGAGAGAGAAAAAAATAAACTCGCTACAATAATACAATAAAATGATCATAGTACATGGTAAATGGCAATAGTAATAATGGAATGGTCGCCCAGGAAACGGAGCGGGTGAGGAGCTTGTTAGAGGAGACGATTCTGAAAATGCGCAAGCGGAATCGGACTCTGTATATATTTTTGAAATCTTGCAGCGGGCGCATTACAGAGAATCCGTGTGCGCACTTGCGCCCGCGCTCGCGGGATTAGTCACCTCTGATTTAGAGGCTGGTAAGGGTCGGTCCTAATGATCTTGATAAGATCACCAACTGCGCGATTATTACAATATCAACTTAGTTTTAATATGTCCTTTTAGTAGTCGAAAACTTTATGTGTACGCAAATGTTCTTCGCTTCACGCAGATATGCCTTACCTGTCTGCCTGTCAATACAACATAAAACTACTAAAACTGTTAAAAACCAGTTTAGATTGATTGATGTAAGTGCCAAGGAACATCGTGATGTAAAAAATCGAAGGTTCATTCGAAAATCCAAACAACTTTGATGAATAATTGGCAGAAGGTTTGTCCAATGTAATATCGAAGTATCTATTTTATTACCGGTCATCATTAAAACCTTAAATTTTGAACACGGGCTTCCTTAGTCGTCTTTCGAAAATTATAATTATAACTTAGTTTCTACTTTACACGATTACGTATAAAAATTTCCTGCAAGTATGAAACATACGTTCGTGTCACAAACAGACTAACCTTCACTAAAGCAACGTGGCAACCTCTTCTAAGCTTCAGCATCCTTGACATATTGGTCAACAGTAGACCATTCAAAGCTACTACGTTTTGTTCTAATATCTAGTGAATACATAATTATACTAGAAGGACACTTGGGTAAAACAAACCATTCCATGCGAGATCCCAGACCTGGCCACATTGTTTTGTTTTGATCAATAATGAATAATGAATAAGTTTTTCGAAACTTATGTAGGATTTGTATAGTAGGCGACAGGCTCACCATGCGTAGCATAACGCATAAGTCCTCGTGCGGAATTTTGTCAGTCTGTATTACTAAGAAGTGTTGGGTTTTGTTATGTGTGTTTTATAATTCCTCGTCGGTACAGGACATAGGTCTCTCGCTATGAGCAGACATTGAGCCGTATGATTAGTCCGCTAATAAAGATTAACACTAATAATTGTTGTTGTTACTCTGATAGATGACTCCATTTATTCATACCGTGGAACATTCTCATATTTCTTCACAATAACACGTCTGTTGCTCAAACCCACAGATATGTTCATGACCTTCTAATCGGAAAGGTTGATCATACCGGAGTTATGTAAGATTCCATTGCCTTGAATGTTTAATGCGAATGGTTTGTTTGACGAAGCAAAAAATCTTATTTAACTGGCGAAGTCTTCAAGCGGATGTTAACTATGTTTCATACGAGAGATGTTAACCATTGTTATATATGAGGAGGTTAAAAGTTAACCATGCCCCAATTACATTTGTATGTACCTTTTCTCAGGCTACAAAAAAAAGTATGAGGTTGTATGTGCATTGCTCTGGGTTCAAGTCTCAGCTAAATTTATGATATCACACGCGATCGCCAAACCGCGTGCCAAGTGTAGCGATTATAGGAAATTCTCTATATGAGAGAGATAAAGAAGAAAATTGCGACTGCCTGCAGATTTTCCAGGGGAAATCTTGCTGGAGCTATAAAGTATCCATTCACTTATACTATGATATGTTCGATCTCTGCCAAACATTGTAACCCGATCAGTTCTTATGACGCAATTGAGTGACAAACATCAAAACTTTCGCAATTATCATTTTAGTAATAATATAGTAGCAGTATAGTAAGTATATAGTAGGATATACGATTTACAGCGGTTAAAGTTTTAATATAGTTTCCAACAACAATTACAGAGTGATTATTAGAAATACAAACGTCAAATCAACTCACCTACTAAAGTGTACTTTATCAGGCAAGGATGGCAAAGGTTTGTGATCGGCTGCCAGTGCTCGTTGTTCACCACGTCGGCCAACTCCTCCGACTTGTTGGTGAGGAACAGCGCGAACTCTTTGAACGTGACGTCATGCCCATACTCTAAAGACTCGTTGGATGGGTTATCACGGTACGCACGAATAATCCTCTTGCCTACTCTGTCCTGAAAAAATTTTTTACTTTACTGTTTTTGTTTTATTCTTATTATATATTTGAACTACATAATAATTAAAAGCAATGAATTCTATTTATTTCAACAATTACTGCATCAGCCTATATTAGTCTTGAAAAAATGAAAGTGTCAGCAAAAGCCGGCATATAATTATTGCAAGGTATGCCAATACTCCCCACGTTGTGCAAAAAGTTTGAAGATTGCAGTCACCAGTAATCGCACTAGTAATGCTGCTCCCCATCACTGAGTTTTGGGTTCGGTAAATTAGTAAAATATTCCGCCATCATTCGGCCAGAGCCTCGTTTGTTTGGTTGCACCAGGGTGCAGGTTAGGTTGACATAAAAAGAGATTGTATATTCATCGTAACATTTTTTTTTTATTTATCTATCTATATATAATATTTGTTTATACATATTCATCGACGTAAATTTAAGTCTGTACGTATATATTTGTATATCTATGATTATACCAAAGTCCCACATTAATATTAATAACAGATAGGAAAAAAATATTAAAAACAATAGTAATAATTTTATATGTTAAAACAGGGATTCCCAAAGTGGTCGATATCACCACTTGGGAATTACTTTGATAAGTATTTTGTATCAATAGGAAAAAAACTAGAGATAGGATTTTTAAAGTAATTTGGCTATGGGGGTCAGAGGTATCAGTTAATTTTGGAAAAGGGGTCTCTCGCCCAAAATAGTTAGGGAATCCCTGAAAGTACTGAAGGTACACTACAATAAAAAGTTACTTCCAGTCGAGTAGACTAATATATTTATAATTATATCTGTGAAGTACAATGTGCATCTATAGTGTGGGTAGTAGTTATCAACATGTTACAAATTATTATTTTACTACCGCTCTTAAGTATGCTCTCATGTAATGATTTTGTATTAGTCATAGTGATATTTCTTTAATGAGAATAAATATCTAACACCTAAAAACCACAAGAACCTAAAAATCAATAGCTTATGAATTGCACAGATATTGACTCTGGCTGGTATTCGAACCCAGGAAAGTCATGGTACTTAACATTAGCATTCAGCTACTCTAAGCATTAAGCTACGCGGTCGTCTTGTATCAGTTATAAAGAAACTAAAATACCCAGTCAAAATAAGGTGTTAGTGTAGTGCCTAAGAGACAGTCCACAACGCGATATAGGCTTTTACCTATAAGATTTGTTGAATCGCCATGCCGAGACGCCGGGTTGGCGATCACAGTACCAGATACATCGCTGGGAGTAATCCGTCTGGAAAGGCAAAGGACTTTAGTCCATAAAGCCAGGTCTGATGCACGTCTACTCTGTTCTAGCTGCAAAATGCGACTCCCCGTCTGGATGATTCAGTTCTGACACATCTATCGATGACAGTGATTTTTTTTTATATTTTCCTAAGTAGACTTTCTCTTATGCTGCCACAACGCAAACTAGATTTCCAGTCGCCACTTACTCTCATTTTAGGTGAAGATATACCACGCTTGACGGATTGGTAGCCGACAATCTATTATTTAGACATCCGTCGTAGAGTTTGGAATTCCGTTTACGGGATGTATAACCAAAAAAATTACTTGATTAGCAATTCCAATATTACTATGAGTTTTGTTGTTTGTTACTGAGAGTTGTGTTTCACACACACTTTTCGACTTCTTCTCATAGTAATATTGCAATTTCTTACGGAGCCCTGTTTTTATTTTAAGTAAACGTTTACTTACAATAAAAACAGTAAGGGGTTCAGGAACTGTCGAGTGGCTGTCGAGCGGTGAAATTTTTTGTATCGATCTGGTAGTTTTGTCGGTATATGGTAATAAAGTAGAAAAGTAACTAATTATTCGATGACAACTCGAAGAGATGTCGACTTTTCTTACGGAGTTTAAAATTTTTTTAATGGTCATCAACCATATTCATCTGAAGTAATATAGTTTATATATCTCTACAGACCCACAGTATCTTTATATAGTATTAGTTGGTAAAAAAAAACAAAAACGCATGCTAAATCTTCTTTTGTTATCAGTGTTAAAGCTGAGATCCCATCCTTGCCCATTTTCATGCACCGATTATGTTCTGTATTCAAAACACATTTACAAATACTTGAACGGAGTTGTGAGAGTAACCTAGAAACGCAATGCATTATTTAACATAGAGTACAATGAAAGTAACGTTCATCGTACACATTACATATGGTCGTTTGTGTGAGTAAAGATTTTTGGATATTTTAATAAATTCTGCTTTTAAATTTATTGACTTAAATAGTTCCGTTTGCCCCGAAAATTACTTGACTAAAAAGTACAGATGCTACACAAATTTTCACAGATTATCTCTTGGACCAATAAAAACATATTGAACTTAATATCTTTAACAGGTCTATACTGATTAGCGCTAGCCGTGTCGGGAAATAGTTCTCCGAGCTATAGATAGAAATTGTTTTCATACCCAGTTTACGAGGAATGGCGTCGAAGCTGTATCATATGGGAAGTCGTATTTTGTAGAAGTTGACGAGCATGGGTGAGAGAGATCATGGATTCCATTCCATATTGGTGCAACACACAAATAATTGGTTTTGGGATTGGTTATGTTGTGTCCCTAGACTCTGACACTTCCTCCGATCTTATCACATAAACATATCAGATACTTCAAAGTGCCTTTGTGTGTGCGCTTACACTTGTGACACGATTATATATCCTGGGAAATAAATCACGTGAACTTGAGTTATTAATAGTTTAAGTATCAATCATAAGAAACTCATGCCATCATTATTGGAAGTTCAAGATTAATAACTAAAATTGACTAGTCTACTCTACCACCCATTCTTCTCAATGGAAATCATATAGCAATTCCTGTCTGACAAAGGACAACATGAATCAAGCAGGTTTATAGGAAAACGTTCTCAACCTTAGGTTATTTACTCAGACTCCGTAACTTTCTTCTGCCTGCTGCTACTAGAATTACGCTCGCTCAGTCCCTGCTCAGTCTATTAATGACTATGCTGATATTTGCTACCGCGTTATTACGAAATTGCAGCTTAGTAAGCTTGTGTGAACTCGAGAATTTGTGCATCCGATTTATATTTGTGCTTCGAAAATATGATCACGTCTCCGAATTTCGTAAGCGGCCCTCTGGCTGACTGAATTCGGAGACGTCACTCTTGACTGCCAATCCATCTTCGCAGAAATAGTAATATCCTTTTTGGTTTATACAGCATGCTGTGTCATGCTTTGATTGTATTTCTCTTACCCGTGATCGGTGTTTTCGTTCTGCTGACAATCTTTCTCTTCGAAATCCTGTACATTCAAAAGGTCTTTTACGGTTACCCCTGTGTGATTGTGGAATTACCTACCTCTTCACATTTGCCGAAATTCATTTTTCCTTCAAATATCTTCTTAAATATAATTTCTTAGAGCCATAACTCTTGTTTTACCGTTTAATTATCCGTTTTATCATCTGCACGTCTTTCATCTATCCTTTTTTATTTATAGCTATTCATAGTGTTTATCCTATTTTAACTTTACCGCATTCCTCTTTGTTTTTTTCTACTTCCTCTACAATTCTTTATGTAAGGGTTGTCAGAAAGTAATTGGTTTTAGAGAGATAAGACCGCCTACTATACCTCAGTAGTTTTTTTCTACTGTCTGTTTTTGTAGTGGTTTGTGAGTTTTTATTTTCATATGTTTAATTACTCTTAATCGTACAAAAAGAATAAATAAATGAATGAAATAAAATCGGTCAAGTACGAAAAGGTCTCGCACATCGAGGACTCCGTACAGCCACATAATATAATATGTGTTATAAATCAGTTTAATTCAGTAAAATACTTTTTCGCAAAGGGTTCGTGCTCGCCCTTTTGTTTTTTTTTTACACCTCAATCAGCGTTCGATGTATCATTCAGTCGAATTGGAGCATATACAAAGTTACTACATCTATTATTATTTTATTATATTATATCTTCGTATATACAGCTTTTAAAGACAAAGCATCTCGGCTCTACTGTATACTACAGAGTCCTCGGGCTTAAATCGACTTCTTTTTAGTATACTAATCTGTCGTTGTACGGTTATTACCCTACGGTACGAAATTTTTTCATTACGATTTATTTAAGTGTAAATGTTAACTGTTGTGTAATCATAACATAAAATTACTATGAATTTTTTTAGAGATACCAGCAACAGGATTTACACTTACGTCGCTACGTCATACGTTAACTGAAGGCGTGCGTTCTCGGCCTCAGCCTGACGATGGTTCATACATGTTTAAAATAGCAACAGAAGACGTAGTAATTATTTCCGAAACTATGTAATGGCTTAAAAGTCCCCGTGACGAGGAGGGACGCCATAATTAACGATACTAATAAAAACAAGATGGAGCAACGACCTCCAGTCGTTAAACCAAGCTTTGGCCCAATTAATGGACGCTCGTTGCTCGGGACCATGCTATGAGGGAACCTCGGTATGCTCAGCTACTACCTTGGTAGCCTAGTGGTCAGGGTCTTTAGTTTCGAAGAGCGCGAGTCACCTGGGTTCGATCCCCGGTGCCCCACTAAAATTGTTCATAGAAATTATAAATGCTGTATTTACCATGTGCTCAGGTGACATCGTGAGGAAACCTGCATGTCTGAGAAATAATCAAAGTATTATTTCGAGGATGTGAAGCCCTCCAACCAACACTGAATCAGAGTAGCGGACCCTTCCCGGCTCCTAAACCCTCTCTGGTACTTGTATTTGAGAAGGAGGCCTTTGCCCAGCAGTGGGCTCTTACAGGCTGTTACTTTACTTTACTTTAGTATAACAAAGGATAGATAGCAGTGATAATGATTTAGATGATGATAATAATGAGTGATTTTTTTCATTCAATACCAGCAAGTACAGCGCTTAACAAACCGCTTTCCCAGCGTCGTGAATTTGGACAAACCCTCCAAGAAATATATGCCGCTTCACAGGCGCTTTTTTGGAGTGGCCTATGTATAGCAGGGAACTTAAATGACAACCTCACCCTTCTGACTTAAGAGTTTTGCATGTGTGGCATACCAGCTTCTGCCGCTTTCATGTAAAGCCTATTACGTGACTAAGACTTTTTGCATTGGACTTATACTGACTGATAATATATAGACTAAAAACCGATTCATACCTGGAAATACTTCGCACTCTGTGTCTCGCCTTCCAGTTTATTTCTAAACGCCGACAGCAATCGCTCGAAGGGATTCCTGACGATGATCATTTTGTTATAGTTCTCCAATATTTCGTCTCTATCTTCCTTGGGGACTGTGCTAAGGTTTCGGAACATTCCAGGCGAGTGAGCAAGACTGGCGGGGATAGATAGTACATCCGTATCATTCCATTTTTCAGCTAATATCATTAGCACCCTTTTCCAATTCGTACACGCCACCTATTAAACATACTATAAATTGATTTCATGATCATAAGAGTACAATGATGGACGAAAGTGTATTCATGTCCCCCTAATTCATATGTCGAAACTTTTTTGTCGTTTCGTTTAATAAACAGTGAAGCGTATTTCAAAGTTGGCTTGATAGTACTTAATGATCTAACTAACAAATAGACTATAAACTGTTACAGTATGTACTATTACATTTTCTGTAAGAACGACGTCTATGCCAGGACCTAAGTGCAGATTGGGCCTGCAACATTTTAAATACTTTAAATATTCAAACAATTGTACCCCACGGGCTTATAATCAGCTATTTAAAGTTGCAGCCTTTGATTGTTTCCTCTCTCCTGGATAAACACATCCTCTGATTTCCACGGGCTTATAATATAATCAGCTATTCAAAGTTGCAGCCTTTGAATGTTTCCTCTCTCCTGGATAAACACATCCTCTAATTTTAAAGAGATAGTCTGTTATTAGGTTAATACTTACAGAAATTATGGAAGCATTGTTTTTAAAATAATACGCTAGGCCGTCGTATTTATTGTGTAAACGATGTTCGTTTTTATTATATAGAGATCTAAACCACTATTCTAAATACCTAGTACTTCGGTGGTGTAGCGTTACCAACAAGTTTAAATACGTTCATTCTGACTAGGTTTGCGTCAGGCTGTTTTCTTGTTAAACTTAACGCGAATTGACTGTCTGTTATTTTTGATCGCTGTTTTGTTACCGTAGCCTAATATTTATTATGGTATTATTACTTCTTCTTAATCATCTATCTATTTATGTCCACTACAATAACAAACTACAATAAAAAATCCACTGCTCTGATCAGGAGAAATATTCGTATCGATGTGATAAATATTTTTAGACAACACGAAGCGGCACCTAAGGAACAAGCATGCTATCGGCAATCCGCCTGCCTCACCTCAGTTCCATATGGTTTTAGACGGTTTACACTTGCAGATGACATAATCGGTCACTGTCATAAAGAACCATTTTCTGTGTCTACAGCTTTATTAGATTTAAGTTACTTCGCATAGACGCATAGACAAATAAGACTAATTTTCGATGGAAATTAAATTTTCCTCAGAATGGAAAATAACGAATTTCATGCTTTCGTACGAAAACTACTATCTCTTTTTTTTATTTCAGTGTATGTGGAAAAATTTAATTTTACTCCATAGAAATATTTATATATAGTTAATATTTTTAAATAATTAATAGAATATTCTTTAACGACAGAGAAATATGTTTTATGTTACCATATAGAACACATAATTTTATCAGTAAATAAAATTAATTTAATAATGTTTGGTTAGGTTAGGTTGCAACAGTGAGCACAAAAAACTTGTCCGAACACGAACAAAGTTTAAATTTGTTATGCAAATAAATGTCACATGAAACAATGCAATTCATCATTATAATGTCCAAAGTAGACAGAACTTTTCATTAGTATTTCTCAGTAATTTTGTATCTCCACAAGAGGAGTGGTACCACTATATTAGAAAAATAATGATAAAATTCACAACATTTACAAAATGTTTCTGTAGCATATAATACGCGTAAGCATCCATCCATACAAACTTTCAGCATTATATAACATATAACTTATGAGATATAAACTTGTTTAGAAACTTTTTATAGGTAACATCTATATTATTTTAATATTGAATAGTACTTAAAATTGTTAATTGCAATTTTATGAACTACTAAATTTTCCATGTTTGGTAGTAAAAGAAAACATCATTAGAAAACCAGCATGTTGGATTGTGAGAAATAAAAAAATATTAATTATTTATATTAGGTGGTCTCTGCCAAGTGTCATTACTTTTACTCTAAAATCATAATGGAAATGGAATAAAATTCGAAACAGAAGTAAAATTTGTTTAGTTTTGTTAAGAGCATTAGAGCAAGGTATCTTTATATATACCTATCTAATGCATTTATAAAATAAATAAATGAATGCCTTTCGATGAACAGGTTGCAACTTATCCCAGGTTGTTAAATTCAATAGTGCCGCATTTTAAACATAAATCAATTACGTACTTTAGTACGCACGCATCTTTTATACCAAAAACTAATTACGAGATTCGACGTTGACGTCGTAAAATAGGAAATACTGGTCTGGTTCACCTTGACAAACTCACCTTTGGCACGTAGCAGTATAGAAGTTTATGATTATCATCAACTAGAATATGTTCCAATTGATTTGGAGGTAATTCATCGAGGCTCCATTTTAAAGGAAAGCGCGTACAGGCATCCTGAATTAGCTCTTGCCGAGCTAAGTTCAGGGACTGGGTCAATTCCAAAGAATGTTCATTTGTCGACTCATTGTCATACCCGCTTACAGAAAACAGTACGCTTACTAACAGCATTAAATTCCCGTTCCAAGCACGCATCTTTCGCCATTAGTAAAGCACAACAAAACAAATATTTCCGTACATCACAAGTAATGTTGATAAAATGTAGGACATGCACAAAACGAACTTTAACGGCTTAACTATCACTGGGAGTCAATGTAATTTTTAAAATTACTCTAAGTTTTAGTTACAATAACATATTCTACATACATTATAATTAATAGCTTTACATTTTTATGCAACGATCGCAATAACGCTACAATGAAATATCAAGTACACATCCATTATCTTCTCTAACGTCAACGACACTGAACGAATGAATTAGAACAACGTATGAACATTGAACAATGATCAATGAATGAAAGATCAATGAGCTGAATTATGACAGACAACATAACTAGAATATAATCTGCACATATAAATAAAATTTAAATGTCTGACATTGATAACTGTTGTTCCTTTATTCAAAACATTATCTGCACGATACCAAAATTCAAAACTTCTTTATTGAGTCTGTCGGTCTCTTTGGACAAAAAGGCTAATCTTGTCACACACACATATACTTAGCCCACGCACAAATTTACAAGAAATCTTACTGATAAATAATGTCAATACAGAAATTTGTGGTGCTTTAATTTTCACTGAAGGTTTGTAGCTAATACAATACAGTGAGCTAAAACTTTGCGCGTAGTATTTTGGCACGAATTCGAAGAGTAATGGTGAAGACATACTTATATTAATTTATTTTATTTCTGAATATTTCGAGGTTTGATATCAAATAATGATAGTGTAATATGTCGTAACTTGAATAAATTTTCAAGCCCAATTGGCTTTAAATCCAAAATTATTATGACACGGGCAGATAACTAATCACTGTTGCCATATAGTGCAGAAATGAACTTTGAGCGTCTCGCGACAGTTCAAAAATGGCTGCTGTAGTTGTGGACAGGGGTACCATAAACAACTAAATCTATTCTTACGTATATCCTTTCAATTATGTTAAATATATATTATTCGATCACACTAACATAATGCTATCCTTAATTAATTTGTTGTTTGATTACAAAAATGTATGAAATTAAGATGTCGTTGCTGTTATAGTGGATAAAATGTAACTTACTAATTGTTTGTGCTGTTTCTCCCTTGGCACACTTCACTTCATCGGCAACCTTCAATTTCAGATTATATCTTCTAGCTGTACCAGTGCCATTCTGTTATTCAGTCGTTATTTCATACTTTTCGGTAGGTAAGTTTACGGTTGAAGTCTCATATTATCATATGGGATAAATATGGTCCTCCTCCTTACTTCTGCACTCCATAATCTTGAACTACAATTCTACTTTCCTTTCACGAGCTCGGGTACAGATCAAAACTCGAAGCCCTATATGGCCACAGTATTTGACAATCTGACAGTGTCAATGTGACATTAAAACAATTTTCGAATAAAAATACAATTCAATAATATAGAACATAGTGGCTAATAGGTATACTCTTTGATCCAGTTGAGCTTGAAAATACAATACGTTATATGAGTTATAGGTACATATATCGTCAAGGAATATTTATCCATAGTCTAACATCTATGGTTGAAATTTCATTAAACTTTTACTGAAGACCTGTTAGATTGATGGAAGTAGTGATTACTTTCTCTTTGAACTGATGGCATCAAAACGAAAATCGACTATTTGAATTGAATGGCCTTGAATAAAATTTTCCTATTTCACTCATTTTTAATTTTGCTGTTCCAAAACTAGTTGAGATAACTACAAAAATATTATTTGTATAAGTTCATATATCACAAATACTACACAAAGGGTATAAGAAGCGAATGTGGTCTAGAGGATCTAGAGAGAATACTTAGGGTTAAAAATATCAAGGTTTTGATATATTTTGTATTGAAATAAAACTAAATCAGTTATCAGAATTTGCCTTTTAATATATTTAACGAAAAATAAACACTACTTCACTATTATTTAAGTAATTCTACGACTAAAACGTTTATGACCACGAATCTTTTTATTTCTCGGATATAAAAATATTTTATTTTTTACTTGATGAACTCTTACTGCGGAACTTTATTTTGGAATAACTATATTAACTGTTTCTAAAAACTGATACTACCGGTACATAAGTAAAGCAGTCAGCCGTGAGCGTGTAGTATAGTATAAGGCGTCAATATGTATTAATGTACTCTATGGTATAAGTTAAACGACGTCGCCACGCCGTACACTTAATAAGTTTCGAGCGTTGTGCCGCGTCGAGCCGATCGGGGGAGCCGACTGGAGCCGACGAATACCGAATCAGGCCGTACGGCGTGTCGTGACGTGCCGTATATATATTTTACTTTTTAAATAAGCGCGCCATTAGAAGTTTTACAAGAAAATTGTTTAATTAATGAAATGATAGCCATATCTCTGATTATGATTTATTTTTGATAGTTGTTTGCATTGTTATTAGTTAGCACCAATGTTATATTTAATACAAGGCAGAATAAATTTAAATTATAAACATATTGGGCGAACTTTTGGTTCTAATAAAGTTCATAAATTATAAAAAAGCTTGCAGTCCTCTTTATTTGTCGTAATAGGAATTATGGTCATTCATTCTATAGTTGAGATTTTTCCTCCGCCGTTTCTTATGTTTTCTGGAAAATTAAGAAGCTGTGAACGGACTTTTTTTTAAATAGTTCGTTTCGTTGTTAAGCAGCTCTTTTTTCGTCAAATGTCTAACGATTATATATTTCGCCATCTGTATTCTTTTGGTATTTAGTTGGCTCTTAGTTGACTTTTAAGACAACCATGGGATGTGATTCTTGAGCTGTTATTCCACGTAATTAAATAATTACGTAATAAAGTAGGTATTAGGTAACTTAATACCTTATATAAATATGTAACTATGGAATAATTTCATTTGAAATGTAACTATTTATCACCGGCTTGGGATTCAGTAAAAAATTAAATTAAATCCTGAACCAAGAATACCACTGCACGACCTCAAGATACTGTGAGCTCATTCTGCGTAGATCGGACCAAAATTAATGAACAAAAGCGGAAGGTAGCCCGAGTTGACTATAAAATCTAGACGTCTAACACCTCAGTCACCCCATGACCACCGCTGCTATAAAGCACTCGAAACGTCGGGATAAAATCCGTAAATAATAGTTTCATTTCAAATATGTAACTATTGAGTTTAACTATATTAAAATATTTCTTTTCGTTTATTAATGTAAAGAATTATTTTAAGCTATATGCAAAGGAATTTTGTATAAGAATCATTTATCTTTTTTTAAACAAAATAATCATACTTATGTACTGAATTCGAAACACTTCAGCATACTGATGCACTTCCTTAAACGCCTCTTCTGCTACGTCCAACTGGTTCTTTTCCAATGATAGCTCAGCGAGGCATCCCCATAACTTTGTATCTTTTAATGTGCGGCAGAGCTGCAATAATTTTTTTTAATTACACATGTGGAATTGTTGAAATTAATGAAATTAACAGCATTGTGAATTTTTCTGTTTTCTGTTCTATTTTTATGATACCAGGAACGTGTAGGTCTCGTTGTTATTTTAATCTCGTTTAAAAAAATATTTGGTCCAAAACAAAATGAGCGTTTTTATTTTCTAAGGTAAACGATATCATAATTATAAAGAATTTATATGTAGAATAAAATGAATATAATGCGTTTTTTTTTTATTTTTACTGTACAGTTAGGCACAGCTTATTGAATAGTTTGTATTGTATAGTATTGAATAGTACTCTTGTATTGACATGTCGATCTCAATTGTTTCGATTTAAATATAAAAATAAGATATAAGTGAACATACCTGTAAAGCCTCGTCCCACATATTAGAAGCAATGTACTTTAATACCATCTCAACATGAACAACCCCTAGTGATATATGCATTACGGTTGATCCCTTACCACGAAAAATAGTGGCCACACCGTTTTCAATACTCTGTATGCTTGGGTTGTGACCTATATTGCTGTGGTAACATTCAAATGAAGGTTATATGCATTAGATATTCACGGAGATTCCGCTATTATATAACAATACTTATATTAATAATATAATAATACTCGTTTTATTAGTTATTCGTACAGTTTCACCTGAGTAAAGTTCAAAACTTACATCACGAGACGAGCATATCTGATTTCAGTGCTAAGTTAAAAAGTAACAAACTCAGACCAAAAACTGAAAACGATCGTTATAAGGTAATTTTAACAAAAATTGTACTTTTTCTTTTTGGAACAAATAAAGATTAAATTAGATAAATAAATGAGCCAACAATTTCTCACGATCGTGATCGTTTGATACTACGGGAGGTTTAAAAATTTATTTTAGTCGCTTCAACTCACTTTTGACCACAGTAGATTTGGAAAAACTTCACAGATGATAAGCCATATGACTTAAATTTAAGTACTTTCCTTATTTTAATTTTACCTTATCGTTATTACCTGCCAACTTACGAAAGAACTAACTTACGAACTAGAAGCAATTTTACAACTTTCTTTTAATTTTATGATACACGAATGAACTAGTCCTAAACTATAATGACCGAGATGTGGATTGGCTATTTAAAAATATATATATATGATATCTGGTGGTCTCGTGATCATGGGCAGGACCCATGAAACAAACAAAGCACTCGAATTGTCAGGAATTAAAAAGTAAAAATTAAACTCGACAACATCTGTAGGAAAAAATTCTTTTTATCTTCTAAATATATATGTGTATAAGTAATACAAAGTACTTAACAATACCTTGATGGTATCGAAACAACAGTTGTGGTAAGGTCAGGTCGCGTATTATTTTTTTGGTAGGCCCAACATACGATATTTTCTTTTCTCAAGCCTACCAATAGTTCCGACTCTGTACTCCACATAATACTTAAGACAGCCCGGCCTGGGAAAAAATAGAATATGCCGTAATTTTTTAACAACACTTTTAGGACATAAGAAACAGAAAGCTAAATCGGCAGTGGGTCAGCAATATAGCTCGTAGAATAGTTAACTGTTAAATAAAATATATTATTCGTATATTGGTATAAGTGAACGCAGTATCTGACTTATCCAGTCAGAGCAAAGAACTGAACAGTGTAACGGGAAGTGGATGTATGCGGGTGGGTCAGAATCGACATCGATTTTTTTGAAAATCTATGGGAGAGGCCTACTCCGCGATCATGGTAAATTATTACCCAGCTGTACAGTCCACAGCTAGTTAAAAAAACTGTTAGGGTTTGTTAAAAATAAGACAAAATACAATCATAATGACTGCTCTTTTTTTTATGGCCTCTCTCATTTTTATTATGTTAATATTTTACTTAATATTTTCTAGCACAATAATAACTAACAGAATATATAAATAGAAAATGACTTACATAGCACTAAAAGCTTCTGCTTAGAGTCTTTAACCGAGGCGACGAGCATATCGCGTCTGCGATCGACTAACGCGATTTGCCTCTCATTAATAGGCCCTGTTTGACTCAATGCGATGCTACATACTGCTATTTGATGCTTTATTTTAGTTAAATTGCTATCAGTTGTACCTCGACTTATAGAATACGTTGCGGTGGGCAAATCGTATACGTGTATCACTGTAAGGTAGATAACACATCATAATTATTAAGTATAATTACTGTTAACCTTAAAGCAGCCAAAGATAGCCATGTCGATAGTCGAATGAGCATTTTTGTAAATTACGTTACGATGTTCTTATTTTCCGATACGGTACAATGCAAGAGAACAACACCACACTTTTATAGCAGTAGTTATCTAAGGTATCAAGACATATTCCGCATTTCTTAGTTCGAAGTAACTCAGTAAGCTATGGAACGTAGTCCTGTCAAAGTATTCCGGAAATTATATTCTTATTTTATTAAATTTATTTGGAAATTTACCGCTAATACTGAACAATATCAACAAACAGTTGACGGTATATTAAAAATTACTTATAGTCCGACAGATTACTATTGTTGGCGACACCGCGCTACCAGACGCATCGCACCATAGACCTTGCTGTCCGTTATCGGTTTGTCAATTTTTGAGATGAATAATTCGCGATCTGTCAGACTCATGAAATATTCAACGTTTTTTCATTATTCGACTGTTATACTTATAACACCCACGGGAATAAACAAATTGTCTGTGAAAATTGTTATAAATGTTATGCCAACTTACATGTGGGATTAGATTGATCAATAGATGCCAAAGTATCCGGTCCTAAGGATATCGTAGCGCGTCCACGAGCTTCAGGACGGGAGTTGATTTGAGGACTTGCGAGCAACCGACCTGTATAACTGTACACCGAGAGGCGACTACGTTCTACAATACACAAGCATCTGAAATTATTAAATAAAATTATGCTAATGTTTGGTCTCAATTCTGTGATCATCGTACGAAAGTAGAGGCGGTACAAAAGTAAAGGACTTTGAATACTTTGGACACTACTATAATAGACTGAAATAAAATACACACTACTATAATACACTGAAATAAAATATGTTCTCGGTGAAATTAATTAGTTGAAGTTAAGATCTCAAATTGACTGTCGTTGTGTGTGTTTACAATTCCGAATTTTCTTCCAAATGTCGGAAAACTGTTTCGAAATTTTAAAGGTACTGACACCTACAATAGTAATACATAATTTAGTCATTGTCTACCGGATGTAGAGAAGAGAAAGATAGTTTTTACAGAATTACCTCTGAGCCAACAAAATCATACTGACAGCACCGTCCTTAAGGTCAAACGTGACCGGTGTATTCCATGATGTCAGCTTGTGTATGAAGCATTGCTTCACTGTGGCCACCGCTAAATGGTCGAAGGCCAGCGCAACCTGCACCACGCTATCTGGATAATCGAGCTGATCGTTCTCTTCAGTGGTTATGTCCTTTATTGCAATAACTTTACGTCCTGTTTGCGTGCAAGTGAAGTTCTTCCAGTTGTAGGTCCTTGCAAGATAGAAATATAGTATAACGTTATGGTTTTATTGTTAGTTCATCCAAGCTCCAGCGAACTTTGATTAATTCGAGATGAACGACATGAAGTTGTTTAGTTATAATTAATCATTAGGAACCTAACTCGCATTATGAATTTAGAAACAGTAACATCTGTAAGATCTTTGTTACAGGGTAGGTAAAGATCCAAACGATATGTGCTACGTTGTGTTTATGAGTTATATAAGTAAAATAATGTTTCTTAATATACTTATTCACGTTATCGATATCCATTTATCGCTATTTCAAATATCGTTGAACATTTATTGAAACATTTGGAGAGGTCGTATATTGCCAGTGCACCACTGTTATTATAAAACACTGGGATTATTTTATAAGCGACAGAGTCCACCAACGTGCAGACTTTGCCCACGAAGGGCAGTCATTCAATCCATGACCGAAATCAAAAACTTTCATTATAGTACGTAGTTCCACTAGATATTCCATGATAATGTGGAAGATTATGAGGCGCATATTAAATGGCCAAAAAATTACTTTTACTTATCGGTCTACTAATGATGTTATTCTTCATCCCTATATTCTACCGCAAATGCCTGAAGCCTTCGCTGGATATTTCTTTTTCGTTTAGCATGTTAACTTACCACGTACACCTCGCTTTACCACGTATACATTTACATCACGTCCTGTTGTAAATGTTTCATAAAAGCGAGCATTTTAAAATTTACCGTTTGCCTGTCATAAGTCACATTAAAACATTATAGGATCACACTTTTAATTTAGCCGCAGTATAGTGGATTACCTATCAACAATATGTGCGAAGATAACATGACCATCAGCACAGGCGGCCGCTAGTTGTGTACCGTCCGGTGACCACGCTACGTTGTATATACTGCCGACGGGTAACTCCAATGAAGAATTCGGCCACTGAAAGTGAAACAGAAGCAATACATTTCGGAAGTATTCTGCTTAATTGCGTATATTTAAAAAGTTTGCATTAAATATACTAAATTACGCACACCGTCATCACTGTGAAGTGATATTTTATTGAAGCTGCCAGCGACGAACACATCTCCATGTGGTGACCAACTAATAGAAGTACAGGGCTGTAAAAACTCCTTTGTCGAAAATATCAGCTGCTGGAAAGTATCCCAAACCTGTAAATAAAAATTAAAAAAACATAAAAAATCTCGTAGAACTTATGGCGCGAACTCGAAAAGTGATAGTTGTTGAGCGATTTTTTTTTATTTTTGTGTATTTTGAGTTTTGATCTAAATAATGATAATATTACAAATTACTAAATATCATTATTAAAGTTGTTGATAAATAATATAAAAAGATAAATTATCAAACGAACCTTTATATAGCCATCTTCGTCACCCGACACAACAAAGTTGTTGTTTGCGTTCCATTTAACCGATAAAATAACTGCGTCATGCGCTCGCCACTGTAAAAATAGATTTTTATCATTTAAAAGGACGGTCAAAATTAAAACTTTTTTTTATTAAATTCAGATTCCTATAAACGTCAGGTACATCGGACTAGACCTTCTCAGAAAAGAACCGACACGAAACTCTGGAGTTTTTTTCCATGTCAATTTTTTAATTTAATGTATAACTCACAATGAAATCATTAGAATCAAAATTTAGATTTAGATTCATTTCATTAGAAAATAAACTATTATATTTCCATTAATTGAATAATAATGCTTATATTAGTAACCAGAGGACGAGAGTAAGAGCTATTTCCACACATCTTTTTTCTCGATATGTTGATATTTTTATAATTTTATGATGATGATAGACTAAAAGATAAATATTATTTAGGTTATTTTGCGTATTGTACATTTAATGAATTTGTACAGTATTCGATACTACGAATAGATTCATGAGCTACTTCGCGGAGTTTCATTATACTTTAGATATTAGCAGGCTTAAATCGCCAAAAAATTAATAAGGTGATAAGTGTATATAATATTAACTCAACTATTGTTGGGTTCCAGTTTTGTCTAGGAGCCGTCTGGGTAAGTACCATCCTCTTACCAATTTCTGTCGCCTATCGACTACTGTCGATTATTATATATTAATCTGTAGTTTCACTAAACTGCATATGTTTTCCGGTTTGGAAGTTGTAGAGAACCTAACATGATTCAACATGAGGCATTCCATCTTTGTCCTCAGGGGTGATAACAAATCTATATAACATTCTTCGATTGAAGTTGTGGTTCGATTGAAACAATTGAACATTAGATTATTAATTTCATGTTAATTTTTATTATCATACTTTTTTAACTTTTACATATGAAACTCTGTTTATATTAGTATTTAATGTCTAACTCATCATCATCCAAAAAAGTAGGGATCCTACAAAGAAAGCATTACCTTTGTAATTTTTGTCTTGGCTTGCAAGGGATGTATAACGAGATTATGTCTTTTCGTGTACAATATAGCATTACTGTCAGGACTCCATATGGCCATGTAGCATGGAACATCGGATTCTACCACAGTTGATCTGAGTAAACCATTACATGACCAAACTTTAACGCGTCCGTCTTCTCCGGCTGAAAATTATATAAAGTATTTTGCAACTTATTAGTTCTTCAACATCGACGCCTAGCATCTAAAGCATGGTAGCTAAGTGGCAGAGCGTTCGATTTAAATTAATTTCAATGTAAAAAATTAATTATTTGTGCAGTCACAGGCTTCTGTTTGGTATAATCAGCGTACCGAAACGGGCTTACGCACATCAATTGCGGGTTTTGCCCCGGATGATTCTTCTCACCCCTGGTCTACTCATGAGACGTAAAGAACTCGACCCGATTGGTGTCCTATTGTGTGTTGTTGTTGTGTGTGTTTTGGCGATTACACACTAAGGCATACCACAGTCTTAGAGAGACAACATTTTGAGAAGAAGATATTTTATTTTATTACTATTTTTCAAGATTATGACTTTGGTCACGTAACTGATTAGAAATAAAGAAAACCTGCATTTAAAAAAAATCATTTGACAAGCTCATAGATGAAATAATACCTGTTAAAATCCCATCGGCATTTGGGCTCCAAAACGCAGCTAGGCATGCACCTTGATGTGCACTTACGCTTTTCTCAATACGCCCATTGTAATTTACAATGTGAAATCTGTGAAAAACATTTACTTTCTTTTTTATAGTCCATTGATGGATATTGGCCTCTAACAAGTTTTTGAAGCACCTGTTCTATCTGGTGAGGATGGATGCTTGACGCAATTGCGGCACTTAGCAGTTGGATCGACATACGCAGTACCAGACAACTCAGAGGCTGCTGTCCGTTACAAGTGTGCGTATAATGGTCAGGCATTTTTAATAAAATGTTTAAGCTGCCTTGTATATAAAGCTTAGATTCTACTAGCATTTCCCTCTGCCAATTTCTCTCTGCATCTATGGGATAGAACAGGGTGCCATTTACATAATTAAGTATAAACATTACATACTTGCCGTCGGTAGATGAAATTAATATAACTTCATTTTGTGACTTTTTCCCATTATTGCTTATTTTTGGGTATAAATGCAATCCGGTTGGAAATAGTTCATCAGGAAATGTTGTAACGGTTATACATTCATTAGTTGCAATGTTCCACTTTAAGAGCTTGTGGTCGTCCCTACAAATTGACGAAATTAGAAAAATTAATATATATGGGCAATAGTCTCTTTTTGTCATGAAAGAATAATTAACTTCTGATATAACTACTAAATGTGTTAGCATGAAGCGGGGTGGGTCCCAGGTGAGAGCGGCGCGCTCGGCGGCGCCATTGGTTAACGCATGGTTTCGGAGGTGCAATACCATTTACTGTAGGTGTTGCAATGCTTTTTAAAGTAACAGACCATGTCATGTGCTTTAATATGGTAGTCATTGTTATAATATATTAATTATTATAATCGATAATTTTTGTGCTCGTTCGTGTATACTTAAAAATAATTTGTATGTATGTATGTATTTCTTGTCGAGATTCTATAATGACGTACGGTTCCCGATAGCCTAGTAGGTAGTGTTCCAGCCTTCTAACCGGGAATTATTTATTTGTATGACGAATATGAATTTTTGTAACCGAGTTATGAATGTTTGTATACATACATAATATATGAATATTTATCTATGTAGGTCTATATATTTTATCACCATTCAGTGACTGTATACTGGATGTGATGACGTATTGGAGTGTTCCATGAATTACGTTCTAGTATTGCATGTAATTTAATAATTAGTCAATGATATTTCAACAAAGTACGTATTTATTTTGTGCTCCTAAATACGTCCATGATCGTATGCCTCGCCGCTGCCAGACCCTTTGTGTTCTAAAATCCTAAATAAGTTTCGAAAAACTCATTGGCAACACATAGGTGTTAGGGGATCTCCTGAATCAATTAGCGAGACTTTTATTTACTATTACTCGTATGCAAAATATAAAAATTCAATTACCTACCACAAAACAATTAATATAAATGGTGCATCGATTTTCACTTAAAAAAAACTCACTGGGATAAATCTCTTATTTCAAAGAAGAGCTATGCGATCAGAGCACTTGTATCGAGGAACCCGTGTCCTATTTCAGTCAAAGCTACTTGTTGCAATAGTAAAATTGAATATACTATGGCCGTCCCTGAGAATCTCATACTACACCGCCCTAAAGAATGTATCTGATATGTATTATATATAGGCTAAGTTCATTAAATTAACACACATAATAATGAAATTCAACAAAAAGCTGCTGAAGATATGTAAATGTGCCTTTGACGGGTATCCCTTTTTCATGTCGAAATTATGAATCGGTACAGTTAGATTAACTATTTTCGAACCGTGCAATCATTATTTATACTTTAAAAAAGGCGTTTAACTATTTATATATATTTATAAAATGTATTCAGATGAAACTCTGAGACTGAGAATACATTCAAAAACAAAAAATATCTTAACCTATTATTTATTATAGCTATATATACTAGAATTATTAGTAACTTTATGAAGTATATGTCATTAAAAATAATTGAAAGACCGTCAAACTGTTCATACTGGAAAATACCAAACAACTTATTTCTCTTTTTTTAATTTTTCTTAAGTTTTAAGCAATAAAACTCTATTCTATTCTGTTCTAATTGTTATATGAGTTCGCTTAAAATAAATTTGATACATAAACAGTAACATCGCTGAAAGTAGATGTGAAAGAGTTATATAGTTATTATTTATTATATTACGTACACAGTATTATTTACAAAGTATGGTTTTTTCGTTTCTAAGAATAAGTTGTATCAACATGATCTAAATAAATAAATAAAAAATAACTATTTATATATATAATCATTTGTTTTTATTTACCCGCAAGAAAAAATTTCCTCTGTGTTATACCAGCTAACACAGATTACAGCTCCAAAATGTTTGGGATTTTTGAAAGATGATGGTTTTAAACGCATTTTGATTTTATTTTCGGTTATTCTACTAAATACAATGTAAGCAGTGCAATAGTATAATACAACATGTACTTTGTTTATTGTTGTTTCTATGTTACCATAGAAACCAATCTAAGTGTATATAGAATCACAGATATTCATGTACCACAGAATACGCCCTGGCGGTGGTACTTTTTAAACCATAGGCAAAAACAATAATATATATCCATAAAATGAGAATTTATATATTAAGATATACCCTTATGATATGAACCTCTGAGGGGCGTACATGTATTACGTAAGCAAACTTTCAATGACTTTAGAGTTCCACCCCTACGAAAATTAGAAAAACGTTTTAATTATTAGTCATTAAATGTAATGTAATTTGGTATGACCATATTAAAATTGTAGTATACATTAAAATATCAAACTTTGTTTTGTATTTTTTTTAAATTATGTTAGATTTTAATATCCCTCCCCCGCTCTCTTTATGAGTAAAATTACGCAAAAACAAATCCCACGCCCCCTGAACCTACTTATTTAATACTTGAACTGTTCAGTATATCTTTTTCTAATGTATATGCTATGTGCTTCGGAAGTTCTTGCATGGCTTTTTACATTTATAAGTTTGGCAAAGTTTTAAATATATGTGCGCCAATATTCTTAGTGCTTGTCTATACTTACTTATCGCTAAAGAGATTAACATGAAACTTGATTAACGTTTTTATTAATTAAATGTAATTATAAGTATAAATGTATTAATAACCGTTTTTTATTAATTAAATGGCAATATAAAAGTTATCAATTTTGTTACACGGCACTATAGTACAAGAGAAGAAGAATATAAGGCTATTGGAAGGAGAATGTCACGAAAATGACATAAATGCACTTAAAATTCTCTATTAAAAATCCACAAAATTATAGAATTCTGGAGCAGACGAGCATGCACCACCTGTTCACAAGTATGGAGCTGCACGTGAGGGGTGGTTAGCTTGAAAACGCAAGTAAAAAAAGTTGCAGTCAAAAAAATACAGTCAAATTACAGTCATTGGTATTAGACTAAGATGGACTAAAAGATTAACATTCTTATAATTTGATTAAAAGTTTGATCCATTTTTCAATGAATGTTAGACTGAGATAAAAATATGATTCAACCTAAAGTAGAAGAAAGAGATACTACAAATTCTATATCTTCGTCCACGTAACTATTTTTTAGTGTCTGCCAGTATTAGCAGTAACATTTTTAAAACAAAGTTGATAAGTAGCGTCTGCATTCTTTAAAAAAACTAATATTAATTTTAATTATTAAGTTAATTAAAATTAAATTTTACATTGGCACACTGTAGTTTTGAAGGTTATAAAAACCGTATTACCTAAAAATATAATTAGGATACATTTTATGAGTAAGAAGTAAAAAATGTCATACACTGATTAGTTTCTATAAAATTATACATTTTAAAATTTTTGTGAAATAATTTCATAAAATTTGATTTATTGTGTTGCCATATGCTTAAATTTAATATTATCCAAATATTTTTTTCATTACACAAATACTATAACAATTAATTTAATAACTAAATTAATTTAATAAACTTTATTATTTACTAACTGGTTAGGTTAGGCTAGAAGAATGACCACACCGCGTTAGCGTGCCTGGATGCAATTCATTATTCTACACAAATCATTCTACATGGTAAAGACAACCAGTGGCTTTTGCTCTTGGTCAAATGGGCTAGCTAGGGTTAGTACCTCGACGTTACAGAATACCGGCGTGAAGTAGATGGATCTTGTACTTTTGCATTTCGTTCGGCGAGTGAAATAACCGGAGGCCCTCTCCCTTTATCCCCATCCCCCCATCCTCAACCTCATCCTCCCTCCCAACTTCTAAATACCCTTAAACCCTGGCAACGCACCCTCAGCCTCTCTGGTGTTGCAGATGTGCGTAAGCGACGGTAATCACTTGCTCGTTTGCTATCTTTCTCATAAAATTAAATTTTAACTTGCGGGCCTTTTGCTCGCGAGTCTCTACCGCCGAAGTTGCCAAGGCCACCAGGCCAACAGCGTATCTACCGTGTGGGTTTAGTCGGTTCAACATCTTAAATGTTGATTCCGACATAACCAGTCACCGCCTTCGGTGATTGGTTTGTGTTGCACCTTGCCCTCACCTATTTAAAAAAAATTACAGATCTCTTAGCATCTTTAGAGCTCTAAACACTATACAGCTATGTTCGAACTGTTGCGAGACACTTGTTACCACTCAGCTGTCACTGTCATTCATTAGTCATTGTTGATACTTTCATTGTCATTGTCATTTGTGATAGCCGATCGTGTTTACCGCATGGTGTTTTACATATACTAGTAAATCCCACAAAAAAATCCAATTTTCTTCTTATAATAAATCACCTATTCTGTTACGTCTCATTTGAAGTAACAAACCAAGAATAACATACTATGTCTGACGTCCCGGACCTTAGCAGCGATGAAGAGCATTATAATGACGAGGAATGGCAAGAAATGGATGTTAGCAACCAGACAGTAACGTGTTTGTTTTGTACATCTGTTCTGCCCACTATAGAAGACGGTGTCACACACTGTGAGAAAGTACATAACTTTAATCTGAGCATTCTTAAAACCAAATTTAACATGGATTGCTATTCCTATATAAAGTTAATAAATTACATTAAAACTCATAAGTCAAAAGCAGAAGACATAATAGGTTCAAGTACAGTTCTTTGGAACGACGAAAAATATTTGAAGCCTGTTGATGATGATGAATGGATGATGTTCGACTTTGATTCAATAGCGGAGAATCTTAGTTCTCCTAAATCATACCATGCAAACGTAGAGAATGGGTTAGTTACATTATCTCAAGCCCATTTTCTGGAGCTTCAGCGGACAATTCAAACTCTTACAGAGCAACTTAAAGAATCACAGACTCACCTTCAGATGGCTGAAGAAGATATGGGTAAGATGCAAAGTTCAATGAAAACAATTGTTGAAGGCAATACAAATACCACAGGTAATGAGAATGCAATGATTGTGGATTGTGTTTCTAAAGTACCAGTAGAATATGATGAAGGATACTTTAGTAGTTATGCTCATTTTGGAATACATTACGATATGCTCTCAGACAAAGTTCGTACTGAAAGCTATAGAGATGCTATATTTCAAAATAAAGAAACTTTCAAAGATAAAATAGTCCTTGACCTTGGCTGTGGAACAGGCATACTTTCAATGTTTTGTGCAACAGCTGGTTGTAAGAAAGTGTATGCTTTGGATCAGTCGGATGTTATTTACCATGCAATGGATATCATAAGAGAAAACAACTTAGTGGACCAGATAAACACTGTAAAAGGTAGACTCGAAAACACAAAATTCGATGAAAAAGTTGATGTGATAGTCTCTGAATGGATGGGATACTTCTTGTTATTTGAGGGAATGTTAGACAGTGTTATATATGCTAGAGATAATTGCCTTAACCCTGGAGGTATTCTGTTACCTAATAAGTGCAACATTAGTTTAGTTGCTAATGGAGATGTAGACACTCATAAAAAACTTATTAACTTCTGGTCAGATGTCTATGGATATAAAATGAACTGCATGAAATCTGAAGTAGTTAGAGAAGCAAGTGTTGAGGTTGTCGCATCTAAACTTATTATTTCTGAGCCATGTATCGTAAAATCTATTGATCTAAACGAGTGTAACACTAATGTAGTGGACTTTACATCTTCATTTAAACTTGCTGTTACACAAGATGGTTTTGTTACATCTCTTGTTGGTTATTTTGATACTTTCTTTGACTTACCTAATAAGGTTAGCTTTTCAACTGGACCTCATACAACACCCACACATTGGAAACAAACCATATTTTACTTTAAGGATTGCAAAGAAGTGAGAAAGGGTGATATAATTGAGGGTACAATTACTTGCAGTCGGCTGAAAACTGATGTTAGAGGGCTTTCTATGCAAATAAATGTATTTGGCAAATTTCATAAATATATTCTAAGTTAAGTTTAAAAGAAATTATGCAATTTCATAGTAAGTGTTTAAATTCTTATTTCTGCAAGAGCGAGACTGTTTTGGCCTCTTTTTAACATGAATTACTTTTAACATAATGTAGTAACATTTAATAAAGAATATATACTATTATGCTTGGCATTGTAAAGTTAATTGAACATGGTTTACTTTTTTTTATTAGATATTTTTGGAAAAAAAAATACTGCTGATTATTTTAGAAATAAGGAAGTGATGTAGAGTTAAAAAATGTAAATACTATCAGGTTATATAAAGCTTCTTTTATTAGTTTTTCCGAAGTCGACAATTTTATAAAAGTTGTGTTCAACATTAATGTGAATTTTATTTTTAATGTTAAGTTGTGCTAGATTATGGGATGAAGTAATGGAAATTCTATAATTTTCTACGAAAATCTTTATTTAATTTTACACATAATTTAAATATTACTTTAGGTGGTTGATTCCTAATTATTTACAAGTAGAAAAAGAAATCAATTTTAGATGATAAAATCACTATAAACTTTGAGATTTCACATACAAAGTACACATGGATAGAGAAATAAAAATTAGGCAAATCCACATTAATGCAGGATATAATTCCATCTAATATATTTACATTGAAGCTTAAAATATAATTATTACATTGTAAATAGATATGTAAAGAACTATATGCTGAACCAAAATATGGTGTTGATTTATTACATTTTATCCAATAATTTACACTTTATTATTTATGGTTAGTACACCATTCTTTCAGAATAATCATTCAAGAAATTATCTATGAAAGTTAACATTTACAATGACACTGATCAGTTTACATTTATGGAATGTTTTAAGCAACCATCAAGAGTTGAGAAAACATACAGTACACAGTATTATTTATTTTAATATCTACATATAACTTACTATATTTGTAGGTATGCAATTTATATTATGGCAGGTAATATAGTTATAAGAAATAGACAGAAAATTAATGGAATGTTGAGGTATAGCTGTATTCCCATTTATTATTTTTTTTTTTATTTTTTTCTGCTCGAAATCTATTTATACCACAAATAACATTGTCGCTAAAGGCTATTTAACACAACTGCATTGAATAACAATATTGCTAGATGAAATGCTTTTGGCAAGGGTTTATTTATTATTCTGTCTCATTATTTTTACTACAAATATTACATAAAATAATACAAGCGCTTACTGAACTATGACATAACATCGCAAATGCTTTGAGACGACACCATTATGTTAATACCTAATCCTTTACTACATTAGGTGTGTATAGTATATGCAATTTATATTCTAATTAAGTGATGATCGTTTTGAGATTTTCTTTCAGATACCTAATGACCTAAGTATATTAAGTTTCATGTAGTCCAGTGAGTCTTAAACTATGTTTTCGTCTTTAGAATACCCTTACATATCAAAAAAAAAGAATTAAGTTAATTCATTTTTGGAAAAACGAATACTTCTTTTATAGTTTGCATTGCCATATAAGTTTGGGAACTAGTTTCTAGTGCCGTGTAACGGTAAGGAATTCGTCTCATCTCGTACTCCGAATGCTCCGAATCCGAGAAAGGGACAAAATTTTATTTCTAATTTTACCGCCCTGCTTCTAAACGATGGTGCTATTCCAAACTATCTGCTTAGAGAGAGTTTTATATTCGATTTCATAATATAAATTTACAGTAAAAGTTTACTAATACCACAGAATACAAAATAGTAAGTACTACATACTAATACTTAAATAAGTTGTAAATAAAATTTGAAAATGTACAACTTCGAACATTGTAATGAGGATAATTTTGTAACCGTTTTTCTTGAAATTCGTGTTATAGGTTTTACACTATGTAAAGGCTCCTGGTGTACACTCACCCTTAGACGTCAATTAGCGATAGGTGTTTGGTAATGTGAAGGCCAATCAGTCTGCCGAGCGAGGCGATAACTGAAAATCTTGGACGAGGCTTATGTCCGGCAATGGGCTGTTTAGGAATATGATGAACGTAACATAAGTATAACATTCATATTGATACTACGTTATAGACAAAGTTTGCTTTCCCATATATATCATAGATTAAGCTAGTCTACACGATTATAAAGCTATATCCCCAATAATAAATGGTGTTAATAAACTACGTATTTTGATGACAAACCTTATGCTTAATATTACTATTATTTAGATACTCTAAATGCACAATATACAGTTTTTATTGATAAGTCTATTGCTTAAGTATAGAGATGATAAATATATAAAAAGATCCATTGTAAAATTCTCTACTATAAGCGTAACCAGTTGGATTAATTCTACCCTTACCATTCCCGAAATCATAAATAGGGACCTAAGTTTAGCTTGATTATGGCTTCTTTTGATTTTGATATTCAAAGAGAGTGGTCCCACGTACCTACCTGCAAAACTAGGTCTCCGATAAGAGTGTATATGACTATTTCAGAGTAAATTTTCAGTTTCAGACGAAATATTTTGGCACCTGTGAGTAAACACTGCCATAAACTGTTTTTTTTTTCACAAGAATATAAACATTTTCCTTATTTATTTTCCATGCCAAAAGATAGTCTTCAAGAAGGACGGTATATTTATACTGGGTCCTTTAGATTTTAATTTTCCACACATGCCCGATTCCTTTTCCATCTAAAATCCTTTGCCTTTCAGTCCGATACAATAGATGTAGAAATTCATTTGTGTTTAATGCTTTGAGCGTGATTTTTCAAGACGTAAAAATGTATAGATAATATTATACAAATAAATATCTACTTTAATTTATTAGCTATTCTGTAAAATATAATCAAAAGACTCTAGATACCTATGACTAATATTTGAGATGACCATATTATTCTTTAAAAAATAATTTCACATATAGACAACACTTGGTCAGGGAATATCATCAGAACTCTCCAATTTAATCGGACCACTAAAATTAATAAGCGTATTTTTCATATGGGTAAATTATTAAATCTAATTTAATTAAGTTACAACGTTTATATTAGATACAGTAATTATGTGTTTATTTAATTGAAAAGAAGTGCATGAAGGTATGCAGAAGGTATTTTATTTAAGTTTAAATATGTTTGCTCCGTCACCAGCAATTTTGATATAGATACACTTTGGCTCTTAGGATCTAGATGTCTTATATACTTTAATTTAATACTACACCATACGAGTAGGTTCCGCTGAGTTCTAATGACACTGCTAATTACACAGCCTAATCAATTGCGAGTGCTACTAACAAGTATTACACAAACCTATTATAATTAAATAAAAGACTTTAAAAGCAAATTAAGGCAGTAGATACAGAGTAAGATTTCACACAAGTTTCATGATATTAAAATAACGATAGTGGAAATAGCCTTGTGGTCGTTTTTAATGAGACAACTGGCGAATCGTGAAAGTACTAATCATCTGTTCTGAAAAAATAGCACGACTTTTTAGGTTTTAATAGGGAGCTCTAAAACTAAACACATTTGTAGGTCCGTCGGTATTTTCGTCCGTCTGTGTTCTACATTTAAAGGGGTCGTGTATCTTTGGAACTGTGATAGCTATTGATTTTTATGGAATATATGTTATTATGGGGGATGTCCTAGCAATTAAAAAAAACAATAGTAGAAGTTAGAGACTCTATACAAGTAGCGTATATTTTTTGTTTTTGCTCTATCATAAAAAATGGTAATACACACTAGTGTCAAAGTTAGTGTGATTATAGTGTTTATGATTTTGTGCGATCGAAAGAACCATATTTTGCAAACTGGACATATGTCCTAATCTGCGAAAAACTGAAAAACCAGCAAAACCTGAAAAACGAAAATGAAAATAAGAAAAGATTATTTTAGGTAGGTTAATATTGGTGGACTATGGTATTGGTACCCTGGTACGGTGGACTATGTACCAGAATAACTACGAAAGCTTTGAATCAGAATGGAATTTGAATATTTTATAAATTATGAATTAATAATGGCAAATGTACGTAGAGTGCACGCGATTTAGCGTTGACTATTTATCAAATTAGAATACTCGTAAATACGGAATTGTATGGATGATATTTTTTTTTATGGTAATGGTGGCTAACGAGCAAACAGCCCACCTGAAGGTACCAGAGAAGCTGCAGGTGCGTTGCCGACCTTTAAGGCTATTTGGGTGATGGGAAGGATGAAGGGTTGGGAAGAGGCGAGAGGGCTACCTAATGGTTACCTCACTCCCCGAACGGAACGCAGAAGCCCAAGAAGCCTCTACTTCACGCCGGTATACTGTGGTGTCTTGGTAGTAAGTCATTCCCTCAACAGTAAGCATTAGTTACTCCTTAAATTATCATAAAGTTGATGTTTTCTCAAAATCAAATAATACTTGTTTTCTCTATTGAGAATTTTATATTTAAAATAGAATACGAATTCTATAGCTAGTTTAGGAACTATGTAGACATCAGATATAAATGTAGTATATGTAGATACAAAATATAAAATTAATAATGAACTTTGATTTGTCACTCGCAACGGACTAAGGCTAACAAAGCTACACGATTTCACTATCTTAAGCTAATCTAACCTAACACAGTGATTTACACTACAGGCGTTTGTTACCGGTCACTAGAGGCGGCTCGCCGATTCGAATCGCTCACTACGATGTCTTCCACTTAAAGAATTTATATAAACAGGGTTTATTCCGTACAATAAGTATATATCTAAATAGCTGCTTTGAACCGTAGATACGAGATTTGAAAATAAGGACTACAGCCGTATCTATGGCAAGAAATGTTAAGGTAATATTTATTAAAAAATATGATTCCTTTTTCTTTGCATACAAACAGTAATAACAGCATTACTCTTAAATATCCTGAAATGTCTGTGTGTATGAAAAATGTTGATGAGTATTTAGACCCGTATCCATAATTCAATTCAGCCGAACATTTAAATGCATACAAGCGTATCTATGATATATCGCACGAATATCGTTATAATTGCTTAGCTTTTGTTCAACAGCGAGTAGAACATGTTGTAACAAGAAGTTTTAACACTATTTACAAATGTGGCTAAATATTATTCTTCCGTTGCCACTGGCGGTATGCCATTGCTCTCCTCTTCCAGCTTTGCTCGGGCCTCTGCATCTTCGAGGAGCATAGAAGCATAGATAATAGATTATACGTTATTATGGAATTAGCAAAATATTCAATTAGGTTTGTTTTCTTTGTAACACGCAAGGGGTTGCACGAGGTGCACAATGCTGGCTAACGTTAACGAAGTTTCTGACGACCGATTGCGGAAAATCGATCCGACTTTTCAGAACCTTAATCCCCCAGACTAGTGATAGAGAGCAGCATCCCTTATGCGAGGGTAAAAATCTCTGTCGATTATATCGCAACTGAGCCGACGCAAACCGGTTCATACCCCGGTGGAGCGTAAGTGAACCTGTCGCTAAGAGGTCACGCACACATCTCCGCGCTATGTATGAGTGTACTTATGGCGAGCCGCCTGTATGGTGCTTGGACTACTTACCGCCGAATCTGTAAAGGCCACCGGGCCGACAGCGTATTTATCTAAACCCAGGAGGTCTTTAGTCGGTCCGGCGTTTTCAATGCTAATCCTGACATAACCAGTCACTGCCTTCGGCTTCTCGTAGGTGCGAGCACCTTTCCCCCTCGTGGTACAAAAAATAAAAAGCCTGGATCATATGCCGGCACCGTGCACCGGCTATATTTACCACGTGCTCAGGGGTAAAGGAAAACATCGCGAGGAAACCTGCTTATCTGAGAAATAATAAAAAAATTTATTTCGAGGATATGTGAAGCCCGCCAACCCACACTGGAGCAGCGTGGCGGGCCCTTTCCGGCTCCTAAATCCTCTCTGATACTCGTATTTGAGAAGGAGGCCTATGCCCAGCAGTGGACACTTACAGGCTGCTACTTTACTTTTGCTTTCTAGGGAAAGATGCAGTGTCAGAGACTCGATACATGCTTCCGGTAAATATCGATCTTGATGTTGATTGAACTATTAGTTTTAATAGCTTGTATGGTGCAAATTGTTGGCTTCGGTTGGATTGATGAGTTTACCAGGGAGTGATATGGCCACCAGTTACACAATGTTGGCTCGGTGGCACAGTGGCCAAGCGTTTGGCTGCCGAGTCGCTACCGATTCGGATATATAATACCTTTGGCAGCTTGCTCCTTCCAGATCTTCTTATTGTCGCTGAGGCAAGCCACCCACGGCTTTCGGATCTTGAACTTGTTGCTACTCTCTCCGCCTGATTGAAGAGACATTCGTCAAATATTTGTAACTTTACTTAAATAAAAATTTTAAAAATATCTAAGATACCTCGATATTATTACGATGTTGTGTCCTTGTTTTTGACTTAGTCAAAAAGCCGTTTATCTCTTGTAGGATTGATTATAAACATATCGTTAATTAGTTGGTAACAAGACTTAGACGGCATTTTCTGATTCTCACTAGCAACCAGTACCAACCCTTACCCTGCACGTATGTGCAAACCCTTCACATACGACATGACACTTCCTGTTAGCGTTGGAAAGGCCCGTGCCCAGCAGTGGACTCAGAATAATGAAGTGAAGAGACAAAAATTACCAATTGAATTGCTATTTCTTTTGTAACTAATTCGCAGAAACTGCATATATATAAATCAAACAATTTAAACATTTATTTGTTCCAACCTGTACTCTCTTCGCTTATGGACTCCTGTCCACTGGTACTTGAGGTGTTCTTTGTATTGGAATGCAGTGGTCCTAATATGTATTCTAGCATGTCAGCACAAACCGCCATACTTGGTTCCACTATGAATTCGATGAAGCCGATCTGAGATTCTGCCACAAGAGTATTGTTTCTGTCGCAAAGTGGACTAAAAGGCAGTCCTAATTCACGTTCTTTGTCTCCTTGGAGAAAGAACTCGTCCAGCAAGCTCATAGTCCACCGATGATGGAGATCCCACCTCTGCAATGTGTTAAGATGTAGTGTTAACTCCTCGCATGCATTACAAGCAGTAAGCTTACTAAGCTGCTGAAAAATTAAAAGGTATTGTGGCAAGAAATCAAGCAAGAAAGCGCATAATATTTATCGGTTTATGAGCTCCTCTCTTATATATTATAAAGCCCTACTTAACAGTTATTTTTTTGAACTCTCTAAAATAAAGAGAATTCGCCGTAGCCGCCTCGTGATGCCTTTATTTTTTTTGCTTCTTTTTTAAAAGAAATTGAGAAATTTTAGAAATTGTAAACTCGTTTAAATACATTTTTTGAATTGGTATTACGAGGTTTCCATAATTTTTATTCTCTGTTTGTACTAGTTATGTACTAAATATTCTTTGAGCAACCTGGTTCGATTTTTAACATTCTTATAAACACAACAGTTCTGCCGATTGATTTGATTAGCCAATATGATATAATTGGCCCAAAACATTTGACATTACCTTAGCTGGGTGCGATATATCGCAGCAGTGCAGTACAAGTGAAACTGCTTTAGATTTGTCGACAGCTGGCTCGGCTAGGGTCAAGAGGGACCGCATATTTTTCAGCTGCTGGAAGTGGAAGGACATGTCTGTGGCCAGCACCATGTCGATCACGAGCGTGCGAAACTCGCGGAACTCGTCGCGGGAGAGGTTCTGCAGGATGTTGCATTCTTCGTCACGCATAACCCTGGAATAGACGCATAGCAATTGTCCGTTAGAACCGAACGGTATATAAGTATATAAAGACATTACTTTTTTAATGTGATAAACGACCGTGACTTTGAAGAATCACGAGGAGTAGATAAGGCTATTAAAGTGTTAATTTTCTTCAATTTCTCTATATTAACTTCTCAACGAATTTTACGAAACTAAGATCGATCAATCACAACTCTGGAACTGAGATTTATGGTATTCTGCTAAGTTGACGAGTAATTGCATTATAAAGTCGGACAAAACTTTGTTTTACAGTTTTTTTTATTTATAATTTCAGCTGCGGTTATAAGTATTACATCTCAAGCTCGTGATTTTATCATATCGATATTTAATATACATAAAAGGATAATAATAATAATAATATAATAATATTTGTTTATTTTCTCCCCTCAAAAACAGACCATACATTATTATCTAATGAATTTATATCTATTTAAATATAGTTGTGTTTATAGTCTAGGATGTGTGAGGAGCTGGTGTCTGAGACAGGCATAAAAGCCTGTGTTACAGATCACCAGATCCCCACCCCATGGAAAAAATATTTAATATTTAATGTTAGTTACACAATATATATTATTTGATATTAGTGTGGTCCTGGTATTTAAACTTAAGATATAAAGCGCCAATCAATTTATATATTATTGTATATATTGTGTTAGGAGGAACAGAGATCCGCTGAATGGTCTCGGTTGTGATGTTTATAGCTTCTTCTAAATGTGACCATCATTTGATGCGAAATCAATTGTCCCTTCGGTAATGAGCTACTTAGTGTTATAAAAAGTTTTAATATTGTGCCACTTTACGGACTGCTCTAAGTTCTGTTTCATGCAAAATTAATCAAATGTAATAATTATGTAATGTATTGTAATTTGTGAATGAATTTTGTGGTTGGGATTGTATAGCTTAGTTACGAGTCCTGATACAGTGGCAGCGGACATCGTATGATAGCGGAATAATTTTACGGAAATAATTTTATTGTATTAAGAAGGGGAATGAATATCACCCGGAGAGGCGAAAATGTTGTGAAAACGAATCAGTCGTGCCAAATGGAAATCCGTAATCTCTGCATTCACCTATTGGTGAGAGCCGTGTAATATACCTCTATATTTTTAAATGTACTATGTTTTACGCTATCCGTCGAGCATTAGTAACTACGACATTTCACAATTTTAAACGTGGCAATATCGGACTCTGTATACTTTGAACTTTCAAGATCTGAATGTAAAGTGGCAGTATTTTTTAAAATTCATTTAAAACGTACGTGATCTGTGTGAAGTAAATTATTCCATCGACGACATCGCGCGAACTACAGCACCGCAATTTATATTATAATGTTGGATCCCGTAATAATTTACCGAGATCGCCCTGATTGATGGATGGGGGAGTGCGATAGACTCTTCAGTGGAAATTGGAAGGAATTGTGTTTGTGACCTTTATAACAATGTAAGTATATCTGAAATTGTTTGTTACATAAATAATTAAATTGTAACAGATAAAAAGTTGCTATCGGCATAGCAGTAATTTTGATTCAGAGGGCAGGACACGTTTTTAAATTTCTTTGAAAACGTATCGTTTTCGGTTAACCGACCAGATTGTACACCTCAGTTCCCGGTACATGGGACTGGGTGAGAAAAATCTCTGGCGGTATCCCTGGCGTAGCCCGCCATCCATCACGTTCTATGCCCAAAAAGGCAAAAATTGAGTTGCGGAAGCCCAATTGGCTACGATGAGTTGTGACAAATGGACAACCATAATCTCAGCCTTGTGGTTTACTGTTTACATTATATAGGCTGGATGAGACGTTAAGACATTAAATTGAAACTCATATTTTAAAAGACATTTACAGGTCATTCGCTAAATATCAACTACGTAAGTATAGTAGTTTAGTCACAGTTAGTAGAATAATTTTTGATTTTTTTTACTTTGAGCCACTATATATTTGCCTTAATGGGACGTTTGGCAACCGTCGGCCTATCTTGTTTTGCACTGCTCTCACAACCGTCTGCGGCCGAGGTGGAATCGCGGGAGAAGAGCTATTGCGATGCGCCGCTGGGGGCCATGAAGGCTGGTGCTACAGAGTGCTCGCTTTTGGGAACCCAGTGGCGTACCATCTCCGTATGGCGGACTCGGGTGGTTGCCCATGTAGGACTAGAGGTCAAGTAGGAAGGCTCGTTCGTGTTCTGGCGCGCCATGCCAGTAGGAAAAGTAAGAGGAAGAATCCACTCCCGAGGCGTGCCTAGAGCAGCCGGCGCTTTAGGGATCACAGATGTGTGTGACATGTGTGTGCGTGAGTGTTCAAAAGAAGTCTCCTACGCTCCCAAAAAGAAATCTTGTGAAGTCGCTGCAGTCAATATCAGTAAACTATTATTCATGTCGAATGGTGCTTGCGTTTTGTTTTGATGGTTCGATTATTAAAGTTATTTTAATATTTCTTATGTTGCATATATAAATGCTAACGTATATGACTGTTTATGGATTAAATAAAGCTATGTTAAATAAATCAACACCAGAAAGCCGAATAAAACTTTGGTCCAATTTCATATGCGACTACTACTTTATTACGTGCCGTCATGACCACTAAGTTTTTATCTCATCTTATTGATAAAGTCTGTTTTTATGATAGCCTAAGTGATGACTACGTTGGTGATCATAACATAAATAAATAAAAATAAATAAAAAATTTTTTTATAATAAGTAGACGCCAATAAAGCCACATGTTGACTTTCAGATCTTACGTACAAAGCGTGTGAAAAATCGCCGGGTTCAGCTCCCGAGGGAAATTATATAGTATTATAACGAGTTCGCAGTCTTCGCATCGCATTCTATTGTTCACGAAAATCTAGAAATTCATTTTGATTTTCGCCCTTTTGTTTTGTTACATATTACAGTCTCGTATCTATCTTCGGAATTGGTTCTCGGATTGAGCATTTGGGTAGTAAATGTTTGCGGTACTATGTATGTGCTATATCGTTATTTTTGAGGTACGATTATTTTATTTAGTTCAAAAATGTTTAATCGGAGCAAATACAAAAGGAGATGGCTTATCGAGCGTTGATCATATAGTATAGTGACGCCACAACGTGGGGCGCACTATACTATATGCTATTGCGATAAAATATGTTCAAGCTAGTACCTATTTCAAGTGATTCAATATGTGGACTTAGGACTTGGAGGATGCAGAAAACGGCCTCCATGCCCGGGCCTGAGGGCAATCCCGTAAAATTTTTTTTTTCATTATTTCTTAGATATGCAGATATCCTCTTTGGGTAAAGACCCAAGGGACCTCAGAAAACCTTACCCACATGAAACATGACGTAAAATGCATTTTGCTTTTGCAAATCGATGTGCATTTTTATGAACATTCGAACACACATACTTCACAATGAACAATTTTAACGCACGTCGTACTAGTTACACTCAATAAATCTCCGACGTTCTTTATAATGCTAATGCTTTAAAATACTAAAGCATTTTATTCTTTGCGGATTGTGTTGCATTATTTATGGGCTTTTGGGAAATTGTGAGAAATATTACCTTTCATAATACATTGCTTTTATTTATTGTTTAAACTTTTTTGTTACTGAACTTCTTAGTCTCTATTTTTTCTACTTCGGTAGAATTCAAAATACATCTACTACATAAAAATAATAGATGCTTTTCGCGTTGTTATCCTTTTACTAAAAGCTCTGAATTAGGGGTTTGATAGTTTGGTATTATGATTTACGCGGCGTGCCGCGCAGCGTACCGCCACGCCTCGATCGGGTACTTTGTGAAGGAAAAGTAGGCATCGCGTGCACCTTTACGCTCTAGGCCGCCGCGTTTTGTCAAACGCGCGCTTGACGCACTCTGCGCGTCGTGACGTCTGCGCTGACGTGACGTCTGCGCTTTTCGCACTTGCGGTGTGCCGCGTGGTTGCACAATCCATAGAATCTTGCTACAAAGTAGTGTACTGGACAAATGTAGCTAGTACGGTTGTATATCATTCGACGCAAATGACGTCAAACAAGAAGCCAGGACAGATAAAAAATTGTTAAATATACGACTTAAATGTTTGCTTTTTATTAGAATTATTTATTGTTTGGATATAATTTATGCTCTAAGAATCTCGGTAAGAATTTACAGTTTAAAAGAATCTTTCATAATCTGTCAACTTCCCTACGCTTCACAGACTAGTAAATTAAAATTTACAATACTTACACTACATCGATGTGATAACGAAATGCAATTGATCAAATGTGCGAAACTTACAAAATACAATGTTCCAAAGCTTACCTAAAAGCAGCACTGATGTGATGGTTTTCGAGAACAGCGCGGTCATTATAGAGCAGCGCTGTCTCGGTACCAGACATCACGTGGAAGTTGTTGGTGGTGCCGGTGTGCTCGAAGTCGTGCACGATCGCCGCCACCAGCGTCGCGAATATCTCCAGGTCCGACAGCCAGTTCTACAGATCATTTTGAATTTTCACTCGGTGGTAGGCTCCTTCTATGCCTAGGAGTCTTCTGGGTAAGTACCACCCTCTTACCCATTTCGGTCGCCAATCAGCAGTGCCACCACTGTTGTGTTCCGGTTGGAAAGGTACAAAGAGCCAATATACTAGGATTAACAGGCTCTGAGGCATTCCAACTTAGTCCTCAGGGGGTAAGAACGCATCGCAACGATTGGGTGTATTAAAAGTAGTATACGGTAGATGTAGTGGCGGAATAATTATCACGAATATGACAGCTTGCTACTGGGATCGCCTATTCGCCCGCCAATTACTACAAATTCTGCCATTAGAAGGGGTTATGTCTAACAGTGAAGAATATTTAGAGGCTGTATATGAAGACAAAACTTTTTGAAAAATAAAAAGTTCAACGTTGTTCCAACAACTACTATTTATAATCTGTACAAATGTGTCTGTATGTTAATAAAACCTGTATATACAGTAATATAAATCAAAGACAGACTATGTTAAATTATACTAAACTTTTCAAATAAACATTCACCTAAGATTTTATTGTTGTGTACAAAACCTATTTGCAAAACCTTACTGTAAAATAAAAATAAAAAAGTGCAGCATAAACCAAAGAAACCAGCAATGTATCATAAATTAAGGGATTTTTCAAGAATTGTAAAATATTTTATGAGACGAATTTATTTGAATCGTACGAGTATTATACTATGAAAAAGAATCGTCAATGACATATTGTTGATTTCGGCAGAGTGCCAAATCGAGAGCATTGCCTTTTATACTTTATAGTGTATTGACTTATGATGGTATGACATTGTTTATGTTGGCAAGTTAAAAGAGACCTTCAGTTTATTGAATATAGTACGAAGTGTCATTTGAAAGATAGTGTATAGTTACATTCTTACAAAAATATACCTACGAGATTATTAGCTAAACGAGTGTAACCACAAAATCTGAAATTTCATTAGCCTGTTGTGTTAGTTTCGGGTTTTTAGTTACGTTACTAAGTTTATATGAGTGAACATTGTAGGAAGGAATTCCTATTACAAGTCTAATAAATAGTTGGCATTGCTCATAAGCACCTAACCAAACATACTATAGCACGACCTCAAAATATGCTGTAAGTAGTGCGTAGATCGGACCAAAATAAAAAATTAAAAGAGCTGCTCCAAGTTAACTATGACATCAGGTCGTCAAACACCACGGTACCGATGTTGAGATAGAATATGATAAATATTTTTTCTGGGTTATATGTAACATTTGAAATAAGAGGAATACATTATTACAGGCACAAAATATAAATTAACAAAATAAGCGTCGATTAATGAAGAACAAACAATACATGAGTTGGACCTGGGTTATTGCTAACGAAGTTATTAATCAAAAATACAACAGAACACGATCATTTTCACGTGTCGAAAAACCTCATAGCGAATTAGAAAAAGATTGAGTGCATACCATGAGTCCGGTCTGGCAAAGCATGTAGTGCACAGTCTGCGCGACGTCTGCGGCGTGCAAGTTGTTGTGGTAAGGATTGTGGAACTTGCAATAGCCCTCTTCTATCCGGCCAAGGAAATTCTCCAAGATCGTTGACTGCACCTGTGAAAGTTGTTTGAAGTTTAGAACGTAATTCTGTTAATATGTTTAACATATTATACCAGGTGATGTACTCCTTTTCTGACTAGGAAAGCTTCTGCAGATTTCCTAACAATGTTTTCCTTCAACGTCGAGCACGTGGTAAATACAACACTTAAAATTGCTATTAACAGTTTTAGTGGTGCCGGCGCCGGGGATCGAAACCTGGTCACTCGGTAAAATCAGGAGACTCGTGTGAGTATCTCAAAATTATGTACAATTCGTATCGCTGACTATAAGCTCACCGCCTGTTGTTGTTGTTATTTGGGAAAATACCTTTGAGCAGATGCTCTGTATATACCCTATGGTATACGTTCGCGAGAGCTTACATAATTTTTTTATAAATCATTGTCTTCGAGCTTGGTTTAATGATTGATGCGATCTTATCATGCTTAAAGTAAGCCCTATATTGGGTACAGGGATGTGCAGATAAATGAATACTTTAGGGTTTTGGTAAATAATTACGGCTCGAGAGCCAAGTTTATAGTGACCCTACGAAGCCGAGGGTCGCGGTTCCGAATACCGCGTAGGACAAAAGTTTTAATTATAAATATTACTATTATAGTACTCGAGTCATGGATGTTTATTTGATATGTATCTTTGTATTGGTATTTATTATAAGTACAGTTTTACTAATTATTTCTCATTTTGGTTAATACATTGACTATATTTCCTTTGTACTCTGCACCCCTGACAAATTTTCTGCTCGATCCAAGAGTGCTGATAGAAAATGCTTCTTGGCATTAAGTCTGCCCGTTTGAATAAGGAATAGTAAATACATATTACAAATTGAATTATTTAATTATATATATTTTGGTTTAGGTTACTTATACCTAAACCAAGATACTACCATATCATGGTCCAGTGGCCAAAATAGAGGAAATCCTAATTTAGGACTAGATGACGTGTGGTGATTATTCAATACTAAGAGTAGAGTGAGTATAATAATAAAGATATTATGTTAAACAAAAATGTAAACAGGGTAATAGTAGAAGGGTATAGGCAGTTTACTTTATATAATAATAGTGCCACACTTCTGCCACCCCCTTCTTTCCGATTAAGTTGTTCTGTCTCACGGAGATGCCGAAAATTGGATTGTGGAGTTTGGCCGCGTTGCCAATTGCTGTCGTGCCAATCGGGAATTTGTTATCTCTGTCTACCATTACAGGTGAGCGCTTATATATGCGATATTTTCAGGCTACTTTTTTTGTTACAAAAATAAATACGAACTTAGGTAGATATACGTTATTACCAAGATAAATAGAACTATGCATTATTGGTTAACTAAATTTACTTTCTATTCAAAATGCACTTATTTTCTTTCATTTATATTCCTTTTCGTAGAGAAAATAACCTTTTGAAAGTCGCAAAGATTAATCAAAGCCAGCTACGTCAATGGACTTGGATGAAATGGCGAAACACACGTAGAATCTAACTTCTCGTTTGATAAATAACATTCCTATTAACTCGATAGGAATCTACGAAGCTGGAAACTTTCAACGTGCGACAAAGAGTCGAAGTTTTCAGCGGGCACATAGAAAATGGCTGCTTGTAAAGCCTTATGCAAACGAGTTATGGCTTAAACTTTGTACTCCCATAGGTATTATAATGGGTATTCGGAAATATAACAGCGAGAAAGAATTGGAGGGGTTGATATTATCTGTTTGTTTATAGCGAAGTTGGTATTTTAAAATAAATCATGTTCTTCAGATCATTTTATATACTCTTAAAAGACGCTCGTAAATTAACCACAAATTTGTTTGTATTAAAAAAAAAAAACAATTCATTACAATTTAAAATATAATAGATTTTGTAATAAGATTTTTGAAGATACTCTTATTTTTATTAAGAATTGGAGCTATTACGTTTTTAAGATATTGTCTTGATCACTTAATTTTTGTTTTAAGTGATACAGTTTTAAGATCATTGTGTGTATGTAAGAAAAGTTTATCGTATTATCTTAGTCCTTTATGCCAAAAAATTGTTTGAATGGATGATAGCGTGTTGTGTTTAGGATACTATAGATATTATCAAGATGAGGCTTTATCAATGGGATCTCAATTGCAATCTCAATACCAATGGGAATTACGACGCGCGTATAGTATAAGACCGTTATAATGCCCTGAGTATCAAAGTGCAGCACTCTCCTTCATTGATTGGATGAAATATATTTTTTTTAAAGGATGCTTAATATGATGACGATTTATTGGAAGTGTTAGTGTTATTACTGTGACCCTTTGTTTCCTTGTACGGACATTCTCCAATAGTAGACAGAGCCTTCCGTATTTCTGATTCCTGAGATATACATAATAGCCAACTTTGTATTTTACAGCTACATTGCTACAGCTGTACATTGCTTGTAATAAGCTTTGGACATTTCTTTTGACATACCGATATTGTCAAGAGTTTTTTTCACTCCTCGAGATAGCTTACGGCGATGGTGAAGCAATTTGAGGTCTTCTGTGTAAGTATTTTCAGGAGAGGCTTTCTTAAGGGTATCGGGGATAAAAGGTTTGTGTACAAAACAATTTTAAATGGGTTGCAGTTAGTTGTACAGTGGTTGTTACTAGCATATACCATCACAGCAGTGTAAACTTATTTGTGCTAGTCTCTTTAGTTTTCCTTTAAATACCATTTTGGTATTCATTGAGACCGCTCCGAGGGGTCATCTGTGGGATGATTATTAGTTGCGGATTTTGTAAAATTTTGATTCTGAGATTTTTCTGACCTGTCGTTTGGTTCGGATTTGGAATATAGAAATTGAGTCGCTATTTTGGGGCTGGATACTCATATTGGGAACTGGGTTAGGATAAAGAGAATGCCATTATATTCCATCGATACCGAGCCGAACCCAGATCTAGATAAAATTTTCAGAATCGTTGATTTCATTAACTTTTTCGAAGTTTTCCCGCAGGCGCAGGCAGAAATTGATATCGTTTATTGTAGTACTTTATTTTGGCGCACTATTCTAAAATGTGACCATTGGTTTTGCAATATTGATGGTACAGAAGATAGACTCGTGACTTACCTCAGAAGCAGGTGCAAGGTCGGACCCAAAAGCCCTGTTTTCAGGCCTTTAGAATGTAGGTTTTCGCTAGGTTTAAGGCTAAGGATTATTGTGTTCCGGTAAGTTTTTCTATTGAAAAAATGTAACATTGTTTTATGATGTCGTTAATATTTTTCGGTGATCGGAGGTGGACATTATTGGATATTTTAGCATCGAGCTTGAAAGTAAAGTAAGTAGTAGTAGTAGTAAACTCTACGTAGACGAGACTGTCGCTGTATCGTGGGATGTAAATATGAGTTAGAAATAATATGAAGCTATGAACGCGGGCAGGATATTGTTAACGGATATTGTCTTAACGTTATATTTATAACATAAACGAGAACAACATAATTTATGGTACAACTGTTTGAATGTTTAATAAAGATCTCTCACAGACACAGACATGGGCTTCCAGCAATGATGTCTTGACTGGATGATGATGAACAGTTTAAGATGATAAGAAACCAAAAAAAATCTATAATTGCAAGATACTTTTTTTTAAATGGGACTGGGGGCAAACGAGCAAGCAACTCACTTGATGGCAAGTGATTACTGTCGCTTACGTACATCTGTAACACCAGGGGGCAGGTGCGTTGCCGGCTTTTCAGGATATTTGGGAGTTGGGAGGGAGGCTGAGGATCGGGAGGGCGAGTGGGTCTCTGGTTCCCTTACTCACCGAACGAAACGCAGAAGCACAAGATGCCTCTAATTCACGCCGGTATTGTGCTAGGTCGTGGTACTACCCCGGTTGACCCAGCCCATTCGAGCAGCGGCATAAACCACTGCTTAGCTCTACCACGTACAAATGTTTCTTATGGTTTTATTTTTTACGATTGGTATGTAAACAATCTTTTAAGCGATTAACGGCACAGTTTCAGTTGTCCTTTAGAGTGATTTAGATTTCACTTCACACAATGCTATATTTTAATCAGCGTTAAAATTCGATTTATGTTATTTACGATATTTACTGTTTTTTTTAATGGAACCCGGGGCCTATAAGATCCCTTTGATTGATTCCGAATTGTTAAATTCGCCTTTAAAAAATAATTCTCACACTAACTCCTTTGAATGATAGAAAATATTAATTCCAAAATAAAATTATTATTTGGAAGACGTGCAACGTGTTTCGAGGACGGAATCGGATTAACTTCTCTCATGCTAAGTTCAACTAGGTTCCAAACGCCGAGTGGACGGAATAATCATTCCCGGCATTAAGATTTACAGTTAAGAATGTATCAGGACGCAGGATTAAAAAGGGCAAAGCAATAAAAATATTCAGAAATGTTTTCAGCAGAAATGTTATCAATTTTAACCAGTCTCTTCGACTTGCATTAGAACCACGGCTGAGCAGTCAGGTATGCTTACCACTAAATCATATGTTCGGCATATCGCGGTATAAGTACATCTACCCTGGTCCGTCATATACTAAACTAAATCATTATATTACTATTAAGCTTGTAAGTAATATTGTAATGGTGCGGAACCCAGACGGTGAGGGTCAACTTACGCTTGACCGGCTGTAGCTCTAATAGTATTCAAATTCAATATCGTATGATCCCACTTTTATCTGCACAATTACATCACGGTGAGAAATTGCAACAAAAGTTTATGGGCCATATTACAGAGTGGAGAAGTTCTAACGGAAAATGTTTGTAGGCTCATGCAAATGAGAGGTTCATGCAAACGAGTAAACTTTGTATTGGTTTTCATAAAGTTCGAACAGTTTTACAATTACAAGGTAAATATGAATTGTACTTTATGTACTTTTTATACGCCTGTCATCAAGAAGGGTAGGCAGTGCTTACAGACTTCGATTTGGCACGATCTGCGTAGCCACGTTTCGCTTCTACGGAGATCTATCTCGTTCGTCAAGTTCTAACTTGACAGCTGGAATATTTAAAATAGTCCTAAGTATTTAAAGGAGTGTAAGGTGAAAGATAATATAGAGTGACTTTATTTTCATTCTTGAGTTCTCATTCTTTGTTTTAGCTTACACTTCACTAAATTCGTAGTATCTAGATTATAATCAAGACTTTTGCTTAATTAGTATGTCTCACCTTCCTATATAATATTATACTTAACGAAAAGTACTTTTATTCAAATATACTTAATACCCTTAAGTATATTTGAATAAAAGTACCAGCCACCAGTACACATTTACTACAAAAATAAATCAAAACCATCGGCGCCAAGATGTAATATACATTTTCTTTCACAAATTCTTAATCCATTAACTCCATAGAAATCTACAAAGGTGGAAACTTTCCAAAGCCATGATTTAGTACAAATTCTTTCGCCAGCTCAAATTAGGATTACTGGGAGAGATTTATGTAAATAAGTTCAGGTTGGCATGATTTTTGTGGTTTTTGCGATATTCGACTGACTTCAAAGAAGAAGAAGTTCACTGAAAGATTTTGTTTTATGTTTGCTACCTTGCTAACAACTCAGACATTCGAATTTCTCGAGCAAAAGTGTAGTTCAATAAATTTTCTAGAATATTTAATTAATTTGAAACTTTAAAATTTTTGGTTAAATGTAACTTTGTTATGTTGTATCTGAGGATTACCTCCCTGTTTTTACGTCATGTTAAGCAAGCAAGGCCGTAAGAAGCATGCAAGGTAGCCGACTGGCAAATATGTCGGAACAACGGCCGCCTACGAGAGGAAAAGCTTTGATTATCTCATGGGAATCTCTGGGTGAAAACCCAACGACAAAACCTCGAACCGGAAACTCGTCTATTAGCGAGCACAGTGAATTTGATTGATTGTTGACCTTTGGAGAAAAAGATATGCTATCACCTCTTAAACTATCTTAAATACTATGAATGTTACAGCGGGCATATTTAAAACCTGCCGAAGCGTCGAAAAAAGAATTGCCTAAGCCCGTTTGGATACGCTAAGTCGTGCCAAATGAAAATCAGTAATATTTGCATAACCTATAGGCTGTTACATGTTTTTCAGGTGTACTTCAGCTTAGAAAAATCTGGAGGACGAAAATTTATTCTTGTAGTTGAAAATGGGAGTTTTCCGTAAGAGGATTTTAAAACTAGGTATGGACGCATTGTATGACAAAGCGACGTTTAGCCTATCTCTCCACAGGTGTCATAGAAGGCCACAAATGTTGAAAGTTGGAAATAGTAACCTTACCCTGAGTTGTGTTATGCATGCTTACGTGTACGCGTGCTGGTGTGTGCCTATGAGAGTGCGTGGCGGAGAGGGTGGAAGATCTTCTTAGTTAGTAGTCCGGCCTATGAAATCCACAGGATGGGTGATTATTACACCGTTATCACACAAAGTGTGACACGCAGTTAAGTTAAAACAAAAAAAAAGTTATTATTATTTATTTTCATTGGATTGGGTGACAAACGAACTAACAAACAATCCACTTAACGCTAAGTGGCTATTGCAGCCCATGTACACATGCAGACAACTTGAAAACGATGGAGGTTACAGATGACTAAGATGGAATGCCCTACAGCCAGGAATTATGGATCAATATATTTTTCAAAACGGATAACCTGGTGATTGCACTGCTACTTAGCGGCAGAAATAAGCAGAAGGGTGATTCTACGTATTGTGAAGAAGATCTATTCAGACCCCTCCAAGGCAGAGAAAGAGTCAGCCATCTACAACAAAACCAAACTCGACAGTAATATATACTATATTCCTAGTTGGAAAGTTTATATATGGAACGCGTTGCCTTATGAAATGGTAATATTGATAGGTAAATATTTATTCGAGCAGGTTAACGGAAACAATCCATTACAGTTATTTACACGACAGCAGGCAAAGGGTCACGTACAACAGTTACCAAACACGCATGTCATGTCGACGCATTTGTGTCGATAGATTTTATGTTAAGCTTGAACTATCATGATAGAGACATTTCTTTTTTAAGTTATTATTAAACACGAGCCACGATAGTCGATTGGTGATCTGCCCCCGAATCAGGAGAATGGAGTTCGATTCCATATGTGAAGGGCTAGTAGCTATGAGATTTTTGAATCATGTACGATTTCTATCGACGGCTTGGACACTTTTACCGCTGCTTAAATTTTTTTTTATGCGAAAGGCGGCTAACGAGCAATCGGTTCATCTGATGGTAAGTAATTACCGTCGCCCAAGAATATCGGCCACGCCAGAGGAGGTGCAGGTGCGCTGAAGGCCTTTAAGAGTATTTGGGAAATGGGAGAGAGGATGAGGGGCATGGGGGGAGGAGAGGGTTATCTCACTCACCGAACGAAACGCAAAAGCACAAGATGCCTCTAATTCACGTCGGTGTTCTGCGAGGCCGTGATACTAACCCAGTCGAGCCGGCCCATTCGATCAGCAGCAAAAGCCGATTCAGGATTGCGAGTCTTTATGGGCTGCTAGCGTATCTGACTGCTAAGGCGTGGGTCCTGAGTTCAAATCCCAACCGGAGTTAATACAACGGAGTTCAACATACTGTTTATTAAGTGATAGGACTTCTCCTTTTCTGCTCAAGTCCATCTCGGTACTACACTCTTACTATTAGGTTTGAAGGGTATAAAAAGCCAGTATAATTACAGTCTATGAGGCTTTCCATCATATCCTGAGGGCTGAAAACGCATCAAATGGAATTAAATATTTTAATCGTCGACATGAAAAACATACATGGCAATTATCACTTTTTAAACCTTCCACTATTTCCTACTGAGGTTCCTCTGACGGACAAGAAACAGGCGAAAGAAACTCAGTATATATCCTCTTTTTTGATTCTTTTTAAAATATTCAATTGAATTATTAGAAACAGCTTGGGAGCGATCAATCCATTCCCCGGCGATCAGTGGATCAAGTTCTTTCATATTATAATAACCGTTTTTATAAAACCAGTATCTCCGGTAACCTTTCTTCGATTGCATATGTTCGAATCTTAGCTCGTTTGTCACTTCATTGTTGTATAAAAATAACGCAATATTTCGAATTTGCGTCCCTTTCACACAGCAATTAGTTTCCTCTAATATTATGGCATAGGTGTTATAAGTTTGCGCAGTTGCTAACTTTCGATGATATTTATTTCGAGTTAAAACGATAAAAATATTATTTCATGACGTCACGTCAATGGTTAATCACAAAAATTCCAACATTCAGTATTTACAGAAGTTTTGATTAAATAAAATTAAGAAAATGATATTATGGTTTTCATATCTCACCTTGAATTTATGAATCATTCCATATCTGTTCAGGAGCTCGTATCCGAGATACTTGACCGGGGCGCCTACAGCTGCCTCGTGGAGTGCAAACACGTCAAAAGACCATTCGTCCAGTGTCTATGGAAGAAAGAAAAGATATTTGAAGTAACAATTATTTTCATAAACTGATTGCGACAAGTCTAAAAGTTAAAAATTTATAACGTTGTGTGCCGTATTCGATAATTTTTTTTATTAATAATAAAAAGAAATATTTAATCCATAATCTACTATGTGCTGTACCTCAAAAATCAGTAACATTATTCATGGCCAGAATAGTTGTCTCTTTAATCAATATAAACTACCTGGAGGAGACAGACTGATATGCGAGTGTTATTTGTTCTATGAAATCCATCCGCCTATCCTCGCTATTGATTACCACATTTCTTGAGAGTTAACCACAGCGTTTGCCTTGTGATAGGAGAATCTACTTATACCCCGAACGAGCTCCCACCTTATTGGGGCAGAGTATTGCCCCCATGGCCTCCGGGTGGCGCACTTGGGAGGGCGCGCCTTTCCAGGAGAAAGAAGGAGAAGATGAGTTCTTCCCCGAGTATAAGGCAGCTGGTACTGATGGAGACGCGGATGTGTGCGAAAGCGTTTCCGTGGACCTGTCGATATGCAGCGATAGTATAACACTATGGTATTTTAGTCAGTGTAAGCCTGATATAACCCGTCCTCTGGCCGCGAGGGCTGGCAAGGTATTTTCCCAGTAATAAAAAAAAGGTCGAATAGGGTATCAAGACCGTTTACAGGTAGCACATGTTAAGGTGTGTGAGTGTTCTTCTGGCACTTCGATTTTCAGCACGTGTGCCAATTATGACAAATTCTTACAATGAGCGCGGTACGGCCTGGCTATATTGGGTATACGGTAAAAAGAGTTTATTCTTTCTATTAATATAAAAGTATTGGACATTGTATTCATGGTTTGCTGCTGTCACGGTCCGGTGAATCACAAACCAGTAAAAACTATCCTTAATTATTTTTGTGAAGTTAAACTTTGTATCAGCGGGTACGTTAAATTATACCAAATCATAATAGGCATGATAACCTTTGTATAACACGACGTTAATCCGTCATTAATCGACGTAAAAGAAAAGTAGATGCGGTGCTTTTTAAATAAGTTCTCGTTACAAAAGTAAAAACACAATGGCGTAATTTCCAAGTCCAACTGTAAATACACTGACGACGATAGTTAGGAGGTTCATGGAAGCCTTGGTACTCATTACTTAAACACACAAATCCTACAATAGATACAGAAACAATAGGCCAACGTTACACAGTTTGTTACAATCTGTGGGTTTTGCATTATGCGACCGTTCTATTTAAATAGAGAAACTATGTAGAATATTAAATCCAGGTGGGTTGTAACAATTAATTTGCGTTTGTTCTTGTTCTCTTGTTTAAATAGCTTTAACAATATGTCCTGGGTGTGCGTAGAAGTCCCTTCATCTTTACTACGTAGTGGAGTGATCTACTATCTCTTGCAGAGACGAAAATTTGCTTACAATAGCCCGTTAGACGTGTCATACTTTTTAACGGTGACATAACATTGTATCAGCTTCAGTGTGATGTATCGCTCAATAAAAATAATTGTACTACTGCTATAACCATTTACGTAAAAAACAATAGTTTTGTTAAAGTCAGGAAGCATTCGTTGTAGAGGGCGCTGTCTATTTACTATACGTTATGGTAAGTTGTATACACTTTATGTAAAGCTGGTCAACTAAACGTATATTCACTTTTGACCCTCATGAAGTTAATTTCGCAAAATTCGTTCCGGAATTTTGTAGGCACAGTACTAAATACTCGGACTGAATGCAGACGTGCCTACTTAAGTTAGTACAAATAAGTTATTGTTAGGTTCATATGACACAACATAGAGCCACTCTGAAACTAGATAGCTAAAACACGTTGTTTTATTACGTAGCTTAAAATGATACTTAGTCACGTAACTTGAAGTAAGAGAAGCAGTGTTCCAATGCTGATGGTTCCTTTCAATATTAATGTTTGAAATGGTAATATTAGGGATTAAAGTATTAAATTGTCGTTTTATGTTTAAAAATTTATAGACATTTTTTCTTTGAACAAATAATTTCATACTCATTATCTTTCAGACATTTCAGAGGAGTCGAGGTCTCCATCTCGAGGGAAGGCAATTTAGGCCTTTGCGACAGATCTCTGGATATCTGGAATCTATAAAGTCTCTAAAGGCATTTTTAATCATGACTTTGTGGTCTCTTTATATTTATACTTTTTTTTGAACAAAATGACAAACAGAAAACAGTTTACTTTTTTAGGTGTTACAGATATTTCAGCTTTTACAGTCAGTAATTTAATATTTAACGCTCTCTATTATATAGTAACACACCAATTTGTACGACAAAGTCCAGAAGGTGACTTCGTAAGTAAACGTTTATTTTTGATATTGTTTGTGAAAACCGCATTGAAATCTACTTAAATTTTTAGAAGTTATACGTGAATCCAGGGATAAGACAAACGGGGATACGACTTTGTTTTATACTATTTAGATATTAGAGATAGGCGAATGAAATCACGGGCAAAAGCTAGTTTTATATAAATTTGAAATATACATTTCTTGTAAGATAATATATTGTAAAATATGCAAAGTGGTATTATATAAATGTTCCACTATTGGGCAGAATCGGTCTCTATTTGAGAATGGTTTTGGAGCCTGAGCTGCTACGCTTGCTTGATGGACTTTAAATGTTTCCTTTATTTCTCAGATTTCCCTCACGTTTTTTCAGCACAGCGCACATAGTTAGATAGAGAATTAAAATCAAAAATTTTTCACTAAACTTTTTGATTACTTTCATAGGTATCTTGGATCGAGAATAAAACCCAGGTTTACCTCACCTCAGAGGTCAACCTCAGAGTTCTTGGCTTCAAATGTTCAAGAAGTTTTAATATTGTTATTACGACAAATGTTTTAAATTCATCTAAAACTTACGTAGTTAGGTTAAACTGGGGCTCTTAAACTAAGTTTTATGGGTGTCAACGTCCAAAATTGTAAATTAGACGTTAACGGTGAAGAAGATTAATGTTCGTCGGTTGAGTTCGCTACTTTTGGTGTTTGACTAAATTGAAGTGCCAACTTGATTACATAAGGCGCCCTATGAATAATTAAAACGGTTGAAACGAAAATGTAGCACGCTTTGCATCAAAGTTTGACAATATTAATGGAAGATTCTGGAAAGGCAAGTAGAAGCATGTCTTCTTCTTCTTTTTTAGTCTGTATGAGTTCACTAAGCATAGACCTTTCAATGTGACCTTTTAATTGCGTTTGAAAGTGAGGCGGGCTGGTGAGCGCAGTATTTTAACACTGGAGAAGCTGCTCCCCATAATTAGACTGTGGGATTTCAGTTCGACATGTGCAGCACATGCAGGTAAAGAACAAGATGGTAAATTCTTCCTTATGTCATTAGTTTAATCAGTCCTTGTAGATAAAGGCTACCCAGTAGCTTCTTGTGGTACCAGTATCCCCTTAGTCTCCACTGTAGATTGTGTTTCATTGGGTTATTCTCTATCGATAGTTATGATGTTTTTTCTGACCAATAGTCGAGTTTGACAATTGTTTGTTTTACGTAACTTCAATTGAGTTCTTTAACATAATTGTCAGTACTTGTATTTAATTCATCATCATTTCAGAAAGTCGTAAGTTCACTGCTGAACATAGCCCCACGATTGTCACAAAGCACAGTCCTGAGCTATCTGCTCTTCCCGCAACACTGAGCACGTTGTCACTCTATCTCTTGGGGTTTTTTCTCTCATAACTAAACTTCCTCATATGGTCTACAGCGAAAGACTAATTCTCGGTTCCGTAAGACAGTGAAAACGCGCACTGGATATATACTTTGATCTTAACGTTCTTCTTTTCGCCGATTTCGTTTTCGCAGAGGTCTCTCTGATATGAAGTTTGACTTACGAGTACCTAGCCGAACAATTTGTCCCAGGTATACACACTCCTCAATAACTTCATGCGTAGTGTTTCCAACAACAAAAAAATGTATTGGTGTATTATGGATGTTAGACATGATATTCGTGTTGTCCATGTTTATCTTAAGATCAACCTGTAAGGAGACACTATTAAGGTCATTGAGCATAGTGTGATTGGGAAGTGGGGTCCCATCCCCCACTTCCCAATCACCCTTCTCCGGTTACTGCACTCGCCGAACGAAATGCAGAAACACAAGATGCCTCTATTTGACGCTGGTATTCTGCGGTACTACCTATTCGAGCAGCAGCAAAAACCGCCGCTTGGCTCTACTACGTACAAAATATTATGGGTTTAGAACTCTGGTTCTGTACTCCAATAAACACCGTTACGTTATTGTATAAACACCTTAGTAACTTAACCGCCCAAATTTCGACTATATTGAAGATTTTCTCATAGTCCACATACACACAGATATTCCACTATATGTTACTATAAGCCACTCTTCGCGTGTGTTTATAGTACTAAAGCTATTTCGAAAACCGACTTATTCGGGAGGCTGGAAGTTGTCAATTCTGCTTTCTAGTCGATTGGTTATATCTCACGAAAACAGCACTTGATTTAGTAGCGATTTCGATAGATGCGACTATGGATAGTTCTTTAGTAGGCAGTTGTTTCCTTTTTTAAAGAATAGGACATCCACGCTTCTACTCCACGGGATAAATTACGGAATTAAACAGCCTCTGATGAAATACAAGTACCGGTTATCCACCCGCTTTCAGAAGTGCAGCTGTAATTTCGTCCTCGCTCGACGCCTTGCCGTTATTAAGCTGCTTGAGAGCCCTCCTAATCTCGCACAGACTGACGTCCAAGATTTCATCAGAATAGTGTATATATATATAATAGCTTAGCTCTAGGGATATTACTATTAAACATCAAACAATGACAAATATAAATTAATGTACTTACATATATAAATTTGTGTTTAATCAATCACGTTTGAGAAACAGTTATTTAATTCCATTACAGAGTTAAATTTCACGTCGTTTATTTTGCCTTATATCTTACATTTCGAAATGACTAAATCATTGTTTTTTCTGAAAGACCTTTTTTAACAATTCCTAATTTAGCTTTTCATGCAATGCTATTGGAATTTGATAAAATATGTTAAAATACGTTGCCCATGTGGATGAATACGAATAGGCGTCCATTTTCCGACTCTTATAGCCAGGAGGGGTAGAGTGAAGGGCGACAGGCGCTGTTGTGGTCGCGGATGTCCGCTAAAGCATTCCCGTAGCCCTGCCGATATGTGGCGAAGGTGGAACCCATGGTGTACCAGTTTCGTTCGGTGCCAGCTCCTCATGAAGCGTCTTTACCCTTCGAGGGTAACTAACCCATTCACCCCTTTTAAGTACATGGGATAATGCGCAGACATTTTCCCATGTACAAAAAAGGGCTTTTTTTTTTTATAGAAGAAGGGGGCAAACGAGCGTGCGGCTCACCTGATGGTAAGTGATCACCGACGCCCACGAACATCCACAACACCAGAGGAGCTACAGATGCGCTGCCGACCTTTAAGGAAGGAATAAGCTCTTTTCTTGAAGGTCCCTAAGTCGTAACTATTCGGAAATACTGCTGGCGACAGCTGATTCCACAAAGTCGAAGTGCGTGGCAGAAAACTTCGATTAAAACGCACTGTGGTGGAATGCCAACCATCTAGGTGGTATCGATGGAACTTCGAATTCAGTCGCGATGTACGATGGTGAAACTCAGCAGCTGGGATCAATCCGAACAGTTCCTCAGAACATTCCCGTGGTAAATTTTGTAAAAATGCTAAGAGAAGCAACATCTCTTCGCAAGGCCAAAGGATCAAGCCGATCAGAGAGCTTGGTCGCCGACAACTCGAGCCGCTCGACGTTGGATGCGGTCAAATGGAAGGAGTTGGTACTGGGGTGCCCCTGCCCAGAGATGAGAACAGTATTCCATGTGGGGCCGAACTTGCGCCTTATAAAGTTGCAAACGGTGGACCGGCATGAAATACTGTCCCGCTCTACAGAGCACACCAAGCTTTTGGAGGCCAATTTGGCCTTTCCTCCAAGTGACCACGGAACTGAACGTCGCTCGATATGTCAACGCCAAGGATTCCGATACTGGCTGAGGCAATAAGGGAATGTTCTCAAAAGAGGAGAAACGACAAAGGGATTCTTTTAGCGGTGAACGCGCAAACCTGTGTCTTTTTGGGGTTGAATAGGACCAAATTACGTCGACCCCAATCCGAGACTTTGAATAACAAGGTCTCGACTTCAGACACAAGTTTGTTCCGGCACTCGTCGACGAGTACCCGAGAAATATTCGCACGGCCTGTATATAGGGCATCACCCGTGCTGTCGTCTGCATAGCAATGAATGCTACTGATTTGTAGCATGTCGTTGATATGCAGAAGGAACAGACTGGGAGATAGCACACAGCCTTGTGGAACACCAGCATTCACGAGTTTGGGGTCCGAGCATGCACCGTCGACAACAACCTTGATGCTCCGATCCGTGAGGAAGCTGGTGACCCAGTTGCACAATCTCTCAGGAACCCCGTAAAATGAAAGCATTCTAAGAAGCGCTTTATGCCAAACCCTATCAAATGCTTTCGCTACGTCCAGACTAACCGCCAAAGCCTCCCCCTTAGACTCAACTGCTTCTGCCCATCGGTGAGTCAGGTAAACTAGAAGATCACCAGCTGATCGTCCGCGACGGAAACCGTACTGTCGGTCACTGATGAGCTGGTGTTCCTCCAGGTACCTCAGGAGCTGGGTGTTGATGAGTGACTCCATTATTGTAGATAACAAGGGGGTGATGGCAATAGGCCTGTAGTTGGACGGATCAGAGCGGTCGCCTTTTTTGGGTATTGGATGCACAAATGCTGTCTTCCAAGATTCCGGGACGACGCCTGAAGAGTAGGAGTGCCGGAAAAGACGCGTGAGAACCGGTGCCAACTCAGGGGCACACATCCTCAGCACAATCGGAGGGATTCCGTCCGGCCCACTCGACTTATGAATGTCCAGGGAGCGGAGTGCCTTTCGCACTGAGCTCTGCAGAAACTGAATTTCCGGCATGGAGCACTTACACCACGGGATGGTAGGTGGAGAGTTTCCCCGGTCATCAAGAGTCGAGTTGGATGCAAAAAGAGAGCCCCTGGACAGCCTTGGCGAGAGACCAGAATGCGCGGGATCCCGATGGGAGGCGAACTAGTCTCTCGCCAATTCTGTCAATGTGCTTTAACTTTGCCGCAGCGATAACACTTTTGAAGGACCTGGAGGCAGAGTTGTACTCGTTTTTAAGAGCACTGGTTTTTGCATCCCGAGACGCCGATGCATCGGCCCAGGCCTGGTAGCACTTCCGCTTTCGGCGTGACGCTATTTTGCAGGTGCGACCAAACCAAGGCTGGGATTTACCTCCGACAGGCACTGCAGAGAACGGAATAAAAGTTCCATTCCTGAAGTACCACATCGGTGACAGAATCTGCAACGGCGTTGGGATCATCCAGCGAGAAGCAAACCATGGGTAGGAAACAAAGAAAGACCACATTCCATCCCGATCTGCCGACCTATAGTGCCACACACGGCGGAAGCCCGCAGATCGCGTTCGGGATCGGCGCGCGATAGGCACTACACTCCGGATCAGACAGTGGTCCGACGAGCCAAGAGGGGCATCGACTGAGACCAAATATCCGTCCGGGTGTGAGGTCAGCAAAAGGTCCAACAGGGAAGGTGTATGACCTTCCACGTCTGGGATCCGCGTCGGCGAGGTTACCAGTTGTGTCAGGCCATATGCTAATGCAAAGTCGTGAACAGATCTCCCCGCATGATCGGTTATGCGAGAACCGAGCCAATCGGTGTGGTGGGCATTAAAATCGCCGAGAATCACGATCTCTGCGGATGGGATCTGTTGTAGAACGGAATCTGTAGCCATGTGGTCGATGAGTCGGTCAGTTACGGTATTACCGCTATGGGACCTGTAAAGGCACGCATAGACGCGCGGATGGTCGTCGCTGTCGATGCGCAGCCAAAGGGTAGATAGGTCCAAACCTTCAAGACTACCGAGGCGTCGAGAACAGATATCATCTCTGACGTATACGCAAACTCTGGCACGGGGCACAAAGGAGTGTTCCAGTTTGTACCCCGGGTAATGGAGATAAGAGGTATCAGCCGGAGACGATATCTGAGTCTCTGTAAGAAAAAGCAAGGCCGGCTTCGCCGTTTCAAGATGGTAATGAACGGCGCTAAGGTTCGAGTGGAGTCCCCTGATATTGCAGAAATCCACGGCGAGCGCGGTAGGGGATGCCATAGTTTCCTTGCTGCGTTTGCCTCGAGTAGGAAAGAAAGAGAGCGGAATATTGCCCCCCCCAGAATACGCGGGGCAGACTGAGCATCCACGATTAGGTAGCGTAGGAAAGGCTGAACGTGGATGCTCAGTGAGGGATTCTCCAGAACCGTAGGTACTGGTACCCTCCTGGGGTAGCTCAAAATTATATACCGCTACCATATTTGGGGAGGGGGGAGGGGGAGAGGGCCTCCGGTTACCTCATTTACCGCACGAAACGCAGAAGCACAAGATGCCTCTACTTCACGCCGGTATTCTGCGAGGCCGTGGTACTTATCCGGACGAGCCGGCCCATTCCTGCGACAGCAAAAGCCGCCGCTTGGCTCTACCACGTTAAATGATCTAGAACCTTTCTCATCTAAACGTAGTTTCTCTATTCACTTATATTGATTTGTCACTAATTGGAGTGCGCTCGACCCAATCGCGTACGTGGCGTACCGTTTACGTAATTGTAGATTCCAGGAAGGGGTAGAATGCCGGGTGGGCTACATTACGATTTAGTCGTGAATTCTACAATGAATTCATTGAATGCTTAGGTTTACTGAACTAATAATACATTTTTGAATGACATATCCGCAGCGATCTTATCGATTCCAATAGTATTAACAGCTTAAGTGAAATAAACTAGCAGCATGTAAATGTCTCGCTTCTGAGCAAAGTTTTCTCTCAATATATTTGTTTTGGTGCCGGGGAGGGTTCACCACACTGTTTCAGTTCGCGATGTCGGACTTCACATGTCCTCAAAATATTTATTTTTTTATTTTGTTATTTCTCAGACATGCTGATTTTCACAAATTGGAAGCGGCATCAAGAAAAGACATAGGTCACACGCGTACTATGAAAATGGCGACCATACAGCGTAAGGAGTTTAAAATAAGACTTAGTTAAAATAAGAAGACATCGTGTGAACTGTGTTATTGATTAGAAAATTATGAAAATATATTTAATGACGATTATGACAATATAATATTAATATTCTTTTGTTTATTATATTTGACGTCGTTTATTGGTTACTATTTTAAAGTTAAATCCAATATGGAATCGAAAATAATACCTTTAAAACTCTGACGACATCTTGCGGAAACTGCATAAGAGCGGTACTTGTAACCCGCCTGTAGATCCTGTCCACGAAGATTCCAGCTCTGATGGCGTGTGCGACCGATCTAAACTTTGGTTTCTCATCAGACTTTCTCTTTGCAGTCGCCAACTGCCTTGTGAAAGTCGACGCCAACCATTCACGGACTTCCGGAGGCACAGCGTCAGGCTGAACCTCTGACAGCTCATCGTCCTCGTCCGCCAGTCGCCTGCGTACATACAAAATAAGTATTAAAATGGTAATTTCACCCTAAATAAGTAAGCCCGATGACATAAGCGGTTTCGCGACCGATAAATGTAAGCTTCGAAATTAAGTTAGCGTAATGCGAATCAAACGGGTAATCGCAACATCACGTGACCCCATTTTGGCTGCACAAATCATCCATTTAAAGCTGCAAAGCTATGTGCTTTTCGTATCATCTATGACTGAACTTTCTTTTGTTTATCTAATATTGACGCAGAATATCACAGCAAATTCCTTTGAGAGAATTCTAGTAAATCATGAAGGAAAAAATATATCATTATTTAAACATGATCGATTATAATGCGAATTGAAATAATCAGGTAGTTTCTAAGATAATGCAAAATATTGAGTTGGTTAGTATTATTTTTGTAGCATTTTAATTCACTGCAAATTCTACAACACTATATTGTATCGAACACTTACACAGAATAATTGCGACGTTAAATTAAAATGGGTCTATATCTAATGATCGAATTTAATATTACCAGACATAAAAAAAATATTTTTGCTCTATTTAATAGAATTAAGACTAAATACTACACCATGAGTACATACTTTTTCTTTACTCTATCTTTTTTATTTAAGAGTGTTAAATAATATACGTCTTTACATAACTAATTCAACCTTCTGTTTAGCTAATAAGGACAGAGTTAGTTTATTTTAATTGTATTGTTATCATAACAGGTACAAATTATAATTATTAATATTTAAAGTAAAGCCTCATCTAAATATAATCTAAAAAATATAACCTCATTGTTAGAAAATTAAAAAATATTTATAAGTAATAGTCACCTATCCCATACCGTGTCATAACAATCGAATGTCTTTTGTTGAAACTCGTCATGGGTTATATAAAATAACAATAATCATTTATCTTCGTGTGAAAAAATTGAGAAAATTTTGTTTTTTTTTAAATTGTGGGTTAGTCTAAAGTAGAAAAACTAGTTTTTTAGTAAAGGAAGAAAAAGAAGACGTAGATAACATCGTCGGAAACATGCTACGCTAAGTAAACTTACATTCGCACTATCTATATGCTTATCTTGTGGATTAAGGGGTCTCTAAAAGTAAATACTATAGATCAGAAACCTTGCATACATATTGCGTTGTTTGACTTTCTTCATGCAAGCACGAGGAGTTTAGCCGAGATAGAGTTTTTGCCGTTGCGAAAGGTATGAATAGTTGCAGTGTCACTTTAAACAGCTAAATAGGGAATAGAATTCTCCTATTTATTTCCATTGTACATGTGTTAGTTAGTGGCTGAAAAGCTGTCGTTAAGAAGGAAGGAATCCTAGACCAGTTGTGTAGAAGCTTTCTTCCGTTAACAGCTGGAAGAACTTCTAAGACTTGATTTCTGATCTACAATAATAACATGCAACGTGCTCTAGAGTTTCTTTCATTCATGTTGCTTTCCATTTTACTACAACAATACTGTAAAACAAAACAGTTAATTACATTCATTTATTTATGCAATTGTTTAAAATTTTATTCAATTATTCATCACACCTAAGGTATATGCACAAATTATGTCTCCACAATCGATAATTTAATTTATTTATAATGTATCTAGACTGCTTTACTGAATAAGTATCATTACCTCATTAAAAATGATATTACATAAGATATCGTTAAAAACGATTATCTTCAATTATCGTTGCTACGAGTATTATTGTTCAGGATTTTATATGCATTTTGTTATTATTAATTACAAAACATTTACTGCACCTGTTGAGTCGTATCATATAAATTATACGAAATAGAACGTACTTTCGGCTGTATAGTGTGTAACGATTTATTCTGATAAAACTTTATTGTATTAAAGTTTGTTATTGGAAATTATCGGTGGTTAATACTGTTTTAATATAGTTACAAAAAACAATGTCCGTAAATAATTATTTAATTAAAGCTCTCAATGGAAAGCAACAATCACAATATACACGATAAAATAAGCGGGACACGTTAAGGATGCTGAGGGTTAGTTTTTATTGCCACTTGAATAAAACAAGACATAAAAAACGCGACGTCATCTTAACGAAATATAAACAACAACTGTAATGTTCAAAAGGAAAATTTAATGAAAACTAAAGGTTATTTAATTTAAATTTTAATTTAAAAGTTTGCTGCTTCCTCTGGTAGATCTGTACTTAAGTAATATTTGCATGTTAGATTTACGTGCATTTTGAGATACCTTACATGCGATACAAACATTACTTACGATACGAAATCATAGTATTAAATTCAAATTAAATTTAAATATTAATTAATTAAATACAATTCATCAATGTTTTAGTATGCAGCGTTAATTTGTTAAACAAAATAATCTATGTGTTATAACTATGGCGTGTCTTGGATAATTTATCATCGAAATCTTAAAAAAATATTCAGAACCCTAAAGCAATGATTGTGATATGTTGATGATCAAACTATCATTTACAGATTAATCACGTTTAGTTTTACTTTTTATTTACGACGTTTCGAGTATGTGAAGATATTACTTTTTAAGTTATGAATATTATATGCGTATGCTACATATTTAGAAGTATTTAAATTTAAATCAATACATGCTATATTTTTTATAAAAGTTATAAAAATTATTTTTTATTTAATTGTAATTTTTTACAAAGCCTCAAATAACGTTCGTGTTTTAATTCAAGTGGCAATAAGAGTTAAAATATTTGGTAACATCGACACACCTAAACACCAGGGTCGGCGCTGACTGCTGGCGCGCCACGGCCGGTCTAAAATGAAACACGCCGTCATTGACACAGTCGAGGAACACCAGAGGTATCGGCTTCATAACGAACAACATTATAATCGGTTGCCTATCAAACTAGCCTTAAATTTTAATACATTAATGATGGTGTAACTTTTATTTATAATAAAACTACAAATTACTCGTATAACAAATAATGATTGAATGAATGGAGCATCAAGCACATGACTATGATAAAAGCAACCGATTTGTTACAACTTACAACAACATATCCGATTGTAATATTATCTACGAACATATGAAATGAAAATAAACAAAAGAGTGATTTCATAATAAAAAGCGTTTCGAGCGTTGTTGATATTGGTGATAGATGGTACAAAAATTTTGCAACTAAAAACAATGTTGTGGAAGTTGTTCAGATAAAAAAAGAACCAAATAAACAAGAGGATAAAGCTAAATGAAGATCAAGCAATAAAAGTGTTACCCAGGCTTAAGAATAGAAACCGCATGCCTGCAACAATAATATCATGGAATAATAATGACGTTGGATAGAACTTTAAAAATGGGGATTCAAACGTCACTCAGGGCTTAAATTAAGACTAATCTAAAGATACAAAGGAACAAACTATTCTACAAACCGATCATTCTACTTGAGAACAAGTTAAGTAAATGTTTAATAATATATGAACGTTTATTTCGCGTTTGAATAACCTGTTGGAATCGCGACACTGGCTTATAAAGTAAACTGTCGGCCATATTTAGATGCAAGCTAGGCGGAAACCATGATTGCATAGAAAATTTACCGTTACTACCGTAGCTACTCTGTCTGTTAACACATACGAATCTTGCTCTCAAAATAATAACATTTGAAGGAGAAAACATATTTTGTTCACACATAAATAATCTTCAAACGTGTTCAAATCAAAAATGGCTATAGAACTACGAGACCTCTGAAAGTAAAGTTTAAGATCTCCAAGTTTTCATAGATGAAATTAAGGATGAATCGTCTAATCTAACAGGAGGTTAGGAAATGGAGACAGATCGTTACTGAAGCTTCAACAGAACAGAATGACCTAATTGCACAGAGTGGACAGAAGGGAGGCGCGACTACTTGGCCATTGGCGGCGTTGTAACGGTATTAACTTTGCTTCGTTCGGTTTGTCAACTGAGCATCTCGCCCAGCATGGTGTACGGAGGCGTCGCATGTGAAGGGTCGTTGGCTGCACACGTGGCTGCTCTGCACCTCTCCTATCCCTGCGTTAGAGATTATAACTAGCGACGCGGTGCGCCCGCTGTTTTGTACACAGCCTATTTCTTCCATTTTGCCTTAGAGCAAGTAAAAAATGACATCGCTTCTGGCTATGCATGATATGAAAAAGTAAGAAAAAAAAGTCGATGTTGGAGTATTTGTACCTGATTGCTGTATTAAATATACATAGTTCTCAAAACTTTTTGATAACTTTGCTATCCTCCTGGATTATTCCGACCAAGGCGACAAACACCTAAATTCACCATAACTCATTTAACCACAAAATTTCTCCTCCCTATAAGTTGACAGGTAGAGAATGCCTATAGGCATTAAGTACGCTTTTTGTGTCCTTTATAATATTATATAAAATATTATAATATTTGATATAATTATGATTTATCGGCAAATATTCAAAATTTGCATTTTTCTAATATTATTTACTAAATATCTAGAAAATCACTAGAATATTATTCTTGTGGGGTCATTGTTTCCTGATTGATTGTAAAAATTTATTTATCATCGTAAATAGTTTGTTGTGTTATTGTTCGGGACGACCTGACCGGAACCTTTTTCGATCGAATTTTATACAATTATATATTCATAGCAAACAACAATACAACTACAACGAAAAACGAGGAAATACTGAGCGGCCAATCTCGTTTGCTCGAAATGCTGCGTACAATTTTCATAGGTGCCTATTCCCATTGTTACTTTTGTGTGAGTGTTTGTTCTTAGCAAACAAATGTATTTTCTTTCTTTCTTCTTACTTTCCCCTTGGCCATGATGCAAAACACTTGAAGAAGACATAAAAAATAACATGATAAAATTAATTAAATTTTAATATAAATTTCATTAAAATTTTTAATTATTAACGTAAAGACCTGACTTCTCTAGACCTATGCCATATTTACTTCATTTAAAAATTACACAGTCTCGGAGTTGCTACGCAAAATTTGACACAGAGTTCCGACTGAAAGTGGGTTCAAAGAAGTTGTATGTCTCGGGGGTTTACGCCCCAGACATGTCAAAACCGAAAGATGTATATTGCTGAAGAAGCATAGTAAAATAATGGCGTAGAAAAGATAAGGGTAAAGGTAAATGCGATAGAAAGAATAATCGAGAAGAGTGACAAAGTAAATTTGTCAGGTATTTTTCGAGATGGATATTCCGCAATCTGTCAGTCGCCATTGCTATTTTCAAGACTTATTCCATAGACGTCTCTTACGATACTCATGGGAAAAAGAAGGTGGCAGATTCTTACGCTGATACCAATCCATAAACAATTAACGCACCATCCCCTATGGATGGAGGAACCTCATTGACTACAGTCAACCCGTAGTGACTGATCTGTCATACTTTTTGTTTCTCGGGAACCATAAGAGCTTCCAAATAAGCCTCTCGTGTTTATTTTTACTTGAGATGATTCCGACGATCGTTTAGCTCTGATAGCAGCTTCTCTGCTACCTATAGTTTTATTTACATTTTCACTAACCGCTTTTCTAGTTATAGTAAATATTAGAAGTTTCTTTGTTTTATACTTAAGTATATCAAGAAACCACCTCATGAAGCTATTGTTGCTTCTGATTTGGAAGCTGCTGAGTCATTAGTAACATGTTCTTTTTGCACTAGATATCAAGTATTCAAACAGTAAAAAACAATGTTCTAAAAATTAATTAAACCTGAGCTGAGGCGGCACCAGAGGAATGCGAATCAGGTAAGTGGCGCAAATATGTGTCTCTGAGGGAGGATTATGTATTTCTACCATTTGACGTAGATACTGAGACTATTGTACCTCTTCGGGAAATATTTAATATAATACAAATCAGATTTTCGACCTTCCTTGCGTTTCTAGCTTGATTTAAATGCATCGTAATTCATATGCTAATACGAAATGAACTCGCTTTGATTTTACATTTTTATTATTCCAGATGTAATCTACATCTACATGTGATGTCAGAAACTGAATTTTAATATAATTTCATGAACAAACGGAACGAAAACATTCCCTTGATATGACAGCCTTAAAACAAATGTATAATGAAATTCAACATACTCTTTATACAACATCAATGTTTTGTTTTTAAAATAAAAAAAAAACTATTCTAAATCAATAGAATAAGAACCTATATAGCCTAAAACTTTGAACGAAGCAGACGAATTTTAAAATTAACTGGAAGACTATGGAAACGATGTATTTATTGCAGCTAACCGCAAAGAAAGCTGTTTAAGCCGTTTTATCTCAAGCTGTAAGAAAATTCGAGATTTGTTCAAAGAGGCGTTCAACAATTATCTACATCGCTTCTTTATGTCTATAAAGGGTAGGGCGAGAACTAAGGGCTGTCAAATATACCAGAAACGTGAGAAACCTGCGCATTCGCGAGTATATACTACATCGTACACTCACTAAATATTAACGGTCGGTTTGAGCAGTAGTCAAGTGCTTCTGTATTAATACTTCCAGCTGACAAGGGGCAAAGTTATTCCTCGTTTATTTTTAGAGAAACCAGTCGTAGCATGAACATGACACAACATCATCTACACATGAGAAGTTGTCAGCCGAACACCCCAGTCATGATACTGTTCACAATATGTAAATACCAATAGTTATACGAGTAGCGTCGTTTCTAGCCTTTAAATATACGGGGTGCAATTCATTAATTCCATACGCTAGTCAGCTTGTTAAGACAATTATATTATACTTATTTTATTTTGCAGGGTAAAGCGTTCCAAATATACAGGTTGGATGGGACGGTATTAATAGTCAATGTAAATTTGGTTAGCCCATAGTTATTTGGAAGAGGTAAAATAAATTTTCGGCATCCGACGCCGGCGTGGACGGTTGGTAATATCTTTGATCTAAGTCTCGGAGAACAAGCGAAGCCTTAGCGCAAATAATCTTGAGTCAAAGTAACAAAACTAAAAGAAGTATACTGGGACTAAACTAAACCATGTGGAATATGTGATTAATTTTAAAGTCGTAACGTCGCTTCCATCGTGTATAAACGCTCACGCCTATTACATATTGGGGTGGTCAGGGATTACAGATTTCCATTTGGCACGAATCGGCGTCGCTAAACGCATTTAATTATCAATCTATATTTTGAAGTACTAATTTAAGTTTTATTCTATCTGTGATAGAACCTATTTTGCGGTTGATGAGTTTAAAAAATACTTTGAAAGATAAAAGAAAAACGGAGACGCTTTGTAATATAAAACTGTAACAAGAAATTCTTGAAAAGCGAACTTAATTAGCGGATTATTTTACAATAAAATATTACGAAAGGAAGTGGAAGATTATCGTTAATTAATTTAGCGTATTACAAAGGTTTCGTTTTGCTGTGAATTTATGTTTAGGTAAAGTACAGGGTTGGTTTTCCAATCTAAGCGCAAGAATTTGTGGTTGGTTAGGGTTGCATCTTGTAGGTGATATTTTAGTTGGTTAGGTAAGGTTGGAACACAACAGTATGTAAGTCCGTCCCGTCCAAACAGGTTACCAGCTTGTCGTGGCGGTTTAATAGTCGTGGTGGCGTCTACTATCTTCAGTTAACCAAGTGGAATTGTTGGCCTGAGGTGGCTGCTCCAAGTGAGCGTAGCGAGCCTTCTTAGGATGCGGGTTGGTGGACTGTGGACCAAGTGATTGCGTAGTTGCTTTGCATCCTTGACTTCCATAGCCGAGTAGGAGCCGCGGAGGAAAAGAAGTACCGGAGGATACAAAGACAATATGTTTTAATTATTTCACAGACACGCTAGTTGTACTCCCGTACTATTTAACTTAAAATAATCATCCACTCAAACTTAAATAGTTTTTGAAAGGGGATATATTGTAATAATATAATGTAAGTAATAATTTCACAAGGATATTCATTTCATTTATAATTATTATAAACGCAGAGCTTATTAAGGCAAAATAATATTCGTAAAGAATTTGCTTCACATTTTCTGTGCTTAAGTATCTTCATACGATATTCTGTTAACGTTTCTATTAAATCAGGATATGATATTCGAAAAGCGTAATCTTCCACTTTATTCCTTTTTATAACAAAAGCATGTACTGCTTTTGTTATAGGCGCTGTATTGAGTATTCATTTTTAATATATCATCCATATTAAAAATGAATCCTCAGTACAGCGCCTTTAAGGTTTTTACAAGTTCATAATAAAAATCGACAAATTTGTATGGTTGAACATATCATCTTTTTTTCTAAGTGTCATTATCATTTACACGTGATACCGCAAGAGCCCGGTGTTTAACAAACGAGGTAGTGGCGACCGATTGTTGATGAAAAATCACCTAATCTCAATTTCTGTGAATAGTACCGAGGAGCAGTCGATACTATAAGAATACCGCGCTTGAATACCAACCCAGCGTGGTCAGTACGGACAAAACCTCAAAGAAATATTTGCCGGCTTGCTGAGGCTGTATTTAGAAGATAATTTAAATAGCGGACATTTTTGTTCGGTTTAAATACATTTATTTCTCATTAAAACAATAGTTGTCACTTTTATGAGAAGGACATTGCTTACTCTGATGAAGTTGACTTATGGGAAAAAAATTATGTTTTGTTGGATACTCCTTCGTTTTTCCTTTTTAGATTGAAGGATGGATTCGGTGATTAGAGACATGAGACAGACGTAATAATTTTTTACTTCAAAACTGATAATTTACTTGATATATTAGTCAGGAATTCGAACCGTAGACGTATGTCTCAGCAAACATGTACGCTCACCACAGGTACAAATGGTCGCCAATAAAGGATTAATCTGATATGTAATTTATTTACCCTTTCTAAAATGAAAGGTTTTGAAGGACGTATAAAACTTTTAAACTTTTTAAGCTTATGTAGGTAAAATATGAGGTCATAGATACAATGTATCATGATTATTTCATTCTGTTTTGGTACCATTTTCAATAAAATTTTCTCTATGCTAACTTAAAATTTTTAATAATAATAATAATTGGCATAGAGCTCTATTTTTAAAACACAGTGAATAATAAAAGAACTCTGAGTAATATAAATAGCCTTGTACGTTTTAATAAAGATCAAACAGGAAACAAAAGGATTCTATTCAATTAACGAGATAAAATGACAACATTTTAGAAGTCCTGTTCTCATTTGTAAAGGGTTCCTTTTTAATTGTTACGCTTCAAGATTTATGTCGACATGGGTAAATTTTTTTTTTACTTTTCGGTAACGTAAGTTAGTACAAATTATATAAAAGTCCACTAAAGCTGTTTTGTTTGCATATCCACTACATTTCAGAATGTGTGAGTACAAAACAGAAGAAAACAGAAAAAAATAATATTTTGAGAAATTAACCTGTTCTACCTAATAATATTTTGAGAAATTAACCTATTAACCTATTTATGACCACATGACGTGGTCATGAATTCTAATCCAAAATGAGGTCAATACTTGTGTCACCATTTACAGATTACACAAAATGGTTTTAGGCCTTTAGTGGTCTAAAGTAAATAATATAACTGAAAAATCCAAAATTAAGATTCCGAAAACTAAATAATTTTTTTTTGGGTTGATAAATATAAAATAAAATTCCATATGGTATATTGAAGGTATACAGAACTGAAATGTAAAAATTACATTTCGAGCATTGATGTTTTCAAGCTCAGTGTAATTAATTTAAATGATTATTAATCTAATTATGAAGTATGTTGAGTGCTTCTTTTTACACATCTGTTGCTATGCCCGTGTGTCAGTCACTCGCGCTTAGCACTCTGCGAGCAGACAGACAAGGCTCTGGTTGTTAAGGCTAAACCCAAGTACGTCAGACTAGCCGCGGAGTGTTTTTGTTGGCACTTTCTTGGAAAAGCCCATGTCCGGCAGAGAAGTTGTCGGTCTCAGATTATCATTAAAATAAAAGAAACAAAACAATTTGCGATAGTAAATTGCTTAGGGCCATTACATTAACTAAATGGATTACAGTCAGACGAGGCGCTGGACGCAGCTGTCACTGTGCGGTCATTAGATACTCGTAGTTGCAAGATAAGGCATAAAGTTTATGCCTTATCTTGCAACTAGTACATCGCAACACTTTAATGATAAACGCGGTCGTAAAACAAATATTTTTTGTATTATTTATTAAGTAATTCTATATTTTATTAACTATTCTAATTTTTATATAAACTGTTGAGTAATATGCTTTCGAAGGAAAAGGATATTTATTAATTATATCATATTGAATATAACGTAAGAATTATACTTTTTATAACATTGGAACGAAAAACCTGCATACGGTCCACTTGATGGTATGAGGCCACTCCAGCTATAACTTCAAATAACTTTAATGGAACTCGCACGACAATGGAATCTCTGATAACGCACGATCAACCTTATCACCCCAGGGAGCTAATATGAATTACCGTACAGCCTGTAATTATTCTGGATCTCTTTATAGAGTCTTATGACTGTAATACAACAATAGTTGTAAAAAGTAGCAGCCTGTAAGTGCCCACGCCTGGGGCATAGGCCTTCCTCAGATATATCTGAGTGGGTTTGAGTAGTGGGCCCGCTGCGCTTGTTGGCAGGCTTCACATATCCTCGATATAATATTTTTTATTATTTCTCAGACATGAAGGTTTCATCCAAACGTTTTTCTTCACTGTCGATCACGTGGTACATACAGCACTTAAAGTGACCTGACCACTAAGCTACCAAGGCTCTTTTTCTAAGAAGGCGTAGCACGGCTCTTTTCCAAGAAGGCGTTTAAGGGCCAATAGCCTAATGGGTTAGGGTGCGGACTGCGAAACATGACGTCGCAGGTTCGAGCCCACCATACGACTATTGTCGTGAACCACTCCAAATACAAGCTCTAATGCTTAGTTGGAGGGTTAACAGGAATATTAGTTAAATAAATTCTTTAATAAAAATCCGCGAATCATAGAGATCGTTAGGTCGATTGGAAGAAAAAGAACGGCCTTTATGTTATGCTATATAAGTCCTGTCACCAACTATACAATAATACAAACATATATCACATTATCCCGACAAAGTCCGAGCTCCTAAAAAATGTTTTTATCACGTGGGCTTTTTCTATCACTACGGCTCTTCACATTTTTGACTCTAGGGTGAGATACACCCATCACATGGTTTCTACTATGGTTGTACTACTGATTAAATAGGATAGAGGGTGGTACTTATCCAGGCAGTTCTTACGAATGGAGTCATACCACCGAGCTTTGAATTCAATCCAAAAATTTAAGATTGTTATTTCAGTTAATCATGTATCGTATCGCAGATAGGCCTTCAACTACCGTCTTGACTTTCCCTACAATTGGCTCGGTAGGGAAAATCGTATCTAGGTAATCTTTATTCTTGTAATAACTAATAGCGACTTTTTTATTTGAAAAGGCGGAGGCAATTTTATTGATTGCGTATATTTTAAGAATTATATAATTTTCTTTCAACTACGGATGAAAGTTGTCAAACCAATAAAATCTTTTCTACCTATACTCCGGCCTTTACAGAGGCCTTTTTTCACTTTTTAAAGAGAAAATGTTTCATAAAATTTAGAGACTCAATTTTATAATGAATCTAATTATGATGCTTTTGCGTCGAAAACGAGCTCGGAAGAATTTATTATTTCGGAACTTTGTAATGAAAAGAATTGATTTAAAAGTACATTCTAAAGAGATTTTTACTTAAGTCTATTTTGAAGTTTTCTTTGGAAAATTTATCAACCCATTGTAGGGTTTCATTCCCAAAAATTCAAGAAACCCTTACGATGTGACGATGATGTCTGTCTGTATTTCACTCTGGGTCAGAGGCTCGGAAAAGACTATTTAACTACTACTATTACCGTTGTTGATATAAGTATACTAAAAGGGTATACATTTTTTTTAGTTTTTTATGGGAAAGGGTTTAACGCGCAAGCGGCTCACCTGATAGTAAGTGATTATCGATACACAAGTCATCGAGCTGCCGGCCTTTAAGAGTATTTCGAGAGATGGGAGAGAGAGGGAGAAGGCATCCTGTTACCTCACTCGTCGAACGAAACGCAGAAGCACAAGATGTTTCTACTTCACTGCGGTATTCTGCAACACCTTGTTACTATCCTGGTCGAGCCGACCTATTCAAGCATCGGTAAAAGCCGCCGCTTGTTTCCACCACGTAAACAAAAACTCCGATACAGATACAGGGTATATTACGGTGCCGCGGGGTTCACTTGTAAACATAGAGGCACCCACTCGTCCGTTACTTTCCCGTATTCGATGTTAATAATTAAATGGAAGATTACATGCAGTGTCATACACACGGGACCCGAAGTCAAACGATATGCGTCCTGCACAAATATTGGCATCAGCTGGTTTCAGCTGACTCGTATATCGCAACGACGATTGTTAGGTATACCACAACCATTGAGCCACGCGGTCGTCACTGGATACGCAACAAAGTAAAAGGTATAGAGCGTACTAGTCGTTTCATTAATCCTTCCGTATCATAACTTTGAAAAAATTGCAATTCTATTGTTAAGTAATGATAATCAGGACTGATGACGGGCGAGGGGTTGATAAGGGTTAATAGTCCCTCTGTGGAATATTCTGAAATTCCCAATAAATTTGAAAACACAAAGTGTCGCTTTGTGCAAGTGTGTAATAAATATTTCAAGAGGATAGGCCAAATTTAATTAAAGTTTAAATTAATTATAAAGGAATAATGAAAGGAAGGGTTTTCGGCCCCATTAACGAGATCGAGTAAGTTTATACCTTTTAACTGCTATTGTTAAACCGTTACTATTTTTTTTTTAATTAATATGTACTAACGGTGGTAAACGAGCAATCGGTTCACTTGATGGTAGATAATTGCCGACGCCCTGCGTCAGCTGCAGATGTGTTGCTGACCTTTAAGGATATTAAAATGGTAGCTTGTGTCTTACTTTTTCATAACTAAAACTCCTAAGAATATATAGAAAGAATCTCATAAGGAGATGCTATATATTTATGTATTGAACAGATCAGATCAAACTATTCCAAAGTCTATATGTCTACTAGTAACGAATGAGGACTTCCAGTACCCGTTTCATGGCTCCCTGGTACCATAGCTTTGCACAATTTGAAAATGTGTTGATTATTTTGTTTCTATTCTAATTAAAGGGATGTGAAATTGGCAACGTTTCTACCAAATACTACTATTTTATATTGGAAACTCACTACTGCAAAAGACATAATTTGAAATACACCAACATTCTGTAACTCGACAAATAAGATTTATTTTTCCACTGTATTCGATCTACTCGTTGCACTAGTAATCCAATTAAGAATTTGCTTCATGCTTAGTTAAGATTTTGCGAGTTATTATTATAGTACAGTTCATTTTCCGGCAATATGGCAACAGATGTTTATGTTTTGATAACATAGCAACGTGTGTAACTTATAAATGATGAAACAAGAGAAACTCTAATGTGTTCTAAAGAACATAGGATCTGAAGTTGTATATCTGAATTAAAAGTAATACAACGTCTCTATCGTGTTGTATTTTATGACACGTTGATACATTCTGGCGCTGATTCTTTTTTGGCGTTTTATAACTTTTTGTGTTAGGAGTCATCAAAGATTTATATCCCGTAAGATACTAAAGAATAATTTCTCTAATTTAAAATAAAAATTATCGTACTCCTGGCTTGTACTATCAACATCAAAATGAGATGATGAATAAACTAGTTTTGAAAGCGTTTTATTAATGAAAACTTACATTGTTGATCCTACCAATTTGTCCATATCTGTTTTAGAAGTATTCTTTATTGTACTTTGAAGTGATATTGTACCAATACATGGTTCAAAATATTGGTAAGCTTTCATAAATAAAACGCTTTTGAGATATCGTCCAATCATCACCTGCTTTACGCCTTGTGCACGGGCGCATTGTCATGCAAAAGCAGCACGCCTTCGCTCAACTTTCCTCGCCTTTTTCCTTCTAAGGGTCTTTCAACCTTTAAATTATTCCAGTGTTGTATTCCACCGTCACTTCCCGTATTTCCAAACCTTTTTCTTGGTAATCAATCAAAAGGATTCCTTCTGAGTTTCAGAAAATTGACGCCATGAGTTTTCCAGTCAATTAGTGTTACCTTGATATTCTTGAAGAGATGTGTTGCCATTTTTGTGCCACTGTATCTAGTCTTGCTTAGACTTAGGCTCATAATTATGAACCCAAGTTTCATCTCTAGTAACAATTCGGCCCTTTGACATTCCAAGACGATCATGTATAATATTCAAAATGGTTGGACTTATAACATATTTTTAAATGGTTTTAACCCAATACAAGTTTTTTGTACGTGGTAGACCCAAGCAGTGGCTTTGGCTGCTGTTCGAATGGGCTGGTTCGACCGGATTGGTACCACTACTCCGCAGAAAACCGGCATGAGGTAGAGGCATCTTATGCTTCTGCGTTTCGTTCGGTGAGTGAGGTATCCGCAGGCCCACTCGCCCTCCCCATTACCCACCTTATCCTCCCTTCCATCTCCCAAATATCCTTAAAGGCCTGCAACGCACCTGCAGCACCTCTGGTGTCGCAGCTGTACATGGGCGACGGTAATCACTTACCATCCGGTGAACCGCTTGCTCGTTTGCCGTCTTTCCCATAAAAAAAAAAGGTTTTGAATTTTTGTCCATATCGGTTCGTAAAGATGTTGTGCCACTTGAAAAGATATAATAGATATCACCCTTTCATAATCTCTACTCTCCGCGAATTGACTGACCTCAGAGATTAGTGGAACTCCGAAATTGAGATATTTTGTCTCGTCTTCATTACTTTTTCTTTTGACTTTATCAGTAAGTGGAAGTATACTGTCAAACATAGGCCTCTGTAATAAATTATATGCTATACGTAAAGTTATATACCAGCCTGTAAATGTCCCACTAGTAGGTAAAAGGTTCCTCTCAATAATTGAGACAGTTTTGGGGCCTGGAAAAGGGTCCGCCGAAATGCTCTGGGTGCGGTCTTAGATCAATCACCTATTGCATTGTAAAGTTAGAATTGTTTATACTTCAGAGTTCAATATATCATTATACCACATATTCATGTTTAACCGTTGTTAAAGATTACACCCAGAGGAAATGAAATTTTACTATAATATAAAAGAAAAATAGTGAAATAATATAACCTATACATTAATTGGTATAGGTAATTGAAGTCTATAACAGAACAATAACTGACCCGTACAAAGCGCTATCTCAAACAATGTAGGACTTAGTGCATTAGCTAAATTGATTAATATGCGCTATCTAATTGCGCGTAGTGCTTCAAGGATCATATTATAACGTTGAACATATTATGGAGATAGAGGTAATATATGTAATATTTTATGTTAAATATAATAATTACTACCATTTAACCGTTTTTTTTAAAGTGGGATAATCGAGGTGACAGTGCACTTGACGGCTAGCGGCTAATGCAGCTCTTAGACACCTGCAAACAATTTTAATCGAAGAAGACTACAGTCTAAGACGAAATACCTCACATCCAGTAATTATACTGGCTTCTATACCCTACAAATCGAAACGAAACCTGAGGAAAGAAAGGAGGCGACAGATTATTTTCACGATTTAAGGATTTGTGGCCGTCTGGTATCGGCGTAATAATCTACCACCCCGTTTCTTCTCGTGGCCGTCATACGAGTCGACTAAGGGAAAAGCCTTGAAAATCGTAAAAGCTACCAACAGATGGCGGGATAACTATCTCAAAAATTGCCGTACCCAAAATTATACAGACCGATGATGGACAGCAGCGACTAAGGTGCGAGGTACTGCGATCCCCAATCCGCTTGCTGAGCGTGGCGATTATTGCAAATCCCCTTATAGGAGAGATATACGTATAGACTATTTACAGACTGATAAAGTAAGGTAAGGTGAGGTTTATGATTTTTAAATAGAGGCTGAGTAAAAGCTTTGAAGGCTTCGTACTTGTCTGAATTAACTAAACAATACGGTAAGTTCATTATCGATATTAAAATTTTTCTTACTTTCATCTAACAACACAATAAAAAGTAACATATAACGTTACTAATTTATAAAGTAAGATTTTTCGAGCCAAATTCATTTAAATTTCACTTTACAACAGCAAGTTCATTTAAATGCAGGCTATGCAAAAGATGTATTCGCATGCAAATGGATCGCGTTCCGCGCGTATATCATGTTATAGTCTGAAATTGTTAGACTCGGTGTGATGTCACACGTAAATTAAGTTCGAGTTATGACTTGAATGTTAATAAGTTACATTACTGTTGTACAAACAGCATCTAAAATTGCAGCAAAGAGTTTATTACGACCTTGTAGTTGTTGTAGCTGTCTTTTTTTTTACATGGAGATATACCTACCCATCCTCGTGACGGCTAGGACGGGTTATGTCGAGGTAATTAGGTATACTCCTAAGACACGCGGTTGAATGTATGTAGAAACATAAAACACAATGAGTAAACAGGAAACGTTACTATATTCATTATTGCTCTTCATTCTTTTATTCACAATACGATGTTTACACGGTGAAACCCCAGCGGTAGCTCTAGCTGCTGCTCGAATGTGCCGCCTCGGCCGGGGTAGTGCCACGATCACGTAGAATACGTGAGTGCGGTGAGTGAGGTAACCGGATGCCCACAACCTTCTCCCTCATCCCTCCTCCTTGTCGTCTGTTCCATCCCACAAATATCCCTTAAGGCCGGCAACTCACCTGTAACTCCTCTGGTGTTGCAGATATACGTGGGCGACGGTAATCATATACTATCAGGTGAACCGCTTGCTCGTTAGTTGTCTTATCCATAAAAAAACACGCGTGTAATACAGAATAAACATTAAAATAATAATAAAATTACTAACGTAATTTTTATTTACTTTTTTAAATCGAATTGAATTGAGTTGAACTGTAAACGTTTTACGTATCTATAATTTACTATCAAAAACATTATAAGTTTGGGAAAAATTATTTGATAAAAATTGGTTATCTTTTAAGCCATTCTCTAGTCTATGTGCTATTTAAACAATGAACATATGCGTATGCAAAAAGCTCATGTTCCGCCCACATATCATATTCGCTGTCCAATTTGCTGGCCTCCGTTCGATATTACACATAAATCTAGTCGAGGTCGTGAGTTGAATGCTATTAACATTATTTAACTTTTAAAATAATCGTGGTCCGTTGATTATACGTAGGCCTTCCCACATGAATTAAATTCAATAAAAGCTTTAAGTTATCTAAGATAATAACGCTAAGTTACCTAAATCTTTTGTCTTTGGTTTATTAGCCGCGGTCGTTTTACAGTAATCGCGTTTTTGCTTCAAAACGTATACTTTCTACGAAGCGAATTGCTACATACTTTTTATGATAGTTTTGAGTGTTAGGTAAGTTACAGCTTTATTACTATATTATATCACATTAAACATCATAACTCTTTATTATTTCATCTCCAGTCATAAGTCTTTCCAGGCTAAAAATGGTGACCTGCGTTCTGAAAAACACTATACACAACGCCAGAACGAAGCAGGCCGGTTAGAAAGTACAGTGCTATCCATAACTGATCTTAGCCCTCCGAAATTGGCCCTCCCATTTCTCGTAGTGCTTCATATATTTGCTGTTCGCTCAACCCAATGGCGTTTGCCGGTACGAATTCGAAATTTTTGTTCACAACACACAGATGAACCTTTACATGTGAAATTTTAGTCTACTAATAACTAACTTTTAAAACCATTTGACGATGTATATCCTGCTGGACGATTTTGACCACGGTGATGAGTTGCAAATATTATCAGATAGTTATCAACTGCGCAAGAGATATTATAGTACCATAAGTGTACGCGCAAGCACAGACCCTTCCCATATCCGATGTAACGCTTATGGGATATGATCAAAGGAAGCGTCCGACGCAGCGTCAGAGACATGGGTCGCAACACTACACAGCCAGATCTTAAAAACTGTATATGTTTTTGTACAAATATTGGTTTCGGATGATTTTCGAACCCAAGACCAATGTATCAGCAGTTAGTTACGTTAACCACTAAGCCACGCTGTCCTATAAAAAAATTGTGACAAAAAAAGTTCATTGATTTTACGCAATTATTTTAAAATTGATAAACATTCAGGTACCAATGTACTTGTAAATGGGGAAGAGTTAGGCCTTGTGGATACCACTGTTTCTTCTCTTGAAATAACTCTTGATGCAAAACTTTAATTCCATATCCAAACATTCTAGCAGACCTATACCTCTGCAGGATATGTCAAGAACTAAGTGAGAAAAGTAAACTAATGTCGAATTTATATCAAAACATCTAGTTGATATTTTGCTATGGAATCGACTGAAATAGACAGTGCCATTTATATATAAGAACAAGTAGAAAGCCAAATTCATGTGTTAACATGAATCTAAAATTCCAAATGCTTCATGTCGAGGCAGATTTAGATAACAAGCTACAAATCGTACACGAAAGCTATTTATCAAGTTAAGGGCGCCGCATGTTCGCCGCTAGGACTAAGGAGGTATAAATTGTGCCGGTGGAACGACTTGCATTATCCATTTGCTTCTATTTTACCCCTATACATATTAAATGAAATGTAAATATTCTGACATTTCGTAATATTAATAATACATAAATTTAAATTTGAAAATTGACAATGATAAAACATATTAACGTTATAAGGAATTGGTAATAATAATAAAAAAATCTGTTAAAATATATTAAAGTCGATTCAAAGTATGTTGAAAATCGTTGAATACGTTGAAAAAAGTTTTTAAAGAAAAGCTATAGTTTACTTCCAAGCAGTAGTAGTTCATGAAGCAGCGACTAAAAATCGATTAAAATGTTGTTAAATTCGTTAATATCAATATAGTTTTTATTTGTGATGCGAGTATTGCATAGCAAATTATTTATTATTCAATTAGCGAATGTCCGCGACTACGCTTTTTTTTATGGTGAAGGGGGCAAGCGAGCGAGAGTCTCACTTGATGTAATTTCGTCGCTCACGTATATCTACAACATCAGACTTGATGAAAGTGGGAGAAGCGAAAGACGTATGTCAGGACCGTAGCAAGTGGAAGAAGATTGTCCCTACCCCGTTGGGAACAAGGCGTGAATATATACATACAAAGAACAGGAGATCAATTCAACATTTTCGTTTTAAATTTTGTCTGTGTCATGAAATGTATTCGTTAATCACACAAAAACTTTCCGATGTATTTTTTTAAAATAACTGCCCTATAATATGCCATTAATATAATATACATATACGCTATAATATAAATTTTTTAGTTAGAATTATTTCTTTAAAAACATTATTATTGTATTTTTTGATATTGTTTTCTTTATTTAATGTATTATAAAGGTGTCGAAAATTAACATCGAAATGCTTCTGTGTGGTCTTTGTTTTAACTCTGGGTACAGGACAATGGTCAACTCTTAGATTCTAGATTCTTAGGCAACAGGTATGTTCAATCGAACTCACATGGATCCTTTTTTAAAAGATGGGGCCTTTTTAATAATACCTAAGGCATACCCGCCCCAGAAAGGGTAGGTAAGATTAGGCAGGGCCTGAACCGACCAGAGTCCCACGGTATTCCACCTCCGCTACATCGGCTTCCGCTATCCGCAGAACTCAGAAGCAGCATTCCTTCTGCCCCTTGTGGCAACTCGGGTCCGGCGCATCGTAATACCGAAACTCCTCTTTTTTTTAATGAAAAATAGGCTTACGTTTGACCTCAATCTTGCCCGATGGAAGGCAAAGATTAGGCCTAGGATGGTATACGTTTGCCTAGAAGGTGTCTGTTCACTTTGGCCTCTTCCTCTGTTACACCATCTTAGTTGCGGCTTACAAGCCATGGCTTGGTCTCCCATAGTGAACGAAGTGGAGAGCTCACCCTCTACTGCAGCAGCCTATTATAGTTCGAGCATAGGCAATTTCAAGAAAACGCTAGCGGAAGCCAGCTTTTGTTTCTTGAAAGGTCCGTTACTCATCATGATTGGCAAGCGGATTGGTGAGTGAAGTGCCGGTACCCTCGCTCTGCTGTTGCAAAATCGGATGGATATTCCGCCATCATTCCGTCACCAAAGCCTCGTTTGTTGGCTAGCAGGGTAAACCCCGTGTAGGAGAGGTTGGCGTTTGGAGATCGTGTATTCCATCTTATGCCCTGTCCGATGATACATTTATTTGCAAGTCTATAATGACTATACCGCGTAAAAGTAATCGTATACACTGAATTGGCTCTATTTTCTCGCTACGAACGACGGCGTATTATAAAATCGATATTGTTGAAATATTCCCCACGGCGAGCCGGCGATTTGTCGAACATAATACGACTACACGATGTTAATTGAGTTTCGTATATAACGAATTAATTAACCTATTTTCGTATATTATTTTGGCATAATTTGCCAGAGGATTTATTGCGTCCCTGAAAATGTCTATTTTAATCATTTTAAAGTAATTACTTAATATCGTCCTACGTGCCTATTGGTGTAGACTGTAGATGGAAGGTCAAGAGTTAAATATAAATTGATCACCGTTATTTTTGCAACACGGACAGATGTTACGGATTTCTATTTGGAACGGCTCAGCGTACACTTTCCACCTCTCGTGACGAGTGGAGACTTAAAAAGTCTCAGAACTTTTGAGTATCAATAAATTCTGTTAACGGTTGCTTTCCTTCAACTCCGCTCCCCTCCTACCTCCCCCTTGAATTATGGAAAAATTTACAGAACATCAATACGTGACAAGATGTCAGTGGATTGCCGTTCTGTTGACAAGAAAGACGTTAAGTGAATTTTCCATTAGTTGTTTTTTGCGTTCCATGCGCAGACAAGAGTTATGTAAATATATAATTCCGTCAACAACTGAAGCGCCATAGTCTCATTTCTCCGCCGGCAGGCTACATCATATGAAAATGAGATTGTCAAGTGGAGAAAATATGAAAACGTGGAAAACAAAATAACTATTCGTATATTCCCACATTTACATTACCTAAATAGAATAATCCTCTTTACTTGTTAAAGTATCGTAGTATTAAATAATCTGTTCCATCTTATGCCACTAATGACACCGTCGGGAGATGTTCTCAGATGCGTCTATGGGAAATGGTAGGAAAATGTCACATTAATGGTGCAAGGAATCTGGTAAGACGATCGCCGATACTTCTGGACGAGGCGATTACGTCATAGCATGCCAAAGTAGAAGCGAACAAAACGCTAATGGTAATACAATAATAATGACGGAATCGCATTTCACAAACCATTCTTCAGAATCTTCCAGAATATAAGTTCTTAACGACAAACAAAACCGAACAACAAATCGAATTAACGCGTAATTGGAGAAAAAAAATACAGAACCAACCTAATGTCATACGGCTGGACAGAAGTCCTCTTTACAAGTTTGACAGGGTTTTGGAGCCGGGATGGGCCCGCCATGCTTCTCCAGTGCGATGTGGCGGACTTCTCGTTGTCCTCGAATAATATTTTTGAAAGAAAGTAAATATTGCTTTGGTGTGTTTTGAAGAAATAATAAGAGTAAATTTGTATGATGCGCGCACAGGCTGCTATCAAAATCTACATGCTTGCTTCACCCACATAACGCTATAACTCCTACTGGAGAAGAACGTCAGCTCTATTGCTATCACACTCAAGTCCTTTTACTATTTTAAGGTAATTAATTTTTTTGAAAAGTACACTCGCTTCCAGTTTACAATGTTTTCATTCGCCGCACGCGGTAAATTTAACTTTTTTAGTTTTGTCGACATCGGAGTTCGAACCCGTGTCACGAGCGTTCTATGAAATTGAAGGAAGCGCTCTGTCGTTTGAACTATAACGACTCTCACGGCCCTGTAGGCGTTAGTGCCAAAATGTAGTACTCGATAAATATATATATAAGAGAGAATAAGGCTAGGAATGCGCAATAACTTTTCATTTAGATTAAATCAGTTACGGATTATATTTTCCTTTGAATCCAATTAGAATTAGTCATAACAATTTACACAGACTTATCTGAGCCTGAAGCAAATGCTTAATTGGACAGCTAGTTACAGCCCTTAATTGAGTAAGCATTACAGAGTTTAGAAAGACTATGTTTTACTTTCAGATTTGTGCTTCACAAAACTAAACTATTTACTACAATTAACAATATACATACAGTACAAGAAACGCGCGGGGGCTGCTTATGAATACCTTAAGAGATTACCTTAAGTTTTTGTTCAAATGACTTCAAAATTAGTAAAAATAACTATGGAAACTAGCTTACTGAAGCGTAAATCGTATTTCCTATATATGTTTTCAATCTGAATTTGATGTCCTCCTGACCGGTTTCAACCACGGTAACGACTTCCGAATACTATGTATAATAGTGCTGTAAGTAGTTTATATGTATAAAAAATTGCTTAGTTAAACATATAACTGTAAACGCATAATGTTTTAAATATCTCTGCTTAGTAAATCTCCCATTGTCTGTTACCGCTACAGGTTTTACCTCGTTTTGAAATACGAACCTTTCATGGCCGAGGGGACCGACTGTCTGTATATGTCAAATAATTCGAATTAACCCCGGGAATCGTGTGAGACGTATCTCCGTATGCACGTTTCGAATCGGAGAACGTCGGGTATTTCCGTCACTCGACAATATTGCACACCATCTTGCGTGTACGGTTATGGTTATGTTTGAAAGTCTGTGCGCAATGGACACGAATTCTAGATTTCTCGTTATTTTCTGCTTTCATTCGCATCACAAGCGTGTGAAATGTACCAGTGAAGCCAAGGAACTGGTGAAATTTGCACCGCGCAGGCGCGGGAATTATTCGCATATTCCTGCTGATCAGTGGCTGCGGGTTGAGGATTCGACTCCCGTGCGGGACAAGCATTTGTATGTACCACAAATAATTGTTCCGGCTCTGGGTGTTTGTCCATTAAATTTATGAATGTGAACTGCCTTCGCGAGGCAGGAGAAATTCCTGCAGTGGAAGGTAACGTTTTTTTTTTAAATAGAATTAGATAACGCCATAGAGCCGCAGACGACTGCAACGCAACTGTTGGAGTGAGGATCATCTTTCATTTACCCGCTTCTCCTTCGTATATTTATATCGAATCAGCTCCTACCGGTAGCCTGAGCTATGCTTGATACTCTGCCTATACCATCTGGAATTCCGCAATTGAACTTTCACCATCGCATGTTGTTACATCCTATATATTAAACAAGAATAATAAATGTGTTTTTTATGCCCGTAGTTGAAATAAAGGAAGTTCTAAAATAAAATCGAATCGAGTGAAATATCGATAAAAAGCTCATAGAACAAGCTCGTTACCGGAGGATACTTCAGTTGAATTGTCAGTAACATTTTAAGTGCTATGTATAAATCAGAAGGTTTCTTGATTGTGTATAAACATGAAACAGACCAATAAATAACTTCATAAATTCAACTTTAAAAATAAAAGGACATAACGTAAAAAAATACGTAACGTAACTTAAGCTGGTTTTATGTCAAATTTATTTAATGATAGAATCAGTTTTATGTTGGAGGTTGACTCCACGTAAATTTTTTTTTTTAATATGAGTGAAAGAATAGAATGTAAAATAGATTAATGTAAAACAAACCCGCATGTATTATAAACGAACATACACAGAGCATCCTGTTTATTTAAAATACACAGTAGTATAGTTACTAATGTTGTTTTACTCCCGAAAATACTCCAACATCGAAATAAAACAAATTAAAAAGGTAAAAAAAATATAGATGTAAAGCAGTAGAAGCATATAAGATTAAAGACCTCGAGAAAAAAAATTAATGTATGTGCCTCGATGAACATTTTAATCATGTAAGCTTCGTTAATTTACAATTCGATTTACGATATCCGATGTATTTTGGCTACGTATCTGAAACACAAAGATAATGAAACAAATTCTTATTTCATTACTCTTACACGGTGGACCCCGAATAAGAATAAATTTAAGCAAACTTATTAATGATGTAGAAATTCAAGATAAGTATTTATTTTTAGGTCCAATCTTTCAAATAAAATCTATCTGTTTAACTTGGTGGTGAAAATTGTACATGTCTGTATAATTTATATTTTTTTTTATATATTTCACATGTAATACAGTTCTAGAAGGTATATCTATAAAAATTATGTTGCGCCAAGATCTGATTCCTTCGTTAATTACTTTTATCGAAAAGGAATCACAACAGGAAACAAAATCAACACAATATAGAAATGTACATACTTGGTTTCATCTATGTAGACGGCTTCGAGGACTTTAGCAGCGTACTGAAGGTTCTTTTGTAGCGTTTCCGCTGCTATTTCACCTCTGTTTAACTGTCTTAGTAGATAGCGTAATCTGTGAACAAGGAATTCATTTGTTAATAAGCGATCGCAGTGAACTATTACACAAAAGTTATTTTTTAGCGAAATTTTTTATTTAACATTATCTTAACCCCATTATTACTCATTAAACTTCGTCAAAGCAGTTAAATCATGTAAAATATAAGAAGAAACTATTTTATTTAGATTTAGTGACATCTGTTAATAGGTAATTATCTATTATTAGATATTATATTTAGGAAAATAAACTGATTTCCGTTAAAGATATATGGGTAGTACGATATACTCAAGATTATGCATAGTTTATATATCATGCTTTAGTTTTGGGGTTTAACAGCTGGACTATGATGATGATTTATGAACTATATCTTTCTCAAAGCCCCGAAGTTGAATTTAATCCCCTAGGGTCATCAATGAGTTCTTCGTCACCTATGTATGATTTGCATCGATAGCTAAGACGGCAACACCACTAACAAAAATTTCATGACCCTCACAGTAGGGATACGGTCGTGAGGTCGCTTACGTTAGAGCGTTAGTTTTCTTTCTCATCTTTTTTAGGTCATCGGAGGCTGATTGATTTTTGAGGCACCTCATTCCCTTGTCGACTTTTATGGGGTGACAGTCACGACACGACTAATACAGGGAGCTGATTTATGATGTTATTCTTTATAAATAATTTAATTTTTAAATGACCTTTAAAATGTATCGTGTAATTGACAAGTACTCACAACACAATGAACAACGGACTTTGCTTTGTATTAAATATCACTTTAATTTCAATACAAATCTGTCACTCGTAAATGACATTGGAATTGAAACGAATTCACCCTTTTCACACCAATGAACAATTACAATTGTGTGTTAATTTTACTGTTACCTATATGTTCCTATATATTCATTACATGTTATTACGCCAGGTAAGCGTGGATGTTGTGGTAAATCCTCCTATTGTGAGAAACTTATGTGTTAGGTGTGTGTGCTGAGTGGACTATATAAAAGAGACATTATTTAATTTTAAGTAAAAAAGAAATAAAGTTCCAGCCTGATAATGTCATGTCCTTTTCATTGAGATAATAACATATCCTCGAAACTAGAAAAATATTTTTTTATTACTTCTTACACAAGTCAGGTTTCATCATGATGTTTTCCTGAACCGCATTTGTAACATCTGACGACTACACTATGTAGAAATAACTATCTCAAACATCTACTACTAAATAGCTTTATATTAGACCACTGGTGAACGAAGGCCTCTCCGAATAAGCGTCAGCAAAAGCTAGCACACATTTCTTCGAAGCTTTGCCCATGCTCACCACGCTGGACAAACGAATTGCTGAACATACATTTCAAATAAACCAGGTCTAAATTGTCCAGACAAGTGATAGCGACGTACAAGCCGCGTACCAAGCGTGCAGGTACTAGGGTAGTACTTGCACGCAAGTGGGTAACTGAACAGAAAATACTAATTTTCGAAGAGGCTTCTGATTGCATAATAAATTAAATAGGAGTTGCAATAATTAAAGAAAATCTACCAGCCGTAACAGAATCCGAAAAAATTTACTCACGATGTCTTAATTTCGTTAAACGGGGCGTGGAGCCAATCGAGCCACAACGATCGTAAACTTAAACCCTGTAATAAAATCTTGGGCGCGGTAAAAGAGAACAAAGAAGTAAGGTATCAGGGCTTCATTTCACAAGAATAGCGCTCGATACGCTCTTGTTCCCACAATCACTCTTTATCGCAACACATATATATAAGGCATTGTGAACATTTACTGGCCAATTATAGTTTAGATTGCTATTAATTTAGATACAGAAAAATAGTTTATACACAGGGTTATTTAAAACTATCTTAGGGTTTGAATTAATATGTAATATATGTATATAGATGTAATTAAGTTTTAAAGGCCGGCAGCGCATCTGTAGCTCCTCTAGTGTTGTGGATGTTCGTGGGCGTCGGTGATCACTTACCATCAGGTGAGCCGCACGCTCGTTTGCCCCCTTCTTCTATAAAAAAAAAAAAAAAATTCGCCACATGCTCGATGGCAAAGGAAAATATTGTGAAGAAACCTGCATGTTAGAGAAATAACATAAATATTATTTTTAGGACACGTGGGTTCCTTACGGCACGGAAGCCCACTCAGCTATTTGAGAAGAACGTCTTTGCTAGCAATCGGCTATTACACGCTGCTAATTTGTTTTTTTTTACTAATATAATTAAAAATTACATATTTGTTTCAGCAAAAATTTAAATAAAAGAAAAAATCTCTTATTTACGCCTTATGGGATAAGATAGAAGTAAAGGTTTAATGTAGTGACAGATACGGACACAACCCAATACAACCATACCTGTAAACCAATACCTAGTGAACAGATAGACAAATTGATGACAACCAACATTTTGGATTTAGTGCAACCCTTGACTCAGCAGTCAGGTTCGCTAATATATACTCCAGGCTCATGGATGCGTGCTCAGTCCTATATCCAACACACAAGAATTCACATGAATAAAAGAAAAAAATCTTTTAAGTTTTCTTCGAAACAGAGCGTAAATAAAAAAGTATAGGGATTTCAATCGTAAGAATGGAATAGGTTATTCAACTTTTCACAATTTTCAGTATTTCATGTAGGTAGGTATCATTTGGCTTATTAGGTGCTAGATTTATTTAGTAATTTACCGTAAATATATTTAATGCTATAAATAACAGGCTTATACTTATTTATTTGAAAGCTTTTGGTAATATACGTTGTTTATTTTCCAGAACTCAGTCTAAGCGATAGAAATGTGTGAATCAGTGTTTAGTAGAGTTTGCGAGAGAGGCTAGGTTCTCGTCACGTGCCCAACATTGTAAAAGTTGGAAAATCCAAAAGCGCACGTTCATGTTAATTATTAATTTAAACATTTTAAATGTGGTAGACCCAAGCGGCAGCTTTTGTTACTGCACGAATCGGGCCGGCTCGACCGGAATAGTACCACGACCTGACGGAATACTGCCGTGAAATAGAGGCATCGCGTGCTTTTGCGTTTCGTTCAGTGAGTAAGGAAAGCATCCTCCGCCTCCTTTAATATCCTCAAAAGAAGGCAAAACACCTGCAGCTCATCTGGTGTTACAGATGTTGATGTGCGCTTTCACCTTTGCCCTTTTCTCATAAAATAAAAATAAAATCGATGGATGAATATCTCTTGTTTCCCTGTTTTGTAGCAGTCCGTATGTGAAGCTTTATTTTAGCAACCTTATATGGGCTGCATTATATTGAGACTTCTCTTAAAACACTTTTAATTTGATATCTCAACCACTGTCCATTCCTTAGGTAATTCGGCCGTGAAAGGCTCCTATATACTATAATTGGAGGAGCTCGTAGATTCAGGTCGATGTAAACTCATTCTAATCCTGATAAACTCGCCTAGTAGGAATGCTTGGATAAGTGATATTAAATAAAACTGAATGATAATCCTTGGAAATAAGTTGATCGCTCTCGAGCTGTTTCTAAAAAAAATATTGTAATATTGTTGCGTTTTGTATGAAAATATCACGAGGGTAAGTATAATTTATTTAATCTGCCTTAACTAAAACATGATTTTTTTATGTTCTATCTTTATGGCCCACATTCGAAAGTTACTGTGCCATAGATGTGATAAGTTGCCTTCCTCTCCTATTAATAAATACAAATAAAAGGTACTTCAATTATCGACGTTCACGTATTACTATAATGCTAATGTTGTTGTTGACGATGACGATCATGCCCCTTTATCCGATTTAGGCCATGCGACAATTTTTCGAACACCAAAGGTAGTTGTCAACTGCGAACGATACGATATACCTTGCCGTATCCGATGTACATTTTATACGATTTGTTTGGAGGAGGAATCAGATACAGTTTTAGAGACACGAGATACAACATAACACTAGGCAACGAAGTACCTGTAAACTAATATAAAAATTTTCTCTAGTTGGGATTCAAACCCAGAACCCATGGTTTGATAGACAGGTACGTTAAACATTAAAATGTCGCTATCATAATAATGTCTGTACTCATAATAGGACTATAAAATTATTAAAAAATATGTTTTTTTAATAATTTACTTACAATTCGAAGGAATAAAAAACCACATGTAATAAGTGCTCGGTTCGACTAATATGAAAGAAATAAAAAAGCCTTCATCTTACCTTTCTATAGTACCTGCTAAAAGCTTTTTATATTCAAAAGCTTCAGTATTAAATAAGCAATGAGAAAAGGAAAACACTAAAACGAAGTAATATTGTTCATAGTTTGAGCGGATTACGTTTTTTATAGAGATGTACCATACCACACTAGGTGCCTAAAAACTAGAATCTCGTGTGAATTTAACGCACTGTACACACATGTACATACCAGACTAATATGGAAAAAACTACGTATTCCTTATTTAGAAAAATCGGTTTGTCTAAATTTGTTTGTATACAACGCAGTCTGCTATTCTTCAAATGACAGATAATTTTTGCATTCAAAGTGAAAGTCAAAACTTTTCTATTCCATGTAGGTTTGTTAAGAGCTCTCTGCTTTAGTCTCATCCTTTTTGAGAGAAGAAAAGAATGTCTGCTTCTCCAGGAATTTTTTTAAATAAAAATGTATGTATAAGATAGGTGTCATCCCTGAGAAAAATTTAAATTAATATTAGCTACTCAATAACAGATCACAGAAGAAAAGTTATTCCCACGGAAAACTCAGAATACGATGAGCTAAGCTCTGTCGCCCAGGTACAACTTATCAAGGTCCAAAGCAGAATTATTATAACTCCTGTCTGTGATTTTATGTACCTACTTTTTAAAAAAAAAATATTTATCATCTATTAGATTCGGTTTAGTTGCAACATAAGAAACGATTATAATCACAACGTATCGATCTGGAAACCTCTTATAACATTAATATCGATAATCGTCTTTACCATTCCACAACTTATTTTACCTGATATAAATTTCTCGTCTTAGACTTAAACTGGTCTATTCACACAGTATGTTATCACTCAATAAATGATTGATAATTCTGAACGCATTGAAACATTAGAAATAAGTAGTAGGTAAGAGATAAGCAGTTACGGTAGTCGCGATTGAAGTAATAGCGACGAATAGACCTTTGACGAAAATTTATTTATAATGATTAAAAAAAATTGATAAGTAATTAAATTATGTATTTATTTCAATGAAAATTTTAATTGTAACGTCTGTTTCTGGTATCATGACTAAATCCAGTACGATAGATTTAAAATATATTACTAGCATAGGAATAGCCTGTTCGGTACATTTTAATTAATTAATCAGTGCAATGCACCATCATTAACGAGTTCAATGGTTCGATTAACAAGGTCAGCGTTAATTGCATTGACGTAGAAGTTGATAATTGCTTCTTGTTATAAATTTACACTTAAATCAATTAATGATTATTTCTATTATCATAATTACATGTATTAATACTTCTCCAGTTTTTTGTGACCTGCCTTTAGAGACCTACCTGTCACTAAAGCTAGTGACCGATTATGTCGGGATCAGAAAAGTGTCGGAACTACTAAAACCCCTAAGAATAAGAGATACTTTGTAGGCCCAGTGGCCTTGACAGCTTCAGTGGAAGAGACTCGCTAGCAAAAACAATTTAAGCAGCAACGACCCTGCTGATACTGTCAGGATGTATCGCGCTCCGATCCCTGTTGTCCAAAGTAACTTCCGAAAAACCAGGGAGATTTATAAACTGAAGAGTTTTCAAACTTGTAAACAAGATTATAATTCGAATGCGCAGTGTATAACGACCCACCATAGATGGAATGTCGACCTGCACAGTGTTGAGAACACAATGTAGAAACATCATCTTGTGAAGACGAATAATGCGGATACAATTAATAACAAGAAGTTCCATCTTATCCAGAAGGACCTCATTGACACCAGGGTAGCACACAACGGTATAATCAATGATAGGCAAAATTAGAGATCCTTCCCTATTCTATTTATTCAAGTCAAGGCTGCCGTCAAACGCCATTCTACGCAGGACAATGGGTCCTGCGTAGAATGTGTGATGCGCAGTGCATTTACTTCTTAATAGCCGTGCTAACCATGTAAGTTTCGGTGATGTCAAAACTAATCATTGCCTCTGCAGTTGCAGCGGTCTGGTAAAGTGATGGCGCGTATGCAAGTTTTTATCTTTAGGGCCACTGTGCCCTATTATTATTATATTCGACGAGTGCAAGCTGTACGATGTTTATTTACTGAAGCTGCATTATGCGGTCGACTTGTATAACGTTTATCCACAGCAACACGCTCCATTTCAGTCGTAGTTAGTGCTCAGGCTATACCAAGCCCTATTTATATTGGTTCGCCAATTTTGCTGTAAATGACGGTCCTTTCCCAAACATTGCATCACTCTTCGGTTTTTAATTTCTACATATTGTGAACCCTTCACATGCCAAAAGTGATTAGTTAATAAAATAGTATTCTTGAAATGTCTTCCGCCTTCACTGGTGAATATTTATCTTTCCAGAAACATATATATAAGCTTAACCTTTAAGAAGATCCTAAGGAAAGATCACTTTATACTGGTCACGATAAATATTATTATTTGAATTAATAATTAATTTTTTAGACATGGTTACGCTGAGCGGCTAGTTACACTCTAATCGTATCGTATAAACGTTACATTGGATACTCACATGCCTCATTGTGTGTAGACTTCACAACACGATACTAATTATATCTTGCGCAGTCGATAGCTGTGAAAGTATGAGGAAGTTGAAGAGGTCAAAATCATCATCATCTTATATCTCAATGTACAAGAAATATAGGTCCACAAACTTTCAAATAAAATAACATGTACAAAGTACAGAGATCGCTTGATATGTTTTTGTGTCGTAACTGTCATTTAATGCCTTTTTTGGAATCTCGTTAATCCGTCGATGGTTTATGTAGCAGTTGGTGAGTTGAGTTGGAGCCAACAGTTAAATAGACATACATTTATCCTAAATTATTTATGACACAAAATTAAACAGATCTACGGTTAATATACCACTAAATACAATTTCCAATAAACCACTAACAGTAAATTTACTTTTTACTTAATTCCATCTCACCAAATAGTAATAAACAAACTACATTAAAATCACAAAATTATAAACACGAAGGAGCCGGCTATACCAGCCGTTGACCATCTCACCTCTGATCTCAAGACCCCCGACGACTCAGGCAATTCAAAACTGCTGACCCTAAAGATGTATTCTTACCGATACAGTATTGATTCAAACCTAGTCAGGAAGTGCAACCTCCAAAAGAGTTAAAGAGCGCATAGCTGGACTCAAAGGTCAAAGGGGGGACAGGCAGATGGAAAATATCTCGGCCTCGTACACTACCTACTGGCTATTGACGAGGTACTTTTAAATCAGTCGCAGCAATGTCTACTCTAATCACCTCCAGTGGTCAAATTTCAGCGGAGGAAAGGGAAAAAGCCAAATGCTTAGCCGACGGCTTCGATCTCCAATGCTCTCCCAGCTCCCAGCAAGTCGTTCCCGTTCACCTTCAAAAGGTGGATGACAAATTAAGGCGCAAAACCGCGCTACCGCTGTAGGCTGATTGGGTGACGATGGCAGAGATAGGACCATCGCCCTTAAAAATAATACGTTCGAGGCTACATCTCCCGTACACATACACGATATACAGACAGTTCGCATGTCGTGTGTAGGGCTCCCGTATGGCGTTCATGACAACGTAGTTGTTTTTAACCCATGCCTATCATGTCTTCTCTCGACGCCTTTTGAGCGTCGGAGGAACTGTATCGGGGCTTGGCCCCCTTCAGTGGTATCTGCTCGCCGCACATAGAAGTACGTGCGGGTCATGGGGGTGCGTGAACGCTTGGCTTCGGTGTCTCTGCGCCAGTCTCCACGCGAGCTGGTGGCCAGGTGGACCCCTTTCGGGGAAAGCCCGTCCATCTTGCCCGCGGGTGGCGGCGCATAGATTATTTAGGGTTGGATGGGGTTTGAGGCTTCTGGGGCACGGCTGGGTAGTCCCGTTAATATGGCGAGTCCCTTTATTACTGCCTGGCCTATGTCGTCTCCGTTTAAGGAGGCCAGGAGTATGTCCTGCAGGACGGTGATCACTGTCGACAACGGGACAGTGGGTTCCGTCCGCGAGTCGTGGTGTTGGGCGGAGACGGGCGTCGGCTGGGGTTCCGGGCATGGCGTCGTCTCCTGTTGTTGTCGTTGGGTGGTGGCTGTGAGTATTTTGGGAGGCTCTGGTGTTGTGCCTTCTTTTCCCTCCTCTGCGTCTCCGTTTGCGCTTTGAGGGGGGTTGGGCGTTTTCCGGTTGGCGAGGTGGTTCTGACGGAGCCTGATGGCTCACGGCAGATTCCGCCCTCGCCTCTTGTGTCCTGGCAGTCCGGTTCCTGGTTAGAGCCACTGCCCCTGCGCAGCGGTTACGGAGTTCCCGCTGGTAGACAGGGCATTTGGAGTTGTTAGCCGTGTGCTCCTGTCCACAGTTTGCGCAAGTTGGCGGCTCCTCCCGAGGTCTCGGGCAGTCCCTAGCGGCGTGGTTCCCTCCGCAGCGCACACACGCCAGTGGCCGGTGGCAACAGTGCGATGAGTGGCGGAAGAGTTGGCAGCGGTGGCATTGTGCTCTTCTTTACGCACACGTTGTGTGCTAGCCGTGGTCCCAGCCGTGGAAGTGGAGGGGGCTTCGTGGGAAGCGAGGGGCGCGGCCACTGCTACTTGGGCAGGCGGGTCGCGAGTTGCGCTGGGGATGGTGGTTTCCTCGAGGCAGATGCGCTTGCAGTCTGCCTCTTCCTCCTCTGGGCTTCTGTGGCGTCTAGCAGGGCGAAGTATCTCCGTGTCTACACGGTCCTTCGCTGCCTGCTGAACCTTTGCCAGTTCTTCGGGTCCGATGTTGTGGCCCGAAGCCACGAGGTCTGTCCGGGTTTTCTCCAGCTCCGCAATGATAGTTCTCGGAGTGGATGGGCAGGCGAATGCCCCCACGCTCTCCAAGTACCGTATCGCCGTGAGCTCGTGCTCAACACGAGCCCTTGGCGATAAATCGGAAACGTCTGGAGATGTTGGGGGTGAAGATGTATTGTCCTTTTCGGCGCTGCTGTCCGTGGTGGACACGCTAGTCGCCGAGGTCTCCGTGCTGGTGTTGGCGTTGGAAGATGCCGATGTCGACATCTTTGACGCAGGGCTTTTGCTACCTTTCTTCCTCCTCATGACTGGTGCAGTTCGCCGCGACCTGGGGGTGTTCGCCGCCGCGCTAGAGAACGCGGGCGGTTTCTCGAAGCGTTTATGTCAATAAACGCTTGAGATTACCTGTGGTCCGAGCGGTGTTGCTATAGCGAACGCGAACTGCAGACTGTCCTTAACACTGCCTTCAATGACAGGTAGGCGACGCGTCACCTTTCTCCCAAGTGTCAAACATAATTCAAGATGATTCAATATTGCATAGAGTAAAAATTATGTCTGTCTATCATCATCTTTATCATTACAGTCGATCATATGTCCACTGCTAAACATAGACCTCCCCTAAATAATGCAACAAAGTACTGTCCCGAGCCAATTACATCTATCGACTTTCTAAATTACTGAGTAAGTTGTCACTCTATTTTGTGGGTGGACATCCTACACTGCGTTTGTTTGTACGAGTTTGCCACTCAAGGACGACTTTTATTTAATTGAAAAATATTTGTATCTTTTAAAGCCTTATGTTTGGCAAAGGCGTACTTATAGCCACAGAAAATTTCTAGAATCAAAATATGGAAAATACCGACCTGATAAAGAAGGACCTGAATAAATACTTTTATATCATTATTTGAAGGTTAGTACCATCTGACTTGTACACCATTTTGTAAAAAAATTATTATTATTTAATGGTCGTTGATATTTTTTAAATATTTTATTTAAAGAAAATAAAAGGAATGCTCACTTTCATTGGTGCCCACAATCGGTCTCCAATATCCGGGAGGGGGTAGTATTGATGTATTTGTAGAGGTCATATCTCTAATCCATTGTTCATCCTAGATCGTTAATATCATTGAACCGTGTACTTCACATGGTTGATCTTTTGATCTATATTTGTTCATTGAGTGTACTTAATTTATTGCGACATAGGCATTTGATAGTAACTGGTATCTGTAGAGAACAGATTAAATTGTAACTTAATTAACATGTTATCTTTGTTTCAAGGATTATTTGGTTGCTCCTTAAATTTATAAATAATGTACAATTTAACAATCGGTATAAAATTTGTGTTTTTACAATTTTTACGTGATGTTTTATAAACATATATTTAATATCCTCTGTAATGCCACAGAAAAAAAATTTTTTTTTTTTAACCATCCAGTTGTCATAACTGAGAAATTTTTTGCGCTAGTTGTGCATACCGAGTTCAGTACATCATCAACATTATTTGATTGTGAGGCTTCATTCATTCAACCATTCTGAGCATGAGGATCCGAATCGCCCGACATTTTAACTTAATGTCGGATGGGCAGAATGGATGTCAGGGCGGCAGTCAAGGGACCAAGAAACCGCTACTCATGGACGCGGCAAGATGGTTAAAGGCAACTGTCGGAACTTCCCTACCGCCTGAATGGACTATAGAAAAGCATTCAACTCGGTGGCGCATACGTGACTGAAGAGGGTCCTCGAGCTGTTTAAGGTTGACTGTGAGGTAAGAGACTTCTTCGGGCAATGTTTAAAGCAATGGAGTACGATTATTTGTTTCCGAGCCAAGTGGATGGCTGCAGTAATCCAGATAATGATACGAAGTTTATTTTCCACGGTAATTGTTTGAGACCGATATGTTTTTGCCTCTCCTTGAACCCACAAAGCACATTGCTAAAGAGCACAGGGAGATGATCACAGCTTCGAAAGGGAGCGACAAAATGACCCACCTTTTTCGCTCCCTTTTCTAATTTTCCGAAGCTGAAACATACCGATTGTGTGTATATCGCAATACCTATGTATTGATGAGACTGACATGAAACAATCGGTTCGCAATTGGTTTTTTCACAACTGACAAAACTGTTTAATGGCTGGGTCATGCCCGTTCTATTGTAGAGCTTTGGCATATTTAGAAGGACTCAAGTCTAATTGAACGTACTGGACAAAAAAATCCACACACAATGTCAATATCGAGGCTTTACTTGCCGCGGAAAGCTGGCGGGCGGAGCTCTTTAAGCAGCTTGACCATGCATAATTACAAATTATTCAGCCTCCGTAATAACTTCCAGACGAGATCGGATGAGTTATTCTAATCGGACGTCATTAGCTGTGACAATGGGCTTATCTCTATATCCTTGGCCAATGAGCAATGGTCGAACCTGGCAGTGCAGAGCGTCTCCGACCATATGAATGGAGAAAGAGCTCTACAAGAGGTTCTATTGTTGAAATTATTTCGATAGTCGTCGCTGCAGGTTAATCCTAGTCAGCCTCTCAGAACATTTCAGGTGGCTGGGATTCCGTAATTGACTGCTCCGAGTTTAAATGCAGAAGGCGGCGCTCGTCTATTCCACCCGCATCGTCTGCCGTTCCCTTTTCTCCATAACGATCGGCCTCTAGTCTCCCTTGCCGAGGGCTTCTAACAGGTCAGTTTTTATGTATTTACTTAATAAGTATTTTGTTTAATATATCTTATTTACGTTATCGCATTTCATGTATTTATTTACATAGGAGTGGCAGAAGAGTTTCATAAAACGTTTAATAAGCAAATTCTTAACTGTTTTGTTCCTGTGGTACAATTGTAATGAAGGTACATTAGAATATGTTTAAAAATACTTTAAACGAATATTGTTTAAATTCAATAACATTAAGATTTTAATGGCACCACAATTGGTCTAAATATATATATTAAACAACATACTTTTCAACTAATATTAAGCTAGTGTTGGACTACTGTTTCAGTTGATGTTCGGTGGTGACGAAGTCTAAGTAATCTAAGTTTTTTTTTATAGAAGAAGGGGGCAAACGAGCGTGCGGCTCACCTAATGGTAAGTGATCACCGACGCCCACGAACATCCACAACACCAGAGGAGCCAGAAATGCGCTGCCGAAAAGCGCTAAGTAGCACAATAGCTCAAAAAGACCTTGTATTCATCTTATCACGCATCACATCTTAATTCATATAGAAGGATGAAAGGTAAAGGAAAAATCGATAAAAGGCGAACAATCACTTTAGACGTTGCCATTAAAATGTTTCGGACTACGTAATCGATAATTTAGGTGTTTTGGGGAGTTTAGGATTCTATTTTTTTTTTAAGAGAAAGCAGCTAGGACGGTTGGATGTAAAAGGGAATTATATTACAGAAATCAATATAGACGTCTACGTATATATAAATAGCCCTTCATTTCTTTACATGGAAGGGAAGTGAATTGTCGTATTCATTAGGTAGAAAAGACTAGATAAAAATAATTTTAATTGCGAACGTGAATATTAATATTCAGTTTATTAAAAATATTATTAGCACTAATTTTTAATACAAATTGCCTTGCGTAATAGTAAAGGTCCTGTTAATCGACAGGTTATAATTTTAGTTTAATTATATTACATTAATATGTAGTATACAAAATTATATATAATCAATATCAATGATGAGATACGCTTCAATAATATCAAAAAATAAAGCTTAACAACTCAATTGAAGTATCATCAAAGAGCGATTGTTTACCATGTTAAAGGAATCGTTAATTCCAAATTGTATTTGTACTCCCGTCTATTCACGTCATGCTATCGACGAAATGTTCACTACATTACAATATACATCGTTCAGAATCCAATACAACCATTTTTACCTTTTCAATATTTCAATTTAGATATTTCTAATTTTAACGATTTTAGTGGCCTTGAATCTCAATGATCTTTTAGATTATATCACCTTATTGGCCATAAGTTACATTTAAATAATCTCTTTTATATACTATTTTTGGTTGTCGTTTAGAGGACTCCTACTTTTCCTAGGGACCATTTCTGTTCAATACTAGCAATATTACGTTACTAATAATTAATAATATATTTATATTACTAATAATCCTGATAACTGCTCCCACTAAGCATTAGAGCTTGTATCAGGAGTAGTTCACGATAATAGTTAAATGGCGGGCTCAAACCTGCGAAGGTTTCTGCACCCTAACCCATTAGGTTCCCTGCACCCTAACCCTTTCCATCTTTGTCCTCAGGGATGACGCCGTATCTTTGGCCCGATTGAGGATATCAGCATGTGAGCATGGGCTGCAGTCACTTATCATCAGGTGGACTGTTCATGGTTTTCATTCCAGAAAATCACCTCTATGGTTAAAAGTAAAGCAAATTTTAAAACTTATTTCTTGATTTTGCAAGGTTTTGACAGTTATCTATTGTTCATTGTGTGTGTTGTTTGTATCAGTTACGTTGTTACATTTACTTACCTTATCTACCTTATAGTATACTTGTATTTACTTACCTTACCTTTATTTATTGTTTACCATATTTTATGCGTTTCGAATATAATATAAACTTAGGTTTTTAGTGTATATTAGCTACTAGTAAATGCTTACTAATTAATTTAAAAAAATGTTGACTTCTTTCGATTTAAGCCGTTGACTGTGAATGTTAGTTAAATAAATTTATAATAGTTTTAAATAAATAAAAAACCAAAAAAAAATAAAAATCACGTTGTGAATGACATGGCATTAGAATATTATTTATTTCAGGCCAAAATCAAGCTTACTACTGAGCATGTACTAAGGTCTTCAGCTGTGTGACTTCCCGTTAAATTTGAGTTGACGTCGCGTCATTACAGGAGATAAATTTAAAATCAATCTAATGGTAAAAAAATGTAGTTGCAGGTTTTGTGTTGAAATCATACTCGTTGCTCAAAGGAAATATAAGCGTTTAAATAGTCCACTGCTGGAGATAGATATCTCTCAATAGAAGAACTTGGCATAATCGCTACGGTCTGCAGAAGGATCGGCTATCGCAGTACAAGACCCGCGGTCCTTTATCAATCTGTACATTTTCAGATTTGGGATGGCAAATCTGTCAGACGCCGAGAGCTTACCGGATTTCCATTTAGCAAAACTCGGTACAGTAAACACACTTGTACTTTTAGCCTCTTCGTGAACTAGTCTAATTCAATCCGAATTAGTCAAACGCGTACCTAAGTGCGGCCTTATCGCAGGCATCGGGCGTGTCGACGGCGGGCAAGTGTTCAGTGTCCAGGTCGAGCTGATCCAGCTGTTCATCGGTGGGAGTGGAACAGCTTTCGCCTTTGCTCCGACTGGATGAGCGGCGGACTATTGTCAGAGCTCCTTGTTCTGTAAACAAAAGAAAGTTTGTGTTATCTGAACTCAAAGGGGTAATAAATAATATTTTTATGTCGGTATAGAAAGATTAATCCGATTTTAAGAATTAGGTTAAGAGCTGAAGTAGCCTAGTGGCTAGGGCGCTCGCTTTGATTTTATAGTACACGATCACCGATGATGGCACTACTAAAGTCGTTCAGCGGGGAAGGAGAACATCATTAGGATACCTGCATATCTGAGATATAATAAAATAAATATTTCGCTGAACTCGCACTAGAGCAACAAGGAGGATCCTACCCGGCGCTAAAACCCTCTAAATGCATGAGGGTTTGTCCAGCAGTGGGATATATGCAGGCTGCTACTTCACTATGCTATAATAGAAAAAAAATATAGTACATATTTAATATTTACAACAAACACTGATTATAAAAAAACACAAACAGATATGAAATATTCATGCGTTGGTAATGTTCATGCATGCTTAAACTTTTCGAACATAAATAGAACGCTAGTTGATTGAGCATTTTCGTTATTTTGTGTTCGATTTTTTAGGACGGAATTCATTCAATTGAAGTTGCAGTGTGCACTTTGTACATTCGGAGAATGCTATTCAAACTTTTCAAATCAGAGCATCGTTTGTTGCTTTGGCTATTGAATGCAAGTGAATTGGAGCTTTCGGACCAATGGCGTCGCCGTACGATAATCCACCGTGCTATCGAACTAGTAAAGCAAAGCAAAGCCGCTTTTAAAGTATTTATAAATTTCAGTACCATGAGAGAATATAATTTTGTTTCTTAATATAAAGAGAGTAAAACACGTTAATTTAATTGTAAATGGTAATCGAGATCCACGAACAATAATAACCAATGTTTCGGTGAAGAATTATGTTGGAATGTCTATTGGCATGGAATACCGAATATCGTCAATACACGAAACACAATAGTATCATACAGGTACTTTACGCTGATACGTTAGCGAACGGTATTTCCCTAGTCGAGCTAGCCCATTTAAATACTGCAGTATTTCTACTACTATCTATTGAGTTTAAAGTGTTATATTCTATGCTCTTTCTGAAAAATATACAAACAGTTTGTTGGTGTTAGGATCACTACGACTTGTGATTGTATAGTTTTACCGATACTGTACCTCTGATTTAAACGGTTACGGACAGTTGCTGATTGGCGAGTGTAATGGTTTCACCCGGTGGACTCCTCTACCTAGAAGTTGTCTGGGTTGTCTGGAACCTATTGTTCTATTTCTGCCGTCAATCAGTGATGCAACCCGAGTGCCAGTTTATTTACAGATTGTGAATAAACTGGCTCTGCATTAGCCACTTACCACCAGGTGGACTATTAGCACGTTTTTCACAATGAAATTCAATCCTTTTAAAAAATGTGCTTTGGCTAACAATTTAGGTTACGTTATTTTATAGTCAGAGCTTTCTCCTTTCGCAGATACTTTGAATATTGTCTAGACGATATCGCAGTTGTCGAAATAGACTTGGAAAATATCGTTATCATTATTTTAATTCATATGAGGGCCATAAGAGCTTCTTAATCTAAATTTAATTTAGATAGAGCTTCTCTTAGAGATAATTTTAAAGAACGATGGCCTCTCTATCTATATATGTATATATCATAAGCATTACAGCCTATCACAAGTCCACTGCTGAACATTCGCCTGCCCCTTTTATATGAATATATATATGTGTTCATAAAAAAACATACATTATTATACTTAGTGATATACATAATATAAATACTAGGAACAGGTACAGGCGTGTATTGACAGTTACTAGGCACCATAGAGTCGGTAACACAATATATACGATTGTACAACAAAATCACAGTAAGTGTGTAAAGTCTCACTATCATCAAGAAAGTTTATTAAATAAAAACTTTGTAAAAAGGGTTTTTATAACGTAAACGAATACATGCATGATTGTAACCCCTGGGAATGAGTTGATTGCTTCCAAGTTGTTTCGAAAAGTTGTATTGTAATAATATAATACTCTGTTATTAAAAAAAGAGCATACCTACGGACATTCTTTCGCCTGTTTATTCTCCGTCAGAGTAACCTAACGAAACTATGGTAGATTCAAAATAATAACTTTTGAGTCGAAGAATAAAGATTTTGTCCTTACAGCTTATTATTATTAATAAATTACTACTACGTGTATGTAAAGAAGCAGCCTGTAAGTGTCCACCGCTGGGCAAAGGCCCCTCTTCAATATTTGAGAGGGCTTTGGAGTCGGGAATGGCCTGCTACGCTGCTCCTGTGCGGGTTGGCGGGCTTCACATATCCTCGAAATAATATTTTTTATTATTTCTCAGACATGTAGGTGGGCTCACGATGTTTTTTTCTCCGCCGAGCGCGTGGTAAATATAGCATTTAAAATTGCTATTAACGATTTCAGCAGTGCCGGGGATCGCTATAAAACTAAAGCGAGCGCCCTGACCACTAGGCTACCACGGTTCGGCTATCACGTGTATGTCATTTTAATTACAAAATGCAAATAAAATCTTATTTAGTGTTGTCTTTTAATAAATACGCTAGATATATATTATACGGGGACTTTAAACGATATTTATCCAACAAAAATAAACCACAATTACGGACGTGTCGAGTAATATCCACCCACGCCCGCTGTCAGCGCTAGATTTCCAATACAAATAAAATGGAACAAAGTAAATGTTACGATATTAAAGGGAAAAACTCAAATACAAGTTGATCAATTAATATAACCGAATCAAAATACAACTATCGTCTGATATATACCTTTGTCGGCAGCACATTATTATATTCTGTCTATCTGAAAGTCAATGAACTCCAAATCTACTAAATTTATTGATATAAACTTTGTAAAGATTAGTAATATTTCATTATAGTAGCTCTCATAATTAACGTAGTAATTTTTAGTAGTTTCTTAGAATAATATCTCGAAAGAGTTTGGAGTTATATGGATTCTAAAGCAATTATTTGTTATTATTTATTATTACAATCCATTAGGTAAGCCGCATGCTCGTTTGCCTTCTTCTTCTATATAAAAAAAATTAACGATTAAAAAATTTTGGAATATTTTTGAAAAATGGAAACATATTACAAAATCGTTCGTAGTTAAATGGGGACACGATTAATTTCATTGACCTTTCCAAAGCCTCAATGACGCACTTGAATAAAATTTATAATTAATTAATTATTTTTTATTAATTATAAAACATTACCCAGTGGGTATCCTTTGCCCGCTGGCAAATATTAAACGTGGATTTTCTAGATTATTTTAGATTTGTTTGTCTTGATTACTGATTTTTTTGCTGCTCCACAAGTTCTCAAATTTAGAATTTAAGGGTCTTATAGTTCAGTGTCTCAAAGCTCACTTTTTCTTTTTGATGAAAGACTTCCAATTTTGAGGAACTTATGTTCTGTACATATTCCACCACTCATTTCTAAGGAGACTTTGGAACTGTGAAGAATCCGCCGCGCCGTTCTAATGCATATTAGTTGACTTCACATATCCTCGAAGAATGTTCATCTGTGTAAATGCAAAACTAATTTATTTCAAGAAATTATGATTATTATGCAAATCTTCTAACTACTGCTTATTTATATTACCAAGACCGTATGATTTTAAAGAGGGATTACTTCACACGTAATTTAAGTGAAATTATTTTTGTAGTTTAGTAGATGTAACTAGAACATGCCAAACAGTGGAGCCCCCTGTTTGGCATGTTCCAGTCAATTATTTCGCCATTATAGTTAACTGTTACCACACCGAATCATGACAATAATCATATTTTTTTCTTAAACTATCCAACGATTTAGTAACCAATTTTAGGATCAACAAGCTTTTCTTTGCTCAAGCGATATGTAATATCTGTCTCTTTAACAAAGAAATTCCACATTTAATGCAATAATAAACTATACAGATAGTACTTTTAAACACACTACCTCCCATAGTATTAACACTAAAAATGAACTGTTCTTTTGTAAAATGGTTATATTTTAATCCTTAATTTTTTAATTTCAAACATTTGACTTATTTATTTTCTCTTCCTTTGTTCAACGTTAGAGCGTCGAGAGTCGAGAGTCGCTTCTGTATTGGACTGACAGCAAAAAGATTAGTTTAAAACCCATAAAAGCTTGTCGGGAGCAAAGAATAAAGAAGCGCTTGATGTCTTAAGTTACTGTCCTAGTTGTATTTACTTGTCTCTTTTCGCTTGTCTTCTTACCTCTTCGTTTACATTTTAAATATTCGAAAAGTTGTAGTAAATTCGATAAGTAAATTCGATAAGTAAGATAATAAGTAGTGAATACGTTAAAGTAATGATCATGGTAATTGTGAAAAATGCGCTCAGAACAAACACATTAGAAACACTAGTTACCTTCGCAGTAACAACTTTGATGTTGTTATGTAGACTTTAATGTCCTTACATTATGTATTTAAATTGAGCGATAAGTGAACTAGAAAAAATCTTCAGGAGAAGGGTATCGTCGCTGTGAAGTATTAAAATTGGAACCATTATCCTTAATTTAATAATTTATTAACAATTTTGCAGAAAATAAAAAGAAATATCAAATTACCAAAAAAACTTCATTGGTCTGCTTAATTCCATAGACAAAGACATTTCTAAGAAAACACTAACAAAATCAACCATATATATCTTAGCAGTTTTACTCATGCTGGTCAGGCGGGTTCATGAGCGCAGTACTGGTTGCACTACATCACCGTACATCACCCTTCAGTAAAATTAGGCTTCAGTATATTCAAAAGAGCCGACCCATTCGAAAAGCAACGAAAGACGTCGCTTGGGTCTACCACGTTGATGGTATACTCCTCTTTACAATATTGTAATAGGTGTTTTTCCTTTACAAAATATCTAACTGCAATATCTTACTTAAACTCTTTCTGATCTTTGATGTAAATTTACAAAATTCTTTCTCACTTTTTAGCAGTCTTTAACACACACAATTATTTTCTATTATATTATTCATTGTCTATCAACCAGAGAATCCACACTCCCATCGTTGGCATAATAAAAGTCGACCAAGCAAAATCTCGTACCCTCCAAAGGTTAGGATGTTTCTAATTTTTTATTACGGTTAATTATCAAAAACATTTACGGCAAAGATAATCTTAGGATATATAAGATAATCTTCTTTATATAAAACAGAAATGGCATCTAAAACTATATCTCTTTTTTAGTGTCTCCTATATCAACCTTGGGCCATATTATGTCGGCCTTGAATTATATAGAAACATTTTTTCTTGGTCACTTGTACCCCAAGGGGACAGTACGAAACGGGTAATCTCGAAAATAAAACGGAATTGCCCAAAGGACAGTAAGCGCGCGGCTCCTAAGCGAAAGAAACCTTAAAGCGCTGGACCGGATCATTTATTTTTCAATTATTCATCGGTTCATGGTCATTTTTCTTTGTTAACTTCGTTCCTTTTTTTTGTGCCATTTCTGTAACTTGGATTGATTGTGCAAATGTTATCACATATGGAGTTTTGTGAGCTTTACTTTGGTATGTTTAATTATTAAATCCTTAAGTTGTTAAAGTAACTGCCTAGAAACTTTTTCAGAACCTATGATAAGTTCGCCATGCTGCTTAGTATTGTTGTGTTGTTAGCATTGATATTTGACTTGCTGTTTCTTAATTATTTGTTTTTCTTTTAATTAATGGTACATAAATCAATTTAGTGCAATTTTACGCAAATTCTTTCGTATTTACTGAGTAAAACATTTTTAATTTAATAAAAATTTCAGCACTGCGATAAAATGTATACTTATTCTACAGATAAACAGAATAAACTATATCCCTGAGAACACTCAGTGATTATCATAGTCTATATAACAAGTTTATGGTTAGCTTTAGCATAGTAAGAATTCATAACAACCATGCAGGTTGACTCTAACTTTTAAAGTAAGTGTATACGGTGAAAAACCAAAAAGTTAAAGTACTGTTAACTGGATATTTTCGCAAAACACACAAACACATTCGGGCAGATGAAGGAATATCCTCAATTACATTTTACATTTAAATTTTACAGTGCTGTGATTTTTGATTACGATTCAAATAAAACGATTTTTTTTTTTGTGAAACCTCTATTTAACACCAGTTGTGCAATTTCGTAAAAATAATTCGGATTTTTTTACAATGATTCGGATTCCAATTTACTAACTAAAATAATCATGGAGCGCTATTCCTCAACCCAGGTTCCAAGTACTAAAAAACTCTGACTGTATTTCCTCGCTCCATATAACAGTCTAATGATTTTTAATTAGTTATATTTATAAATAAGCTCTCACGACCATATAGCAAATACCGGGGTAGTTACAGTTAGACTCGTGATTCCGGATTCAAAGCCGAGGTTTTGTTTCTTGAAATAAAGTAGATATTTAAAATTTTAACAATCTGTCAAAATGTAATGACTCAATTGAAACATAATTAAGGAGAACGAACAACTTTATAATAAGATAATCAAAGAGCCAAAAAGTAGTTGAAGAAAAATATGTATTCCATTTAATTAAAGACCAGTACCTGTAGACACTATTATAACAACTAATTGAAAGAAAAACGGACTAACGTAACGTTTTTGCAGTAATAAGAAAGAAGATTGAGTGAGTATCATACAGTTTTGTGAAAAACACTAAATGTCTACTGACATGCAGATTATTTTAGAAAATAAAGGAGAACATTGAAATTGAAGATTATAATAATTATTTTAAACACAAAACGGTATTAGTCAGGAATTTTGAAAATAAGAATGTTTATGCTTTATAAAAACAAGTAATAAATATAATATAATACGGGTAATAAAACATAGATAGGTTTCTATAACTATACTTATTCAGAGCCATAATTTTTAATATACATTGCAGCTCAAAGACTTGGACTTACTCGTAATTGTATAGTAGTGAGATACAGTAAGTACATTGCCACTATCAGCAACTAAAGTCAAAAATGAGTATTGCACATCTTTCTTATTATAATTTGTTTTATAATTATGTAAGACAAAAAAAAAAAAAACTTTTATGATTTGTTAGCGATTTCCTTCAACTATCCATTTTGTGTTAAAATAACATATAATTGAGTATTGTATGATATAATGCTTTAATTTAACATTAAAATGAAGATGATAACTATTAAAGCATCCAATTCAGAGTGCAGTGTGAAGTGGAACTAAGGAATAATAAAAAAAAATATCATTAAAAATGTGCACGTGATGACTTCGCGGCTATCACAATCGTCAATCCTTAGCAAACGTTACCACATAATTAAATTTCAATCTGGCAAGATATTTTTGATGATTATCAAATTCTACTTATAGCATTTTCATTATCAACTTAGTTTGATCATAGACTAACTATTTAAATGTCTATGCATTTCCAAAAAACTTAAGGTTGACTTCAAGCGTCGAGCTAAATTTCCTCACCCACTTGAGGGGATTTTTTTAATTATTTATAATTAAATGGTAAACGGTTATAAACGGTACAAATCGTGATAGCCGCTTTAGTCGAAGAGCGTGCTTACTGGGAGGGGTGCCGTTGCGAGGCGCGGGCGGGGGCGGCGGGCGCGGCGCTTCGTCGCGCGGTGCGCCCGCGCCGCCCGGTGGACTCGCAACTGGAAAACCAACCAATATTTTAATCACACGCTTAAAACAGTTTAATAAAATGTAAAAAAAAAAGATGTGAAGTTTTAGATTATTTAAGAGACCTATACTTGTCAAACACAAATCTTTTCGTGTTATCCGGTGTCTATTGCACTGCATCTCGTCCTTCTTCCGATCTTATCGCATAATGGTTGCATCTTATATGGGAAGTTTAAGGAGTGCGAACATCTTTGTGTTTGTGATACCTAATATGTACCTGTGTAGATGTTCACTTATGAATTAACGGAAAATGGCCAGTTGTCGCCAAAAACACAGACAGTAAAAAGACAGACAGTAACGCCCTCATCATTGAAGACGTACTAAGGTTCTAGTGTATTTAAACATGGGCAGGATAAAAATTTTATAATAAAACCAAACATAAATTATGTATAAAGACGTTTGTTGCCTTCATTTATATAATGACATAGGTGCGAAAGAAAATCTTGTAACAATATTTGTGCAAATGGTATTAATTACAAAATTACAAAGTGTATCTTTGTTATAAAAGTATTCAGGAACGTGAAAGTAGTAAGATTAAGATTGATTCAAAGTCAGATTTCTTATTGCACCTTATGCAATAAGGACAAGGAGGGTCTGTAAGGAGGGAACAATCACAAAACATCCAAACACGAAAATTGATAATTTGTATTGTACAAATATTGTCTTCGGCTTTCGGGATTCCAACCCGACCACTAATTTCCACTTCACACAGAGAGTCCCAAAAAAATGTACATCATCGCGAAACATGTATGACAGAGCAAAAACAAGTAATTAGCTAATACTATTAACAGGCTGATGAAAGAAGAGATTTTTAATAAATTTCCTAATTAAAGCATACTTTGTTGAATAAAAATGTATCCCAGATTGTACTATTTACTAACCTAAGCATCATCGAATTTTAAGGAGAATAACATTTGTATAAAACAACTTCCAATAACCTTTAACAAACAAAACCAAAATTTGAAATGAGATTGCGTATTATCATTGAAATGTCATGACTCCAATGTCGATATCAGTAAACAATAGATTCGTTGTACTAGATGAAGTGGAGTGGTATTCTCAACATCCGAAAGCGGAGACAGACAGTAGCGGAAGTGCATCTCCGTTATTCACGCTTCAGGTTTATGTATGTCAGAAAGCAGAGCTCGCATTGGCTTAAGGTTGCTAACATAATGATGTAAATGGAGCGGAATGCTAGCATTACTTACATTTTTATAGTAAAACAAGTTAAGAATTTCGACATATGGTACAGGATCTGTTTGTTCAACGTACTGTTCTTCTAATTTTCTTTTTACTTCCGGTATTAATCGTCTAATATTATAAAAAAATATCAGGCTCTATAATGTTCAGTGAAGATTTGCCGTGATTTTCACAATAAACAAATATTTTAAAGAGTATTTTAAAATACATCTAACATGTGGCAAACAAATTTAATTAATTTTTTTTTGTGTATATTTTTTAGTCAGATAATCTTTTAATTTATTTATTTATGTGGGAAATATAACTAGATGGAAAATCCACAGTTTAATGTTATAGTGGGGAAATTTTTGGTCTCCCATAGATGACAGAATCGCTGTCTGCTGGCTAATCATGGTGATAAAAAAGAAGACGGTTGACGATGTTAGTAATAAAGTATATGAAGTGTTTTTTTAATAAAATTACTCTTTTAAAATGACTGCCTTGAACAGTTTGTTTTTAAGTAAACGTCGTCACCTAAATAGAGTTAACTATGCAAAATAATTGTGCCGCCGGTCGATTTACCGTCTGTTCCCACTGTCATAACTCATTCATAAGCTTTAGACAGGGATATATCGAAGCGTGAAAACAGACGAGCTAGAACGCTAGGACGTGAAACGGGAATATAGGATAAAACGGAGGCGATTTGAATTGATGAATATCGAGGATTGTCGATATACACGTTCCTTGATTAATACAAATTTAGGCTAATCGGACGCATACATTAAAATATATATTATTCTCCATTCCTTTAAAAACATTAAAAGAAATTTTCGTGTGGAAATCGTATACAAATTAAGTAATTGTCGCTCGATATGTATTTTTCTCTTGTTACAGGTAAAACTGGAGGCAGGGATTTGTTGGCAGTTTACTATAAGCAAGCTTGATTACGTATCACGTACATTATCTAATTATTATAATACGTGAAATTAGTGTTTTAAACACTAATTTATATGGTTTCACAACAGAGCAATTTTCGGATTATATTGATGAGATACTATTACAACTATTCAATTTGATATACGCTGTGAAGTGGAGATGTATGAATATATTTCACCCCATAAAAAGGGGTGAAATTGTTTGGTAAACTTGTGGCTATCGCTAACATTTGACTCTGAGTATATAACTATGCTGAAATTAGGAAAAGGGCACGGAGATCTGTATCTTCTTGAGCTTGATACATCTCACATCATACCAATATAGAACCCATATTTCATCATTTCAGCCTACCACAAGTCCACTGCTGAACATAGGCCTCCCTCAAAGATTGCTATAAAGCTCTGTCCTGAGCCACCTGCATCCATCAACTTCCCGCAATACTGCGCAGGACGTCACTCCATCTTGTGGGGGGTCCTCACACACTGCGTTTGCGTAAATCAATATTTAGTGATTTATTACTTCAGTCTCTTTTAGTCTACTACTAAACATAAGCCTCTTCAAGCACCTGCCAAAGCCGGCATACATTTCTTGAAAGGTTTTCTCGTTCTCTCCACGCTGGGTCAGTGGTTTTGTGAGAGCAGTGCCGGCATCTTCGCAGTAGTGATGTCGCTCCCTATCACTACACTGCGGGACTTGGGTTCGGCGAATTCGAATGTGTGAGATTAGTAATCCCTTTACACCGCCATTATTTTTACTTTTATGTTTCCGACGTTCTTATTTATTACTTTTATAAAAAAAATCTTAGCAAAGTTAATAAATAGCATTAGCAGTTTCTCTTGTTAACTTCTCCAGTTTACCTAAAGCAATTAAACTTTGTACTCCATGTTGGTAAACTACAATAGCTTAATCACGGGATTTGATTATGCAACGTTCCGCTTGCAGAGCGTGTCTGCCATTTAATGTATCAAGCGTTACTTTAATTTCATATAATGTACTTTCTACTTTACTGTCTATGAAAATCAATGCGTGTAATTTTAAAGTAATTGAAATGTAAATTAATACGTATACCGTTTCAATAAAAACCTGATGACATCTTTAAAATAAATCTCTTTAAAATTGTTAATTTTCATAAATCTCTAATACAATCACTATAACAGACATTAAAAAAATGATCAACCAGCTATCCGATAGCAGATGAAAGCTAATGATCAACCAGCCATCCTCAAATACTAGCCAAAGCCATCCTTACAGAGGGAGTAGTAACTTTGCTAAAGGAAAACACTTGAAATCTCATGGTGTCCATCAGATGCCACACCGAAAATACATAGCGATGGAGGGCTACTAAGGTGCTTGGTGTCTATGTCCTATAGCATTGGACGTTAAATTTACAAAAACATACTTAATTTATAATCTAAATTAAAAATAAAATAATAAAACTTTATGACGATATCTAATTGAGAACTATTAAATAATTGTTAGGGCACAACTACGAGTATAAGTGCAATACGTCCCAAGTTATAATCTGTAGCATGCATTCTTAAACTGCAATAATCTGTGGTCGTGAGTAGGTGGGTCAATCAGCGCAGTCATTCCTTTTGCAGCCATTATTGGCTTGGTTTACCGTAGGCAGCGTACCTCCGAGGGGTTCTTGGATTCTTGTGAGACTTCTTCTAGGTTTCGTAGGAAGTTTTTTGTTTTAACCTTCGTTAACAGGGAAGAGGCGCGACACTTCAGCAGACAGAGGCATCACAGAACGTCGCACCAGCACCAACAGCGTTGTTGCTCTTTTATTTAAATTACTAAACTAAACCTTTTGCTATCTCTTCCTCCTTTCTCTCTTCCGCCGAAGCTGTTAAGGCCGCCGGACCAACAGCGTATAAATCTATTCCGAGGGGGTTTAGTCGGCCCGGCACTTAATACTGATTCAGATATAACCGGTCACACTACTTTTGTTGCAGGTATGTTATCACACCTTTCCCTAGGGTCACGTAAAATAAAAATGTTATGCCTTTTCTCGCAAACATTAGCTCCAGCTACTTTAACCAAGCTGCGTGTTGACCCCAACCCCCGATTTGGGTGAGTTCTTGATTGTGTTATTGCTAAAGTGTCATCAGTGTTACATATTAAGGTAAATTATTTGTACGTTGCATACATTTCTCGTCAATTGTGTTTTATAAAATTTGTTAACTTAACCTTATATCACTAATTTAGTGGAAAATATTATCATTGTATTGTTTAATATGTTAAACAATATAATATTCAATATATGCTTAACACCTTAAGCTGCATGTGACGTCTGGTATCGTTATTAAACTGGTTTCTTTGTTTTGTGTGTTCTCCAAGCCACGCCTTAAGTAAATCGTAGCTCTGAATTCAATCCTTGTTTTACCGGAATAATTATAGCCTTTTTCTTGAGAGCACTTTTCTCGTTCATTAAGTGCATTAAGTTCTATATAAATTAACTTGTTTTAATTCTAAATCTAATTACTTTTCGCCAATCATACTTGCTATTTTTGTGTGTTACCTCGCCGTTGACATTTGGAGGTGGATGACCTCCAGATGTCAACGGCGGATGGATAGTCAGCTTACCCATATTATGCTACACAAATTTAATAGCACTTACTCTCTCATATATAGAACCAAGGCCTTCATTCTACCACCAGTGTCCCCGCCTGCCTGGGTCACTTGAAGAACTGGCTGGTTCAGACTAACACATGTTAGTAGTTCAGCTGCTGCCTGTCATGTGGATCCATGCGCAATTTCAGGGTTCTTTATAGCGCTCGGGTTACAGAAACCCCTCGGGCTAGCCAACTTCTAGGACGACCATGTGGCGGCCGAGTTGACAGCACCATCTTGCAAGACTTCTTGGCCACGTCCCCCTCCGCGGGCCATTTAAGTCACACCAGCAGCGATACACCTCTGACCCAGGGACGGTACATTGCTCCATTTTCTAAGGGTTTATGAGTGTGGTACAACTAAAATTAGCACAGATTTATCTGTGATTGTGCAAGTTATACATAAATAAAAAAATTTAAATCAGTGAATTAATTTACCAATAAAAGTTTCCTACGACACTCTCAATTATTTTTACTATAATTTTATAAATTCCTTAGTTATTAACTAAATTTAAATTGTACATTACTAGTAAAAACATAATAACACAATCCAATAAAGGCCTCTAAACAGGCGAATGAAGAAGAAGCTGAAATCAAATTGGATTTGATACAATACTGTCTAATATATTTGTAATAGAAACATCCTCCATTGGAGCATTGCTTTTACTTCAATAATTCAATACCTAATGAATTCTTTATATTACTGTTGTATCAGGTACATCTTGAAGTAGTATCATGTATTTCCCGGACAATAACTTTTATCAAATTAAAAATGAAATCTTAAATTATTCTACAGCCTATAAAGTACTTGATCAAAAGTTAATGGTGTAATAAAGTTATTAACAACCATTTATAAACTCTGACTACGCTTGACTTGACTTCAAACTAAGAAATCGTTAGCGCGTCTGCTCATTATCGAGACATTCTCCACTTATAACTTATCTTACAAACATGACCTCATTAAAAGTTAGTTGGCAATTAATTAAGTTTAAGTTTACATATTAAGCCTTTTAATTAAATATTAGTCCAAATGAACAAGTTAAAATTAAACGCAATAAATGCCATAGATGTCCAGTATTCGCGGTAGTACAAGACAATTATACTATATATATAATGATATCAGATATGTAGCGATGTAAGAATAATTTCTTCCAGTGAACTTATGTGAAAAAATAAATCGTGAAAGTTTCGAAGTATTATCTGGGAGCAAACCCGGCGATGAGGCTCGCCAAACGAAATTTTAATTCGAGGCGAAAAGTGGGTTACGGAATCCAGTCAATGGAAGTCGAAACAAACCCGTTAGCTTATCTTTATCAATATTAAACCAAATTTTTCAGAAACAACCTATTTCAATAAATTTATGAAGTTAATAGTCAAATGAAGACTCCAACGTTAACGGGAGTTCAATCTAAAATTTCATTCCTTGTTTTTCTACCTACAGAAGTAGAATATTTTCTAATAATTGCGTTTAACGTAAAACAAAAAAATTTACTAGAAACGTATCAAGATGAAGCTTACTATCAATATCCTTTACATAGTTCATTGTAGTATATAGGTAATAAGAAGGTTCACTAAAGTTTTACCTTTTCGTACTAATTACCGGTTTTTTTCCACTTAGGTGCTGTCTGCGTAGGTTCTGAGTCCCATGAGGAGGTAAAATATCTGCCGCTAAACAGCAGCATAACCAGTGTAGTGTTCCGCTTTAAAAGTTATGCTGAACCAGTATAATTCTAGGCAGTGAGGCATTCGATCTTACTTCTTAAGGATGACTACACATCTGGTGCCCATGGGCTTCAGTAGTCACTTACCATCAGATGGTCTCTACGCTCGTTTGATACCCCGATTAAATAGAAATCAATAAAAACGCCTCGCTCCTTCACAAGGTTGCCCGTCACCTGATTGTGTACGAACGGTTAGATCATTTTCTAGGTTGTTATTCCGCCATTCCCCGAAAGCAATCAACTCAAGAAAGCCATCAAGCCATCTCAACTCGTATCAGAGATATGGTTTCGTTTAATGTTTGCCATGTCTTGAATAAACGAAACAATCTTAAAAATAACACGGTATGATTTTATCGGGGAATGATGTGACATGGAATTTTTGTGAAATGTTAGCTGTTAGTTTGTTAGTTAGTTTTGTGAAATGTTAATTATAATATATTTAAAGATAATTTATTTATTTTATTGTATTTTATGTATGTATACATATTTATATATATCTCCCAACCAGACGAGTATATATCTATAACAGTTGTACATTGGAGGTTAGATGTATCAACAATCAACTTAGGAACGTGTATTACTCTATGCAGATGCGGAGTTAAGCTCAACAACTTAATTGTTTTATATAAATATTACTTATTAATGTCATTTGTATTGTGATTATTATTTTTTGTTATTAATATTTTGATTACTGTTATATACCTCGTGTATTACATAAAGCCTGACGACTGCTCGCGATAATATATTCATGGTGCCAACAGAATACCAGCGCTGTGGTTGTGGCTATCTGCATTTAGCATTATGCTGAGCCGGATGCCGTTTTGTTGTTGTAGCTCAATAAAATATTATTTAATTAATTCGTCTATTATCATGTTCCTAATTTTCTAATTCATGTTTTGTAACTTTATTTGTAGAATAGTCTTTAATTGTTATCAGTATATACAGTCTGGTTTTTAACGGAAAGTTAATTCATCGTCCGTTAGAAGCCTACAAATTTTTATGACTAGGTTTTATCGTCTACTAGATGGTTTGATAGATTTTCTAATAGCGCCATGCGGCACTACATTACACTCTACTACCACCCTTTTCTTCTTTATTAGCCTTAATTAGACCTTTCTCAGAAATCGCAAAGCCAACGAGCGCTGTTGTACTGTGAGTACTTATGCTAATAAATATAAAAGTAATACTATGAAAAAATAAATCGTGAAAGTTTCGAAGTATTATCTGGGAGCAAACCCGGCGATGAGGCTCGCCAAACGAAATTTTAATTCGAGGCGAAAAGTGGGTTACGGAATCCAGTCAATGGAAGTCGAAACAAACCCGTTAGCTTATCTTTATCAATATTAAACCAAATTTTTCAGAAACAACCTATTTCAATAAATTTATGAAGTTAATAGTCAAATGAAGACTCCAACGTTAACGGGAGTTCAATCTAAAATTTCATTCCTTGTTTTTCTACCTACAGAAGTAGAATATTTTCTAATAATTGCGTTTAACGTAAAACAAAAAATTTTACTAGAAACGTATCAAGATGAAGCTTACTATCAATATCCTTTACATAGTTCATTGTAGTATATAGGTAATAAGAAGGTTCACTAAAGTTTTACTTTTTCGTACTAATTACCGGTTTTTTTCCGCTTAGGTGCTGTCTGCGTAGGTTCTGAGTCCCATGAGGAGGTAAAATATCTGCCGCTAAACAGCAGCATAACCAGTGTAGTGTTCCGCTTTAAAAGTTATGCTGAACCAGTATAATTCTAGGCAGTGAGGCATTCGATCTTACTTCTTAAGGATGACTACACATCTGGTGCCCATGGGCTTCAGTAGTCACTTACCATCAGATGGTCTCTACGCTCGTTTGATACCCCGATTAAATAGAAATCAATAAAAACGCCTCGCTCCTTCACAAGGTTGCCTGTCACCTGATTGTGTACGAACGGTTAGATCATTTTCTAGGTTGTTATTCCGCCATTCCCCGAAAGCAATCAACTCAAGAAAGCCATCAAGCCATCTCAACTCGTATCAGAGATATGGTTTCGTTTAATGTTTGCCATGTCTTGAATAAACGAAACAATCTTAAAAATAACACGGTATGATTTTATCGGGGAATGATGTGACATGGAATTTTTGTGAAATGTTAGCTGTTAGTTTGTTAGTTAGTTTTGTGAAATGTTAATTATAATATATTTAAAGATAATTTATTTATTTTATTGTATTTTATGTATGTATACATATTTATATATATCTCCCAACCAGACGAGTATATATCTATAACAGTTGTACATTGGAGGTTAGATGTATCAACAATCAACTTAGGAACGTGTATTACTCTATGCGGATGCGGAGTTAAGCTCAACAACTTAATTGTTTTATATAAATATTACTTATTAATGTCATTTGTATTGTGATTATTATTTTTTGTTATTAATATTTTGATTACTGTTATATACCTCGTGTATTACATAAAGCCTGACGACTGCTAGCGATAATATATTCATGGTGCCAACAGAATACCAGCGCTGTGGTTGTGGCTATCTGCATTTAGCATTACTATAGCATTATGCTGAGCCGGATGCCGTTTTGTTGTTGTAGCTCAAAAAATATTATTTAATTAATTCGTCTATTATCATGTTCCTAATTTTCTAATTCATGTTTTGTAACTTTATTTGTAGAATAGTCTTTAATTGTTATCAGTATATACAGTCTGGTTTTTAACGGAAAGTTAATTCATCGTCCGTTAGAAGCCTACAAATTTTTATGACTAGGTTTTATCGTCTACTAGATGGTTTGATAGATTTTCTAATAGCGCCATGCGGCACTACATTACACTCTACTACCACCTTTTTCTTCTTTATTAGCCTTAATTAGACCTTTCTCAGAAATCGCAAAGCCAACGAGCGCTGTTGTACTGTGAGTACTTATGCTAATAAATATAAAAGTAATACTATGAAAAACAATTCAAACGTATTCCTACATAAGTACAAAAAAACATATAGATCAATAAACGTACACTTGAGGTCTTAACCCTCGTTCTATTTACTTAATTGTCAAGAACGTTAAAGCCTACCATTCCACGACGTGGTAGGACAAGATAAATGGATCGCTATAAATTAATACATGTTTTAACTCATGATCCTTTTTGGGATTAATTGGGCACAGTTAGAATAATATTAAACAGCATACCTGCCTGCGTCTATTTTAGCCATAATCTTAGCCAATCTTATGTACTTCCGAATACTATCGGCAGTTGTCAACTGCGCAGAAGATATTATAGTACCGCAAGTGTACGCACAAACACAGAAGCAAACTCTCGTATTTACCTTTTCGTAACCGTGTAATATGCGATATAATACAACACAACAAGACCTGAGAACCAATCATTTGTGTTTGGCATATTTGGCTTCGGCTGGAATTCATACCAGTGACCCATGGCTTAGCAGTCAGGTATGTTGGTCACTAAGTCACTGATTTTAAACATGGATCTCGTTTTATAATTTTTCAAAATGGATATTCTCTTTAGTTAATAATCAATATTGCATCTATTATCGTACATTATTAGAAGACATTAAATGAATTTAAAACTTATCTAATAAACTACCCGCTATAAAGACATTGCTACCTTACAAATTAAATCCACACAATAAAATACTAGATCAAATTGTAAAAAAAATATGATTTAGTAAGGGATTTTTTTTTGGTTTCTCTTTTCAATTACGATAGACGTCAAAAGTAAATTTAATTATTCCCACAAAATGGGCAGCTAATACTCGTGGCTGAAATAGAAAATAAAATACTCATTTCATGAAGCCTCTGTTAATAATAGCCTTTGTTGTGGTCTATTGAAGATATTTTTATGAATCTGGTTTATAGATAATAATATAAATTTCATAAAAATTCTCTCAAATATCTCAATGGCGAAAAACTGTTGGATTTTTCAATCCAGAACGGTAAAGAATGGTTGAATCGAAAGAATATTTTTGAGTACAGCATTCAGTCTTTGGTTTCTGCTGAACAGCTCGATAAAAGGAACCTTGTAGTACCTCGATAACGATCTTCCATTGTTTTTACGTTTATAAACATTCTTTAATCTTATACTCTTGGTAAACAATAAATACCATTATTTTTCTGTTATTGTTCTGATCTCTGAAACTTTATTTCTGTAATTTTTTGCACATAAAAGTTATTACAGTGAACATGATAAATATCGTTTATTTTACTTGAACTTTTTGCAAAAACAGTACCATATACCAATTCAACTGACATATATATATTTATATATATATATATGTGTGTCAGTTGAATCGCCTGTCTTTGTCTTAAAAGAGAAACAGGGAGTGTATTTAGCCCTTAAATTTTAAATTAACTATTTTAGGGCAATTGACACAGAGAAGTTACAAACTCGGGGCGAAAGTTATAGTTTACTCTCGTGAAAATTAAAAGCGGCCCGACCCCTAGCAACCAAGGCTTTTCATAATCTACACTTTAATATTATATATTGCTATGAAGAGAGATTTTGCGAGCTTCTCTTGTTTCAAGCAAGTATCCACTGAAATGACCGAATTCTTTCATTATGTAGACCGCTTTTACATATTTTTAGGGGCAAATGTGCCAATATAAATATATATTGACATTTACCTATACATATTAAGTACACATGTACTCAATCTGTATAGGTTAGATATAAGATATGATAATTTCTTTAAATAAAAGAATATCTAGTGACTCTATGAAACATTTTGAAATTCACATTAATTGAGAAACTTAAACACAGGTATCCGTGTCCATAATATGGGTCAGTCGGATATGAATGGAAACTTGCGATAATTCGTAATATACGCTGGACAAAACGGGAAAATAATAATTTAGTTATGTTCTTACTGTAAAATCAAAGCTAGGTATTGATTGCTGTTTCTTATATTACAGAAAATAAAAGCATTTTATAGATTAACATGTTTGTTCTTAATTTCCATTAGACTCTTTTATATTAAAATACATTTTCACTTAACGGTGCTGGGACCTTGTCGTCAGGTGCTATTAATTCAACTAAGACCCCTATTAACCCGCGTTAGTGTGGAGCGACTTGATTATGTTAAAGGTGTGCGATATAAATTGTAAATTGTATACAAGAAAGATGCCGTGTGTGTGTGTGCGGCGCGGTAGATTGAATCTTACGCCCGCCCGTGGGAGTCGTAAGAGACGACAATGGCATAATTATTGAAAATAGCAATGGCTACCGAAAGATGACGGGACAAGCATCTCGAAATTGTTGGGTATGTCATACTCGCTTAGAGTCATCTGCTTGTGTCGTGCGGCGGGTCATCCACCTCGCTTTAACGTGGTCGATCGGCGATGACTGCCATATGCGTCATACTTGGACAGTGAACACGTGAACAGGTGCTGCTTGTGGAGGCTGGTCTGCTCCAGTTTGGAGTGCTATTGTGCTTTAATTTCAAGGATCACTAAATTCTTGTAGCATGCTTTCAACAGTCTATACCATGACCATGACCTATGTATGTATGACATTGTATGCATTATATATGCATGTTATTGAAAAATAATCAAAAAAGAGGATACCTACGGAGTTTCTTTCTCGTTCTTTCTTTCGCCTGTTTGTTCTCCGTCAGAGGAACCTCATTACGAAACAGTGGTAGATTGTATAATAAATATTTTTTTTTATTAGAATTGACATTTGAGAAACGAAATTATCTTTTAACGTCGAATAATAAAGAATTAATTACATTTAATATACCAAAATTGAGTAGACTGATGACGGACAGCAACGTCCACGCCCATTATGACAAATGCCTCTTATGGTAGAGGCCTCTGTACAGAAGTGAACTATTTATAGAATGGTAAGGTATACAAGAGAGATATAAAATACTAGCATAAGTAGTAACATTGATCTTTCATGACTATGTTTTATACTAAACGAGCGTTAAAAATGGACAACTTAATTCATATCTCTCTCTTCGTGACAGCGTAAAGTACTCTGATAGGAATCGCTGTGATTCAATTGATCATTGAAAGTTCACTTCTAACACGCGTAGCGACCACGTGATAATTTAATAAAAGCCGGGTTTTTATTTGATCTTACGGAAATGGAAACTTCTAACAGTTATCAGAAATGTTTGTTTACGTATGTAGCAGTGACAGTGATAGATAAAATAGACTAACTAGAATAGTGAGAGATATATGAAATAGACAAAAAAAACAAATTATTTTTTTATATCGAAGAATAAATTTATCAATATTTTCAATCATAACTCCTAGGTGCAACCCTATCTGCTAATAAAGCAGAATGTAAATCGTTATGTAATCTTGAGCCTCAGAGGGTTATGTAAGAGCCGACTCGAAGGCCTTATCTGCTATGCCAAAAAAAAATTCACAAAAATTCCGTGGGATTCACTCAAGACACGGTTTCGTTTCTTATGACAGGTTCACCAGCTGTCACGTTAAAAAGGGACTAAAGGTGCCAAGACCTCTGACCACCACATTATTGGGTATACATTCGTAAGAGTCGGCCGGCCTTGACTGTCCTCGATTAGAGCTAAGCGACGGCTTTTGCTGCTGTGCGAATTGGCAGGCTCGACTGGGAAGGTACCACAGCCTCGCAGAATACCGATGTAGAATACTGAAGTAGAGGCATCTTGTGCCTCTGCATTTCGTTCGGTGAGTCAGCTAACCGGAGGGCCACTGCCCTCCTCATCATTCTTGTCATCTCCGAAATGCCTTTAAAGGCCGGTTACGCACCTGCAGCTCATCTGGTGTTGCAGATGTACGTGGGTGACGATAATCACTTATCATCATGAACCGCTTGCTCGATTACCGCCTTTGCCATATCAAAAAAAAAATTGCAGACTACTCGCTCATGTTTATCGCACATCTTCTTTTGCTAATAAACTGTTAATACATTCAAAGTATATTAACATATCTTGTTTGTAAAAAATATTTGTGTCACAGCAGAGAAGTACGTTTTCCTCTTACATTATTATTAGACAACATTTATTAAAACACCGTATCGTATTCATCAAATGAAAATAATTTTCTCGAGTAAGAAAACGCACATATTTATTGAAGGTCATTTATCTCGCTTGTCACAGAGCATAAAAGGAAGTTGTAAACGTTGTTTACAATTTACTTGACGGCAACGGCGCAGGTGATTTTTTCTTCATACATCGAAATATATCGGAGTGTTCTCCGTATGTAATGTAAACAAACCTATTGGATTGTTTAAATTTTTTTTTGAAGTAACTTATGTAGCAATATATAAAATGGCTTAGTTATAATATTTTCATGGGTTCTTCAGGGCTCCGTTGCTGGATTAATGATCTAAAAAAAAATGCCATCCCTGAAATACACGGACCTATTACAGGCAGCAGTATCTAAGGTGCGAAGAGACTAGTACTGTGATCGCCGATCACCCTACAAAACTTTGAGATTATAGTAAATCCTTCCATTAGGAGAAGCCCATGTTCAGCAGAGGACTATTAACAGACTGTCAAAGAAGAAGAATACACGGGAGATAGTCATGTTATGTAATATTACTTACTTATTAACACTGAACTATCCCAAGATGTAAACAATGTAGTATGTAGAGAAAGTTACGAAGTTGATATTGGATCACTTAGACAATTTGAAATTTTTAAAATTATTCTTCTTTATATAATATCATTGAAACTTGATATAGTATGTAAAAGTACTGTTTTCTTTAACTTTTATTTAGAATAAATCGGTAATTTTTTTTAACAAGGATTATGCTAACAATGCTTCTGTCGTAAAGATGTTCCTAACATTTGTTGATATTCAGAATTTAAGATTAATATCCCGCTTTCGTATAACATTTGTGGGAATTTTATTTTTCGATACAAAGCAGTACAGATGTTTCTCAGTTGTTTCGCTTAACAAATATTGGTGAAAGGGGATTATGTGAAGCGGTACGTTTCTTCTTAAGCTCGGGTATTAAGAGTAATATTGCTCTGTAATAACACACAGATTAAACGGATCGTATTATTAATTAAATATAATTTTTTTCACGTATACGTCAAAGTCACTTTTGAGAATCAAATCGCACTATGAATTGTGTATCATATTCGTATAGTACGGCCGTCTTTTCTAGTCTACTACTGGACATAGGCTTTTTAAGGCGACAGTAAAAGCCGGTATGTATTTCTTGGAAGTTTTGCCTATAATCATCACGCTGGTCGTTGTGTAGTTCACTGCCGTCACTACTACTGCGTGTGCCACGGCCTTGCAGAACACTGGCTTGAAGTAAAGGCATCATGTGCTTCTGCTCTTCGTTCGCTGAGTGAGGTAACTGAAGCCCCGTGTCCCGGTGCACGGTTAGCCAAGAAACACGGCTCTGGTGATCTAATGGTGGCACGATATCCATCCAAATTTGCCCAACCCAAATACCCCAGACAAGTCATATATATGTATAAAAATGCCAACCCTTTTGGCATTGCTTATGTTCAGCAGGAGACTCAGACAGACTGAAAAAGAAGAAATATAAAACTTTTAGCGTAAAAATGTTAATCAAATTAAAATCTTGTAACTACTGTTTTGTTACGTTTTTTTTTAAATCAGTTACTTGTACTTGTACGTGTATAATCGGCTAAAGTAAACTCTCCTTAAAGACGCGTATAACTTAATATTAATTGTGGACAAACAAACTTACAAAGTGTTTCGTTGAGCACTATTAGAATAACTAATAGTTAAGTAAAGTTGTAACAGATTTGATACGACTTACAAGAGAACTTTTCTCTGCGTGACTGCGCATAAAGATGGTTAGAATATGGTTAGAAAGTTACAGCATTTTATTGTAAATATGAAATGTTTTTGTTTTTTACGCACACAATTACAATCGTATAGTTTATTTCTAATATAGTAAAAAATAATAATGAATGCATATAACGTTTATAAAAGTGTTTTCAAAAATCACCAAGTAAATGGACACTGGTAAATTCCTATATTAAATTATAATAAATTTTAAGTCTAGTTACTAGTCCAATGATGATTATAGTCCTAGCTCAATTATTTACTCCAAATAAGCAATAAGCAAGAATTGACTTTCCTACAATGTATTAGTCCATCTAATCAATGGGATTCAGGATACGAGTGTTTTTATATTTATTTTTAATAACTTTGCACTTTTTTGAAAAGCTAAGCAAGCCCACTATATGAAATTACCGATTAAAAAAACAAGAGTGAGACAAGATAAAAATGTGAGAAATTAAATATTGAAGAGACACACTGATACGAATGCTTCGTACGTGGTGGCATTCCATTTTAGTCCTCAGGATGACAATGCAGGTCGTTTTGATTCTATGCGCTATGGTAGAGGCTATGCACCAGGTGGACTGAGTGTTTTGCCTTAGTTATCCTGTTAAGTATAGTAGCAGTATAAGTAAATAACTACTGTCCGTTTGGGGTATTTACATGTTTAACAAAAAACTAGAGATGATGCATTTATTCGGTCACCATCAAAAGTAATTTCGTACCACTAAAGTTACGACGAGTGAATGCATTAGCGTTCTTCCTTTTAAAATTGTTTTCTGTCTAAGGAATTTTATCTGTTATGCAAATTATCTTGTTGCGAACAGAACAGTCTGTTTTGCTGTAAAATAAAAATATATGGAGAATAGAAAATCTCCCGGGAGCGTTCTATAAATCCAAGTGTTTTAAATTCAATTCCGCGGACTGAACAGTGACAACAATAGATTTTCATGATTGTTTTTAAATGTATGCAGTTCTTTTACTGTTAACCAACTCTTTATTTTTAATAAAGGATGTTAATAAACAAACGTTACTCTACTGCATTTTTGAAGCAGGTTCGAAGAAGGTACAAGGCCATCAATCGCCACTTTTCGCAGAGACCGAAATGCCAAACATCTATGTTTAGACTTGTAACGCTTCTTCTCGTCACATGTGTTGATTTTTTTTGGGGTGTTTGTTTTGGGGTAATTAACGAACAAACAGTCCACCTGATCTCTGCAAAAAACTGCTATTTAAGGTAGTTGCACAAATGCGCTACCCTCTAGAGGACTTAGAGGTAGAGGGAAAGGGGATGTAATCATAAAATATTTATCTGAATAATTTCTATAAAATAACAAAACTTGCATACGCCTTATCATTTCATATTCAAGCGTAGTATTCGCGCACGTCCCTTAAGTACGATTAAGATCATTCCGAATGATACGAAATCACTTCTAGCACCGGGCTACTGAAGCTCCGCAAAATGTACATTTACACCGCGACTTGAACTTGCCTTCTATGGCAGCTGTGTTCAAAGAAACTTCAATAAGTTCCTGCGCGAGAATTAAAAATCACTCTTACTTGTTAGTGGCGGCGAAATCCTCAGTTTTGCCTGTGAATGTCAACACCGACGATGATGACGTAACAACACGACCACACGTTCGCCGCACGGTGTACATGTGATTTACACGTATACAAGGACGCTTATAAAATTCGACCCCTTCCACCCTTATCGATAGTAACCCAAGCCCTTAGATGCACCCTTGAGTTGACGCGTGCTAGTTGACGGAAGTCTCTTTCGTTGACAAGGGTCAGAGCTCAGCAGAGCAGCCACCTGCGTCGAAGTACGAAGTACGTACGTATCTATAATACGTGGGGGTATAAGTCGGTTCGGCACTTGAAGCTGATTCGGAAATAACCGGTCACTGCCTTCAGTGACTGGTAGGTATCGAGCACTTTTCCCCCAGGTGAAACAAGTGAAACACAACAGTGCTGCTTGCCATTGGTTTTGGTATTTTTTTTATTTATTTAGTCCGATATCTCTTGTATGACATTAGATTTTCCCATATTCAACTCTTGTTAAGATAATATAATACGAAAACACTAAAAAAGATTCGATCTTTATTTATTTTGTTGTGTTTAATTATTTACGCAGTATCCGTCATTGCGAGCCTTTGTTAACCAGAGCCCGCAGCGTACGCGGCTTTGATTAAAAAAGTATTTTTAAAAAATGTATCATAAAAAACTACACGTATACATTCGTGCTTTAATTAAACAGTGTGAAATGTCAGTAAACATCAAAAAGTAACTATTTTAATGTATCATTTGCAATTAAAACACAAAAAAAGTTATAAAATCGAAATATAAATACGTTGTCGCCTAAAAAGATTAAGATGGAAAGCCCCAATACCAGCAAACGGGTCTCCGATTCATCTGGTATCAGCATACTAGAATAAACTGTCAGCTCGCTATGTGTCCCACTCTCCCAACGGAGAGTGTTATCTATTCATAGTGGAGATAAAATAGAGCTGCAGTATAACTCTACTACTACTACTAAATTAACCTATTTTACTCCACAGCCAAAAAGCCACATAGGCAAAAGCCAGCACATATTTCCTGAATGGTTTGCCCATACATATTTTGGGCAAACGGGTTGGTTAGCGCAGTGCAGTACCGACTGACAGTATCACTAGTCAATGGAATTTGGGCTAGGGAAATTCGGATAGATATTCCGTCAGTCGAGTGGCTCTTCCAAATATAGAATTAAACTCATTATAATTCATTTTATTTTGTAATGAAACTATTGTTTGGGAATGTTATCGCGGTTAATTTAAATTAAATGCGATAAAATCCGTAAATATTTTTTTTTAATTCCAGTGTGTCTTTCTGCGAAGATTGGATCAAAATTATTCATTAAAAGCTGTCAGTATTGTTTGAATTTCAATTGTTTTCACATTCAGCGTTTAAGTTAAACACGGAGACCTCAAATATAATCGCAAGCGAAAAATTCAACCTTTGTGTTTATCGCAAGTGCATGATAATTTACAAAACAGCGAATACGAATAGAGACGTATGTAATCATTTGCAATAAATTCCAGGCCTACTTCTACCTATATATGTCTCTGGGTATTCAGAATCTCTTGAAAAATTAAGGCTTGTTTAGTAATATATAGGGCTTTACCTTATGAAAAGGTTTAAAAACCGGAAAAAAATGCTTCAACGATGCTTCAGTACAGGTTCGCCAACTATATACAATCTCAAAATATTCCTTTTTTATTATTTTAAAACATTTTTTTTTTTACTACAATGATAATCTTCATCGAGATCTGGTAATAATAGATCACACGACAATTACAAGACACTGCATTTATTCATGTTATCTTACTTAACTACGTTAATTAAAATTTCTACTGTTGATTTTATCCAATGATCTAGAAGTATTTACTTAGCAAGTTAGTTTAATTTGCTAAATTCGTATATAATCCGCAGAATATATTCGGTCTTGTTGAATTTCATCTTGAGTATAGATGTGACGAAAGGAGTTCATTTATCTCACAGTCACGTATTGTGGTCGTTTCAGCACTACGTGGCGTCGCTCATGCCCCAATATAAAAGACTATTTGCTTGCCATAACTTTAGCATTTGAATTAATATTGCTTAAAGATATGAAAGCGGTTAAAAATATAATGGCGTTTTTTTTTCAGTGCAATTTTTTCGAAATATTAACCAAAAGAAAATTCCTTGATTTCTATTCGTCTTATAATCAACCTTAGCTGATTTATCTAGTGCGTCTTTCTTACTAACAGAGGAGGCCCACTGAAAACCAGCGCTTTAGCTCAACTGAAGCATTAACGTGGTAGAACCAAGCGGCGGCTTTAGCTGCTGCTCGCTGGGCCGGCTCGACCGGATTAATACCACGACCTCGCAGAATACCGGGGTGAAGTAGAGTCATGTTGTGCTTCTGCGTTTCGTTCGGTGAGTGAGGTAACCGGAGGCCCATTCCCCCTCCCCATTCCATTCCTTATCCTCCCTCTCATCTCCCACATACCCTTAAAGGGCGGCAACGCAACTGTAGCTCCTCTGGTGTTGCAGATGTATGTGGGCGATGGTAATCACTTACCATCAGGTGCACCTATTGCTCGTTTGCCCCCTTACCATAAAAATAAAACAATTAAGCTGTTTGCCCAATGCGTCGGCTGCCATGAAAATTCTAATTATTAATTCTATCTGTTTTTTTTTCGTCTGCTGATAAAAACTTTAGTTTAGTCTGTTTCTATTTTATTTAATGAATCTTGGCATTAGCTTGTACAATGGTACCTGTAGCTCCTCTGGTGTTGCAGCTAAAGCCGCCGTTGCATTGTTTGATATATACATACGGTTTTTCTTTCTCTCATACTCATAACAAGTATTAATGTGCCTATGTATGTTTGTAGGGTAATTGTGCAATAAATATTTCTTTCGTTCTTTCTAACGGACAAAATATCCGAAATCTTACGGGAAACCGAACCTGTGTTCACCAGCCCGCCTGCATAGAGTGATGAGTATGGGCAAATCATCCAGACATGGTAAGCTAGTTTCTCTATGCACTGTCATGGAAAGAAAGATATGGAGATAAAGGTAATAAGAATGATATGTAGTCGACACATTTTTCTTATTTATTCAACAACTAAGCGATACATCTAATTTCAAAACCACACACATATTCTTCGTAACCAAGCAACGGTCCAAAGGGTACTTTCTGGTTTTATTTTATTTATTTTTTTATGAAAAAATAAAATAAAACCAGAGGCTTGCGTTTGACCTCAATCTTACACAACCCTACTAGACTAATGTCTGTACCAGGATATGCTATTATATGTGTCTGCATTACGTGTACACGGGGCGTTGTTTATTGTTAAGTTTATGTTAATACGTTTTTGGTTAACATAGTTTACTTAGTTTGTTGTCTATTGATATATAAATACATGGTTCTGACATTTGAATCACTTTTTCGATTATTATCTATGTTACCAATTAAAACTTTGTTTTGGTTCTGATACTATAAACGAGTTAGTATAACTGTAACTTACCTGTTTAAACGAACTCAATATGACAAAAAAACATGATAAAATATACAATCGTTACAAATACATCGTTAAGTATCAAAGTGTATCCAAATATTTAGCAATTACCCTAAGTCAAAGCGTCAAAGTTATACTATCAAATTTCTTGCTTACTCGTATAACATTCTCCATTACAAATCAACCCGAAACTTTCAGACACAGCGTAATGAGGGAAATATAAATAAACTTACTAGTTACTCTGTTGTAGCTTTAATTCACAACTAGTTACTAAACAGAACGTAATAAAACATATTGCAAAAGTTTTGCAATGTTGGTCTATTCATGAAGTTTGATACGTCTTGGACTGGAGTTTACGTAGGTCTAGTTTACTATCAAATATGACCATACATCTTATTATTTAACTTGTACTAACCACATGTAACTAACACTGAAGTAAAATTAAAATACATTTATTACTATATTAACTTTTGCCAGCGATTTCATCAGCTAAGAATTTAAGTACGGTGTAATTATTAATAAATATTCACGATAAATAAGCTTCCGTACAGTGAATGTGTCTTTAAAATCGTACTTTATTTTATAGGTAGTACTGGTTAAATCCAATATTTTTCTGAAACGGAAAGAAAGAAAAAAGAAAGATACATTCATTGCACACAATACGTCACAAACATAATTAAATTTAACTTACTTTATAGTTTAACTAAAAAAAAGTTATACTATAAAATTGCATTTAAAATAAATTAAAGAAGTGTCGCAGTTTTTTAATTGTATCACAACATTTCGAAATTACATCCGTTATCGTGTTTTTAATTGCTTATTCCCAGACGTTTATTTTCACGATATAGTTACCGCTGAAAAGTACACATTTGATAATCCATTACTTGAGATACGTACGATTTGTATATCGAGCGGTAGCAATCAATGCATGTATCCTTTTAAGTCGTACTACATTAATAAAGGTTCTCCTGATGATCTTCTGTTAAGAAAGTATTGCATGGAACCTTTACCTACATCTCTAATACAAAACCGACTGCTACGTACAAAAAGCGCAGTCGATTACGTGACGCGAGCACAATGAGGCACTAACATCTCTTTGTTCGGAGAAATTGAGTTTTCATCATGTGAAATGCACAGAAGCTCAATAAAAGTTCCGCGAACATAAGTTCGTTGCCACCGCAACACCCTCTTATGTTTCGCTTAACGATGATTTTATAGCTAGAAGGGAGTCACGGGAAAGGATTTCGTTTAAAAATTAATCTTACTTTCACGACAGGATTAATCTGAGCGAGCTATAGTTGCGACCGAAAACTCTGGGTGAGCAAATTACCAATATTCCACTTAGAAAATATTTTAGTCGTGTTATATTAAACTAGGCTAAATAAAGACACAGATTTTACACTTTTTGCATAGAACATACCTGTCATAAATCTAATGTAAAATTTTTTAATACCCATAACCGGAATATCTATTCGTAGGCCATACAGATACTTGCTCATACGGGAATCGAACCCGTGACCCGCAGCGCCGCAGTCAATCACTTAGCCAATTTTTTTTATACGCGCCCTCGCGGGGGTAAGGACAGGTTATTTTGGACTTGCACTGACCAAAACTTTATTTTCACCGCATGTCGGTGAAGATGAGGGCTACGGGAACGTTTTCGCGCATGTCCGCGACCCATCAGCACCGGCCACCTCAAGTAGTCTCTCCCCTCTGGTTTGGAGTTCAGCGGACCCTTACCCCTCCACCCCCTCCTCCCTCCCCTTTTCATGAAATATGCTCGAAAGTTCAGGCACATTTAGGCACGCAGCGTGCGCCGATGAGCACATAATAGACCGATAACGTAATTTGGTTTTGGTCTATGACTTTGTTCCAGCTGCTATTACTTTATATCAGACCCTTTCTCCTATTTTATCGCATATCCGTCTCTCCGTCTCATAAACGTTACTTTGGATATAATTGTAAATTGGGAAAGGCTACGTGCTTTCGAATTTGCATGTACACCAGCTGCATTGGACATTCCATAGAAGTCTGACTTGTACCCAATGTTCAATGCAGCTGGTTTTGTTGTTTGTTACGAAATTACACAGGCCATCACACATACAAGTCTCTGCAACAGTGGATTGCATACATAATGTATAAGTATGTGTTTATTCTGTTCTCTCCGTAGATACACCTATATAATTGGATATTGAACACGTTTTTATAGCAACTAACATTTAAAATCTAAAGTATATGTTTCTTCTTTTTCCTGTCAAAGATTTAGTATAAATTCACAGAGTATAAATTACGCTTAGTAAAAAGTTAAATAAGAATCTACATTTTAATTTTCATTTCATTCAGAACATTTCGTTATTGTCAAGCAAGTTGGCATAAAGTAGCAGAATGTAAATACTCACAGCTGGGCAAAGGTCAAGTGGTTAATTCAGCTTTAAAATTGTTTTCAATAAATTTGATGGTACCAGCACCGGTTCGACGCCGGTCGAACCCTAGTCACTAGCGTACTATCGAATTAAAGTGCGTTCCCTAACCAGTAGGAAAGTGGTATAATGGGGTACGGGTAGATTTTCCGTCATCCGACGGTCACCAGAGCCTCGGCCGGTACACCGTGCGCAGGTGAGGTTACATATGGATAAAACGTTGGTGTATTCTCATTTCTTGGAACGCAATTTACATTTTTTTATAAAAATGATTTTTAGCTGTTAAAATGTTCATCATCACAAGAAGACATTCTGAGGTACAAGTTTAATTATTAACAAAGGGATTTAATTTTTTTGGTTTACTGGAAAACATTTTTTTTTGCTTAACATAAGTAACAGTTATTTTACGAAATAAGCTTTTAATAAAATGCTTGGTATTAAATTCATAAAAATAAAGTGTATGTAACACTTCACACAAATTTTGTTTTCACTTATTTTCAACCGACTTAAGAAAATGATGAGGTTATAAATTGAACTGTATTTTTTTAGTATGTAAGTTACGCGATATCTTCGCCGATTGTGAAATGAATCGGATCATTATTTTTTTTATTGAATAAGCTGTACCTCGTGGGTAGTTCCATAATTTATTTAACCCGTATGTATGGGAAAATAGGGGTTGTTTTGGTTAAATTTCATTCATTTATTACAAATCTTTATGAACTATGTGGTGTACTAATAATGATAGAACGGACACAAACTACATTCAGTCCAAATACATATATAATCCTACTAGCATAAAAAATATGCATGTGATAAATATATATAACCATACTCAGAAACACACACCAATATCCATAATACAAATTGAAACCCGCTTAGGGTAGACAACCCTGAGCGGGTTTTGTCACCACGACCGTTGTTGATTGCAGCATCACTATCGACTAGATTACTGGGCTGTCAAAGTACTGAACTGCTTCAGTCTTGTCAGATGCACCGACCGCAGTTAGATATGATAATTAATAAACATGACTCCAGAGATAATCAGATTTCAATTAGCTCGTCACATTAAGGATCATTTGTAGCATGTCACTATGAAATCAAGTGTGGTGTTAATATCGAAGGTTATATGATATTATTGATGTGGTTCGAATGATGTAGATTGTTGAACGATTGGATGTGAAATTATAACTTAATAAGTATTAACACTTCTAAGTTAATATGGTAACACAGAGTTCGTGCGAGGCAACACAGTTCGCAGTGAGCAGTAACATTTACCTCATTATAAATTATCTTCTGGGTAGGAGAATTCGTTTTATGTATTATACCTTTCACACGAAAGGTGGGATGTACCAGGATTTGTTGAATGGTCAATTTCACCAGCACGCAGTGTACCCTGCTAGTTAACAGAATGATAACTGAGACTGATGACAGAAAATAGATAACGACGCAACTGCCTTCAGAATGTGGAGATTATAACATGAGCAAACATATACTAGTCTTTAATATGCCTACCATTTCAAAGATAACAGGCGTGAGTGATTATATATCACTCATATATTACCTTTTTATAAAGTATAAAATGGCCACCATACTCAAATGCTAGGGGATTTATTTCCGAATCAGAGTTTTATTTATCGCGTATAATCTTTGACTACGGAATAGTAATAATTTTATTGTGTACACCAATAGGATTATAAAGGGCGGACTTAATGCTTTATGGCATTATCTGCCAGTCAATGCGTGGAGAAATAGTCAAAAGGACTAATAGAGACACTGGAATTTAAACGTAGAAATATGTACACATTCACTTAAACATAAAACATACGAATCTACTTACCTACATATGTACATACATGCACAAACACATAATAAATCAGTGTAACTACTAACAGTCACCAATGATTGTAAAAAAGAAGAATATTTACAGCTTTTTTTATAGTCTTATAATAGTACAGTTGTATCGTTGGCTTAAACACTACTCCGTCCTAAGTCAGACGACGGCTTTTCCAAATAAGTGAAAAGTGGATTGCAAGGGCTAGAAGTTTTTGTATATACCTCCAACCAGCTCACTATTGGGTAAACGGCCGTGAAAGCTGTTTATATATAAATATGTAGTCTACACTTTATGATCATTATTTTCGTTACCGATGGGGCGGGAAAGATTGTTCTTCTTGAAAATTTACCGTTATTAAACTATAACATACTAAAGTTGAGATGTTCATTACATCCCAAGTCACGTATTGTAGTCGTTGCGGTATTTACGTGATGTCACTCGTGTCTCACGTCACGCTCTACGTGTGTATTTTGCTTCCTTCGACATTTACATTTTCTGCGTTATTGCGAAAATACATTTGTTCCCTACAGAAGTTTGATTGAAAATGCGTCATTTTATTACATGTCACGCAATGTATTTATAACTTTATTTTATTGTTCGTTATTATAACAAACAAGTTGCTATACAAAAACTTACATTATTATAAACATGTCGTAAGACAGACATAGACAGAATAAAATAACATTAATAAGCTAAGTGGTAAAAAATATAAAAAGAGAACGGTGCCAAAATCGAAAACAAGACAAATATATAGAAAAATCGAGTATTTTTTACTTCTCTCGTTAGCTTTTAATTTAATTTAATTTTTTTTTTTTTTATGACAGGCATGGAATCTGTATTTATCTTTATTAGAAATTCCTTGTAACCAAAGTTGTTCCAAATACTTGTAAATATAATATAAACGTTAACAATTTTTTTCTATTAATGATCATTCTTTCTGAATGAATGTCATTATCAAAATGGTTTTCATCGTAAACGATCTGATATTTGGCCGAATTTCGAAGCGTTTTCTAGATAATCAATATTGTTTCCAATCTCTCGTTATTTTTCTTCAGGGATTTCTATGGCTTAGACGATCTTATTTCATTGTTTACTTTATTTCTGTAGATCGTTTTCAATTTTTTTATATATATATTTACACAACTTACAGATTTTAGATGGAAAACAAAATTAGTTCTGTGGTGGTTTAGAAAAGAACCGACTACATTGGACTCTGTAATATTATTGACATCCTTCGAAGATTCATAAGTTTCATTTATGTATAATACAAAAGCATTTACTATAGATAAAAAAACGGTGGACAGAGGATATTTTTTCAAGTCGTTTCTACACACTTTTCACCAGAATTTATTTGGGACAACCTTATAAGTATAGAAACCTGTAAGTACTAGAAAGTTATAACTATTAATTAATTCTTTTTTTAATGGTAATAATACATAATTTTTAAATTTCGATCGTATTTCCTCTATCGTAATGAAGTGCTGATAAATATCAACTTATCGAGGACAATCGCGTAAATAGTTTGTATAACGTTCTTTAATAACATAGTGGACACTCCTATTCTTATCGACAGCGGAAATCGGATACTTTGCGAGTGTGTCGTTATCTGTACATTATATACTCATGTAGAAAAGTGCTCAAACAGTAGTTTCTTCTAAAAGTTGAGTGAAGATGGAATATTTTCAGAAATTGGTCCAGGAAGTTATCAGAATGTTCTTTATATCTTTTATAAATGTGACATATTCCCATCTCATTCCGTAGGTACCTTAAGAATTACCGAGTAGCCTACTATACATAATGTGACGTGTTGCAACAACATTAATCCTACTGTTATGACATGTGAAAGGTAAACTAAATAGCAATCACATTATGTTCCCCTGAGACCCAGGACCTATTGATACTTTGGATTTTCGGTTTAGAAATTTATTCGGTCAATGATATGTCCTATTGAATTTAAATGAAACGAACATGTTCCTAAACAGTTATTTTTTGTTTTGTCTCACTATGCAATAGTTAACCTCCTCCTTTTTTGTTTTAAAGTAAAAGCTTCAACATGTTTTTCTTCTGATTGGGTATATCTTCTTCGATATTCTGGTACGCGACTTTTATGACAGTTCCGGTTCCATTCATGTTTCAAAGTGTTTCCAACAAGGCAATCGACGTCTAATATCAGTGCTTTGTGGCGATGGAAGTTTGAGAACCATCACGAACAGTTTTATTAGACATTTACCCTGGTATAAATAGATATCCGATGAGAGACCGTTATGATTCGCCAATAAAAATACCTTTGCGCTACATTTTTATCTTTGACTGTCTCTGTATGCAATCTCTATGCCAGAAGCTATCGGACGTATTTTACAGAAAATGTCTCCGACTTTCTATATTTTTATTAAGCAAACCAACAGCGACTTAAAAAAATATTTATTCATCACTTTTGAAAATAAATAAGACCAAACACGGATATCTGGCACTTAATTACACAAATACATTTAAACTATATGTGTGTATGTACAAAGTTTGTTTATGTATATATTGTGCCTAACTAGTAATTTCTGGTTGTATATGTGCGAGTGAGTGTGTGGGTTAATAGGGGTGAATTTACTTCTAATTGCTACTTGATATAATATTTATATGAATTAAATCTTAATTGAATAGATACATTTTTTTGATTTCATGTTAAAGGAAATTTTGGAAATATCTAAGCTAATCTAAGCGTTTGTTTGTAATTTGTTGTAAATATGGGTGGTGCGTTAAAGTACAGAATTTTGTGTGTCATTTAAACCTTAGGATTTTCAGGTATTTTTGTAATTATTTACAAGCATTTTCTAGAAACTAAAGAATAGAATTGGTAATAAAAAAAAACAGTATTAGTAGCTGTGAAAAATGTTTTACAACAATTCGCATAAAAAACAATGTTTTCTCTCTATTGTAGTAGCTCGTAACCTTGTACGCTCGTACCGACTAATATATTACTCGGTTTCAATTTGTCGTACAAAAGGGCAACTGGACTGTCTGTTAATTTCGTCGTTTTATAATGGACCGTAGTGCATTATTTTAACAAAAATATAAGACAACCCACATCAAAGCATTGTGTCAGATTTTATTAACTTTTCTTAACAGAGAATCTTCCGAGTCTCGCCATGGAACATTATGACGCTGCTACTTATTGTTCTTTAACTCGTTACGTGTTATTACTTTAAGATAGTTTAAATTCAGTTACTACGGGTAATATTGGTAGTAATGTAAATAAAAATTCCAGAAGAGTAACAACAACAACAGCCAGTTCGTAAGTAGTTCATAAGCCACATAATTCATAATCCTGCGGTGGTTGAATGCTTATAGATGTATATCTTTAACCATGAAGCAGCGGCTTTTGCTGCTGCTCGAATGGGCCGGCTCCACCGGATTGGTACCATGGCCTCGCAGAATACCGGCGTCAAGTAGAGGCATCTTGTGCTTCTGCGTTTCTTTCGGTGAGTGAGGTAACCGGAGGCCGACTCCCCCTCCCCAACCCCCTCCTCATCCTCCCTCCCATCTCCCAAATACCGTTAAAAGGCTGGCAACGCACCTGCAGCACCTCTTGTGTTGCAGATGTACCTGGGCGACGGTAATCACTTAGGTGTCATCAGGTGAACCGCTTGCTCGTTTGCCGCCTTTGCCATAAAAAAAAAAAATATTTTTCTAGTAGTTACAAAAAACCAGGTATAAATGATATTATAATTATTTCATGTTATAATTAAGATCTTTTATTAATACTGGATTTATATCTGTGCAAAAGTTAATATTTATGATTAAATTATAATTTGTAATTGTAATTTATAATCGTGGTATTTTGTTATATATATAAATTAGCTATAACTTTTTAAATTCAACAATCAACAACGATTTACGGATTTTTATTCTGTCGCCTTATCTTTTACACTTGAAATTGTTATACGCCATAAGGTTGTCAGCGACAAAGAACGGAAAGCTGAATACTAAAGCACACAATCAGCTATCTACACGTTTTACCTACCTATTTACTAGTACACATAAGTGACTGATACCTCTGATAGAATCGACTGAATCGTATTTAGGGGACACAGTTTAGATTGAAAGTAGTCTGCTTCTGTTCTATGATCTTTATTTATTTGTGTTATATTTACACATCAAAGTGTAAAGTATTTATAACTTACTGCAGAGCAGAGGCCTCCTTTAAGATTACAACTAAACACAATTCTGAGTCACTTGCATCCATCGACGTCCCACAACCAAGTGCAGGTCGTCCCTGCATCATGTGGCGAGCCATTCTATACCGAGTTTGAATGTAAGAGGTTGCCACTCGAGAACCTTTCATCCCTAACAGTTACCAGTCTAATGGGCTATACAGCTCGCCAGCCTCTCGCCACCTCCCAAAGGCATTTTTGGTTACTATAATACTGCTGTATATATAATCGTTGCAGAGTCTATCACACAAATAAACAGATACACAATTTTCTTTGTTTTGTTGAAATATTTATCTAAAAAATAGTACCATAATGTCAATTTACTTTCTAGCAACGTTGTTAAATCAGAATTTCGGAATAATTTATATCAGAGTACATCTTAGGATTGCAATGTAGACGTGATCATGAATCCCGTATACATAACAGAATTCTTATTTTATGACTGTTTGAAGAAAGAGTTGTGTCATAACGTAATGGAACAATATAAATTATTATTCGTAAGGGATTCTTTTGACTTGAAGAAATAATATGGATGTTTTACTCGACCTGATCTCTCATCACGCTTTGGTTATAAGTTTTGTAGCAGTTTTGGCTGCTACTTGAATGGGCCGGCTAGACCGGTAGTAAAACGACCTCGCAGAATATCGGCGTGAAGTAGAAGTATCTTGTGTTCGGCATTTCATTTGGTGAGTGAGGTAACCGGAGACTCTCTCCCCCTCTCCAATCCCATTTCTGAAATATCCTTGAAGGCTACATTTCAGTAAGCTAATTATCCAACTTTGTTACGTGGTAGAGCCAAGCGGCGGCTTTTGCTGTTGCTCGAATGGGCCGGCTCGACCGGGTTGGTACCACGGCTTCACAGAAAACCGACGTGAAGTAGAGGCAGCTTGTGCTTCTGCGTTACTTTCGGTGATTGAGGTAACCTGAGGCGCACTCCCCCTTCCCCCTTTATCTTCCCATCCCTTCTCCCAAATACCCTTAAAGGCCGGCAACGCACCTGCAGCACCATGCATGCAGATGTACGGGGGCAACGGTAATCATTTACCATCAGGCGAAGCGCTTGCTCGTTTGCCGCCTTTCTCATAAACAAAAAGCATTTACATAGGACATTACATTAAACATGCGGTATTAGCGATTTGGTGATTTCTTAGTATGTATCAAATAACAGGCGTTTACTAATAAGTGAGCTTTAATATAGCTACAACGCTTTTACTATTAGCCTTCAATTGGGATTATCTTACAATACACTCAGAAATAGCATTATCACGTATTAAATGATAATTTGACTCTGATTTTAGCTTCTTTTTTTTTTAATGAAAAAAATAGACTTGCGTTTGACCTCAATCTTGCCCGATGGAAAGCGAAGATGAGGCCTAGGATGGTACACGCTTGCCTAGATGTCTGTTCACTTTGGCCTTGAAGAGGTCCAGGTTATAGGTTTAAAAACTCAACTATACTTGTATACTTGTATAAATTAGTTTGTGTATATGAGTAAAATCGGTAGTTTTAGTTACGTTCTCAAATATATCAAGAATATGAAAGTGCTCTCGATGGTAAGTAGCAATTGCAGAGGCTAGAATTTTGAATTGCAAAGACAATCACATTAGTTGTAAGGTTAATGTTTAAAATTTTACCAGCTACATTTCTATTCAAGCCTAAACACGTAATTTTTCATACTATTGATTAACGGTAACACCACGATGGTACCTAATTAAGCGGATTTTGTTGACCGCGAACAAATGTTTTTTTTTTACTATATTTATATACTTTATACACGTCGTCTAGATATTACGAGTAGATGTCAACAAGTTAAGTGCTCAATTATTACACATACATTAACAAACTGTTCCATTTACACCATTGATAACGAAGCAAATGGAAGTAAGAAGTAATTCATCAAATGGTAAAAGTTACTATGTATTTAAAAATTGAGAACAATAGAAACAAAAGGTTCGTGAAACATTAAATGGAGGTATAATTAACGGGTAGAAACTATAAAGTTACTTTAATATCTAAAACTACTGTATACAGTGCAATTATAAATTTGTTTTGTATTTTAAAAATGCTAAAGTCTGAAAATTACAGTGTTAAACGCTTTACAATATTCTGCAGTGAGACTTTTATAGTTTGTTTGATTATGCCCTTTATTATATTTTTCAACGTGAAAAAAGAAATCTTTCTTTAATATTCATAATTTTTAGAAGCCCAATTACTGGAACGTAGCCTTTTACCATAGTGCTTATGACGGTTATGAAAGCTGTAACAGAGTAAAAATTTACAACAACGAAGACCTGTTTGCTAACCCCATATTAACTCCCCAACAAGATATTACAAAACAAGGTACATTGCACAAAGTGAAACAACTTATTTGGCACACTATTCACTTCTAAAGGGAACTAAGTAAATAAAAAAAATCGTTCGAAATATTAAATATTTGTAATTCTAATTGTCGCCATGAAACGTAATATGCACAGATAATATTTCTTTAGCTTCATGTTACGTATCCCACCTCTAAGTTTTCTGCGGTAACTCCTCATTTGTCGTGAATCGGAAGGTCGGGACCTTCGTTATCTTTTAACGGGTTTTATATTTCTTAGGTTCAATTTACAGAACAAAGGGGTCGAGTAAGAAGACAGTTTGTTAATTAAATTAAAATGAAAATTAAAGTCGAGACATTAAATCAGACTAAACAGTATTAATCTCATAAACATAAATCTCGTTAAATTCCGATCCTAAATCGAAATATATCTACAATGACTTATAATGACAGTGGCGTCACTTTCACAGAGCGATAGTTAATTTTTTTTTTTTACTATATTTATATACTTTATACAATTGTTCTTCATTTTCTTTACCGTTTGGAAGGAAATTTTTTTCTTTTTCTTGTGCGTGTATTAAGATGTCGATTAAAGTTTTGAAAAATATACCAAAAATACATAGGCTGATAACGGGCAGTAGTGGCGTATCTAGGGGTGGACTACGTCTAGGGTTCGACATTTATTAAGCTTATCCCTGTTGACGTTAGGGTTTCGACAAAAAAATTAAAAAACATTTCAGACGGTCGACAGCGTCTCGCTTATTAGCCAGCAGATGTATCAGGGGTAAGCGACGTTGACGTATGAGCTAAACTGAACTGATATATAGTAAATTATTTTAAAAGTTTGATAATAGGTTTTATTGTTATAATAATATTGTACCTTGTTATCATTCCTTTAGTGTAATTAATATGAAGAAATATTCTCTGTAGCTGTGGAATAATGGATAGCTTAACCACTCGTTAACAGCAATTCATCAGCTTAATGAAAGAGTTAACACTTAGGGCACTTATAGACTACAGTGAAAAGTGGTGGCTGTTTCGGATTCGATTCGTGCACGAAATACATTTTTCGATAGTTTCCGTGTCTGAGTATTGTAGTGCATTTTTATTAATATTTGTAAACTCACCGTCTACCCAATGAAAACAGAGTGAGATTTTTTTTCAAATTATTATAAAATTCAAATGAATTGTGTTAATTACAAGCAATAGGTTTTCAAACAATATGACTTTCGTTACTTTTTTTAAAGTACTTTAATAAAAAACAGATAAAATATACTCCATTTCTAAATGTTATGTTAACATTTTATAAAATACTGTATAAAAAGGATAGTAATGAATGTAATAGTATGGTTCAAATACAGGGGCCGAATCCCAGACAATTATTATAGAATTAATAAATATGTATGATAGTGTGTGCCAAAGATCATATTGAATATAGTAGAACGAAAGATGGGGTATTAACATTTTTTTATTATTTATTGCAGTCTGACTGTCGTAGTTTGAATGTATAACCACCTTTATACACGTCGTCTAGATATTACGAGTAGATGTCAACAAGTTAAGTGCTCAATTATTACACATACATTAACAAACTGTTCCATTTACACCATTGATAACGAAGCAAATGGAAGTAAGAAGTAATTCATCAAATGGTAAAAGTTACTATGTATTTAAAAATTGAGAACAATAGAAACAAAAGGTTCGTGAAACATTAAATGGAGGTATAATTAACGGGTAGAAACTATAAAGTTACTTTAATATCTAAAACTACTGTATACAGTGCAATTATAAATTTGTTTTGTATTTTCAAAATGCTAAAGTCTGAAAATTACAGTGTTAAACGCTTTACAATATTCTGCAGTGAGACTTTTATAGTTTGTTTGATTATGCCCTTTATTATATTTTTCAACGTGAAAAAAGAAATCTTTCTTTAATATTCATAATTTTTAGAAGCCCAATTACTGGAACGTAGCCTTTTACCATAGTGCTTATGTCGGTTATGAAAGCTGTAACAGAGTAAAAATTTACAACAAGGAAGACCTGTTTGCTAACCCCATATTAACTCCCCAACAAGATATTACAAAACAAGGTACATTGCACAAAGTGAAACAACTTATTTGGCACACTATTCACTTCTAAAGGGAACTAAGTAAATAAAAAAAAATCGTTCGAAATATTAAATATTTGTAATTCTAATTGTGGCCATGAAACGTAATATGCACAGGTAATATTTCTTTAGCTTCATGTTACGTATCCGACCTCTAAGTTTTCTGCGGTAACTCCTCATTTGTCGTGAATCGGAAGGTCGGGACCTTCGTTATCTTTTAATGGGTTTTATATTTCTTAAGTTCAATTTACAGAACAAAGGGGTCGAGTAAGAAGACAGTTTGTTAATTAAATTAAACTGAAAATTAAAGTTGAGACATTAAATCAGACTAAACAGTATTAATCTCATAAACATAAATCTCGATAAATTCCGATCCTAAATCGAAATATATCTACAATGACTTATAATGTCAGTGGCGTCACTTTCACAGAGCGATAGTTAATTTTTTTTTATTATTTATTGCAGTCTGACTATCGTAGTTTGAATGTATAACCACCTTTATACACGTCGTCTAGATATTACGAGTAGATGTCAACAAGTTAAGTGCTCAATTATTACACATACATTAACAAACTGTTCCATTTACACCATTGATAACGAAGCAAATGGAAGTAAGAAGTAATTCATCAAATGGTAAAAGTTACTATGTATTTAAAAATTGAGAACAATAGAAACAAAAGGTTCGTGAAACATTAAATGGAGGTATAATTAACGGGTAGAAACTATAAAGTTACTTTAATATCTAAAACTACTGTATACAGTGCAATTATAAATTTGTTTTGTATTTTCAAAATGCTAAAGTCTGAAAATTACAGTGTTAAACGCTTTACAATATTCTGCAGTGAGACTTTTATAGTTTGTTTGATTATGCCCTTTATTATATTTTTCAACGTGAAAAAAGAAATCTTTCATTAATATTCATAATTTTTAGAAGCCCAATTACTGGAACGTAGCCTTTTACCATAGTGCTTATGACGGTTATGAAAGCTGTAACAGAGTAAAAATTTACAACAACGAAGACCTGTTTGCTAACCCCATATTATCTCCCCAACAAGTAATTACAAAACAAGGTACATTGCACAAAGTGAAACAACTTATTTGGCACACTATTCACTTCTAAAGGGAACTAAGTAAATAAAAAAAATCGTTCGAAATATTAAATATTTGTAATTCTAATTGTCGCCATGAAACGTAATATGCACAGATAATATTTCTTTAGCTTCATGTTACGTATCCCACCTCTAAGTTTTCTGCGGTAACTCCTCATTTGTCGTGAATCGGAAGGTCGGGACCTTCGTTATCTTTTAACGGGTTTTATATTTCTTAGGTTCAATTTACAGAACAAAGGGGTCGAGTAAGAAGACAGTTTGTTAATTAAATTAAAATGAAAATTAAAGTCGAGACATTAAATCAGACTAAACAGTATTAATCTCATAAACATAAATCTCGATAAATTCCGATCCTAAATCGAAATATATCTACAATGACTTATAATGACAGTGGCGTCACTTTCACAGAGCGATAGTTAATTTTTTTTTATTATTTATTGCAGTCTGACTATCGTAGTTTGAATGTATAACCACCTTTATACACGTCGTCTAGATATTACGAGTAGATGTCAACAAGTTAAGTGCTCAATTATTACACATACATTAACAAACTGTTCCATTTACACCATTGATAACGAAGCAAATGGATGTAAGAAGTAATTCATCAAATGGTAAAAGTTACTATGTATTTATAAATTGAGAACAATAGAAACAAAAGGTTCGTGAAACATTAAATGGAGGTATAATTAACGGGTAGAAACTATAAAGTTACTTTAATATCTAAAACTACTGTATACAGTGCAATTATAAATTTGTTTTGTATTTTAAAAATGCTAAAGTCTGAAAATTACAGTGTTAAACGCTTTACAATATTCTGCAGTGAGACTTTTATAGTTTGTTTGATTATGCCCTTTATTATATTTTTCAACGTGAAAAAAGAAATCTTTCATTAATATTCATAATTTTTAGAAGCCCAATTACTGGAACGTAGCCTTTTACCATAGTGCTTATGACGGTTATGAAAGCTGTAACAGAGTAAAAATTTACAACAACGAAGACCTGTTTGCTAACCCCATATTATCTCCCCAACAAGTAATTACAAAACAAGGTACATTGCACAAAGTGAAACAACTTATTTGGCACACTATTCACTTCTAAAGGGAACTAAGTAAATAAAAAAAAATCGTTCGAAATATTAAATATTTGTAATTCTAATTGTGGCCATGAAACGTAATATGCACAGGTAATATTTCTTTAGCTTCATGTTACGTATCCGACCTCTAAGTTTTCTGCGGTAACTCCTCATTTGTCGTGAATCGGAAGGTCGGGACCTTCGTTATCTTTTAATGGGTTTTATATTTCTTAAGTTCAATTTACAGAACAAAGGGGTCGAGTAAGAAGACAGTTTGTTAATTAAATTAAACTGAAAATTAAAGTTGAGACATTAAATCAGACTAAACAGTATTAATCTCATAAACATAAATCTCGTTAAATTCCGATCCTAAATCGAAATATATCTACAATGACTTATAATGACAGTGGCGTCACTTTCACAGAGCGATAGTTAATTTTTTTTTTAAAATGATTTAAAAAATCAATAAATTTTAATAAATTTATTATGAGTTGATCCTATAGACTTTACCACCCACCGCGATGTTAATTTGCCGATGGCATTGAACATAACTTTGTGACATTCTATGGAATACATGGCAACGCCCTTTCTCGCCCTATCCAGCAAATACTCTAGTGCTGCAGTGAATGTCGAAAGGCTGGAAAGGAAATCTTTCACAGATATTTATTAAGTCTAAATCTTCATACCAGTTTCCATCTTAAAGAACTTATAAATTATCTTAATGTTTATGGTAGGTTAGATATATGTGCATACATTTATTATTATTTCGATTATCCCAATATATCTTAATAGAATATGATTATATATTTTATGTAATTTGTCAGACGATATTTTGTACAACATATATCAGAACATGCGACGTGATCATAAAGCGAAAGCTTCTGAAATACAATGAACTAAAAATAATCAAGATATCTCATACATGTACGTCTCACTCAATTTCATGAAGAGCTTTTATATCTTAGGTTAAAGCAAAGTTATTTAGAGATTTAATAAATAAATAATAACTTTTCTTCGCAAAAGTAGTGAATATTAAATAAAACATGCTAATATTTTATTCTTGGATGAAATAATTGAACGTAAAAATGTTATCAAATATATTATAATCATCAACATCGTCTTTAGCCCACCGCTTGACACTTCCAAGTAGCGCCACTATTTGCGGAGTTTTAAGAACATTTTACCCTCAATCGCCATTCTAGGCTAGGGCAGGCTAGGGTTGACGATCACAGTATCAGACACCTTACACACCTTGGCTACGCTGAGTCGTGCTGAATGGAAAAAGATATCACTGGTAACACGTATAATATTACATACAAGTATTGGAGATTAATTACTATATATTTGGTATAATAATATGTACTTAATAATAATAATTGTACTTGATAATATAAATTTCATAATGAAATGTTTGGGATGTAAGGGGGAATATATCATATTACTTCAAATGCTAATTATACCTGCACATGGTGCAACCTGCACACAGCAAACAAAGCAAAGTGGTAAACAAACAAAGCAAAGTGGTTCAAGCGACCGAATGAGTAGCGTCAGTTGTGCAAGAGTACCGGCACTGCGCACACCAACCCGCTTGCCCAGCGTGGAAAGTATGGGCAAATCTTGGAAGAAATGTATGGCGACTTTTGCAGTCGTTTAGTCGGAGAGGTCAATGTTCAACAGTGGAATAAAATACGCTGATGAAGTAGTGCGGTGGTGGTGTTAGTGAATCTGCCACACTATTTTATTTTGTGGTTTTAATTAACCGAAAGAAATATCGGATAAATCGCTTTTCGTCAGATTGTCAATTATTATTATGATTACAACCTGAAACACGAAATAGCAGGACAGTGTCTGATACATAGATCGCCAAATCGTTCGTCAAATATGGCGATTATAGTCAAAACCTCTACTGCGAAAAATAAAAGTATTCAGTATAATGGCGGAGAGTATAAAGGCTGGATATAATGATGATACATTCCATTACAGATTACATAAGCTAATTATGAAAAGATTTTCTTTTTTAAATAAAAATTACATTAAGGTTGCTAGGTCCTTCATAGCCATAAATTATTCGACCTTTTTCATTGCAATCTATGATAACTGTATAAAGTGTGGAGCTTTTCACGTCAAGTCATTATTTTTAATGCGAGCCGTCACTTGCCACAGATCGACGGGTTCGTAGCTCGTTAGCGAGTTGTGTAGCGTTCAATAAATTGATATTTTGTTGTTGACTTGTTCTGTCACGATCTTGCCATATTTCGACATTGTAGACGTGGTTATTCAATTACATTTATTGATGTTGCGGCAATAAATAGAGTTCAATACGGCTACTTTACAATATACTTTACATATATAAAGACAGTACACGAACTCATATGTTCAATTTATATAAAAATGATTGATGAATTCGGCGTAAATATCTTTAAGAATGTGTGAAATTCATGTTTTCATTTAATACTTAAAAAATTCTCGACTTTCTTTTCTACGATGTGCATATTAAAGTCATTTATCTGTGTCATATATATAAGTGATGGATGAGGAAAAATAACAATAATCTATCATTTTCAAATAAATATATTTGCGAAAGAGTATGAGCATAATCTACGACGACTCGTCTGGCAATCAATTTGCCATTCCATTATTTTATTAGAGTTAGATTAAAATGTAAATATAAGTGTTTTCAAGACAGACAGTGACATTGTTATTTTCTTCATTTGTGATAAATAATTGAAAACGCAATAGGAAATTTATGTACAGATTTTTGTAGCATCATCAATGTAGTAAAAAAATCAGTATTATTGTGAAATGGCCGTGAATTTTTGTTTATTTATATGGACAGGGTTAGAATCTTATAAAGTATATAATAATGACTTTCTAGTATATATTCACCGACTTCTTCAAGTTAATAACTTACAACGTCGTCACTTTTAACTTTCTCCTTAAGCTCCAAAACCCTCTTAGATATTTGAGAAGGAGGCCTATACCCAGCTGTGGGCACTTATAGGCTGCTACTATACTTTATTTTTTTTCTTAATATCACATAATTTTATCTATCGTTTAATTATAAGACATAACAAAAACGTCATTCGTTCACCCAAAGCTCCGATGAATTATGCTTAGCTTTAACGTCGTCGACTCCAGATTAAAACGGAGCATAGACAACAGATAATATAAGAATGTTTTTGTTCAATTTAACTTTTAAAAGACGTAATATCGATTGAAAATTCAACGAAAAATGCAGTAAAGTTGGCTTCTAAGCATATTCGACGGAGTTTACGAGCCAATCATGCTATTCGTTCATGTCGTTACTTCACTATAATAAAATGCTCCTATTAATAGTTTTATCCACCAGAACATAAAACGTTTTGCGTCTGTGCCGTTTAATTTATTACTTCGTGTACGTCAGTTGCAGCAAAAATCCGATTTCTAGTTAAATGGCTTCAATTTTATCTTGACGAAAGAATGAATAGAACACATGCGACGTCAATAATTAAGTAATACATATAAGTTTTATCCAGGGCTGGACTGGCTATACAAATTGCACAGAGAATTTTTGCAATACCGGCCCATTTTCTTTGAAACAAAATAAAAAAAAAATAATTTCCGTTACCAAAGCGAACATTGTTTTTCAAAATTACTTCGATTGTAATCATTCTTCAACGGTCGATTGTTCACCCACTATCGCGCAATACCATCGGGAAAATCGCAATATCACAGGGAAAGTTCACGGTGTCCCTGTGGGGCAGTGCAAGCCTGGATTTATCCTAATAATGTGGGATTTAATAGGTCACATTTAGATTAAATGTCCAATATGAAAAGGGTTTCATCTTCTCAACAACGTAGCGAGTGTTTTGCTTTCGGTACGAAATTAAAACAATCACTTTATGTAAAAGTAAAGTAAAGTAGCCTGTAAGTGCCCACGACTGGACAAAGGTCTCCTCAAATATCTGAGAGGGTTAAGTAGCTGGGAAGGGCCAGTCACGCTGCTCCAGTGCGGATTGGTTCACAAATACTCAACATAATATTTTACATTATATATCTGACATGTAGGTTGCCTCACGATGTTTCTTTTCACTGCCGAGTACAGGGTAAATACTTGGTAAGTTCTGTCTAAGAGATTATAGGCGTTACATCAGCATGTGTGTGTCTATGTTTGTGTGTGTGCATGTGTGACAGAGGTTCTCGTGAGTGCGAGCGAGCGTATGAACTTATATGTTTTTGTATGCGAGTTCATATACATGTGTGTGCGCAAGCATGAGCGTGAGTACGTACATGTGTATGTGTGTGTATGTTGAATTGTCTTCTACAGATCCAGTACATCGTGTACAGAAGTACGTGTATTATTCAAATACCAAAGTTCACATTGTGTTCTATTAGATTTAAAGGAAAATAAAATTCAAACTGTATTTCTAGCCGAGAATACAATTCTACATTGTGTACAGAATGAAGAGAAAAATAACAGTAAAACAAGAAAGAGAAATATAATAATTTCTGAGTACTCCCCACGGGTGCAGGATGAACATTGAACTTATTTATAGCATATTTTATTGTATGTAGATTTTACGAGTAAATAATTACACCTAGACGTCGTGGTAACGCAGGGCATGGGGTGGAAGAGGTATCGCTTTGTTTCATAGTACGCGAGTGACCAGGTTTCCATCCCCGGGGTGCTGGAAAAGTTATACACATATATATTTAAATAAAAGATTTGTTACGTACCTTATCGACTATAGCTTATAAAAGACGTATATTTTTAAACGTTCGACAACGTTGCCGAGAGTTCGTTTATAAAACTGAAATTTCCGGTGTCCAATAACGTAGCTGTTGAATAATAAACTTGATGTTTATCCATATATTCATTTTCAACCCATATTGCGTCTTATGAAAGAGCAAATATTTAATATTGCACTAGAGCCGTATTTAGCCAGAAAGAGAGTAAAAACGCATTGACATTGAGACTTGTTTTGATTAAAACAGGTCTGATGCATAAAAGAAGGATGTAAATAGCTTCTTACTCTACTTCTTACAATTATAAGCAAAAGCATTTTTTTTATCATTTTAATGTTAAAATACAATGATGCATATGAAATAGCATCCAATAACCACGAAGGTTTTATTAATGGTATAGTGGATTCTATATCGAGAGCCAATAAGGATTCGATTAAAGATTTTATTTACCTGTATTACCTATTGCTATAAAGTTATATTATTTTGTACGAGGAATGGGCCGGCTTGACTGAGATAGTACCACGGCCCCGCAGAATTGCAGCGTAAAGAAGAGGCATCTTGAGCTTCTGCGTTTCGTTCGGTGAGTGCAGTAACCAGAGGTCCTCTCCTCCCTTTTTCCTCCCCCTCCCTCTCCGTAAACATCCTTAAAGGCCGGTCCGGCAAAGATATAAAAATGCTATTTCTTAAATAAGGTAAAGTAACAGGCTAGACTTTAAAGGCGCTTTTTTCAATGCTCGATTACGAAAAGTCGATATTTCTCTACTTTCATAAACTAAATGTGAATGTATATACATAAGAACCGACTTCGTGAAAATATCTTAAGCGATAGCGAAAACCACATTGAAATCCACTTAGAAGTTATAAGCGAATACACAAACAAAGGGAACGCGTCTTTGTTTTATAGTTATTATAGATATCCTCCTTACTTCTTCCACTTTTTCTTTCGCTAATCCTCCAATGCCGTGCGGCAAAGAGGACTGGTCAGTGTAGAACTAGTAAGATCGTCATAGAACAATAAAAAAAATATTGTTGAAAAAAAAACAGAAAAAATGAATACAAACATTTATTAAAAACGTAAGCGTATTTTTGAAATGAATCCGACACTAACCGACAAAATTTTGTCTTAAACCGACTAAGCCACATTTTGCCCCGGGGACGTTGTGTTAAGAATAATAAATAGGTGGTTGGATAAACAAGTTGCCGTGATAAGCATGGTCGTCGAGGAAAAGATTACAGAAGACAAATAACCTTACTTTCATTCTTATTAACGCAACGATGCTTGAAATGAGATTTCTGTCCAGTTATTTAGAAAAATTCCGACAACAATAAAATGAAAAATATTAAATAATTGAGATCTACATATTTTTTTTTTAAGTGTAATGAACCAAATGAATTAACAAATACTTCAAATTTAGAAAAAAATATTTAATGATAGTAAAATTCTAAATATTTATTCATAGCATTACGAACCGCGTCGCCATACCACGGCAATATACAAACTAAATATAAATGTGTTATAAATACCAAAAAAAAAAATCTTATTAATTACATATAATATTGTGTAAGTTACATAATCTTTACAGTGTTATACGATAATACCAAAAAAGAATTAGGAAATTGAAGCTAAAAAGTAATTAGCAGTAGTACGAGAATATAACGAACACTGTTTGCAGACCTCTGCCACTACTTCACGAGATTGCTAGTACTAGATCGTATTTCGTAAACACAATTAGATCGAACATGAGATCTTTCCACTTTTAATGTAATGAATTTTTTCGTCTTTACGAGACTAGTAACTTTAATCCATCGCGTATTGCGTAGCAAGTTTTGGCCTATTAATACACGTCTTTCCAATCGCCCTTTACATACGATATGTTAGTTTTCTTCACAAATTAGTGCTCGTTATTGGGTTTAGTTGATAAAAAAGTGCGCATGAATTAACTCACATAATTAAATTTATTAATTAAGTGAAGCCTTTGTATTACAAGATTTACGACGTCTTTAATTTAATGTCTTATTGATTATTTTGCTATGATTTGATTCGTTGCATTGAAACCTTTGTTGAGCAATACCCGATAATTTACAACTGGGACAAGTTGTTTGTTCAATACTTAGATAAATTTAAACTGTCCCTGGTGACAAGATATGTGTTTGAGGATTTTAGCAATTTTACCGGTATCAGTAAACAATTTTTAATTGAACCTGGTCTCCGCGAATTGGGTTCGTCAGCAAATTTGGGTGAATTTTCCTAAGTCCGAGCCTCGTTGGTTAGTTAGAGGCGCAGGTAAGGTTGGCCCCAACGCTAACCTTACCTCAATGGGATGATCAGAGGAGCACACAATTACTTTAGTCATTCCAATTAAGATTGTATCTGGACCTATGTGATAGGTGGTGATCCTTGGTGTCCTGGCCAACGATATCAAACGTACAACATAAGTTTAAAAAACCCTTGGTCAGAGTCCTTTACATATGTCTCCTAACCACTCGCCTATACGAGCAAGCGGTTCACCTGATGGTAAGTGATTACAGTCGCCCACGTGCATCTGCAACACCAGAAGAGCTGCAGATGCGTTGCAGGTCTTTAAAGATATTTGGAATATGGGAGGGAGGATGAGGAGGGGTATGGGAAGGGGGAGAGGGTCTCCAATGATCTCACTCACCCAACGAAAGGCAAAAGCACGAGATGCCTCTACTTCACGCCGGTGTTCTGTGGAGGCCGTGGTACCAATCCGGTCGAGTGCATACAAAAGGGTTTATGAAACTACTCCCAGTAAATACTACTTATTCCAATTAAATTTGTTCATAATTTGTAGATGCTGGTAATAATGGAAACGCAGTGTTCAAGTTCGTCATCGGATGAAGATTTAAGTATGTTTTAGTGTTTTATATTATATTTTTAATACAATATTATTGTAATACTATAAACTCAAACTGAATAAGTAATCATTATAGAAACAAAGAGAACTCACACGATTTCACTGATAATAGTCACGGGACGAGTTTTAATTATACGCAATAAAATCAGTAAAAGCTTGATTTCATCATTAAAATACCTTGTCTACATAGACAAATAAATAAATAAATAATAAATGGTAATTTTAAGATGAAATTATAAAAACTTTTATTTTTAAAAGCTGTGTTAAATATATTCATATTCTAGTGCTCTCAATGTTTGACGGCTTGGCAGGCGGCAGTTCTTCAGATTCAGGAGAATTAAGCAAGGGTATGGCATTGATATTCTTATGCACGTGGTCATCATCTTTTTTATTTCATATATAAAAACACGGTGAAATTTTAGTCCGCTTAGAGAGCTCGTGAGTGACGGACGATCCTATGCACGATGACTTTTGTGATTGATCCTAATATTGTGAACTGCTAAATATCACCCACTCCAAAAAAGCTCCAGTAAAAGCATTTCTGAGAAGGTTTGCCCATAACCACCACAGGGCAAGCGGGTTGGTGATCTCAGTGCCGGTACCATAGCACTAGTGATGCAGCTCTTCATCACTATTCTGTGGGATTTGGGTTCGGCGAATTCTTTAAATTGTTTTTAAAGGTTTGTTCCTTTAATTTCCTTTCCCATGGCTTCCGACAGATGATGGAATGATTATCACAAATATGCTGTCAGCAGCGTCTAAGGCGTCTTGATAATGCGATTGCCAACCCCCAAGCATTGCAATTATGACAAACCCATCCTTTGGAAGCTGTCCACAAAGTCCAGCAGTGGACAGATTAGCGTCTGTTAAAGATACCTGGTGATTTCTAAACTTCTTGCACTGTTTTAGGTGTAAACTAATATCTTTAAAGATAATAAATAACTTTTGGTCTACGGCTGTTCTTGAGATTGATAATTTAAATAATAAATTTAATTTTAGTGTTATATAATTATTAATTACTATTTTGATGTATTTTCTTTCCCGTTAGCAAAGTTAGAATACAAAAATGCATTATGTAAGTGCCTGTTTATAGCTTTGTGATTAAAACATAATATTTATGTAAAACGGTTTAATTTTGATAATTTTTTTTCACAGTCAATATGGAGAAGAATTATTATAAAAACAAATTTCGTAAGTTCTTTATCAATACTTTTTTCACTCTCCTGTGATAAGTACCGTAGCAAATACAAACAAATTATGAATAAGCTAGAAACAAAAGTTTAATGTGGTATGTAATCTTATTATATAACTTGTAATGGGGTAACCGATAATAAATTTTTCAGGACAGCAGATAAGCCAAGAAGGTAAATATTATATATTATAACCTTTTCGTTGTGTAGAATAGGTAGAATACCTTAAAAAAATATTTTACGAATACTGTTTGTTTACACCTAGAAAGTGTATTTTATACGACATCGAAAATATACATGTGGCTATTTGGTCACCAATAGCTTAAAATGTCGATTCCATTTTTAAACCTACTAGAGTAACATGTGAGAGCAATTTATGCCTTTATTGAGGTATTTTTCTATTTCAGAGAAAGATCAAGTAAATTTTTTTAAAGAATTCTAGAAAACGTCAAATCTATTACAAGTAAGTATTATTTCATACAAAAACATTATGTTTTATGTAAATTAGTAAAACAAACAACAACTTACTTATCTTTACTAACAAATTTAAATAAAACAAATATTTTTGTCGCAGAAAGTAATTAACGAGCATCGAGGGAAACAAGCAAGATGGTATCAATATTGCATTAGGACAATGTACACAATAAATTTGCTATTCGCTTTCTGAAGTTTTTTCAACGTTATACTCAAATTCATAGACATTGTTTCTGTAACGTGGACTGTAGATTAAGTAATTTTAAATTAAAAAAAAACAACTCGAAAAAATATTAATTCTTTCGAAATCACACGGTAGGGGCAATTTATTATTACGGAACAGGCAAGATATAGCCCAGGTCGCTGGTAAATACTGGTCGACTTTATTAACGGGGCTGTAGACAAGCTTAATATGGATTTTGGAGTAATTGGTCTGGCAGGTTTAGTATTACAGTGGATCCCACTAAATGTCAAGCTATAGTAATTCGAAGTGCGGTAGATGTGTTTCACCTGTCACGTTTGACAGCTCTGACATACTCTATTCTAATAATGTTAAAAAAAATATGTTGACTCAATCTTTAGTTAGTCGACCCCTGAGAACTGAGATGGAAAGCCTTATTTTAAGTATTAAGGTCTCCTGTTCTAAGAACTTAACTATTTCTTATGTTGAGTGTTCCCATTCACAAGTTGTTTCTAATTAGTTATCAAAAATTCAATATAAAGTAATTAAAACCGAATAATAATTTTATATAAAACACTCATTAGAGTGACATATCTACGTCATCCTTCAACTAAGATTGAACATGTCTGGAAAACTGTATGTTGCCGAGATAGATATAATCGTGCATATGAGAACATAGACAATCATACATGTATTTAATACCATCACCCATGACTCGGTTACATATTTATATGTAATTTTATATTTTAATGGACATATCTGCACCTGGCAGAATTTAAATCAACGGTCTTCGACTACGAAGCCCACCTTCGTCTTCGTCACTACCAACTGGACTATAAGTATGTTGATTATACGTGATGTTTTATGTACGAGTATGTACTTAATGATCCTGTATAAAAGCGATTACAATTTTCTCTTAAAATATCAAACAAAGAAAATGCTCAGACCTAAAACCGCATAAAACATCGTAAACATCGATATCGTTCAAAAGCAATCGAAAGCAATTGAACAATAAAGAAGCAATAACTTTTTAATTTCGCGACCTTATTATTTCTCTCAATAACAACGTTTCGTGACGTTTAAACACTGGATACATTTTATTTGTTTTCGATTATTTATATTCTGAATTAACTATGAATTGAACAGGAGTAGTGAATCGGCAAACCTAAAGCAGATGGCAAGAGGAAAAGTGAAATAACTTTTTACTGTTCTAATTTTATATACCGTTTAAATTTTCCCCGTAAATCAACTTCACCTGCTCCTGGCACACCCAGCTGATTAAAAACACGGCACTGGCGACCGACTGCCGACGGAAAATCCATTTGGATATACCGAACCGACGAGGGAACCGGCACTGCGTAAATCTCTTTTTTATGGTGGAGGGCAATGCGACTCACCTGATGGGAAATAATTACCATCTCCCATGCACAACACCTGAGGAGTTGCAGGTGCGTTGCCGGGCTTTAAGGATATTTGGGAGATCTGTGGGGGCTGGGGACGAGGTATTGGCTTCCGGTACCTCACTCAATGAACTAAACGCAGAAGCACAAGATGCTTCTACTTCAGGTTGGTATTCGGCGAGGTCGTAGTATTACACTGGTCGAACCGGCCCATTCGAGCAGCAGCAAAAGTCACTGCATGACTCTAACATGACCAAAAATCTGCTAAGGTGGCATGCAAGGTTTTTGTTAGCGCTTCCATGATAAGCTCTATGTCCAGTAGACTTTTACTGCATAATAAAGTTTTTATTTTATTTAGGTGCTATAAGTTAATGAAAAGGTTGTAACCTATTTAAATTAACAAATTGATGAAATGCATGTTTCATGAAATTGTTATCTTTGTATTTACATGTTTGAGTATACTTTTTACGCTTAAAGCAATTTCATGTATTTTAAAACTCTAAAAAAAAACCTTACATTAAGTTTCCATAATGATTACCTAAATACAATTTTATAATTTTAGAAGAGTAAAGAGTTTTAATTCCATATTCATTTTGTATTCCGTTAATGTCGTACACAAAATATTAATTAAACACGTAAGCCCGCCAGACTTAGCATCGCTCATGAGTTAAAAGCGAGTGCTCTTACCAGCTCCATAAGCTGGTTAAAGCCCCTTCCTGCCTTTGTAGAATTGTTTAATTGGCCTAAAATACTAATTAAAATTAAAAAATAATTGCATTTACGTTATTTAATTTCGTATTTATTTCTCCACATGCCAACCACACTAAAACGCCGTACGTTCTGCTGATAAAAAATTTACAGGCGACCGACAGATGGCGAAAAACCTATCTTGTTTTGTTGAAATCAAATTCTATCCTACATGGCAATGATGACGACTAACGTTACTAGTGATACGACCGGACATATGATCGGCATAGACGACTGACAGTATGTACATATCTGTGTTTGATATTTGAAAATGTAGGTGCATTATTCTTTACAACCTTAATAATATTTACGTTGGCCATTTAATATTAATTTATATATTGAATAAATATACATTTTCATTATGTTAAATTTGTCTTAGTAGTTAATACATTTTAGAGAATATTTACACTAGATACTACTATAACGACGCAAAGCCTGTAATAATGATTCGCTGAATACAGAGATTGTCTTTGATACTTTATTATATGAGATCAATTTATACATAACTACAATAAGATAATAGCAGTGGAAAAAATGTGCAAGAAATCTGAGTGAGATAATACTGAATCTACTCCATACCTATGTCGTGGTGTAACATGCATTGGCTACCGACTGATGACAAACAATCCGCACGAAAATGTCCAAATGAAATCAAATCTCGAGCTTGGATACAATATAGCTGGTGCACGGTGCCAGGGTCGCGCTCGTCAACCCACTTACCCAGCGTGGTAAGTAGACAAACATTCAATGGAACGTTTTCCAGAAAAGACCTATCTTGTGTGTGCCTAACTTAAAAATATTTAAACACGTATACTGTCCAAAACGTTTGGGTATGACTGGAACTTTGTTATTGTTTTCACAATACATATAAGCGAAGTAGTTAAAGGGGACTTTCCTCAAACTATTTTAAATCACTCCGATTCCATTCATTGCCGCACAGCAAGCGTGAAACCGTCGCTTGAATAATGTATGACTTCTTCAACTACGTACATTGGAACGTTTATTGAAACGAAGAGAATGTTTCGACTGTTTTGATCGTAGTATTAGGTATGAATACTAGTGCAAGGTAATTAGGCGATATAAATTCTTATTGCAGGATTGGAAGGTTTTTAAATTATAGATCGGAATTAATAAGGAATTAACAGCGATATCAAATACACTATTTACCTATGAATTGTAAGAGAACCTTGAAACTAGTTCAATCACCTCGCTATGTTACCTTAACAGTTATAATAATGAGTAGAAAGGCCCAAAAATACTAGATATTGTTTCCTAATGATTTGCAACAAAAAAATTACTTCGGAATAAAAAAAGAAAGAGAACATTGTCCGAGTCGTCGTAGAATGCTGTAATTAATTTACGAAATACTAATTTACATTGTCGATTGTCCGACTTTTTAATCTATTAGGATTCGAAGCTTTAGCGGGGAGCAAATATCGATAAACTAGTTTCGAAATTAAGTTCTGTGAATTTCGCTATTCGACGGGTTAGACAGCTGACCCTTGGTCGCCTTTTACAACACTCGCGGAAGAAAAGGACTGTTCGTTTCTTACGTCGATACCACACGGAGAGTTCTTTACATTACTTACCCTAAATTACCTTCTGATTTGTCTCTTAAGTTATACTATAATATATTTATTTATTTAATACCTTCATAAATGTATTACAAAGGGCGGACTTAATGGCTTTTGGCATTCTCTGCCAGACGACCCGTGGGGGTGTGGAGAGATATTGTTAAGGTGCATAACATTAAAGTTGTAAAAAAAACTTAAATACTTGAATAACTTAAAAATGTTGTATGTCCTAAACATATAAATTTAACACATACACTATTCTCCAACTAGATTAATAATGCACCACTGAAAGACAGTGATGCATCAAAACACTGTCGCATAGTTCAAAACTTTCTCTGAACAAGTTTTCGATAGTAAATAGTATCAGGTGTTACTTTGTGGAAATACCATAGTTTTAAAGAAGTTGGAAAAAAGTACAAAGCACTTGATTCTTTATGAATATAAAACACTATAGTTTTCTGTTACGCTTATGTGGCTTGGTTAAAATATTGTTCATAAATTTATTAAAGTGCCATTACTTTACAGTATTTTTAAATCAATGGGCACTTATGCTAATAAAATATTGCCTTATTTTATATTGTGGCATTAAAAATATCAGACCCTAAAATGGAAAGTAGTAAAAAGTTAATGCCCATAAAGAAAACGGAGCTAACAAAAGCGCCCAGAGCTTGAAATAACTGCGTTAACGACGTCATAAAATTAATAAGACAAACAATTGTACAATTTTTTTTTCCAAAAAAAACATAAATGACTATTTTGTAAAATATAAGGAAGTTATACTACTGTTATAATACTGCCTTAAAAATAACCATTTTTTAATAAAAATTTAAATCCCTTTTCATATTATGGACGTAAAACTAATGGTAAATATATTTGCGTAATGCGGAAAGTATGAGGAGAGTACGAAAGGGGCTAGATAGGTGAGTGGTTAGAACGTCTGTCTCCGAATCAGTAGACTCGAGTCCGATTTCCTAAGCTCTTATGGGAAAGGCGGCAAACGAGCAAGCGGTTCATCTTATGGTAGAGTAAGTCGCTCACGTACATCTGCAATACCAGAGGTGATGCAGGTGCTTTGCTGGCCTTAAAGGATTTTTGGGAGATAGGAGAAAGGATGAGGAAGGGGATGGGGAGGATACCTCACTAACCGAACCAAACGCAAAAGCATAAGATGGCTCTACTTAACTTGATATTTACTGAATTTTATATCTATTTATTTTGTAAAATTTTGATGAGAAATTTATGTCAAGTCAATTTACTTATGTATTTCCCATTGTCAGTTATACCGTTTAACCATAATTTTCAATATGGGTTTGTAAGTTATTTTTGCAGTTGTATGGCCATAGTACGGTCTTGTTTTGCAAAATCAGGCACCGCTAAAGATAATTTAGCCAAATTGCGTCCAAATTTTGTTACAAACTGTGGCTTTAACACAATTCTTACAAGCCAAATATTATGGCAGATTATAAGTTTTAACAGAAATTAGGTTTGTGCTCCACATCTAAGTAATCGACAGCATAGTCTGCGAGGCAGCCAACGATTCTGCTTGTGAGACGATACGAGAGTGGAACGAGGGTGTAGCACTTAGGTTCGATTCTGAAGCTAAAATCGTTCTTATTGCAATTGTAAATTAATTACATATAAACTTTTTTGTATATCAATGCCAAAAATTTTTTTCACTGTGTCTGTTGCATAGCATATTTGAAAATATATCATAAATAAAATCAATAATAACTTTTCTGTCCAAAACCTCGAAAAGATATTTGTATAATTCAAAGAAAATACGTTTAGAATACTTGAAAGTAGAAGCGCGTGGACGGAAAACCAGAGATTCATTTAAATTGCAAATAGATTCCACTCAGTTGACAACATTGCTTTCGTGCGCTTCCATAGACCCTCTAAAGTATTTATATTGCCTTGAATAAAATGAACATCATATGACTGTACCTATACGGTGAATTCTTAGTAACATAATAGAATAACAAATTGTATCTTCATTTTGTTTTCCTCTGGTTACGTCACTAATGAACCAAACGCAGGAGCACAAGATGCCTCTACGTTACGCCGGTATTCTGTGAGGTCGTAGTATCCCAGTCGAGCCAGCCCATTACAGCAGTAGCAAAACCCGCCGCTTGGCTCTGTCACGCACAAAGTCCTAAGTAATAGTGAGCAATAAAGAATACAAAAATCTAAATAAAGACGTTAATTTTTCATAGGCTTCCGAACAGTGAATGTTTGTCCAGCAGTTTTTACGAGATGCATACAAACAGATACCCAACAAAAAAAAATCCACTTTACTTCGGACTTTCTATATCTTGCGTCACATACAGAATTTTTATAATTTTATTTTAATAGTGTAGAAGAACATTTTATTTAATAGGATATTAAGAGATGCAATAGAGACCAAATCAAAACATTTTTCTACTGACTAGATTTTAGATCTGATATGTTGAAGATGGTTATTCCCCCATCTAACCTACCAGACGCCAAAGTACTCTCCAATGAATTAACGGCATATTTTGTAAATGAAGGGGAAAAACGTGACGTAATTCTGCCGCAGAGTGGGTTCCGGAAAGATTACTCCAGGTTTGCAGCGACTGAAACCCCTCCGCTGTCTTTCACCTTCGGTCACTATATGGCTCCGAACCCCACGTGGGCATCGAACCTCACAGTGTCCACTATACGCAGCTATCGGAAGCATCATCTCTTCTTGCTCCCCATGGGTTGGCCCTTTGTCAATTTACATGCCAAGCGAGCGATTATGGCTTATCATCCTATTGGAGAGCTCAATGTGCAGCTGTAGACTTTGGTAGAAAAGACTTAGGCATCTGCCAAGTACCTAGCCGTACCTCGTCTTCCCCAACCAGTTTTGTAAGCTGTGGCCTGGACTTTACCACTTTAGTTTGTAGATACTTAAGTCAATCTCGATAAGTCTTTTTTTTTTTTTGATTTCTTTCTCTCTGACCTGATCTTTTAACTGAAAGAGAAACAAAAGCATAGCCCTTTGAATCGCTCGCTGAGGCTCTCTCAGCTTTCTCATAAATTCTGCAGTAGAGGACCACGTCTCGTAAGTAAAGTAAGTAAAAATAGTCGTTAGGATTCTAATATCTATGCTTATATGCTTTTCCAAAGGATGCTTTGGAATAACAGAATTACTCAAATCGAACATCAAAAGTCGAAAGAATGATCCTGGCAAACTTAGTGAAACCGGGTGGAATGTATTAAATGAATTGACGTTTCTTTTTCATCTCGCTTCACGAAATCAAAGTTATCAAGTTAATTTAACCTCGACAAAGCCCTATCTTTTCATCTTACGATTTGATCCCGAAAACGACTTGTGTAAGACCATCCGATTGACTAGTTTTCGTCGTATCTTTGATAGACCCTGGATAAGAATTCTTTGATATTTGTGAAAAATTCATGAAAAGCTTTTAGATAATTTTATGAAAGAGTTGTGTAAATAATATTCGTTTTAAAATTCTAATAGTAAATAAACAATATATGCATCTTCTTTAACAGCTTGTAATCATTTCTCTGCTAGCCTCTCCCAATGGGCGTTTTGTCATATTTGCCACTCTTGGCAGGCGATTGGCGATCATAGCTTGCCACACTTCGCCTTAGAAGTTGTTGGCTATTAACGATCTGTGTCGGCGTGACATTCGGTGTGATAGTAAATTAACCGAATCGATAAAATTTTTCGATAAGATTTTGAAGGTCATTTGTTAATGACTCTTACGACACCCTAGGAAATAAAGGGTTTCATTTCCTTACATCGCTACTGCAGGGTGAAATATTCCACTGTGTAGTCGCAATAAAACTTCACACCTTTAAGCCTTTCTACTGTAATATGTCCGGATATGACTCATAACAAAACAATCTTAATTTTTTTCAATAAAAAGTTATAAAACTTGAAGGGTTGAAACAAGATATAGGTGGTGTTAGCAACAAATTAACATTTTTTATAAAAATACTAGCAATGCTATTTATTAAGTAGCATTACTAATATTCCTATTTACCCTCCAACTAAGCTTACAGCTTGTATCTGAAGTTGTTCACGACCATAGTCTAATGGCAGGCTCGAAATTACGACGTCATGTTTCGTAGTCCGCACCCTAACCCATGCATAACTAAGTGCTGGTCCTTCTTCTTCAGCCTAAGTCAAGTAGAGCAGTACAGCATCGAGACTCACAGACGATAACCATAGGGGTAAGGGAAGATGATGGATTTTCATTTGAAATACTGGGTGATGCAACCCGCTTTTCGCCTCACCCTTCCAAAAGACCACCAATTTTTTGTCATTATGTGGTAGTGTATCAAATTAGTACATGTATAATTAGTGTGACATGACGACTGTTATACAGAATACGATTAGAAAGAGAACGCATCACAAGTTAAGAGTATATGATTGTGGATTGGTACTGCAGAGTAGCTCCGCGTTTACTCTTAAAGTAAGTCGGCACACAAAGTAAATTTGAAAGTCACTACAAATTTGATTTAACATATGCGAGGGATGCCTTAAATACTTGAATATCCCATTTGTTTATGTACTTGGCATGATTTCGTATGACATTTAACATTTGTTTGCATGCGATTAAAAGTTATTTGAATACATTTTAAATAAATAGCTCTTAGGTTTTATTAAAGTATTAAGGTATTCTAGCGAACCGTTGTGTATATGTACTATATATACAAAGTTTCCACATAAAATGATCTACACGATGGTGAAAGTCGAGTTGAAATCCATAGATAGAAGATAAGAAGAAATGAGTGAATGCGCAGACAAACGCAGGTTGCGACTTGGTTGTAAACTATTTAAAGAGTAGCGAATCGCACCGTGTGGTAACGGCGTATGAAACTGCCACCCATTGTCTTCAAGCGGCTGTCGTAAGAGGCAACTAAGGGAAAAGCCTTAAAAATCGCTAAGGCTACTGCTAGATGGTGGAACCATGTCGAAAAATACTAGACCATAGTTAACCAGCGTCTTAGGTGCCCAGTCTGCTACTGCAATCGCCAATCGGCTTGCCGAGCGTGGTGATTATAGCAAATCGACCTTATGGGAGAGGCCTATGTCCTGCTATGGACTATTTACAAATTGTTACGGTACGGTACAGAATCGCACCGGCATCGCATTTAATATGGATATAAGTAGTAACATAAGCATAAGTAAACAATAGTAAATTAAGTCATTGGTTTTCTGATAGTACATGGTAATAATATCGAGTTTTCTGTGGACTCGATTATTTTTGGGAATCAAACATTTAGAGTTTTTTTTCATTCAAACAGAGAAAGAATTTTTTAAATTTGTACAATTGTCCCGGAGGTAACCTCACACATATTATACACAAACACATATTTTGTCTTTGTAATATTAGTAATAAATTTAAATAGATGACAAGTTAAGTTATATTTGTAAATGTAAAATTTAAAAGTATCCGTTACACCGTTATTAGAAAAATTTAGATTAAAATTATCAGTGGCACCTTTATTGCTCTTTATTTCGATAGTTTTCGTTACCCAGTAAATTTATAACAACGATGATATACCGGAGAATAGAAAATTAAGGACAGACATTTAAAAGCTTTTATCTATCCGTCTTCAGCGTGGAAACGTTCAGAATCTGATTATGAACCCGTTTCAATTTCACCAATTTCCTATCCCAATTATTTCTATCCGATAAAATTTATAAAAGACTCATAGCATTGTACACGTAATGTTCATGGTCGCGTATCAAAGTGTTCTAACAAGCGTTATAATAAATAATTCAAACTCTATGAATTATACTCGTATATAAATTGTAATTTTTTTTTATCTGCGTCAGTAATTGCCTTTTTCCATGTGTTTTTCCGAATCCTTATACGTATTTTTCATCAATATATAGACGTCATGAATTATTTTACAAGAACACATTCGCCTTGTAGATCATCCACAAGATCAATCGGGTATATTTTTTGGAGTTGTATGGCGTTAACTTTAACTTCCGCTTCAGACAAAATCAATAAAATAAAGATAGGAAACGATGGCGTCTAAGCTGGGCTGGGTTGTCTGTGCAATCGTTTATGAGGAATTATTGCAATAAAAGACAAGCGCGACTGAAGATTTAAACAGTTTCTTGAAAGGGTTTAGGAAGTTTTAGTTTTTAGTGATAAATATATATTCTAACACGTGACCAGAAATACAAGTTTAATTAAATTTTGTAATACGGTGCAAGAAACAGCTAAATCCTAGCTTAGTCAGCTGGCCAGCGTGCCAATTTTGAGGTCCCGTACACGGCATATAGTTTTAATTAAGAATTTGTTCAAGATATAAGCAACAGACATGACTGTGGCGAAGGTTTTTTATTAATATTTTTCTTTTAGAAAAATCTGGTATTATCTCGTATTTTATCTGTTATTTGTGTTTTGTTTGATTAGAAATTGTGTCTTTAACTTTCTACCTAAAAGTCGTTAGAATCAGTTAAGAAATGTAAGAGATATCAGGTATCATTCACATAAAATCATCAATCAAATTGAGTATTACTTTTTTTTAAAAGGACTTTTTATTAAAAAAAATTAATGATTTTCAATTTTCAACAATACAAATAAATAAATTACTCACAGACAACTAGTAACGTTTATAAGCTTTTAATTGTGTTTGAAACAAATTTTGCCGTGAAGATGGATTCATCTAAATCTAATATTAGATTAGCGGCGACTTCCATTACAAAATAATCACAACGCTGAATACGTTTTGAACCTTATATATATTATTTTGTGAATTGTAACTTTAAAAAGGTAGGAATCATTAAGAATAAAGTAGGTAAATTAATTAATTAATTAGTCCCCTTCCAAAACCCTTCCACGGTGTTCAAACACCTTCGCCGCACATCGGCAGGGCCATGGGGACGAGTTCGGACACAACCGGGAACCTACCAGCGACAGCCGCCATAGTTGTATTATCTTGCCATATCTATTTTCTAAGGTCTTTGTTCTTTAGTATAAAAACATCAGCCTTAAGTTACCATTCTACATCAGTCTGACTGTCTGTGGGATTGATATTACTATCAAAATTATAGGATCAAATAAATTGAAATGTAATGAAATCTCTGGAAGGAAAGCCGGTGTCGAGTTTTGCCAACTGTCACGTTCCATCTCCCGAAGAGTTTGAAATATGATTCTATTCTGTTTGGCTACGCAGAATCGTACTATATGGAAATCTCTTTCACCCTTATTCACCAATAAGGGCCTTATCACCATAGGCACGAGTGATTTTAGTTCCTGATAGCCGGTTTCATGGCGGTACAAGGATTAAAGACAAAAACAATTGAAAGCTAACTGTAGTGAAATATCTCGACAAAACGTTTCTAACAAAGATTTGGTAGTCATATTTTCTTTCACCATCAAGCACGTGTTAAATTTTTACTTAAAATACAAATTTTACTGGTAATGCCATTGAGGATTCTCAGTTTACACTCGTACTATGAAATTTATAGCCCATTATGAGACTTACCACTTTTCATGTAGTTCAAGCTGGTATCTCCTCTTTACACACCATTTGTTAGAAATTGTAATATAAACCACGACAGTCAAGTGCTTAGGGGATCTACTTCCGAATCAGTAAACTTGAGTGAAAGGCAAATAACAATGACTTTTTCGAACGTGACGTACGATTTTGGTGAAAAGTGGGTTGAACGCGCTTAAAATATCTAGAGACTGTCCACCTCTGTATTGTCTAGACCACGGTCGTGAGAGCTATTTATTAATTAAATATAACAAAGCACTACATGATTACACCATCACGGACATAGTGGTGTAAATGGTATTCAGTCACCTTCTTTTTAGTTTTGTTAGAAATTACGGGCGTCATACTATACATTTAAATAAATTTTATTACCTGAAATAATTATTACGTATTTACAATATTTTTGGCGTAGAAAAATCTTAGATTCAGTTTTAGGTCGTCATTGCGCAACTTCTCGGAGTTCTTTTAATCGATCTGTTTTGCTTCATTATGGCAAAGAAAGCATGACCTCACTACTTGAATAATAAAGACGTCGTTGACGCCATTTTGCTGTTTACTGTTCTATAATTCATTATACGTAAATGATGACGTTCGTTACGTTACGCCTTGCTGCAGTTTTTGCCTTGACGTTATAGTCCCTTAATGTGTTTTGTCATTAGCAAATGTACAGTTACAGAAGTAAATGTATCAGTAATTATTTTATCTTTGTTTTTTCGGCTAAATTCTTTTGTTAAATGATCGAACTGCCTCGGTGAGTGGTGAAATGAGATAATAGAAGCCGAGTCCTGGCCTGAGTTCGATCTCCTACGCAGAAAGCACCTACCTATGTGTTTTTTCGAAACTTCTATGTACGATTTGTATCGTCAATCTGACCACAAAGGCAGTGACAGGCTTACAGAATATCACGTTATTCCTAATGAGCACAGTTGAAAAGTCGGTAGGGACTAAAATGTATAGCTTCTGCCTACCCCAGTATTGGATACACTGCTGTGAGAGCTGACGTTTTATTTTTATATAAATTATTATATATTGCACACTGCCGATTGACGACTCCGACGATACTATGTGGCTGTCAAAATAAATGATTGTACCACCCCTATTGATATAGTAGGAAGCGACTAAAGGAAACTTAATGCTGGTTTTAACGCAGATTGAATTTTTTTCTATTAAATGTTAAAAAATTCAATGCTCTCATGCACCTGCTAGATTAAAATCAGACTGACGCATAATATCGTGAGTCCATTGACATTAAGAAGTATTGGACTTACTTACTTCATGGGTTACTTTTCATTTTGTTGTATGCTTATATTAGCATTTAACCAAACCAATAAGAACAAAGAAACAATATAAAAGAAACAATGTCTAAAATTCCTCTCAGAAACTGGCAGAAGTTAAACAAAATTCTGCAGATTTAGAGCCCTCTTTTCATCTTTTGTTAAAGTACTTGTACTTTTACATAACTTAGCTCCAGTTTTATTCATTTGCCGACGCTGATTCTGACGACAAAAGTTGTAAGTCTCAGTATTCAGAAGCAGTTAAGAACCAATTCATTTATACTTGTCATTGTAAAGGAATTGAATATTAAAATGTCAGTTTTTGTTTCCCGAATGTTCAATAGAATTTTTAAAATATTATATTTTTGCAATGGTAAAGAAGAATATTTAAAAACGTAGCTTTGAGATTGTATTTAGCAATTATTAGGATTTAATTGTACTATTGCCTTATATTTATTATTTTAATAACCAATATTTTTCACAAATATTATCAAAAAATAAAGTATAATCACTCAGCTCATCGTTTTGTAAACATTATGTAGATAGTATGTAGATAATATATACGTAAATATTGTCGCGTAATTTGTGTCTCCTCATATAATTAATGCAGAATTTTTATTTAAAACAACTAAGAAAGTTTGAAACATTTTGCGTTTGATTATAATAGCCAGCTAAGTTCTCAGTTCTCAGTGTAATTAAAATGAAGTCTAACGGCAGTTATGAAACGTTTACGTATTAATCTGCTAACTCAGTGTAGCGTTCGAAAGATAACGAGGTGTTGCAAGATTTAATTTACCGCTCGCGGGTTAAATTAAAAGAAAATACGAGATACGGACTCAAGCTGCCGTCGAAATGAAAGAAAATAGTACCAAAAGCCAAACATTAATGTACACCTTGTATGTTGTAAGTGTCGCACGGAGTAATTGCCTGGTCGACTCTTATTACTACTGACAGATGGTGCAAAATACAATAATCGAATGCCACATATGTTAATAACGGAACATCATACCTATGGCAGAAGTGAATTGTTTACTACTTCTAAAGGCTTCTCCAAGAAAGTGCCAGCAAAAGCCGGCATTCATTTCTTAGAAGGTTTGTTTATGCTCACCATGCTGGCCGTGGACAAGTGTCTTGTGGACTGTATATAGGCTATTAAATAATAGAAAACTGTAAATGTAAAGTTGGACTATAAATATCCCCTGCTGGGCATACTCCCGATCTATATAATATGTGCTGTGTAGAGGCATTTCGAAAGGTTTTAAGCAGTGTCTGTGACGCTGCTCTGGCAAGAGTTGGTGGACTTTCACAAATTTGCATCAAATCCATCCCTTCAGCTATACCGGTTTTCTTTCCCCGAAATAATCAAATAAAATTTCAATTCTAACTTATTCTTTGCATGACAAAAATACACTTTAGTGAATTAATTTAACTTTCATTTATATTACAGCCACAATAGATAAAGATTTTAAACAGAAACAAGTCCTTTGTTAATGTTTAATTGAAATGACAACTTTGTTTCGTTATATAATGTATATATTTTATACACTGTTTAATTTTGAATAACTCGAGTTCGATCCCCCGTACCAATAACTTTTTCGAAACTTACATGCGGCTTGTATCGTGGGCTTGGACACTAAGATGGCGACAGGCTTGGTTGTATTACTATTACATTATACTAAATCATCTTTTGTTTTGTTCTACTTAAGAAAGATACAGAAAAAAAATTTAGTTTACACGTGGAAGAAGAAAGTATATTAAATTAAATTTAGGCCCGAGGTACTCACATTATTATCTCCCACATACTCTTATATATGAAACGTAAGAAGCCATGGACGTTTGCTTACCTGAAACAATGAAATACATTATTATAATATGCGACGAAATCTGTTTTATACAATTTTGATGTTAAATTCACTCAGACCAGATATAGTTTTCATCACATGTCTCTGGGAATTGTCGTAAGGTGAACATTAAATATTATGACACATGAATACTCTTATCCTTCTATAGAGGCCTCTTAGTTGCCAAACTCTCATTGCTCTCTTCTCTTTAACTATTTTTACCACATATAGCAAGGCTCAAGAGAAAGCTCAGTATAAAAAGGGTTTGAAAGAGTAAGTCACACAAAATTTACATTTTACGTTCTTTTAAGAAAAGGTTTCTTCATATGACCTCAAACGCCTATTTCTAGGGACGAAAATCCCTGGAAAAATAGCCACAGGTTGGCAAATGTGAAGGTGGATATTAAAAATCGACTGGACTGAAGTAATATCAATTAAAATGCGCTGGGAAATACGAAAAGAAATTTTATTGTCTGACCTTCAAACTTCACATTTTAATGATGGGAACCCCACGATATATTTGAGATGATTATTTTACAGATGACTTTTACAACACTAACACATATAGTTAATTTAAATATTAAAAATAACTGCTGCAATTTTAGTACAATTGAGTAGGAAAATTGTCTATGAGATACAGCCATATCGTACTATAATATAAGTACCATTACTTCTAAATAAAAGTAGAACAACCTAGAGGGTTGGCCTTTCGTATTAAGTCGTTATTATGATTTCCATTTACCACGACTCAGCGTAGCACTCAAACTGAAACTTAACAGCGGCAGAATTTTATCTCGAGAAGCCACATACTAAAGAAGAAAAAGAAAAAGTTCTCGAACGAGCTTCCGTAACCTGCCTTTTGCCTTTTGGATGTTTTATATAAGTCAATGTTTAGCAACTTTTTGCGTTTAACGCACCAAATATTTGACAATTTTTTTTAATATGAGAAGTCCGCCAAAGCACTCTAAAATAATCACATTACAACGATATCAATATTTCTATAGAACAGGTTTGATCTCTCGATCACCAGCCACTATTGTAATAATGTACTCATAATTTTACTCACTTTATTACAGAATTTTCTTTTATTATCTATTTTGAAAATGAATTACTGTCAACGTTTATAAAACCCCGATGCCGATGAAACAACTGACGACTGTTCTTGAATGTAAATTATCATTTATATAATATTATAACACGAACAGACAATGTTTAAAAACTTACATTACATGACAATGATACTTTAATTTACAGCCTATACTCATTGAAAATATGTTTCAAAACAATGAATTATAAAAGGACTCAATAATTGTCCAGCAGTTCATTTGTTTTAGTGTTACGTAGGAAAGATTGTGTCGTATTAAAAAAAAATATTTGTAATGAATAAAATGTGGTTTTTATTTTACTTAACACGTAAGTACCTGTTTAAAGCGATACAGCATCATGTATTTTAACATTATGATATTTAAGATTATTTAACAAGTGGTAAGGTTGTTTAACAGGTGGTAGATTCCTTCTCGACCCAGGAATCTTATAGGTTGGTATTACACTTTTACACATTTCTGCCGATAAAAAGCTGTGTAATTACAGTTATGTTCCGGGCTGTGAGGCATTCCATCTTAGCCCTCCGGACTATGCATCTGAAACCTTCTTCGATTGAAGTTGTTTCCATGTGTCTATGGCCTGCGCTGGCCATTTACACCCAATAAAAAAAATGTAACAGGATTCATAATAATTGTTTACTCGTTAACCGATCCAGTAACAGCCATTGAAAATAAAATTCAAGCAAATTTTATACAACGTCCGACATTACTTTGATGCACAAAGGAAAATTCCGACTCGTGCCAAGTGGATGAGGGTTTTTAATATCAGCTGCATGCGTACGTGTATATTATATGTATATGTGTGTGTGTTTCCCAAAAGGCGAAAATTGGCAAATGTGCTTACTGTTTACAGTATTATATGTGTGGCATACAACTTGATGCGTGCTGTGTATAATTTTCATTTCGTATGGTAGCAGCGTAAGAATCTTCCACCCTGTTTTTATCCATCAGTGACTAAATAACAAACCTTTAAAGATGTAATAAAAAAATGTTGTAAGAAGCAAACTCTGTGACGACGCTCGCTTCACATATGAGTCTATCTCCCGGAGGGGTGGAAAGGTCAAAATGGAAATCAGTAATTTCTTACGACTACTGTGGATGACCGGTGTACACAAGCGCAATTTTCATAAGAGACCTCTTCCTGACCTTAGTCGTGTTGGTGGTGGTAGTGCTTAAAGGTTTCACTTGGCACTACTCACTAGCTCTAACTAGGTACGAATCTTGACTGTCGCCTGCTACCAGCAAAAATGCTGAATATTCATAAACACTAGACTTATTTATACTTTTAAGTTGTCGTTACGATGCCATGTGTTTTCGGCGTAAGAATATGCCAATATTCTTTCCGAGGGTGTTGTAAAGCCTTGAAAATCGCAATGGCTTGGACAAACATATTGCGGAATAACCATCTCAAAAAATACCTCACCGAAAATAAGCAGCTCAGTCAGATGATGGGCAGCAATATCTACGGTGCGAGACGTCTGGTACTGCGGTCGCCAATCCATTTGCCGAGCGTGGTGATTATGCCAAATCCTCCTTATCATAGAGGCTGATGTCTTACAGTGGACTGTTACAGGCTGGTTAGGCAAGGTAAGGTATACTCTTAAGCTTGTATTTCTACTTCTTGTACTACAGAATTATTGTTATAAAATTAAAAAAAAAAACAACAAAGTTACGTTATTCAATCTTGTTACAACCCTTTCAAAAGATTTCGCTTTTGTATAATTCAAAGAGGCATAAAATGTAATTTTGACACAAAGATGAATTTCAAAAGACTGTGTACTTAGTCTATTTCATTTCTTCTTCAAAGAACAAAAAGCTCCTTTGCAAAAAAATATTGTAACAACAATTTAAAATATCTCTTTTAAAATCTATTTCAGACACTATCATTATAATTTGTTTCGCTGCGATTAAATCAGAGGCCAGATATGTGAATTCAGATATTAAGCACGATTGGTGGGAAACCGCGTTGTTTTATCAAATATATCCCAGGTCTTTTGTGGATAGCGATGGAGATGGAGTTGGAGACATAAACGGTAACAAAATCGGTGTAAGATTTTATTGCAAACATAATCTGGCAGTGAACATGTAAAAGCAAATATAGCATATATACGATTTTACAATACTAATACTGACAACAAATATTAAGGAATTTACTTCCTTCAAAAACAAACTTATACTTTCTGATATTTAATTTGTTTTTCTTTTTTTTATGATAGAATTAATTGTTATGATAGAATGTAAAAAAAGGATTCAAAAATTGCTTGAAAAGATTAACGAAATACTAACATTTCGAAGATTGTGTAAATTTTATTATAGGTATTACATCAAGATTGGACTATTTAAAAAATCTTGGCGTAGATGCTACTTGGATATCGCCAATTTTTAAGTCATCATTGTATGACTTCGGATACGATATTTCTGATTATTATACTATTCAACCTGAATACGGATCTTTAGAGGATTTTGAGCAACTCATAAAGAAGGCCCATGAACTCAGTAAGTACGCTTTTAATGGAATAATACTGTCTGGTACTCGTAGATTAAAACAACTGTTCTAGGTTGTTTCTTTAATCTTAATACCAAATTATCATAATACTGTCATATATATTTTAATATGTATCTTTCAGATATTAAAATTATTTTGGACATAGTCCCTAATCATACAAGCAATGAAAGTGAATGGTTTATTAAATCAGCGAATAAAGATGAGTATTACAATGATTGGTACACATGGGAGAATGGCCATATAGACAATCATGGTAGGAGACAACCACCGAACAATTGGGTAAACTGAAATAATATTCGTTGCGTATTTGAACTATGTTACTTTAACTATACTAGTATTAGGTAATAGTTTCCAAACGAACCAAATAATGAATAATTTACATATAATATCAATAATGTAGGTATTTGTTCGTGGTAGAGACAAGTGTTGACTTTTGCTGCTGCTTGAATGGGCCGGCGCGACCGGGGTAGTATCATATCCTTACAGAATACCGGCGTCAAGTCAAGGGCTTCTGCGTTTCGTTCAGTGAGTTAGGTACCCGGAGGTAATCCGCTATACCCCAAGAATATTTCACATAAGTGATTCCTCGATAAAATCATGCCGTGTCATTTTTCATATACAAGAATGGACACATTTACAAATAAAAACGGGTCAAGTGTCGGTATCGAACTACGGATCTCATACTGAACAAAAGAAATCACAGTTTTATTGGTGAATACATAACACAAAGATATTGTGTGGTTGGATAGAGTGCGCCACTCGGACTGTGAGTCCGACTCGCACTTGGTCAGTTTATTTTTCTTACAACAATCAATTTTTATATTATCAAACAGGTGAGCGTGTTTAGAAAAAGCGCCTGGTCATACATGCATAGCAGAGATCAATTTTATCTTCATCAGTTCGGAGAAGCCGAACCAGATTTGAATTACAGAAATCCCGTTGTCGCAGAAGAAATGAAAGTAGGTCATATATTTACTACAATATTAGAACCAATTATGCCTCAACATAAATTTATATATATATGACCTCAGCATCAGGTATATGACATTAATTGATTTTGTGTAATTATCATGATAATACAATCACTTGGTACCATCGAACTGGTTTCATGATGCAAGAGATAATGGTTAGGTTAGGTTAATAATTATGTTGTTATTTGCTAAAATTTGTAAGTATTTGAAGCTTCTGTGACCAGTCTCGTTTTAAGCAAATGGTATATTTGCCAAAGTCAATTAAAAGTAAAATTAGTATTAAATCGTGTCTGACGTGATACTAGAAGTAATTGATTACGTATTATAACGAAAGAAATTCTATTATCATGACACGTGAAGGGCTCATCTGGTCTTTGTTGTATTTGACGAAAATCGCAGTTCTTAAAATGTATTCATATTTTTATTTTCATTAAAGAACAATATGCATAGACCAGAAGATAAGTGCGTTTTGGAAAGTTAAAAACATAGTTAAATCCGATTTTTACAGAACGTCGTAAAATACTGGTTAGAGAAAGGAGTTGCTGGAATGCGACTTGGTTCCATAAATTATCTTTATGAAACTGATAAAGACGTCTTTGGTGGACATTTCCCCGATGAACCATTATCTGGAAAACCAGGATTGGGCCCTGATGACTACAATTATTTAGATCATATTTACACAAAGGATCAAGAAGAAACATTTGACATTGTGTCGCAGTTCAGAGATGTCTTTGATTCTATAACTGTAAGGGATAATTTCACCAGGTATGTAATATCATTGAAATCAATACTAGGGGAAAATTACCTCAAATTTTATTTATTGAACTAAAACAAACTATACTAAAACACTTGAATTAAGTACAAGTTCTACATCATTCCTTGATTTTGATCTATAATAATCGTTTTATTTTATAAAGATTTTTCTTATAAATTTTTACACATAGGAACATTTCTTTAATGTGGCTGATCTGTTCTTGTATCAGAGACTCCCGCTCTTCGGTAACCTCCGTATGTGTGTGTGTTGTGTTTTTTTGGTGTTTTTGTGATTTTGTATTATTAACTTTATTTTTTTAGAATAATGATGACGGTAGCAAGCACTGGTATTAAAAATGCAGTACGATATTATGGTGATAGTGTTCACAATGGCGCGCACATTCCTGTCAACAACGCTTTAATAGGCGAAATCACCAAGGAGTCAGATGCTAGGGATATAAAATTCGTCGTCGATCGATGGCTGTCATACAAGCCACTTGGGAAGCATGCAAACTGGGTGGTAAGTTACCAGATATCAGATGCTTAGCTGAGATGATTTATTGCCTGAGTATCGCCTTCTTATCTATCGGATCGACACTTACAACTAACATAACGACTATTGTACCTTGGGATGTGTCATTGAGTAGTAGTGTTCCATTAATATTAATTTTACAATACTATTATTAAATTATACAATGACATTTGATAAGTTTTTATTTGGTAGGAAGTCAGAGTTGTCTTCACAATGACTGATCTTGAAAATTTCCAGTATAATCGTTCGTTTGGTATAATTGTAAGTTTACATATATGTGGACATATCAAACAAAAAAAATTTCCATTTCGCGAATACTAGATATCGAAATGACACTGATTTTACGGAATTTATAGCGATCTTTGAGTTAAAATTAAACGCTGTAAATTCTAAAAAATTACCTTAGCCTCTCCTAGTGTAGTGATCTAAGATAGGCTAGACCGATCCAAAGAGAGGACCAACCAGGGCTGGTAACCTTTACGTGAAGGATTAACGGATTGAGAGATACTGATTATACTCTACATGAAGAAGGCGGGTTAGTGCTCGAAACAACATTGAATTTTTTTTAGGATCGCAAATTTTTTCAATCTTACACCATTCGATCATCAGGAATAACATAGCTTTTAAAAACGAAAAGAACAAACAATTTTTAAAATTACTTCGATAGTTTCTGCGAGTACCTCACTAAACTTGTAGGCCCACAAAGCAAGACCTTGAATTATATTATAATTCTGATATTGACGAGTATTTTAGCGTATATGTTAATAAGTCATTTTGTTTTTAATTAATTTTAGACTGGAAATCACGACAAAAGCCGTGTTGCGTCACGTTTCAGACCAGAACTAGTAGATGCCTTCAATATGCTCGTGTTGTTGCTTCCTGGAATAGCATTTACGTACATGGTAAGGTATATTTCGCTACTGATACTGAACATATGCTTCTCTCAAATCTTGGTGCAGTAGTTACCAATTGTAGTGCAATGATACATCACATTTATTTTTACTTCTATCTTTTATCTTATGACTTTTTAATTCCAATTGCGTACTAAAACAATTCCCAACTTAAAAGATGCAGCGACGTTTAAAGGAAAATAATAAAAAACACAAAAACCTTAATATACTTCAAATATACTACCTCCTATAAAATTTCACCACACCATAGGTTGACTGGTAGATAATGCCTATAGTTAATCCAATTCGCCGAACCCAAAAATCCCTCTAATGTTTATTACAGATGAGTTATGGGGAGCAGTATCACTTGTGTGGGTACTGGCAGTAAGTTCACCAACCCGCTTGCCTAGCGTGTTAGTATGGGCGAATCATGTATGCCTGATCTTACCGATGCTTTATTCGAGAGGTGTATGTTCAGTAGTAGACTAAAATAGGCTGAAATATTAGAAATAATAATGGAAAGATTTGCTATAGTCTCCTGTATCAGTCACCTACCTCAGACGATGTTGTTTGTTACCGGTTTAGTTTACGTTGATTATTGTATCTACCTGTTAGAGGCGACTAGTGTTTCCCTTAGTCGACTTTGTGTCGCCCACTGCATGAGATGGGGACAGATTCTTTGACATCATCGCCACGTGGACTTCTCCTATATCATTATTCAGCGATTTACTATTGGTAATGATTAGTTTATTTTATACAACGCTAAAAACCGTATTGAAGTTGGCAATATTTGTTAAGGGCGAAGAAATTGGCATGGTAAACGGATTCGTGCCATGGACTGAAACGAAAGATCCCCTGGCATGTAATACGGACGACCCTATCAATTTTATTGAAGTGTCACGCGACCCAGTCCGCACACCATTTCAGTGGAGTAATGGAAAAAATGCAGGTAAACATGAACATCTTTCAACGAAAGACCCTTCAGCGTATTATCGATTTATGCATTATGTTGACTTTTATATTATAATAGGCTATATATTGATAATCGACATGTCTTATGTTACAAGGTTCTTGTGTTAAATATGGAAAGGGATTTCATTAAAAATATTTAATTTTCCGTGTGCAAGATTAAATATATATAGAAGCATTAATACTAAAACAATGTTACGGGCTATGTGGTATTCCATCTCAGTCCTCTGAGGTGGTAAAGGTGTAACTTCTTCGATTAACGTTATTTGTAGTTGTCTATGCAGGCTGCAGGAGCCACTTACCATTAGGTGGATTGTGAAATCGTTTTTACCCTTACATCCAATAAAAAAAAATATAAACAAAAGTATAGGTACTTATTAAAAATGTACCGATGTATCCTAATTTTAAATATAACATAGGTCTTATATTAAATTAAATATTTCAGATCTGTCTGTACGACGCCGGGATGCTTCGTTAGTTATAATAATATATAAACGAGGTTCGAAGTACGCTGCTAGTTTCCTCATTGACTACTTTCTACATAATTACCAGTTTAAAAGTCTACTGACTAATCCAATTGCTATTATGTGCACCTTATTTATTTCTAGCGCCGGACCAAATTAGTATTTTCTATCAAACTCACATATAAAGTGTTTGTGAAAAGGACGACTAATTATAGAAATTTAGTTCTATGAACCCGAGAACTGAAGCCGGAGATATTTTATAAATATATATAGAAGCATTAATACTAAAACAATTCCAACTTAAAAGATGCAGCGACGTTTAAAGGAAAATAATAAAAACACAAAAACCTTAATATACTTCAAATATACTACCTCCTATAAAATTTCACCACACCATAGGTTGACTGGTAGATAATGCCTATAGTTAATCCAATTCGCCGAACCCAAAATCCTCTAATGTTTATTACAGATGAGTTATGGGAGCAGTATCACTTGTGTGGGTACTGGCAGTAAGTTCACCAACCCGCTTGCCTAGCGTGTTAGTATGGGCGAATCATGTATGCCTGATCTTACCGATGCTTTATTCGAGAGGTGTATGTTCAGTAGTAGACTAAAATAGGCTGAAATATTAGAAATAATAATGGAAAGATTGGCTATAGTCTCCTGTATCAGACACCTACCTCAGACGATGTTGTTTGTCACCGGTATAGTTTACGTTGATTATTGTATCTACCTGTTAGAGGCGACTAGTGTTTCCCTTAGTCGACTTTGTGTCGCCCACTGCATGAGATGGAGACAGATTCTTTGACATCATCGCCACGTGGACTTCTCCTATATCATTATTCAGCGATTTACTATTGGTAATGATTAGTTTATTTTATACAACGCTAAAAACCGTATTGAAGTTGGCAATATTTGTTAAGGGCGAAGAAATTGGCATGGTAAACGGATTCGTGCCATGGACTGAAACGAAAGATCCCCTGGCATGTAATACGGACGACCCTATCAATTTTATTGAAGTGTCACGCGACCCAGTCCGCACACCATTTCAGTGGAGTAATGGAAAAAATGCAGGTAAACATGAACATCTTTCAACGAAAGACCCTTCAGCGTATTATCGATTTATGCATTATGTTGACTTTTATATTATAATAGGCTATATATTGATAATCGACATGTCTTATGTTACAAGGTTCTTGTGTTAAATAAGGAAAGGGATTTCATTAAAAATATTTAATTTTCCGTGTGCAAGATTAAATATATATAGAAGCATTAATACTAAAACAATGTTACGGGCTATGTGGTATTCCATCTCAGTCCTCTGAGGTGGTAAAGGTGTAACTTCTTCGATTAACGTTATTTGTAGTTGTCTATGCAGGCTGCAGGAGCCACTTACCATTAGGTGGATTGTGAAATCGTTTTACCCTTACATCCAATAAAAAAAAAAAATTAAAAAAAGTACTGTGAACTAAGTACTGCCTCTTAGGCATGGTTGTTAATCATGTTTATTTATGTTTGATTAAGTATTTTATCGTTTTAGGTGGTATAATGACGATACATACGTAATAGTTATGAATATCGGTAAAGCGTATCAAGTCGTGAATGTAACATCTTTCGATTTAGTTTTCGGTCAATTAGAAGTTGAAGTAAGCAGTGTTTTATCTTCAAGGACTTATAAGTATGTAACTAAATACCTAATTTTTTTCAATTCGTTTCATTATTTCAGTTATTTTTATTATTAATAATATTTCAGTGATAACGTTTTGGCAAATTATTTGGATTTGTCGGCGGACGAAGCTTTAGTGTTACGGATGCAGGTATAATAACAAATTATTCATTAAAAGCCGGATTTCAAATGGCATATTTGAATAATGAAATTTAAATTATATAACTTGTGTAACAAATTCAATTTATTGTTTATCTTGTATTGTTTATGTAATTGCCTAAAATATATTAAAATATTTTATTCGGCGTATTATGTCTTGTTTCCTTTCGAATAAAAGTAATTAATAAATCTCTCCAAGATACAAGGAAATTATTATCTCATGTACTTATGATAAACATTAAACTCACCATGGGCTTCAATTCAGATAAAATTATTATCTTCTTATAGTTTGATTGTCGTTATATCCTACACTCGAAATATGAAATATTTATCATTATTTATCGATATCTTATGCAATTAATGAAATTATAATGTTTATGTACAATTAAATCATTGGTTTCCGCTTTTAAGTAGAATAAATAAATGTATGGTAAATATTCGATAACCTTTTGGCGCAGTGCACAGTATACCTGTCCGGTGAGTCTCGGATCTCCGGATTCAGATCTCAGATAAATTAAATTTTAGTGTGAATTAGTATGTTCATATCGGGGGTATTATTCTGTTACTTGTCTCGGCCACTTCATCTAGCTCCGGTTTTATCGCATAAGAGCTACATCGGGCTCGGCAAAATAATGATGGATCTTTTGATCAGAAGCTATCATCTGCATAGAGTGTATTATATTGCACGACATTTTATTTCTGATAATTGGTGTACAATAAAATTCATTAATTTCATTTGGTCGGCAGATATCGCTAACTAAATACACTAGGAAACCCATGCATTTATATATATTTTAAACATCACATTTTCGGTTAATATATGAAGTTGGTAACATTTTTATATTTCCGAAACCGATAAAATATTAATGTAAATAAATACTTACAGAAATGGTAGTTCAGATGCATACAGAATTACATCATTTTTGTCACGAAAGTTATGTTTTGGATCTTCACTAAAGTACTTTTTTGGCCGAGAGTTGAGATAAATATAAAATTTTATAAATATGTGTTTTTGAATTGTAAATAGTTACTACAATATTTATTATCATAATATGTCTAAGCAGGTTTGGCATAATCGCATTGGAATTGGAAAATGGGTTGCAGACAGCAATACTAAATGCCTCACAACTTAGACAATGCTACTGGTCTGTGTATTAACCGCTGATATATAACGATGCCATGGTAGCCCAGTGGTCAGGGTGCTCGTTTTAGTTTCATAGTAATCGACTGTCCAGGGTTTGATCTCCGCTGCCGGAACCCTTAAAATCATTAAAAGAAATTTTAAGTGCCGAATCTACAAACTGCACGGTCGTGAAGAAAAACAACGTAAGGAAATCTGCATGTCAGAATATGCGTAATATTATAATTATTTCGAGGCCATGTCAATCTGCACTGTAGTAGAGAGGCGGATACTTCCCGGCTCTAAAACCCTGTCATATAATGAGAGGAGGCCTTCGACCAGAAGTAGGATATTTTCAGGCTGTAACTTCACTGGTCTCTTTTATGTAATGGTAATTTCGATGTTTGCCGGATATGAATGTATATATATACCCGCGGAATAAGATGGACCCAAGTTATGACCTAAGCACAAACAAAAAAACTTGAAATATTTTCTTAGCTCCGTAGCGAAAGAAATGGTTTCGTTTTTCAATAGATATTATTCGCTGATACGTAGCAAATAATCTTGTATTTTTAACGAAATTTACATAGGAGTGGTTTTATTAAAATTTTGTTATTTTGCTCACAGGCAAAACGACAGATACTAGTAACAAAGTGTCAATTGATATTTACAGAGTGCTTTTACATTTTATCGTCTATAACACTTAATCTCATGTTGTTGTCATATCTACTAATATTCTCTCTTTATGGTGTTTGTATATAACAAGTTGCATTTAGTATACAACAGAAAACAATCTTAACTATCAAAATAATGATGATGTTTATGTAGGCTGTGGAGGCAGCAATGACAATTTGAATGATCGCTTAAATATTATATTATTATTATAGTTTAAATTAAAAAAAAACATAGTAGCTAAGAGGCCAAATGCAGGCTTAAACACCAGCTCGCGGGTGACCTGGGTTCGATTCCCGGTGCCAGCACCACTCACATGGTTAATTGTAATTTTAACTGACACATTGGCTTTAAATAAATCAAATAAATGACTGACTAGTGAATCTTCCTTAGACTGGCCCTACTCACTGCGTTGGGCATGCGGGCTTACTAGTGACGCTGCTCCAATTACTTATATGAAGGATTTGGGTTTGGCATATACGGGTGGATATTTCGACATCGAAGCTACCCTGCTTGCAGGTTTGCTTTTTAACCAGTGCAGGCAAAGTTAACATTTTATTTTTAACGAAATTTACATAGGAGTGGTTTTATTGAAATTTTGTTATTTTGCTCACAGGCAAAACGACAGATACCAGTAACAAAGTGTCAATTGATATTTACAGAGTGCTTTTTACATTTTATCGTCTATAACACTTAATCTCATGTTGTTGTCATATCTACTAATATTCTCTCTTTTATGTAATGGTAATTTCGATGTTTGCCGGATATGAATGTATATATATACCCGCGGAATAAGATGGACCCAAGTTATGACCTAAGCACAAACAAAAAAACTTGAAATATTTTCTTAGCTCCGTAGCGAAAGAAATGGTTTCGTTTTTCAATAGATATTATTCGCTGATACATAGCAAATAATCTTGTATTTTTAACGAAATTTACATAGGAGTGGTTTTATTGAAATTTTGTTATTTTGCTCTCAGGCAAAACGACAGATACCAGTAACAAAGTGTCAATTGATATTTACAGAGTGCTTTTACATTGTATCGTCTATAACACTTAATCTCATGTTGTTGTCATATCTACTAATATTCTCTCTTTTATGTAATGGTAATTTCGATGTTTGCCGGATATGAATGTATATATATACCCGCGGAATAAGATGGACCCAAGTTATGACCTAAGCACAAACAAAAAACTTGAAAATTTTCTTAGCTCCGTAGCGAAAGAAATGGTTTCGTTTTTCAATAGATATTATTCGCTGATACATAGCAAATAATCTTGTATTTTTAACGAAATTTACATAGGAGTGGTTTTATTGAAATTTTGTTATTTTGCTCACAGGCAAAACGACAGATACCAGTAACAAAGTGTCAATTGATATTTACAGAGTGCTTTTTACATTTTATCGTCTATAACACTTAATCTCATGTTGTTGTCATATCTACTAATATTCTCTCTTTTATGTAATGGTAATTTCGATGTTTGCCGGATATGAATGTATATATATACCCGCGGAATAAGATGGACCCAAGTTATGACCTAAGCACAAACAAAAAACTTGAAAATTTTCTTAGCTCCGTAGCGAAAGAAATGGTTTCGTTTTTCAATAGATATTATTCGCTGATACATAGCAAATAATCTTGTATTTTTAACGAAATTTACATAGGAGTGGTTTTATTGAAATTTTGTTATTTTGCTCACAGGCAAAACGACAGATACCAGTAACAAAGTGTCAATTGATATTTACAGAGTGCTTTTTACATTTTATCGTCTATAACACTTAATCTCATGTTGTTGTCATATCTACTAATATTCTCTTTATGGTGTTTGTATATAACAAGTTGCATTTAGTATACAACAGAAAACAATCTTAACTATCAAAATAATGATGGATCTTTGATCAGAAGCTATCATCTGCATAGAGTGTATTATATTGCACGACATTTTATTTCTGATAATTGGTGTACAATAAAGTGTATTTCATTCATTCATTTCACCCTCGTGCTTTCTGAAATTACGACTTTCCTACCATAGTTAGCTTCAACAAAAGATTAATAACCCGCGTCAAGGAATACATAGCTGTAATACATAGCCACTGAGGAAGTCTGTAGTCTTTAGATTTGACAGACCACATATCCTCGCAACAAATACTTTTAAAAACTTTTACACTCCACTCCACCCCACAATCCTCGCTTTTGAAATATATATTAAATTTATTCTTACACCCCACATTTATTTAAACTTAATTTTTTAAATCTAAACTAAAAATTTAAAACTATCAGCGTATTCGAACAACCTATGATTACTCATGGGCAATTGTCACTGGAAAACGTTTTATCAAGAAAACCGGTGACAAATCTTCCTGGCAATGATAAGACAACTTGAGCATCCCTTCTTAAGTTCAACGCGAGGTTCTTATGCCTCATTGTATCGCCGTTAGTTTTACTGGAAGCATCACATTTGATCATGAGGGCAGTAATTTTTCTGCCACTTTTAGCACTTTTGTGTGCTGGCACTGTAATAAAGCAGAATAAAGAAAGGAGACTAGAATGGTGGGAGACAATAATTTTCTACCAAATTTATCCACGTTCTTTTGCTGATAGCAATGGAGATGGCATTGGCGATCTGAATGGTAAGACGCAAAAGATATTCATAGTTACATCTGTTTATGATTATCGACAGTAAATAAATTATCTTCTAGGTACTACGCATACATCTTAAAATTATTTTCTAGGTATTACATCAAAACTAGAATATGTTAAAGAAATCGGTGCTGGAGCAATATGGCTCTCGCCAATATTTCAGTCACCAATGTATGATTTGGTTATGATATTTCCGACTTTTACGCTATCCATGATGAATACGGGACCATGGAAGATTTTGACGCATTACTTGAAAAAGCAAATGAATTAGGTAAGTTAACATTTTATTTTTATAAGTATTTTATTATTAACATGTTAATAATGATTTCTTGTATTTACGCGAGTACTACACATTTGAAATGAAACTTTTATATATTGGTTTTTATCGCGTTTCGGGCGCTTTACAGCACCCGTGGGCACAGAGGTACTGAAGTGTTTGACGTCCTGATGTCATTGTTAACACGGCTACCGTCAGTTTTATAATTATTAATTTTTGGTCCGGTCTACGCAGAATGAGCTCACGATATTATTGGAACATCTTGAGACCTCAACAACAAAAGAACTAAACTACACGACGGTGGAGTGGTATACTTGGTGTTGGATTTAATCTTGATAATTACCGGACCCCAGCAGGTGGTAGCACACAGCCATCTTTTCTATTAAAATTAGGATGTTTTTTTTACTTAAATAGCCTCGGGAATCATCCTTGGCAGGAATCAGTGTTCTTTTACGCGGACATCTCGTCTGTCAAATCCATTACCATTAGTTACGGCGATCTAGAATATGATGACAAACTTCAGAGTACCCAAAGCGTCTATGTTCTACATCAGCAATGTGTTCCTTGGCACGGGTTTTTAATTGATATTGCCCACCACATTTACAATCAAGCTTGTACACTAATGCACCTTGAAGAGGTATATTACACTTGACAGATGGTATAAACTGACTAATCTTTCTTGTAAAAAGTTTAGATCGAAGCTCTCTTTAAACTATAGCCGATTTATCTGTGACTCCTTTGATGTATGGTAATACAGCAGGCATTAGCTCGACTGTGGGCGTCTTCACTCGGTCACTGTGACGGAGACCCAGGACCCAAATCTTGTTGTCGTCCAGTACTTGCTTGACATGCAGAAGGTCGGTGGCGAAATGTTTATTGTCACAGACCTCTCTCCAAAATGGTTGCCTGGTAGAGATCGCTTCTAAGCGATAAGCCCGCCAATTGTACCTTTGTGTATTTTGTTTTTTTTCCTATTTTTGCTATCGGTGTACAATAAAGTGTATTTCATTCATTCATTTCACCCCTCGTGCTTTCTGAAATTACGACTTTCCTACCATAGTTAGCTTCAACAAAAAGATTAATAAAAAACCGGCGTCAAGGAATACATAGCTGTAATACATAGCCACTCGAGGAAGTCTGTAGTCTTTAGATTTGACAGACCACATATCCTCGCAACAAATACTTTTAAAAAACTTTTTACACTCCACTCCACCCCACAATCCTCGCTTTTGAAATATATATTAAATTTATTCTTACACCCCACATTTATTTAAACTTAATTTTTTTAAATCTAAACTAAAAAATTTAAAACTATCAGCGTATTCGAACAACCTATGATTACTCATGGGCAATTGTCACTGGAAAACGTTTTATCAAGAAAAACCGGTGACAAATCTTCCTGGCAATGATAAGACAACTTGAGCATCCCTTCTTAAGTTCAACGCGAGGTTCTTATGCCTCATTGTATCGCCGTTAGTTTTACTGGAAGCATCACATTTGATCATGAGGGCAGTAATTTTTCTGCCACTTTTAGCACTTTTGTGTGCTGGCACTGTAATAAAGCAGAATAAAGAAAGGAGACTAGAATGGTGGGAGACAATAATTTTCACCAAATTTATCCACGTTCTTTGCTGATAGCAATGGAGATGGCATTGGCGATCTGAATGGTAAGACGCAAAAGATATTCATAGTTACATCTGTTTATGATTATCGACAGTAAATAAATTATCTTCTAGGTACTACGCATACATCTTAAAATTATTTTCTAGGTGGCTTGCAAAAGTTTAGATCGAATCTCTCTTTAAAATATAGCCAATTTATCTGTGACTTCTTTGATGTATGGTAATACAGCAGGCACTCGCTCGACTGTGGACGGCTTCACTCGGTCACTGTGACGGAGACCCAGGACCCAAATCTTGTTGTCGTGCAGTACTTGCTTCACATGCAGAAGGTCGGTGGCGAAATGTTTATTGTCACAGACCCCTCTCCAAAATGGTTCCCTGGTAGAGATCGGTTCTAAGCGATAAGGCCGCCAATTGTACCTTTGTGTATTTTGTTTTTTTTTTATTTACTTTTTTTTCCTATTTTTGCTATCGGTGTACAATAAAGTGTATTTCATTCATTCATTTCACCCCTCGTGCTTTCTGAAATTACGACTTTCCTACCATAGTTAGCTTCAACAAAAAGATTAATAACCCGCGTCAAGGAATACATAGCTGTAATACATAGCCACTCGAGGAAGTCTGTAGTCTTTAGATTTGACAGACCACATATCCTCGCAACAAATACTTTTAAAAAACTTTTTACACTCCACTCCACCCCACAATCCTCGCTTTTGAAATATATATTAAATTTATTCTTACACCCCACATTTATTTAAACTTAATTTTTTTAAATCTAAACTAAAAAATTTAAAACTATCAGCGTATTCGAACAACCTATGATTACTCATGGGCAATTGTCACTGGAAAACGTTTTATCAAGAAAAACCGGTGACAAATCTTCCTGGCAATGATAAGACAACTTGAGCATCCCTTCTTAAGTTCAACGCGAGGTTCTTATGCCTCATTGTATCGCTGTTAGTTTTACTGGAAGCATTACATTTGATCATGAGGGCAGTAATTTTTCTGCCACTTTTAGCACTTTTGTGTGCTGGCACTGTAATAAAGCAGAATAAAGAAAGGAGACTAGAATGGTGGGAGACAATAATTTTCTACCAAATTTATCCACGTTCTTTTGCTGATAGCAATGGAGATGGCATTGGCGATCTGAATGGTAAGACGCAAAAGATATTCATAGTTACATCTGTTTATGATTATCGACAGTAAATAAATTATCTTCTAGGTACTACGCATACATCTTAAAATTATTTTCTAGGTATTACATCAAAACTAGAATATGTTAAAGAAATCGGTGCTGGAGCAATATGGCTCTCGCCAATATTTCAGTCACCAATGTATGATTTTGGTTATGATATTTCCGACTTTTACGCTATCCATGATGAATACGGGACCATGGAAGATTTTGACGCATTACTTGAAAAAGCAAATGAATTAGGTAAGTTAACATTTTTAAATCATTGGTATGCTTGTTTACGAGTACCATTTTCCTAACTTTGGAAAAAAAGTGGCTCATCAACTACTACAATTTTTACGCAGTCCCCTGCAACTTGGAAAACCAGGAGATTTGAAATACCTAGACACAGCTAAAGTTAAACTATATTATATTGAAAGAAAAAAGCGACTTCAAATGTATCCCGTACTGGTTACATTAAACCTTGCTTTTTTTTTCTATACCTCCTCTTTTCTTCTATAGTTACGAAAAATATATAAAAAATCTGTTGTCTTTGTACACACAATGAACGTTTGTATATTTTTGAACATTTCAGGTATTAAGGTTGTATTGGACTTGGTTCCAAATCATACATCAAATGAAAGTGTATGGTTTCAAGAGGCTCTAAACGGAAATGAAAAATATTACAATTATTTTGTTTGGGAAGATGGAGTGATCGACGAGAATGGAAATAGGCAGCCTCCAAATAATTGGGTAATGTAATAAAAATTATTAATTGAAATAGTTGTTTTAACTATTCTAAGAAGATAATGTTCAATAAGGAAAAAACAATTGGTATTGCTAAAAATAACATCAGAAAATTAAAATATAGCGTTAGTACAAGAAAGTTGTTGGAAAATTTTCAAACTATGAAATATGCATACGTTTCAAAATGTTATATGTTTTCAGCTCAGTCAATTTAGAAACAGTGCTTGGGAATATAGAGAAGAAGTCGGAAAATACTACCTACATCAGTTTGTTGTTGGACAACCTGATTTAAACTACCGCAACCCAGACGTTGTCGAAGAAATGAAGGTACTTATTTTGTACTTTTTTCGCCGTGACATTTAAATTTTTGTTCTTTAGTAGCAATAAAATTATATTATGCTATACTATGTCTGCGCTCCTGGTACAAACGGGTTTGTTTAGGTACGGTGATTAAGTAAAGCTGCTATAGGCACCTACATATTTGAGTTGATATTGTGCTTGAGTCTTTCGGTCAGCGATAATTATTTGGGCTTCACAAAATGTATGTTTCGGCTTGGAGATCGTGTCGCGTCTATGCTCTCTAAGTATCTTAAATCTCAGATCATTCCATTTTAGTACTCTAGTACTATATTAGTCAGATTTAAACACAATGGCGCTGAAAGTTTGTTTTTATTTCTTCTATTTATTTCATTGAGATAGTATATTTTTCATATTCTCATTTGACCCATTTCTTTCCCACAGAACATTATCCGTTTCTGGCTGGACAAGGGTGTAGCAGGATTTAGAGTGGACGCCGTAAACTGCTTATTTGAAGTTGATAAAGAACTACACGGCGGAAAGTATCCCGATGAGCCATTATCAGGCAGAACTGACGTTGACTCGGAGTCTTATGATTATCTCTCACATATTTACACAAAAGATCAAAATGAAACCTATTACATGGTTTATGAATGGCGAGATGTGTTTAATGAATACTTCGTAAAAGACGGTCTAGCTAGAGTAATGATGACTGAAGTATATGCTTCAGTTCAAAATGTTGTAAGGTACTTCGGTGAAGGTGAAAGACAAGGAGCTCAGATGCCCTTTAATTTTAATTTAATAACCGACGTAGATGCATCTTCTTCTGCCCCTGATATCAAACATGCTATTGACAAATTCTTAACTTATAAGCCAGTAGATAAACATGCCAACTGGGTGGTAAGTATTACCATAAACTACAACTATATAACGATTGAAAATACATTTTTCTTCCTTACCTACTTTTATTTTGTTCATAGGTTGGCAATCATGATAACCATCGCATGGCATCCCGATACGGTTCATCTTTGGTTGATGGAATAAATATGATCGTCTTGCTGTTACCAGGAGTTGGTGTGACTTATATGGTATGGAAAACAAAATAACAAGTCGTTAACTGTGATTTGAGGTTATTTTATAGATAAAAAGAATATTAAAAAAAATAGTTCAAAATTCATTAATTTACATAATTTTTATATCAAAAACAGTAGTTTAAACGAAAGTAATATCATTCTAACTCTATTATATTTAATTATTGTAGGGGGAGGAGCTTGGCATGTTAAACGGGAACGTTAGTTGGAAAGATACAGTGGATCCCTCCGGGTGTAATACAAACGACCCAATCAATTACGTCAAAAGTTCGAGAGACCCAGAAAGGACACCATTCCACTGGAATGCGGAGAAAAATGCTGGTATGCTGTAACTATAAAAGAGCTTTGAAATTTAATATAAATTATAACAATTTAATATGTAATAGTTTTGACACTAAAATGCAAATAAAAATTTACTGAAAAGCTCTTGGTAACTTTGAAAATGTACAAACTGTGTTAATTCATAGTCAAAAGTCAGGAAAGAAGCAGCACTTTTTTAAATTTATGGTTTCTAAATGTTTGCGAGTCATTACAGGATTTTCTACCGCTAACAAAACTTGGTTACCAGTAGCTGAGGGTTATGAGACTTTAAACGTTGAGGTTCAAAAAGCAGCTAAAAGGTCTCATTTAAAAGTTTATCAGGCCTTAGCTGATCTTCGTCAGAACAAAGTATTTAGATATGGACGTTACGACTCCCTGGCTTTAAACAAAGATGTGTTTGTCTTTAAAAGGTGAGGTATTTCATATTCAGAATTATTACTATGATAGAAAAAAAAACAAGTCTGAATTTAAATTCCCTTAAAATAAATGGTGAGAACGTGTAATTTTATGCATACCAAACAGTTATTTAAATATAAAGAGCTATAATTTTAAATTCCCCGGTATCATTATTGTTTGGTCACTTTTTTGCTGAAAATATTTAACATCTTAAAAGTCGACGTTCACTATACACAGATTCTCTTACGTTGCCGTTATATGATACCATGATATTTTTTTTTTCATACCTTGTAGGTGGTATAAAAGAGAGACTTATTTGGTGGTGGTGAATATGAGGGACACCAAACATGTCGTGGATTTGACATACTTCGAAAACGTTTTAGGAAATGTTTCCGTTGTTGTCAGGAGTATCCAATCTCCGAAAAATGTGGGGTGAGTTTAACTAAGTAATACACATAATATATTTTTTTGACAAATACACTGTAAAAAATAATAACATGTGTAAATAGAGTATAATAATAGACTTAATATTTACTTTACTTCGTAACTTTACTGTAATTTCAACTTGTAATTGTAATACAACAACAAATATTTGTAATTGTAATAGGTGATCTTTTTGTCATGCTATACAATAGTAATGTGTATAGTAGAAATACTTTAACTTATTACGTACTTGCGTCATTTGTAATAATTGTCCGTGTTTTTATTTCAGAGAAACGTTCAAGGCGTCCGCTCTGCCAGTAGCTGGGCACGAGAGCATTGTTCTAAAGCTGCGCTAAAGATATATTTCTATGAATTGAATAAATTATTTACTCTGAAAATATTATTGTTTGTTGTCGGAATCTTATGTGCATAAATCGTAATTAAATGTTTTCTACAATTTTTATTATAATGATTATTTATACTTGTTAGAAATAATAATGAAATGACGATGATGATATACCTACCTACCTACAACTTTCGAATACTAGCATCAGTTGTCAACTGAGCAGAATATACTATAGTATTAAGCTCTTCTTGATTTTCTAAATCTTTTTATTCTTGATGGCTCCCATAGTCTTGTGTTTTTTCTCATTTATAATCACTTGCTTGCGTACCCCGCCCTTCTTTTACATCATACTTTTATCAGTTCTCTACGCCAAGATTGTCTGGAAGAGATCTTTTTTTTAGAGATAAACCGTGTCTTTTTAAATTTTATTTTTCTTATTCTAACTAGTGTTGTAGAATAAAGAATGTAAATTAAATAAATGTTATAAATTTAACGTACGCAAGTATAACATTACTCAGAAATAGTCACTGGTCTTTACCGTCCCATATCTCATGTAACCCTGTGATGAAAGTCTGGGGAAGGGCTGATGCAGTATCAGCAGAAAAAGAATCAATGCTTTTAAAGCAAATATGAGTTAAAATAATAATTCTTAAGAATATAAAAATCGAGTTATTGCGCTAATTAGGCCAAAAAATCGGATCTCCGTTACGCAGGATACAAAATCGATTGCCATAAGTGATTGCAAACTGCCATAAGAACTATGTCGTCGGCAAATAAGCGATATCGGTCTATAGTTCTTCCATAGACAGTTATCAACTTTCTTGAAGATTAGGACAAACACGCTTCTCTTACACACATTTAAACAATTCCAACTTTAATAAAAGATGGAATCCGGAAATCCGGACGGACGGAACGAAAACTGTTTTGCAGTTGTTGAAGGATTACAAGTACTGGTTTTCCACCTGCTTTCAGATTCTCATCTGTAATTCTGTACTCACCCAGCGCCTTGCAATTTTTAAAACGTTTGAGAGCCAACCTAACTTTGCAAAGACTAATCCGGAGTGTTTTATGTTGCCATAAAGTCAGCCAGCTGTTGCCCTCTTCCGTTGCCATACTCCGAAGTTGCCCACTATAAGCTCATCGTCTTTTTTTACACATAGTTTTGCTTTAATGTCTTCTCGTGTAGTCAGTCTTAGAGCAATACATTGCTCTTAAAATATCATCAGGGGGTTTCGTGGTTGGTGTGCATGACCTCCAGAGTATACTCTTTGGCTATTCTGAGTATAAGATATGTGACCCCACTCGACACACTTTCGATCTTGTCACGTAATTGATGAGATATACATTTAAATTACACTTAAGTTTCATCTTCACTAAAATATGTTCTCATTTTTATTTACATACCATGTAGATTACCAGAAAATAGTGTTATGAAAATTTAACTCTTTTATCGGTCGAGATAGTTTTATACTAGTTTTATTCGTCGTTAAAATTTATGCTGCTTGCTTGGATAAGGGATTTGATATTCAAAGTAATTTACTGAATATACCTAATAAATAAATCGAAAATCTAGTAATCAAGCATTCAAGACATAAATAATAATGTCATTAATTAATGTATCATTTAATTAATATATCATTACTGCATTAAAGTTATATGTAACGAAAAATGGTTAAATTTTATAGTTACATCTAAATCTAAATATTCATTTTCTTCTTTACTTCATGAGCTTCTCTAAGTGTAGAACTAAGATAAGGTCAACGAGGGCTGTTAACCTTTACATGGAAGATTGACGGATGGATTCAGAGATTACTGATTACTCTCTACATGAAGGAGGCGGGTTAGTGGTCGAACGAATATCAAATTTTCTTTAGGATCCCAACATTTTTTTGCAATCTAACAAGCAAGCGTATGATCATCTGGAATAATACAGTATTCAAATAACGAAACAATTTTTAAAATCACTATAATAATTCTAATTAATAAAATTATTAATTAGAGTACTATAATAAATCCCAAGTTAAAAGACGCAGCGATGTTTTAATAAAGAATTCTTCTTCTTCTGCCACTGCTGCATCTCCTAATGGCCGTAAGGAAGAAAATACAATCGTTATCTTCAAGTGCCAACCTCGCCCGGAGGTGGTGTACTCTGTTAACAAACAATTATGTACGTGGTAGAGCTAACCAGTGGCCTTTGCTGCTGTTCGAATGGGCCAGCTCGACCACAACCTCGTAGAATACCGGCGTGAAGTAGAAGCATCTTTTGCTTCTGCGTTTCGTTCGGTGAGTGAGGTAACCGGAGGTCCAATCCTCTTCCCATCCTCATCCTCATTCTTCCTCCCAACTACCAAATATCCTTAAAGGCCGAAAACGCACCTGCAGGCCCTATGGTGTTGCAAATGTACATGGGCGACGATTATCATTTACCATCAGATGAGCTGCTTGCTCGTTTCCCATAAAAAAAAACAAAACAAAAGGGGCCCTGGTGACCGATCGATGATGATTGGATTTAGATTAGTGATAGGGAGCAGTATCACTAGTGTGAGGGTACTGGCTCTGCCTTCACCAATATGCTTGCCTAGGCGTGGCGTACTGAAGCTTTCTTTGAGACGCTTATGTTTAGCAGTAGACTAAAGTACGCTGAAATAGAAGAGATTGTAATGGTAAGATTGGCTATGATATTCTGTATCAGAAACTTCGTACCTCCGCGCTGTTGCCCGATACCAGCATCGTAAACGTTGTAGAAATTGACTATCGTATCCAGCTGTTAGAGGCAACTCGTGTTTCCGTTAGTCGACTTTGTGACCACAAAGGGATGAGATAGGGGCAGATTATTTAACTTCATCACCACATGGCCTTATTCTTCTATATCTTTGTTCAGCGTTTCACTTTTTGTGTATAATATATTTGTTTTTAATTTAAAATTACGCGAAAAAGCAAATTGAATTTTAACTATTTGTTAAGGGCGATGAAGTTCGCATAATAAACAGGTTCGTATCATGGACTGAAACTAAAGATCCCCTAGCATGTAATACGGACGACCCTATCAACTTTATAGAGGTGTCACGGGACCTAGACCGCACAACATTTTAGTGAAGTAATGGAAAAATACAGGTAAACATGAACATCTTTCAGCGACAGACCCTTCAGCACATTATCCATTCATGAGAGTATATTGACTTATACATAATAAGCAGTATATTGACTATCGGCATTACCTTATGTTACATTTGAGATTCTAGTGTTAAATTAAGGAATATAAAGATGTGGAATTTTATTTCAAAATATTTAATTTTCCTGATCAGAGAAAATTTAAATTAACATAACATAAACCCAAAACAAGGTTGATTAAAAACGAACACAATTCATAGAGAGCCAGTATAATTACAGGCTATGAGCCACACCAACTTAGTCCTCAGAGCTGATAATGCACTACGAAACGTTATATTCTTTAAAACAACAAAACACCATAAAAAACACTAAAATAAACTAGTTTAAAAAAAGTCGCAATCCGCGTTTGTCTGAGGACACATGTCAGTCAAACATTTCATGAGGAATTTTGACACGCATAAAACATTTAGTTTAAATATTTCAGATCTGTCTGTTCGATGCCAGCACGCTTACATGTTTACACTTTCACGTTAGTTATATAGGAATGAGTAATCGTTGATTACTTCATACATAATTATCAAAGGCTACTTACATGGTCACCAGAGCTTTGTTAGTTAGCCAGCAGGGTGCTACACGTGCAGGTGAGATTGATATTCAGAAAAAAAGATAATATTCCACATACACAATTGCGACCGTCAGGTGGCGGAAAGTCTATTAAAATTTGCGCTTTATTGGTGTGGCCTTAATTAATATGGTGATGATGATGGTGCCTGAAGCTGTACACAATTCACTTTATAATAGTGTAATCGGCAACCAATAATAACCTTTCGGGGGTACGACAAAAGTCATAAAAATTCCGTGTTATAATGTTTTTGTGGCATAGCGGTTAAGGCTCCTGCTCTGTGAAATACTACGCTCTATTAGGACACCCAAATAAAGCAGCAACGTAATGCTCTATTTCAAAACAAGTTTCAATGATTATTATATTTTTTATATACAAAAGATAACTCTTTTTATTTGTTTGTTGGTTTTTAAACAGCTCATAAGACTTGGCTCGCGGATGGTTATGAATGTTTAATCGTAGGAAACCAACGCTCAGCTATCCTTTCTCACTACCAAGTGTATTGGGCCTTGACTAATCTGCGCACGCGCCCTGTGATAGGACTCTACTATACAGTGATTCTGTCATTACTGAAGCATATTTTAATTCTGTGGTTAGTATTATAAAGTTGTTATAACCATAAAAGTTATAACAACTACATTATGTCATGGTTAATTAATTTAGAGTTATTTTTAGGATTAAAGGGAAAAAATCTTCATCTCCTAATGTCGCCGACACCTGCAATGATAAGAAAGACGTACACGATCTTGAGCCTGGATGATGCAGAAGGGTTAGCGAAAAATATAGGCTACAAAAATACAAAATACAGAGAGTTGACAGAAGAGCGACACTTGCACAGAATCGACGATGGATCGATTGTAACGTTTTCATGCTGTACTTTGTATGTTAAGAATGGGTTCTCCTACTAAATAATAATTCGGTCCATTGTGAGATGATTGAAATTTCTGCTACATGTCAATTATCCTTCGAAGTGAAGATACAGTGTTTTATTATTTATGACAATTCACACGTAATAGTAAAGTTGGGAAAGTAACATCTTCTGATTTAGAAGTTGAAGTAAGCAGTGTTTTATCTTCAAGGACTTATATGAATATAGATACTTTTTTTCAATTTGTTTTATTTTTTCAGTTATTTTTAACATTTACTTATATTACAGCGATAACGTTTTAGTGTTACGGATCCAGGTATAGTGACAAATTAATCGATTTCTAATGTTATATTTGTATAATGAAATTTTAGTTCGGTAAGATATGTAACATATTTAATTAGTGTTTATGTTGTTGTTTAAAAATATATTAAAACATTTTATGTGGGATGGGATGTAATATATTTTTGCTTTCAAATAAGTAATTAATAAATCTTTCCAAGACACAAGGAAAGTGTTACCTCCTGTACGTATGATAAGAGTTAAAGATACTATGGGCTTCAAGTCAGATACAATTATTATCTTCTTGTAGTATGATTGACATCATGTCTTACACTTGAAATGAATTTTTTATCGTTCTTTATCGATATCTTATGCAATTATTGAAATGACACTGTTTATGCTAGATTAAATCATTGGTTGCCGCTTGTTAGATGTAGAATAAATGGAATGGTATGGTAAATATGTGATAGGCTATATAGGATAGGCTCAGTTTTCAGTATACCAGCCCGCTGATGGATCCCGGATTCAATTTAAGTTAATTTTGGTGTGAATACATATTATGATCATATTTAGATGTATACAAGTATAGTTATGTTACGTGACTCGGATACTTCATGTAACTCCGGTCTTATCACAATAGCGCTACATCAAGCACGGGAAAATAAAGGCGGTCCTTCTGATCAGAAGCTATCATCTCCATAGATTTTTTCTGTAAATGCATAGTAACCGAGTGACCTGGGTTCAATCTCTGCTGCTAGAACTTCTAAAATTGTTAATAGAAATTTGAAGTGACGAAATTACAACGTGCTCGGCGATGAAGGGGGCCTGCATATCAGAGAAATAATAAAAATATGACTTCGAGGACATGCGAAGTCCATCAACCGGCACTGGAGCTGCATGCCGGATCCTTACCGGCTCTAAAACCCCCTCTTAAAATGTGAAAAGCCCTTTGCTCAACTGTGGGACATTTACAGGCTGTTACTTCACTGCTTACTTTTATGTAATGGTTATTTCGCCATTTGCAGGATTAGTATAATCATGAAATAAGATGAATCAAGTTATGACCAAAGCGTAAATAATAAAACTTAATTTTTTTAGAGGCTGTGAGCTCACTTAATCACCATTAAGTAATTAATAGCAATTAATTAGCTCGATCTGGTTTATGTACGGATTACCGGTGCCGGTACCAATACTATTGTTAATTGCAATTTTAACTAATAAATTTACCACGTTATTTGCTCTAAATAAATGTAATAAGCGGGTTGAACTAGCATTGAGTTTGGCACATACAGATGGATATTTCGACATCATTCGGTTGTCAGAACCTCATACTTTAGTCAGAAGGGTGAATCAGTGCATGTGAAGTTGACATTTGAAGAATAATGTTTTAAATTCACTCTCTCATCCCATATTTATTTTATCATTACTTATATTTTTAAAAACTTAAAAAAATACTAGCGGCAAGTGTCACTGGAAAAGTTTTTATCAAGAAAAACAGATGTCAAATCTTATTGATAAAGATAAGACAACTTGAGCATCCTTTCTTAAGTTCAACGCGAGGTTCTTATTTCACATTTTATCACTATTAGTGTTACTGGAAACAGTACATTTTACCATGAGGGCAGTAATTTTTCTGCCACTATTAGCGCTTTTGTGTAGTAGCAATGTAATAAAGCAGGATGAAGAAAGGGAACTGGAATGGTGGGAAACGACAATATTCTACCAAATATATCCACGTTCTTTTGCTGATAGCAATGAAGATGGCATTGGTGATCTAAATGGTAAGACGCAAAAGATATTCATAGTTACATCTGTTTATGATCATCGACTGTAAATAAATTATAATCTTAAAATTATTTTCTAGGTATTACATCAAAATTAGGATATGTTAAAGAAATCGGTGCTGGAGCAATATGGCTCTCGCCAATGTTTCAGTCACCAATGTATGATTTTGGTTATGATATTTCCGACTTTTACGCGGTCCATGATGAATACGGGACTATGGAAGATTTTGACGCCTTACTTGAAAAGGCAAATGAATTAGGTAAGTTACATTTTTAAATTATTAATATGTTTCTCTACAAGCACCATTGTTCTGCCTTTGGAAAAAATTTTACGCAGTCCTCTGCTACTTAGAAAACTAAGGGATATGAAATACCTAATCAAAGGTAAAGTTTTTAAAATTACATAGTTATATATGTAAGGATAATGGTAACAGGTTTCATTCGCTTTCCCCAGAATTGATTATATTTAAAGTAACCTTTTTTATGCCTCTAAATATCCATTTTGCTTTAACGTTAAATGAAACAGTTACCATAAAATTTTAAAAAACATTTGACACATTGACAATTTTTTTGGTACATTTCAGATATTAAGGTAGTATTAGATTTGGTTCCAAATCATACATCAAATGAAAGTGTATGGTTTCAAGAAGCTCTAAACGGAAATGAAAAATATTACAATTATTTTGTTTGGGAAGACGGAGTGATCGACGAGAATGGAAATAGGCAGCCTCCAAATAATTGGGTAATCTAATAAAAACTATTAATTGAAATAGTTTTATTAACTATTCTAAGAAAATGTACCATAAAAAAATTTAAAATTATATCGCTGGAAAACAGTATCAGCAAAAATAAAATAAAGCGTTAGTAGAAGAAAGTTGTTAGAAAATAATGCAAAAGTTTCAAACTGTTATATGCTTTTCAGCGCAGTCATTTTAGAGGTAGTGGTTGGGAATATAGAGAAGAAGTCGGAAAATACTACCTACATCAGTTTGTTGTTGGACAACCTGATTTAAACTACCGCAACCCAGACGTTGTCGAAGAAATGAAGGTACTATTATTGTACTTTTCTCGCTGTAACTTTTATATTTTTGTTCTTTAGTAGCAATAAAATTATATAAAGCTATAGTATATCTGCGCACCTAGTACAAACGGGTTTGTTTAGGTTTGACGATTACGTAAAGATGCTATAGGCACCTACATACTTGAGCTAAGACTGTGCTTGAGTATTTGGGTCGACAATAACTATTTGGGCAACACGAAATGTGTGTTTCGTATTGCCCAACGGTAACACCTGCCCTCTTAGTATTTTAAATCTCAGATCATTACGTATAGTAACCAGGTGGTTAGGTTTATATATAATGGCGCTGCACTTGTACATAATAAAACTGAACGAGTTATTTTATTTGTTTATTTTATTTAATTTTAGGAAGTATATTTTTCATGTTCTCATTTGACCCATTCCTTTCCCACAGAACATTATCCGTTTCTGGCTGGACAAGGGTGTAGCAGGATTTAGAGTGGACGCCGTAAATTGCTTATTTGAAGTTGATAAAGAACTACACGGCGGAAAGTATCCCGATGAGCCATTATCAGGCAGAACTGACGTTGACTCGGAGTCTCATGATTATCTCTCACATATTTACACAAAAGATCAAAATGAAACCTATTACATGGTTTATGAATGGCGAGAGGTGTTTGACGAATTCTTAGTAAAGGATGGTCTAGAAAGAGTCATGATGACTGAAGTATACGCTTCAGTTCAAAACGTTGTAAGGTACTTCGGTGAAGGTGAGAGAGAGGGAGCACAGATGCCCTTTAATTTCGATTTAATATCCGACGTAGATGCATCTTCTTCTGCCCCTGATATTAAACGTGCTGTTGACAAATTCTTGACTTATAAGCCAGTAGATAAAGATGCCAACTGGGTGGTAAGTATTATCGTAAACAACAACTTCTTATCGATTGAAAATACATTTTTATTCCTTATCTACTTTTATTTTGTCCATAGGTTGGCAATCATGATAACCGTCGCATGGCATCCCGATACGGTTCATTTTTAGTTGATGGAATAAATATGATCGTCTTGTTGTTACCAGGAGTCGGTGTGACTTATATGGTATGCAAAACAAAATATCTCGCCGTTAACAGTATTGCACAAAGAAAACGCTCGTTATCAATTCTTTGATGTTTTTTTTTATTCGTAACAGTAATAATACAAATTTATTTCAATGCTCATTAATTTAATTTCACAATTTTTTTATTAAAGGGAGAGGAGCTTGGCATGTTAGACGGGTACGTTAGTTGGGAAGATACAGTGGATCCCTCCGGGTGTAATACAAACGACCCAATCAATTACGTCAAAAGTTCGAGAGACCCGGAACGAACGCCATTCCACTGGAATGCGGAGAAAAATGCTGGTATGTACTTGTGCACTTTGAAATATGTATTTATAAATGTTTAAAAATTTACTGAAAACCTTATAGGTAATTTAGAAAATGTGTAATTTGTTCGAAGTCAGGAGAAAGGCAGAGTATTTTTTTATTTATAGTTTCTAAATGTATGCGAGTTATTACAGGATTTTCTACCGCTAGCAAGACCTGGTTACCAGTAGCAGAGAGTTATGAGACGATCAACGTTGAGGTTCAAAAAGCAACTGAAAGGTCTCATTTAAAAGTTTATCAGGCTTTAGCTGATCTTCGTCAGGACAAAGTATTTAGATATGGACGTTACGACTCCCTGGCTTTAAACAAAGATGTGTTTGTTTTTAGAAGGTAAGGTACTCGAATACATATGTTCAAATACAAGTACACACTTATACACAGAATTATTACTAGGGTAGAAAAAAATAGAATTACGAATTTAAATTCCCTGAAAAGAAATTTCGAAAAAGTATAATGTTGAGCATAGTAAACAGCTATTCATAATGAAAATAGTTATAATTTCTAATTTCCCTAAATAATTATCATCCCAACAAGACAAAGCTCATGTCTGTGCAAACTCTAGTTATAACTAAAATTGATTATGCCGACGTATGTTATCCAGATCTGAACCAAGATCTTCTCAACAAGCTAGAGCGCCTTCTTAATAACTGTATTCTTTTTATCTTTGGTCTTCGTAAGTATGACCACATCTCTGGATTCCGTATTCGCCTAAATGGCTTACTATCCAACAAAGGTGTCACTCTAGAATTCTAGTTACTCTCTATTCCATCCTTAATGATGTAAATTCCCCGGCGTATCTTCAAGAAAAATTTTGTTATCTTTTCTTGACGCACGACAGAAAGCTGCGATCTTCATCTAATCTTAAAGATTAGTATTCCACAACACTTCACCGGTTTTGTCGGCAACTCTTTTAAGGTTCAGGTTATACTGCTCTGGAACTCCCTGCCCGACGAAGTTAAGAAATCGGCAAGCAGGAACTCTTTTAAAAAATTAGTTAAAGAACATTATTTTAATTTAAATGGACTTATTTAGTTATTATTGTGTTTCTTATTTATGTTTATTTATCTATCTACATATGTAACAGTATATTATTATGTATATTATTTATATTGTATCATATTTTTATTCATTAATTGTATTATATCTATTTATATTTGTTTATAGTTATTTTAAAATCATTTTATTACTTAATTAATTTAATAAATGAATAACACCTGCTACGGCTATCTCACCAACCCATGGGTTGACTGGGAGAGAATGCCAATAGGCATTAAGTCCGCCCTTTGTAACCTCAAATTGGGGTTAATGCAATAAAGTATTTTAAATAAAAAAAAACTTTTGCTGAAACTATGATATTCATAATCATTTCAGCAAAATAAGAAGATGGTACAGCCACGTACAGGCAAACGCAGTGTAGGACGACCTCCCACAAGATGGAGTGACGACCTGCGCAGTGTTGCGGCAATCTTTGGGGGAGGCCTATGTTCAGCATTGGACTTCTGATAGGCTGAAATGATGATGATGATGATGATGATGAAGAAGATGGTTTTTCGCCATCTATATCATGTTATATTCATTTATTTATTTTCATACGTTTCAGGTGGTATAATGGAGATACTTATTTGGTAGTGGTGAATATGAGGGATACTGAATATGTTGTGGATTTGACGTACTTCGAAAACGTTTTTGGAGAGGTTTCCGTTGCTGTTAGGAGTATCCAATCTCCGAAAAATGAGGGGTGAGTTTTTTTTACTACTGTTATACACATAATATATTCCTTTGCCAAATAAATTGTAATAAATACATACACGAGTGATTAAATAATAATAATAGTCTTAAAAATTACATTATTAGTACATTATATAAGTACAAAAAGTAGTAAAGTTACTTTATAACTTTACTGTTTTTGCATGCAATTTATACTTAATACGAAAATAAATCAGTAATTAGAAGTATGAATGTACAGCAAAAACATAATGTACCAATTTGTTTTTATAATAAAGAATGGTGTTACAACCAATCTTAGTAACATGCGATTTTATATATTTTGTCATGGTATACAGTAATGTGTAGCAGAAATACTTTAACTTGCGAATATTACATATTTGCGTCATTTGTAATAAATGTCCGTGTTTTTATTTCAGAGATACGTTCAAGGCGGCCGCTCTGCCAGTAGCTGGATACGAGGGCATTGTTCTAAAGCTGCGCTGAAGATACACTCGTATTACTATGCATTGAATAAATGATTTACTTTGAAAATATATTTGTTCGTTATTTGAATCTTATGTGCCTAAATGGTAGGTCCATTTATGTACAAGTTTAAATGTGTTCAATCCTTTTTATTATTATAATTCTTTGTATCTGAAATAATAATGAAATGACGCTGATGATACCTTTCTAATTTCGAAAACTGGCATCAGTTGTCAACTGAGCAGGACATACTATTAAGTTTATCTCGATGCTCTAAATCCTTTTTTTCTCTACGTCTACCACCGTCTTGTATTTTATTCTCATTTGTAATCACTTGGTTATACATACTTTCACCCTTCATTTACATTAAATGTGGATTAAATAATAATAATAGTCTTAAAAATTACATTATTAGTACATTATATAAGTACAAAAAGTAGTAAAGTTACTTTATAACTTTACTGTTTTTGCATGCAATTTATACTTAATACGAAAATAAATCAGTAATTAGAAGTATGAATGTACAGCAAAAACATAATGTACCAATTTGTTTTTATAATAAAGAATGGTGTTACAACCAATCTTAGTAACATGCGATTTTATATATTTTGTCATGGTATACAGTAATGTGTAGCAGAAATACTTTAACTTGCGAATATTACATATTTGCGTCATTTGTAATAAATGTCCGTGTTTTTATTTCAGAGATACGTTCAAGGCGGCCGCTCTGCCAGTAGCTGGATACGAGGGCATTGTTCTAAAGCTGCGCTGAAGATACACTCGTATTACTATGCATTGAATAAATGATTTACTTTGAAAATATATTTGTTCGTTATTTGAATCTTATGTGCCTAAATGGAAGGTCCATTTATGTACAAGTTTAAATGTGTTCAATCCTTTTTATTATTATAATTCTTTGTATCTGAAATAATAATGAAATGACGCTGATGATACCTTTCTAATTTCGAAAACTGGCATCAGTTGTCAACTGAGCAGGACATACTATTAAGTTTATCTCGATGCTCTAAATCCTTTTTTTCTCTACGTCTACCACCGTCTTGTATTTTATTCTCATTTGTAATCACTTGGTTATACATACTTTCACCCTTCATTTACATTAAATGTGGATTAAATAAATAAGTAAATATAATGAATTAAACTAACGCATGTACATAAACACAGAAGCTCTTAGTCGTCTTTACCAATTCATATCTGATGTAATGCTTATGTAATAAAAGGAAGGGGCAGAAGTAGTATCAGCAGATACCCTAAAACGGAACCATAGCTCAACGGTCAGATACAGAACTTACAGTCATAATAATTTAATGTTCTTACTTACTTAATTATTATCTTGGGCCGAGGAGTCGAACAATAGGAAACGGAGGTGACCTGAGTGCTACAAGTTCTTTCCTACATTTTTGAAGGCGGCCGCTGAAAATTCGTCTCCCAATTTGTTCGCGTGGGTCTCTGCCCACGCTTTTCCCACGAGTAACCAACTGGCTCTACCCTTATGACCCGCGCTTTTCCGACAAGGAACCGACTGTTTCTACCCTTCTTCTGTCAACTACCGGCCTTCTTATTATCCGCTGCCTAGGCCAACGGAGTGGTGAATATAGTCGTAGTGACAGCGAGCATGCTGTAATATAGTGATAGTATATTATAAACATAATATAGGCTTACAATTTTTTTTACATATTTTATTAAATTTACATATATTTCTAAATCTTTTACTTTAGATAACCTACGTTACGTAATAATTTGATAATTATGAAATTGCTTTATTATGTAAGAAACAAATGTTTCAAGTATGAAGGTTGAGTTTCAAATTGTGTTTATTTTTTTTGAAAAAAACAAAAAGGAAAATTTATATAGAAATGCGACCTGCAGTGGATCTGGTCTATGCCACCGCCACTAATAACAGTTCACCGCCGCATTAGTCACATCTCTGCGGCCCCCGCAGAGTTTGAAGAGAGTGTGTTTAACCTATGCCATATAGCCTATCCGAATTGAAATCGCCAATTGACCTCACCACCGACATATTTACAATTTTAATACTCTAGTCGATAAATTCGAGCGTAATAGTAGTGATTTGATAGTTCTTATTATCACAATAAGTAGTAGATTGCTTTTGTAAGCAGTTAAGTGACTTTTACGTTTCGACATTTTTCTTGACCATGATACATAAATACGTGTTGCCAGTTACGAAACAGTATACAAACGTTTTTGATCTACACGGTAGCTTAATGAGAAAAAGCAGAAGACATTAGGTTAGCTCAGCTCTGCTTGAGCGCTTCAAAGCCAGAATCCCCGCCAACTCTTATAGTACCAGTAATTGGAAGTGGAGAAGGGTCAACTAAATAGCTCCCAAAACCGGTTCAGTTCCAGATTCCAATCTTATCGCAACCTAATTCCACCTAATGTAGGGCAATCCTGTACTGAAGGTTACGATAATCTACTTAAGTGCATGGAAAAATATTGATTTAGATATTTTAAAACCATTGGCACAAGGTCAATTCATGTAGAAGGATACTGTACTGCAATTGAGCTCTATAGGTATCCAATGATGATTATGATAAATTAAAGATATTGTGTGCCTTGCAATAGAACTAAAAACCCGACATTTTTTAATGACTCAAAACTAATAAGCGAAAAACTATACAGTTTAAACAAAAGTTGTACGTTGTAAAATAATGTTGTGAGTAAAATAACTAGTAATTGCCAACAGTACTACAATTTGGCGAGTAATGTAATGTAAAACACTGCAGATACCACTACTTGATTTGTAACGTTTTGTCATTGAGATAAAAATATTGATTGAGATGAGCTTATCTGAAAATAGAATATTCTTAAGTATTTCGTATTTTATCATAACCTGAAGATATATTCAAGGTATAAAAGTTGATTGATACTATTTTCTTGAATATTTCAGAGCTGCCACCATGAGGTGTGTATTAAATAAATTTTCTTGCAGTTAAAAAATATTTATCTTTTTTTTATCTTACGTAAGTCACGCAAATTAAAAGCAAGACTAAAAAAGATTTTTTAGTCTTTCTTTTAGTTTGGTTTTTTTTTATGAAAAGCTTAATTTAATTAAGTATTTTTTCCAGGGTTGCAATAAGAACGTCATTTATCTTAACTTGGTTATTTGTATTTGTTCAAACAACAAAGCAGTCGAAAGAAATAGATTGGTGGGAAACCACTATATTTTATCAAATCTATCCGAGATCGTTTATGGATAGTGACGGTGATGGAATCGGAGATCTAAAAGGTGACCTCAAATTATCTGTATTGAAAAAAATAAAACGGCGAACCCATTATTATTTGTATTAAATTGTACATCTTAGGTACATGGTTTTCACTCAAATGTTCTTTTTGTAGGTATAACTTCTAAATTGGAATACTTGAAAGAACTTGGGGTAGGAGCAACATGGCTATCGCCGATGTTTAAGTCACCGATGTATGATTTTGGTTATGACATTTCTGACTTCTATGGAGTTCAAGACGAATACGGCACAATGGAAGACTTTGAAATCTTAATAGCTAAAGCTAAAGAATTGGGTAAGAAAGCAAAATTATAACGATTTGATGTCGTTAAATATTTTCAATGAGTACGAAATTTTACTATAAACATAAATTTGTTTCCTGTTACTTTTGCTAAGTTTTTGTATTGGTTATATATTACAATCACCTGAGAGTGATTCATTAAAACATTTGAAGTGCGGAGTTACACTCACCTAAGTCAATACTTATAAAATTAAATTAGCTAACGGTAACTTCTATTTCAGATATTAAAGTTGTCCTCGATTTCGTACCAAACCATGGTAGTAATGAAAGTTATTGGTTTGACGAAGCGCTGAAAGGGCATGAAAAGTATTTTGATTATTTCATGTGGGAGGATGGAGTGGTTGACGAAAATGGAACTTTATGTCCACCGAATAATTGGGTACGGTTTTTGTAAACGTCTTTGTAAATATTTTTCAAACATTATCAAATGTTAATAGCCAAATAAACTTTTACAAATTATTTCGTAGCTTTAATTAAGTTAATTATTTTACCAGAACAGTGTATTTCGGAAGAGTGCTTGGGAATATCGAGAAGAGGTTGGAAAGTATTACTTACATCAATTTGCAGTTGGTCAGCCAGATCTGAACTATCGTAATCCTGATGTTGTTGAAGAAATGAAAAATGTTCTTAGGTTCTGGTTTGACAAAGGTGTTGCCGGTTTTAGAGTAGATGCTATAGCCCATTTATTTGAGGTTAATAAAAGGGAATTTGGTGGTAAATATCCTGATGAACCGTTATCTGGTAACAAATTGGAAGATCCGGAAAGTTACGATTATTTAAAACACATTTATACAATAGACCAAGAAGAAACTTATGACATGGTTTATCAATGGAGGGAAGTTTTCGATGAATATAAGGAAAATGATGGTCTTACCAGAGTCATGATGACTGAGGTCTATGCTAATACCGATATTACAATGAGATATTTTGGTGATGGCGAACGTGAAGGCGCTCAAATGCCTTTTAACTTTATGCTTATATCAGATGTCGGTGGATCATCTTCCGCTGCAGAAATCAAATATGCTCTCGATAAATTCCTAACATTTAAACCTATTGACAAGTTGGCTAATTGGGTGGTACGTATTATTAAAAAATGTACTTTAAAATCAAGTGATGTTCAAGGTTTATTCGGCAAGTGTATAAGTGAATATGATTTTATTGTTTTAAGGCCGGAAATCACGATAACAGCAGAGTTGCTTCTAGATTTAGTCCCGAGTTAGTCGATGGCATTAATATGCTAGTGCTCTTATTACCAGGTGTCGCTGTAACCTACATGGTAAGATTATCTTAATTATTCAGAAAATAAAACTTACTAACGTTTGTACACTAGATTAGAAACATAACAATTTATTTTAGGGTGAAGAAATAGGGATGGTGGATGGTTATGTGAGCTGGGAAGATACAGTGGACCCAAGAGGGTGCAATACAGATGACCCCATAAATTATTGGATGGCTTCAAGAGATCCCGCCCGCACACCTTTTCAGTGGGATGCAGGGAAGAATGCGGGTATTTTTCTGTTAACCACTTTCATTACAAAAAAATTAAGTGATGAACAAGACGAAGATTTTCTAACATTATATGCAAACGGCTTTAGCTTAAATACTTATAAAGCTATTGTCACATTTTATACGTTGTATTGTTATATTGTCTGTAATTAATTCTCTTATTAAAAGTATAATATTACAGGATTTTCTACAGCAGATAAGACGTGGTTGCCTGTTGCTGAAGGTTTCGAAACTTTAAACGTAGAAGTTCAAACATCAGCAGACAGAAGTCATGTAAATGTATATAAGGCCTTGGTACGACTACGAACAGATGATGCATTTAGGTATGGCAGATATGAATCCGTCGCGTTGAATTCTGGTGTTCTTGCACTTAGAAGGTATGTTTGTTTTTTAACATTAAGACATGTGATCGATGTCCCGATCACCAAACAGATCACTTGATAATTAATAAATTTGCGTTCTAAAATTACTGGAGCTGTTGGTTTTTCAGATGGCATAACAGCGAAACCTACGTAGCGGTGATTAATTTCAGAGATGAAGTTTACAATTTAGACTTGACCTACTTTGAAAATGTCACAGGGCAGTTGGAAGTCATCGTAAGCAGCGTAACGTCGTCCAGGAAAGCGGGGTAAATGTTTAGTCTATATATTTTTTTTCAAATACGGTTCGTATAGCTCATATTCCGACTAGACAACACTTTTATGAAAAACAATATAATAAATCAAAAATAATTTAAATAAATGTAAATGGAAATCTCATCAGCCGGGATAACGAGTTAGAGCGTAACTAGCATGTAACGTTTAACGAACGTGTTTCCGACTTCGTTACAATATTTTATTGCTATTGACAGGTAAATTATTACCCTACTTATTTTATTAACATTACTTATATATTTAAAATAAAGTAGTACCTACATAAATATATTTTTAAAGTGTCTGCTTTAACTAAAAATTAATAAAGACGTAAAATGTACAGTTGGCTTACTCCGGCAATTCGGAACGTGAAGTATTACTGGAAGCGTTTTAGTAAAGATTAAAATGGTCGAGAAGACTATGATAGAAAAGTAATGTGTGTAGTGGTTACACAGTTGCAGAAAGTTATAATACACTGTTATAACTTTCATAGTAAGCAATAAAACAGTAATTTAAGTAAGTTATCGTGCTTTTATTGCAGAAAAGCTATCACTTTCACCACTGAATTTAATTAATTTAGATGAAACTTGGTACAGATAATCTACGTAGTGTGAACAGTGCATAAATACATTGTGTGAATGTGCCTACTTCTACTACTATTTTCAACGATATAAAAATCGATATATTCATGTAAACACATAATCGTATGTAATATAATAAATGTTATACCCCGCCCTACTTTTGGGCGCAACATGAACATACCTAGTAATGAATTACGGTGGTAAGAACAATATGTTAAGTTCATATTACTATGTCAAGACAATAAAGACGTTCTATAGTTCTTCAAATACTATTTAATAGTACTTCATTTTTTATATTTATTAATACAAAATTAAATAGATATGAATACAAGATAGAAATATATAATTTTTTGCTTTCAGTGATCTCCTCTATGCATCTGCTGTCCAAATAGAAGCTCATGAATCATTGGTACTGAAGGTTGTTCAATAAATAGTATTAAGCACTGATTCTTCTTAAAGCTTATTTTGTTTCTTTTTTACAAATAACTTAAAACCAACGTCATAAAGAAATTAACATAGATTTCTAATATTTCATCACTATATTGTAACTATATTAATAAAATGTGACATTGATGACAATGGCTTTACTGTTGGCCCCTGTTAACAGCATAATAAAGTAATTATTATCATTAAAAATAAATTCAAAAACACTTGATGTTTTTCACATGCTGAATACTACTAATTCAAATAAATAATACAATTTATTACAATGACGACCAAACTTCTAAATTTAAGGAAGTCTGTTCGAAGATAACTTAAGATCTCGTCGTAGTTTGATAAAATGTATGTACTTACTCTTAGTAGGCGTACATATAGTTCTTCAACAATGTAGTAAATAATCATGTTTTTTACTCTGAAACTAACTGTAATCAGCTTTATTAAAGCATTGGGCTTTTATTTAGTTATTCACTACACAATTACTCAAATCTACACGTGAAAAGAGCCGTGGTGGTCTAGTGGTCAGGTCGCTTAATTAAGTTTCATAGAGCGCGAGTGACCTGGGTTCGTTCTCGGCGCACCATTAAAAATGTTAATAGTCATTTTAAGTACTGTATTTACCACATGCTCGGCGATGAAGGAAAACATCGTGAGGAAACCTGTATGTCTGAGAAATAATTATATCGAGGACATGTGAAGTCCTCCAACCCGCAGCGGAGCAATTCGATGGACCCTTTCCGGCTCCAAAAGGAGGTCTTTACTCAGTGGTAAGCACTAACAGGGTGCTACTTTACCTTGTGCCTGTAATCCCTCTCGGCAATGTAAGTGCAAATACCTCCGATTTCTAACAAGGACGACGTAATCTTTACAAGAACCTTATTCTTAATAAATAACATTCTTCAAAAAACACCGTCAACAACGGCATGCGTCTTTTGAAAGTTCTGCACATGCTCACCACGCTGGGTTGGTGAGTATAGTGCCGAGACGTGTGCGTGGGTGGGTGCGTGGGAGGTTGGCATTTGGTGAAAAATATGGTATATTACTTCCCGTACCCAACCTACCCTAATACACAAACTAATTTTTATGGTAATATTAAACATATTAGCCACTAGTAGGCCTCTACAATACCTACAGTGAAGGTCTTGCATCTCACAGTGTACAGATAAAATTGACAATTGAAGAATTATTAGTTAACAGAACGAACAAATCTTGCACAGCTCTACTCAATGTTATTCAGCAGAAAATGAATTTAAATTGACATTGAACGTACATAATTTTAACATAAATTACGAAAGCTGGAACCCTTTGATAATGAATTCTTAACGCAGGACTCCTATATTGTTTGTGAATAATTTATAAATAGAAATGAAGCTTTCGGTTGAGCTAATAGTTCGCTCTGTCACTGAGGTAATTCATTATTAACATTAATAATGTTTGCATTACTTTTCCCAATTATCTTTTACATTTTTAGATTAGATCGCGTTATAGTTTACACCAGTTCGAATACAGAAAAAAAAAATCTAAAATAAGGAAACTTCGAACAGAGCTTATCAGGTATAAAAGTAAAGTAAAGTCTGCAACTTATGCCGATAATATTTGAACGTTGTCAACTGCTCAGTTGTAATGGGATATGAGGACGTCATGCTTCCAACCGCCTATAATATGTATTATATGTAATAATATTCGAAATTGTGAAAGGTAGCAGCCTGCAAGTGCCCACTGCTGGGCAAAGGCCTCCTTCTCAAAGATCTGTCAGGGTTTTGGACCCGGAAAGGACTCGCCATGCTACTCCAGTGCGGGTTGGCGCGGGCTTCGCATATCCACGCAATAATATTTTTTATTATTTCTCAAACATGCAGGTTTCCTCACGATGTTGTCCTTCACCGCCGTGCACGCGGTAAATACAGCACTTAAAATTGTTATTTTCGTAGTGCCGGCCACCTGACCATTAGGTCTGGTATAATATGACTTAATACGTATTTTCCGAAAGCCTAGTTAACGATTTTTTCATTAATACGTTTTTGAACCGATAGTTAATATGCCTTAAATAGTTTGTGTGATCTGCATCATCTTTTTGTAGAGTTGTTCATTTGTTTGTAGGTTCATTTGTTTGGCGTTGTATGTCGGGCCCGTTCATCTCCCTTTTACGAGTAGTATATGGTTTAAAAAGACGAAGGCTACCTGTACCTGTACTTTCCGCGATGGTAACTAGTTAGAAAAGGAGCCCTACCTAGCAAAATTTTGCTAAGCAAGAATTCAAATGATTCTTAAAAAAACATTATTATTTGACCACAATAGTAAAGTGTGAGTTAAAATAAATCATATTGTATCTAATAAATTTCCATATCTTCTCTGATTAAAGAAACCCTAAGACTAGGTGGTAATTGTAATAAAAACGACTAGGCACTTACGCTTAAATTTCTTATGATGAAGCACAAAAAAACTTAATTTTATTTGTACACAAAGTTTTATTAATTTTCTACTTGTGATATCAGTGTACTAAATTTCTATTTAGAATCGTTATTACTAAAAACAATTAAGTTTTCTTTTAAACTTCTAAGTAATTTATTTAGAAGTTTATTAAATCACCGACAGACCTAAATAAGTATTTATTGTTCCATTGCATAAGAATTTTTAAATTAGCTCCTACTGAGATATGCGTTTGAGATATATTATTCAGTCCTTAGTATAATGGATGAAATTGTCTCTTTAGGAAAGTTGCTCGTACAAATTTTGTTTCATGTTCCATAGTTCAACAATTGTGAAACTATTCCCCGTTCAGAGATGGATTTAAAACAGGGAAACGTATCCGAATAAAATATTAATTAGTTATTTTTGTGAACGACCCATTTTAACCATTTACATAATCCACCTACTGAAAAAAAGTTCAATTTAAACTGTGTATTACACAATTAAAAATCAGAATATAAGTTCCTTTGATTTCACCTGTATATATTTTCTATACATCAAAGACAATTCTTTGTAATTCAACACCTGCAGGTGTGTAATTTGTGTGAAGTCGACATAACTGTAGTAAAAGAGATGGTGTGACAAAAATGTTATAATTTTTTTAAAGTATTCTCCATCACATTTAGCGTTTGATAGAAATGTTAAAAGTTAAAATATTACCTACACACAGTTCGAAGAGCTGCCACACTTAGCTCGGATTCTGTTTGAACTAGGACTTGAATTAAAAAATAATCTTTTAATTTTTGCATGCGTAATTTTGCGAAGTAGCATTTTCTAACGACTTCAAAATAATGGATGCCCGCAAAGTAACGATTGATCACCGATAGTAAAATAAATATCAAAAAGTAAACTTACGCAGGCGCCAATAGTCTAATACGTAAGGGTGGGGACCCACCAGGTTCAACCCCGCAATTCGACTATTGTCGTGAAACACTCCTGATAAGAGATCTAATGCTTAAAAGGGGTAGTTAAAAGAATTTAAATAATGTTAAAAACGTTGCAAGTATTCTTTTAAAAAATAACATAGTCGTACGTTGACCGTGACATAGGCATAGATGCTCCGAGTGGGTTATAAAGCCGCGTAGGGTCCACCGAGAGTTTCGAAATTGTTTTATTAGTAAGAACGTTTTTAGGAAGCACGTTATTATAAATTTAATATATTATTATAATACATAAGCTTTTAACAATTTTTGCTTGATTTTATACATATAATTTATAATATTTAATAAGAGAAAAAAAATCTTCAAATGTATTCTGACACAAATTAAAACATTTTCCAGGCTAGGAACATTTTAATTCATCAAAGAAATTATTTTTACAAAAATTTAATCCACAACCCCAATCATATAATCACTGTCAGGTTTATCCAATTATCGAAAGGTCTCTTTCAAAATCTCTCTTTCGCAAAATGGTCTCTTTCGGAGTCTCCAATGAATTGAAGCTCGTCCTTTGTATACAGACGTAAATAAATTTTATTCAATTTAGAATACATAGTAATATATATAGTTATATATTTAGATAACATAGTATGTAAAGAGGCAATTTAGTTTTACGTTTATATATAAACGCTTTGAATTCGTCTTCTTGCAACAGCCTGTAAGTAGTCCAGTGTTGGACATAAGCCTATCTCATAGGGAGAATTTGAACAGAAATGTTGCAAGTCTGTACTAGTGCTGCTGTTTGTCATTGTGCCGCTTTACATGTTTGTCCTGACATGTATATTTGTTTGAATTTTGTATTAAAATTCATTATTCTATATGTATATGGTATATTTGTATATATTTTATTTATGTATCTAAGTATGTATCTATGTATGTATGTATCTACCTATCTGTGTAAGTATATATTTTGGTATTTATATCCCTTTACTTGTTTTATTCTCTTAGGTGTATCGCCTCTATTACGTATATATCTCTGCCTTAGCCTAATGGTTGTCTGTGAGAATGCCTCTAGGTATTAGGTCCGCCATATGTACCAATCTGTGTATAAAGATTAAACAAATAAATAAATAAAAATTTGCCATTATCGCCATTGCCAAACGCAATAGGAGTGCCGTTCGCAGAACCAGACACATCGCACTGGTATTGATAAGATAGTTAATACACACACAAATTTTCGTAGTAATTAAAGGCCCTGGAATTTTTCAGGCATTTCTCTTTTTATTTTTTTTGATACAAGATGAGAAGCGGTGGTAGACTGTCTCACACTGCTACCATACGACAAAAAATCCTTAAAACAATGTATCATTCCTTTTTCAGCCTTTTACCCTACAAACCGATTTCATAACTAAATATCTATGTTTCTTGAAAATATTAACCAATGATTGTCTTAAATTTTTTTTTACGTGTTTCGTTTATGACGTTCACGTCACTGTTACACTAGTGCACTATACTAACACACTATAATATAAATGGTACAATTGAGCAGAAACAAAAAACGGTACTGCTTTTGAGTTTATTTACTATTACACAGTAGATCACACCGTCCTTATTTATTTTTGCATTATTTACTTTAAACATGGCTTTGTTATCTTAGATGTTTTCCGCAGCCTTAAATTCAATCTTCGCCAAAGTTAGCAATAAGGCTGGCTGACCATGGCAGATATTGGTCGTACACACGAGTATTTGGCGTTTCTATTAATCCTTAAAAATAATACACATACTTTTTATTTATATTTATTTGTTGATCATATGTGATACTTGTATAGATGTTAACATTTTGTTATGTCCTTTATGATCTACCACTTATTGGTATACAAATTTTACAATATGATATAATTTCAAGACATTTTATGATTTTTTAATACATAGACGTATCTTTGTGTTTGTGTTTATAATATATTTTATTTAATAAGATTTATATTATTTTAATTAAAAAAATTTAAACGTGGTAGAGCCAAGCGGCGGGTTTTGCTGCTGCTCGAATGGGCCGGCTCGACCGTGTTGTTACCACGGCCTTGCAGAATACCGGCGTGAAGTAGAAGCATTTTGAGCTTCTGTGTTCGTTGAGTGAGGTATCTGGAGGCCCACTCCCCATCCCCATCCTCTCCTCATCCTTCCTTCCATCTTCCAAATATCCTAAAAGTCCGGCAACGCACCTGCAGCACCTCTGGTATTGCAGATGTACGTGGCCGACGGTAATCACCATCCATCAGGTGAACCTCTTGCTCGTTTACCACCTTTCCCATAGAAAAAATATTATAGTAAATTTAAGGTGGGCCAAATTAAGAGTACCCATAACCGTCTATAATGAATGCTTCGATGTATGTCCGGATCGTGCCAAATCGAAGTCCGTAGTCTCTGAGTACCCCTCTGAGTGAAAGGAGTGCGACTTTATGTATATATAACTTTCAATTTAATTTAACTTTATTACATATTTCTATCAACAAAAAGCAATGTTTATGACATTAAAGTCATGGTTCCACTTTATCTAAAATTTAAATTAACATGAAGGGTACATGAAGTACCTATAACTGGTAGTACATAACGATACTGTGCATTATGTACCCATGAAATCAAATTAACTTAATATGAATAAAACATCATTAAACAGCGTATGATTAAAATATATTATCATTAATCACTTACTACTGAGATATTAAAATTTGATTAATCATACCCGTTGATGGATTGCTAAGGTATGAATAGACAAAGAATTTTAAATGCGACATTAATATCAACGCCTGTTACATTACATTTCACACTTGATTACCTAAATGTGGGGTGTGCGCGGGGTGGGGTGTAAAGGGGAGTGTGTGACTGTACTCTTTATATTTTGTATGTTATCGGAATTAAAGAGTTGCACTACCCTTATTTCATCAATGGTATCGTAGAAGACCAGGATAGGCAAAAAAGCGAAACAATATTAGCATATTGAAAGGGTCACTTCTAATATGTGATCACACACAAAGAAAGACAGGGACGTCGATGTCAATTTTTTATGCGATGGAGAGCAAACGAGCAAGGGGCTCACCTGGTGGTAAGTGATAACCGGCGCTCACGAACGTCTGCAATACCAGAGGATCTGCAGGCGCGTTGCCGACTTTGGAGGATATTTGTGAGATGGGAGGGAGATGGATAGGGAGATGGATGGATAGGGAGAGGGAGTGGGCCTCCTTGCCTCACTCACAGGGCGAAACGCAGAAGCACAAGATGCCTCTACTTCACGCTGGTGATCTGCGAGATAGTGGTTGAGCTGGCTCATACGAGCAGCAGCTAAAGTCGGCCGTTAAGCTCTACAAAAATAAAATATATAGGTAAAAATAAACGTCATCGCGTAACGTCGTTGTTACCACGTCCATTAGAGATGCGTGCGATTGATTTAACTATACTGCAATAAGCTCATTGAATGCTATTTCCACAATATAATCTGGTTCCATTGAAGTTGTCTACAGGTGTTCATGGGCTGCCTTGGTCAAGTGGTGTTACCTTGGACGACACCCCAGTCGTGTCATGCGTCAATGCTTAGTTTAATTTGTAATTAAAATAGACCCATTATTTAACAAGCTTCGCTTCTACTCTTTTCATTACACACTTGTTGGTTTCCACAAACCCCACAACAGAGGTTAGTGAAAAAAGAAAGATATTTTTTTTTAATATTTTATTTCCTTTAAAACTGTCATATTTGGTATTTTTAATACATACATATCGTGTTTTCCTAATTGCTATGTACAATAAGCAAAGAACTCTTATGAACTACTTCACGTTTTAATTGATCTTTGAATATTGCAAGGTTTGATCTAATATCTTCTAAAACGACTTACGAGTCTCTTATACATAGTGTCAAGTAAACTAAAACTAAACAACTCCGGATGCACTAATTATTTTTTTTATGTCGCGCGGAGGCAGTTTACGTACATAGATTGCACATGAACAAACATCCGGAACTAATTATTTATAGTCCATAGAAATAATAGTCCAGTGCGGGAATCGAACCCGCGACCCAGAGCGCGCCTATGCTGCTGTTTTTCTTTCTGTTTATTAAAGGATACGTCTCAACGAATTTGCCTAATTCGCATTGAATTGTACGTTCACAATTTTTAGTTACGTTTTTTTTAATGAACGTACCATACGATGTAAATATTACACGTTGAATCCAATAAAAAAATTGAAACTAAAATTATTCGATTTGCAAGTCTGTCTCGGAGGACCAAATCTGTGCGGTTCGCTACTAATATGTAATCACACACAGAGAATGTCACGGATGTCAATGTCAATGAGACATGCGTGCGGTTGGTTTGGTGGCTTTAACTCTTACCGATAACAATTTTGTTGCAATTTCTATTTGTAACAATAAAACGTAAACAAGAATGAATTGATTTACATTTTATTTAAATAAATTAAAATACCTTTTATGTAAATTGCATTCACTTCTTTTTTTACTTTACTCGCGCTATAACTGCGAGTGGGACTCGCTCACTGAGGGTTACATTCAATTACACAATAGATATGTGTTATGTATTTACCAAAGTAGTTAGTAGTTCTGGATTATTAGCGCTTAAATAGAACCTAGAGCACAGCCAATTGTTAGCAAATTTAACTTTTAAACCAATATCAAACTATACAACGAAACAGTGGAATATATACACCAAAAACCAAAAGAGCAACGATTAACGACTTCCACTAATATTGGGTTCTGTAAGTACTCTCGCCATTCAGTCACACGGACTTTAACGGAATTTAGCAACAATCGTAAACACTGAAATATACAACAGTAAGCACTTGCAAACGTAGCAATAAGATGTGACTTGTGTAAATTATACTTAAAATTCTAGAACATGAAACAGATTACTTAGTAATAAAACTAGTTCCAACATAGAGAGCCTGATTGTTGAGAATATTGTATTGCATGTTGTCTAGAATACAATGCACATGCGCAGGAAAGAAAAACATCCGGAACTAATTATTTATTTAATATAAATTATAATGAATAAATGTAATATGTACTATTAGATTTATTTTATATTAGATTTATTTCGACATTAAATCTTAACATATTCTTTAGCCCTTTAATATTATAGTACACAGCTGGACATACGCTTCTTCCAATAAAATATTTGCTAAAACCGTGACAGGAAGACAAATTGGTGATCGCAGTATTAGACTGCTCTCACCACGCACCTTTCTCTGCATTTCCTCTTCATTTAAATTAATTGATAATTGAAAATGTAAATTAAATAAAAAGATAAATAAATAAAAATAAACAAATAAAAAGCGTAAAAATGTTCAACTCTACCAGTTTATTTTTCATCACAGTTTTTGACCAATGTATCACTAGGTGTTAAGTAGTGATAAGTTAGATAGATAGAATCTATCTATCCAAGTTTGGACTTTTTGCTTCTGGCCGCCAGAAATCCTCTAATTAGGAGAAGTCTGATGTCGATAATGACAAAGAATATTGTTATGTTAAAATGTTAAAAATCTATCGCCGTGGTCGAAATCTGTCTTGAGTACATGATCATCTTTTTGACGTGGTAGAGCTAAGCTTTAGCTGTTGCTCGAATGGGCCGGCTTGGCCGGGTTAGTGCCACGACCTCGCAGAATACCAGCGCGAAGTAGAGGTCTATCTTGAGCTTCTGCGTTTCATCCTGTGAGTGAAGCGAGGAGGCCCACTCCCTCTCGTCATCCCCCATCTCCCAAATATCCTCCAAAGTCGGCAACGCGCCTGCAGATTCTCTGGTATTGCAGACGTTCGTGGGCGACGGTTATCACCTACCACCACGTGAGCCCCTTGTTGGTAAATCCCCTTTCCAATAAAAAAAAATGAAATAGTCATATAAAGAGGCGGCCTAAATAAACTACCTTCTCACCTCTTCCCTATTGTGATAGTCATGGCATTCGATCGATAGCGGATTAGATGGCATCTTTTGTCAAACGAAGATCACAGCGGTCACAGATATAGGATAAGTCGGATTTCTTTATAACGTATTACAATATAAATAGCTAGTAATAAAAAGGTTCACAAGGGTTTAAGTTTAATTATCTCAACTTCTGACCGCTCCATTATCTTCACCGTGAGAGCATATTTTTTGGTTAATAATACCTCAAATAGAACCTCAAAGACAGGCCACGGCACGTTCGGGTAAGTATCGCTGTAGTTCGAGTTAATAAGATATTCTGGAACCCGCTTCAGCTTTGAGCTCACATCAGATCTATTTAACCGATTAAAATAAAACTTAGCGTTTTTAAGTAAAACTAAAAGCTATAAATCGAATTTTTATGTAACTTTATTTTCCAATTTTATTGAAAATCCAAGAAAAATGTTAAAGTGGCTTGTCTTGAAAATCTTTAACTTGACCCCAACACAAAACTCTAAAATATTATTCGATGTAGAAATCTCTTTGTAAGTTTTATTATATGTAAATATTCGAAGTACTCTAATATAACAAGTGTGTTAAAATATACCTTAGATTTTTAAGTAGCTCTAAACTTAGGCATTGTATAAATGTTATTATTACCTAACAGAACTAACAATGTTGGGTACAGACAACAACTTTACCACAATTTTATCTGTTTTATAGATCGTTGAAATTATAATAGATACTATCTTAAATTATAATTGAATGAATAGTGTAATAGATTATAATGTATGATCGATATATAACAAATCTAAAGAAAACTCTTCTCTGAGAGAAAAAACATTGCGATTTAGTTTAACGTTCTCCAGATGCTTTGAAAAAAAATATGTTACCATATAGACCAATTTATCTCGTCTGATATTTGCTTTACAATACTATCACGTACCAGTCTATAAACATTTGTAAAGGGTTACTTTATGACTTAGAAGTCTACAGACGTTTTATCAACAAACGCGCCTATTAATTACTGCAATACATAGTTATTTACTATAAGTGATAATTTTGAAGAAAAAATAACATCAAATTTTATAAGAAATATTTTCGAAAATTTTTTATCGATATTCCAAATAAGAATGATATAACTCATATTAAACTCATATCAAATCACATATTCGTGAAGCGCCTAAATAAAATTAAGTCCACGGTATGCTGGAAAATATTTAACTCGGGTGTCTTGTTAGGCGAAATGTGTTCGCTGTTTGAAATAGAGCTTGGAAATAGGAGCTTTTTATTATTGGATAATACCAATTCCAATTCGATACCAAAAATTTTTTACATCGAAATTTGATATTATTATATATTTATGTATGTACAAACTTGATAAAATCGACTACTTATATTTAGAAGATAATTTCTTTTTAATTTCAAATAAATAATAACAATAAATTTAAAATAAAAAATAATATTCTCATATAAACGTGCATTCTACACCACTTAGGGTTGTATATCAGAAACCTCTTAAACAGGTATTTTATAGTTTTAAACTATTAATCCAAATGCCGATTTTAATGTCTCTAACTTCAAAAACATACAGCCTTCCTGATTGTATTTATCGGAAGATTCTTTCTAATTTTCTTGTATTATTTATTGTATTGAGATGATAAAAGGTGAAAGGTGTAAAATGAAATGGGATTCGTCTAGATCTAGTTATTCTGTCGACAAACAGTAGTACAATTGTTCAAGCATTTCTGTTTCCGTTTGAAGCACTGAAGAACTAGTGAAATTACTAAAACAATGAGACTGACTAACTTACGTTGTGTTTCGGTTATCGAGCGCTGTGAATTCCACCTAGGACTTTGATATTTAAATTGTCTTTTTGTTTATTGGATTGGAGAGAAAAACAGGCTAACAGTCAAACTGATGTTAAGAGTTAAGAGGGTACTGAAACTCATATACATCTGAAAAAAACTTCAATAGAAAAAGGTTGCCCATGAAATGCATCACAGATCGTAATTATATCGGCTCTCTATAAGCTCCAAACCGGAATACAACACTAGTTGATCTGCTGTTTGGTAGCAGAAATGGGTATAAGGGCATATAACAGCAACTAGGAGATCATAGTAATGGGAGACATTAAGCGTCAAGTAAACGTCTTACTCGTCAAACTGGCCCAACAAAAAGTGTGCCGCTATTTTATTGAATTTTTATGAACAATTCAAATACATGTTGTCCAGATCCAAACTGAGACTCCCCATGTCTTGGTAACCTGATGGAGAAGGGATATGTATACCTACATAAGTAAATAAATAAATACATGTATATTAACAACAATGTCTCGGTTACACGCATTTATACTCATCCTACAAATATTTTTCTCAAGCAAAATTCGAAACTGCAACTTTCTGCTGCGAAAGCAGAGTCAGCTATACCGACTAGGCTATGAGGTCGTCAAATTCAATATTATTTCATGACACGTGAAATTAAAACAAAACTTTGAAGAAACATTAGTGATAAATGTGTTTTTTATATTATAATCTTTTTTTAAGTTGGGTAATAGATTCTTTTTACTGTCTGTATTCTTTTTATTTATTTACATTATATATTATTATTATAAGTTATTTTTGTTTTGTTACACTAAAGTCGTATACATAAGTACACACACGTTTTTTTTTTAAATTAATTGACAAAGATGACATACTTGATTTCTTGTATTTACACGAAAACTACCCATTTGAAATTAAGCTATTATTTATGGATTTACATTATAATGTTGTCTTATTCCTATACATAGTGTTGCTTCTTATAAGAAGCCACACTGTGTATAGGAAAAAGACCCATTCAAACAGATATTTAAACGGGTTTCATGACAGTAAACACTTGGCCACCGAGCTTCAGCATGTCAAGCAAGTCCTTCACGATAACAAGCTTCGAGTTCCGCGCCTCCGCCACAGTGACCCAGTGAGGCCGGCCACAGTATATTAGAGGCGTTACGGACAAGATTGGCTGTATCTCGAAGAGGGCTTCTATAAAAACGTTTTTCAATCCAGCGAAAAAGATAAGTAAATTTTACCATCTGTCACGTGCAATATCCCTCTACTACTATCTCTTAGATGCAGGAGTGTACAAGCTTGATTGTGAATGAGGTCTTTCTTACATAAGGCAAACTAAGTCATCAGTAAGGACCCGCGGAAAAGAACACGTAGCTGAAGTCCAACGCAATAGGAAGTCTGCAGTTTTTGATCATATCCTTAATCGCCCCAACCATTACATCAGATTTGATAGACCACAAATCCTCGCAAAAGAACACCGATTCCTGTCAAGTATGATTCGCGAGGCTATTGAAATCAAAAAGATCCTAATTTCAATAGAGAAGATGGCTGGATGCTACCGGCTTGGGATCCAGAAATAAACGAAATTAAATCTAAAACCAAGCATACCACTGCACGACCTCAAGATACCGTGAGCACATTCTGCGTAGAACGGACTAAAAAATAAATAAATAAATAATAAATGAAGGTAGCCCGAGTAAACTATGACATGTAAAGGTCTAAAACCTCAGTCCCCCCGTGACCACGGCTGCTGTAAAGCAATCGAAACGTCGGGAATATAAAAACATGTTTAAACGCGTCAAAATCCTTAAATAATCTTTTCTTTCTTTTTTTTTTTTTTATTTTAAAAAATCGTTTCATTTAAAATATTACATATTTACTACAAATCGGCTTCGCAACTAACTTAATCTACTTCGAAACTGCACCATTAGATAGAGTCGTCCTTTTTTGAAGTAGATTGAAAAAAACATCACAATGCATTCAGTTACGGTCTTTCAAGTTGACTACTACGTACCTACTACCAAACAGCTTCGCAACTAACGTAATCTACGTCGAAACTGCTCAGGCACGTATTTATTTACGTCTGCGCCAGCTTTAATTGGCAATATGTTCGGAGTTGCATAACGCTCATTGATGTTTTAAAGCGGGAACATTTTACTCACAGCTCTTGAAATTACAGAGTTGGCGTCGAGCCGTATTCCGGTGCAATAAATTCATGCAATTTATATAAATAACTTGAAATGTTTTTACGCGAATTTTTGGACCAAAATAAATAATTAAAAGCTGAAGGTAGCCCGAGTAGACTATGACATCTGGACGTATAACACATCAGTCCACTCGTGACCACGGCTGCTGTAAAGCACTCGAAACGACGGGAATATAAAAACAAAATTAAACGCGACAAAATCAGTAATTCATATTTTCATTTCAATTATTTTTAATTGTTTCGCTTTTCTAAGTGAATGACACCGGGAGTTTTATTGAAAACCTGTAACTTTGATTTTGATTTTCTTTTTTTTTTTTAATTTGATTGTCAGTTAGTTTTTCATCAAGCGACATATTTAGCAACTACGTATAAATAAGTCTGTCAAGATCTCATGTCTATTCCTCAGTTCAACCTACTTTGATGAAATTTAATATGGATATACCACAAATCGCGGAAATGGACATAGGTTCAGATAAAAGCTATTTTTCCTTTATTCTAATTAAATGGAAGGAAGAACCAGATGTATATCTTAGAAACATAATTTCTACATCATTTCTAAACTTTTAAATAAGTCATTTGAATTAAAAACTCTGAAGACTCTAAGTTATGCGACTGCAATGTCAAGAATTATTTACGATCTATTCTACGTCGTTAACAAGTGATATCTGCTAACGTGTAGTAAAAAAAAAATAAAGGATCAGCTATATAAAAAACACTAAACTGCTGCATTTAGTAGTTCTTTTTTTTTTCAAACATTACTAACACACACTTATTAACAAATAAGACTCAGAATTCAACTTAACAAGGTTCAATTCACATTGTAGAACCTATGACCTAAACAAAGGACATAATATTGCAGCGTAATAGTGCAATTGACCGCGTCAACCGCACCTCGGCAAATTGTGAAACGTTTTCGTTGAAAGCACTTTGATTAATGGTCATCTAAAGATTAAACGCAGCTGATACGTATGCGTGCGTTCTTAACAGCAGGCAATTACTTAAACAGCATGTCAATCAATCTATGTATAGTGTTGTAAGGTTAATTATTTGATAGACGATAAGAGTGTAGTATTGAAATAATTATTGAAGAAATCTACTAGAAAGGCCTTGGAAAATTTTGAACCATAATACTAGTCCTGAATATGCATTCACGATACATATGCTCTATAATAGAGACAAACTATGAACTTTCGGACAACAGTAATGGGAGCTTCGATCTCTCGACTATATTGAAGTACAGCAGTGGAGGATTTTTTAGTCAAATTTATCTTCACTCTCTATCTATGATTTTATCCGTAAGGGTCTCGTTTAATCTAGGCATATTTTTTATTTCGAATCGGTTCAAAAGTTTTATAGATTATCGCAATATAACCGACAGATGGGATGGCTTTAACATATATATGCAGCGTAATTTTGATTTCACTTTCACATGCGTAGCCTCTTCATGGCGTTTTATTCTAGAAGTATTTCTGACTGACTGTCAACAAAAAAAAAACTAAGATTATTAGCACCTCAGCTTACGCCGTAAAGGATTACAAAGGAAGTTGTGCAGTAGTGTTTGTGTGTATTCCTATCAGGGCCAAGGCGACATCAGACGCTGCCGACAGTGACAAATGTTCTACAAATAATCTAGAGAAACGGTACTGGAAAGAAACAAAAGAAACACCCGCATTCTATGACACTGACTTTTCTACTTCGTTAGTCTTGTTTTAGTCGAGTAATGGTTTTTCATGGGTTTTTGTAATCTGCAACATAAGTCAGTAAAGGCGCCATTGTAATTAGAGATTGGCTTATAATATGATTTTAACGAACTTTTGTTTTAGCTAGACGTTTTATTGACACTGAAATCCTATAGAATGAAAAATATTCTTAATATATTTAGTTAATATGGTGGTGCAGTGTGGTGTTAGTGTAAGAATCTGCCAGTGTGTTTCTTCCGGTGGGTGTCGTAACAGAAGACTAAGAGAAAAGCCTTGAAAATAGCAATGGCTACCGATAGACGGCGGGTTAAACATTTAAAAATATCAGTAGGAGCAACAGTATCAATGAAGCAGACCGAATATGGGCTTCAGCCTCTAAGGTGTCTAGTACTGTGCTCGCTAATCCTCTTACAGAGAGGTCCAGCATTGGACGTTCTGAATATCTTAGTAAACAACAGGGAGTTAAGTTTGGAGACTAGATATACTAGTTTCACAGGCGCAAGGTCATCATTCATCATTTCATCATTTCAGCCTGTCAGAAGTCCACTGCTGAACATAGGCCTCCCCAAAGATTGCAAGGTCACTTAGGAATTAATTACATATAATGTATTTATGTAAAATAATCTTTTTACACATAATCATGACATCTAAACTGTGTGTTTGTGGGGGCGTTTGTGCGTGTGTGTTTGTTTGTTGGCAAATAGGGCAATAGTTAAAAACTCTTGAGCTCCATTAGGTTGAGTAGAGAAAAAGGTAAAAGGGTGCAAAGTGCAATGTAAAAGTATTGTAGCATCAGAGTACTATGATTAACTTAAGGTTAACCGGCCTATCGTTAAACAGCGATCTCTTACAGGTAATCCTTTTCCTGAAATGGAATGGAACAAATCACTTGTTAGTTTTGAAAATGAAAAACAAAAATGATGCGTTACTTTCATATTACTATCATTTATTTTGTCTGCAGCATCTCCCAAGAATCACCTCTTTGCCCGATCTTAGCAAGAGAGCGCGGTCTTGCTCTACCTTTGCCTAAACGCACGTTTCTATACTTCTATATATATATATAGTTACATAATTGTCGAAAGTTAAACGAAACACAGTATTTATGTCAATACATAAACAGATACGTTTCAATAAAATATACAATAAATTATTATCTACATTATGCGTTGGTCCTAACATAAGTCTGTCAACGAAATTACGCGCGTGGAAGTAGTAATAAACATCGGCGCCAAGCAGTCGGCCAGCTTGTTAAATATCATACGCATTTGCTATGTAGTTGTGAAATAACAATTACTATTTATGCAAGTCGATATGTAGGATTAGACTTTGAGGCGTTAAAATCGCATATCATATGTGACCGGTCTAACCACACCGAGTTTCACCGAACTGGGGCACGCTTGATTGATATTAAACGTGTAATATCTTGTGACGTAAAATACATTATCAACGTTGTATTACGTTTCTTATTATTAATAATATAAGGTGACATCTATAAAATTTTACGATGTCGCTAAAATTGTACTATAACCGAAAAGATTTACAGTAACCTTCTGATGATTACATTTTTCATTTTATTTTATTTAGAATGAAATTTAATTATGTGAAACTACACACTGTATAAACTATATTTGCATAATGACCTGTAGTAATACATACATATAAATAAAGTAATATACACATGTGTATGCCATTGGAGAAATTTTTAACAACGTTTATCTGTTCTACGAGATAAGTGACCGGCTTTTGGCACTTTAACTTGCTGATCCTTAAAGCTATGTCGGTTACTTAGTTAAATGTAAAGTATTAATTCTTTACCAATTTTGAATAAATAGTACGCAGAGTAATTACTATTAGTAAACAGGTTTTAAATCGGTTGAAATGATGGTATTGGATTGGTCATTAATTAAAAGTCAATTAATTAAAAGATTTGATAGACAATTCGAACAATGAATAGGTTCATGTCATAATTAGACTAATTGAACGAAAATGACGTGATAGCGATACATTATACCGTTTTGAAATCGGATTCATATAAGGCTTACGCTTTAGGCATGATTAAAGAAGTATTATCAGCTCAAAATATATCCCAAAGCTGAGAAGTACAGACAAACATTTGAAAATGTGTCAAGGCATCATCAAAATATGTCGATTTTTAATCATCTGTACGCTAACACATCTCTTGCCATTTTACAAAATGCACGTCGTAAAAGAAGAAATCGCTTAGTCATAACACGTGAGGGCATGGATTAATAGAAACGTTTGGTTCTCGCAGCTCTTCTAGATTTATGTTATCCTTGGTATACCACGTGAACCATCTCCCAATATAGCAAGCGAATGCTTCACCTTTCCTAGTTAGCCGGCTTTCGTTAAATGTGACACAGGAAATACATAAACCCGTGGATAACATATCATTGTATCTATGAAGCATGGTATAATAGTGTCACGAGTGTGTTATAACGTCTTGTCAACTCGTTAAGTCTTCAAATGAGAAGTCAAGAGAAAAATGCTTCATAAATTGCCAGTCGTTGTTAACGTTTCTTTGATAGGTAAATAAGGGAGGCTAACCAGTGTACTGGTTTAGACAAAAGCCTATTTACCAAAAAAAAAAAAATTTTGTGAAAATTCTGGACTATTCCAAAATAAAAAGACGATTGAAGTTCGGCATTATATAAGGAGCGAGCTAGCGGAGAGTTTAGTAGTAACTTCCGTAGTGGAAGAAGAAGATCAGGAAGAAAGGAAAACAAAGAAGAGGAAAAAGACATGAAGTCAAGGTAAGGTGTCTAGTGCAGGAAAAGTCAGAGTCAGTTGGTTACAGGAAGGCAGACCCGTGGAGGATCACGTGCGGAGCATAACGCATCGGTGAAGAATTTCTTCACCTATTGAGAGTGGTCAAAAAAATAGAAGTTTAAAATATCGGCATTTGAATCCAATCTCCTAACCCGTAGCTGGTAACAATAGCATTTCTTCCAAATTCTAACAAAGAATTCTAGTAAGCTTTCGAAGGACGGTAATTACATAAGATACGAGCATGAAGTGTAACAATGTCAAAAACTATCATACTTTTGTTTATTTGAAGGTTTACGCGCGGTTTTGATTTTTTTAAGTTTTTAAAATATGGCAGCAATCCCAATAATTTTTAGGTTAAAATATAGCCTTAATATTATCCGTGCAAATACCCGTAACAACCCGTTTACTAGTCTTCAAGATTAGCTCGGACAAACAGGTAGACTCACAAAAATCTTTGAATTTTGGCTTATTGAAAATAACCATAAACTTTGAATAAGGGTTTATTTTGCAATAACGAACAGACACTAAAATTTAACTTATAATTTACGTATTGATAGTCTACATTTTTCCAAGAGTCACCAACAGAAGTATAAATGATAAACATGCAACAATATTAGATGTAGGCTAACATTATAAGCACATACGTCTGTCAGCGTAACTCGTTCTGGTCTTATGGTAGGCAGAGATTATAGACTTCGATTTGTCATGACTCAGCGTAGGCCGAGGACCATGCAATCAATTTTTAGTCTGCCCGGGACAAAAACGTGACTGATATTATTTCATCTCCCGGTTTGCTATAGTAGATTGCAATTGCAATGAATGAGATTAAAAGGCATTTCCTACATCAAAACATACAGATATATTTTCTTGCCTGCCTAATGGTCTACGGTAGAACACAGGCGATAAGGGAGATAAGTGGATTAGCGATGGTAGTAGTAGATAGCTCGCATCTCAGACCCTGCTGCCAGTCATCGGTCTGCTTAATTTTAGTTGTGTATTTTTGGAGATGGTTATCTCGTTATTTATCGATGCGGTTTTTCAGGCTTCTCCATTAGTCGCCTCTTACGATATTCACAGGACGAAAGAGGGTGGAAGATTATTAAGCCGATTATCGATTGTTATCATGTATATCATATACACTTCGATAATATAAATATAAACCTACATAATAATTTATGATCGGTAGACCTAAATTGTAAAAATTAGAAGCCAATTATAATTAAAACGGGTAAACATTCGGTATATCTACATACACACAAACTTATATAGACTAGTCATGACCCTCCTCTAACCGTAGTCGAGTAATAAACGTTAATGTTATATGTAACAAAGACGTATTCAATACCTATATTTTACTACAAAAATAAGGTGTGGTCTAAATGCGGGCGCTTTAACGTCAAGTTGTAAGTAGGTACTTAATACTTTACGATGAAAGACACGATCTGTTGAGCTTTACGTCACGATTTAAATGCGTTCCGTTCATTTCAGTCAGAATAATAAAATTATAAGAGGCAGAACCAAAATAACATTATTGCGAGTACATAAAATAAGATACTGAAGCCTAAAGGCAATTCACATAGTAATTTAACATGATGATGTAAGAGAAAGAGAATTGGAATTAGTCCTGATATAATTTACAATAAATGAATATTTATTTATTTAATCTTTATTACTAATAATACAGAATTATAAATAATACAGATCTCTAGACTATATAATAAATGCGAAAGAATGGAACATAGACTCCCAAAGTCTTCTCTTCGACTCGGAGACCTGTCTATCAGAAAGAGCCAACTAAGTTGAAGACCGAAAACAGCGCAGTTATATTTTACGAACAGCTGCACACATCGTTGTTGAAACCGTGTGGTTTAAGTTTTAATTAGTGTTAGTAACGATCGAAGAGCTAATCTTATCCGACATTATTCCGATGACATTCCGGACGTCAGTCTGGGTGAGAATAGGATAGCTCGCTTGCTTAAAAACTGCAAGACGCCGGGTAAGGGCAGAATAACAGATGAGCGTCTGAGATTGGTACTTGTAGCCCGATAATTCTGGCATTCATGACGGTCTTGCGCCGAAAGTGTGGAGTAGAAGCGTCGTTGATCTATTCTCTAAAAAAAAGGGGTAATTGTTTATTGTAGAACTATAGACCAATATCGATTCTAAGCCGCGTCTACGTTCTGTTTTTGAGAGTCATCACAAATCATCTAGTAAACATACTTGACGACTTCCAGCCTCTCGAACAAGCCTGCTTCCAAAAAGCAGTACTACAGACAGCATTCTAGTACATACTCTTTGCTAGATCGTACAGAAGTACGAGGAGTATAGATACTTGACCAATGCTACAGTCTCTTCCGCGGTGCCAAATATCTCTTTCTCTCTCTCGGTTTATCAGAGTTCTGGGGTGTTTGTACAATGAGGGTACGATGTCTATCCGCGTACAGACCCAGAGTACGAAACCGATTCAATTGCAGAATGGTATTAGACGTGGTGATGTTATTTCTTCGAAACTTCACCCCTGTATTGGAAGTAGTATTCACGCTGCTGACCTGACACACACACACACTTTTCCCAGAAATGGTAATTTACAAACTACTAATTTGATTTAAATTTTTTCCAGGATAAAACTAAGAAATTTTCGTATTTATATATTCATAACAACGAAAATGTTTTATATGACATAAAGCTCAAAATGCATAAAACACTTACACACCTACATACTTACGTACGGACTACATACAGACATACATGTAACATTCGGTACCTTAAAAACGCTCAAGTATTAATATTTTAAAGAGTTTATTTATAATTTTATATTGTACCATCGGGCACTGAATAGATTAGCTTGAACTATAAGAAAGTTACCAAAGAACCAGGCAAAGTGCAAAACATAAGAAATCTTATTATAAGTCGAAGATTTAAGAATGATAGAGAATATTGGATAAAGGGAGATACTGGAATGTATCCTTGAGATAAAAGAAGAAGATGGATAATTTAAAATAGAGAAAAGAACAACTACTGAAATTGCACCTCAGTTGGCAGTCAAACGGTGAAGATGAAAAGTGTAAAGAAATACGTGATCGTACATTGGCAGAATGAAGATGAATCTGATACAATTACTATGAGGTGCTAACTGCTGGAGAAATGCATTTGTTTCAAAGGTGAAGAATCGCAGGCTGCTTGCATTTACTTTAACTTATCCTAAGAGTATATAAAATGTTTAGATGTGTATATTAACAAAGACTTTAATATTATCTTCTCTTTCTGTCACTTACAGAACTATGATGTGCAGTATATTACAGAAGCGATTCCGTATTTAGACATTTTCGATTTCCTTCGGATATTTACAATCTTCTTTGAGCTCTTATAAACTGTGAAAATGTATAGTCTCAACTGTGAATACGATGTTGAAGATTTCCGTTTACTAATTTCAACACCAACTTTGGGTATTATTTAAAACAAGTCCTTTAATATTAGTAAATAAATTGTGTTTATGTCCCACTAAACGTGACTCTTAAAAGGTTTTGGGGACGCAAAAGATCTGCCTCGCTCTTCCATTGCAGACTGGCCTATTTCACAGGTCATTAAAATACATTCTTTAATATTACACAACCATGTGGGTTTACTCACGATATGTTCCTTCACCAGCGAGCATATAGTAAATACACTGTAATTGACAATTCTAGTGTGGGCCAGCGTTAGGATTCGAACTCAGGTCAGTCGCATATTGTCATTAAAGCGAGCGCCTTGACCCTTGTACTAAGACGGCTCACGATTTCAACCCACACGTACTAATAAATTAAAGCGGACGCCCGGTTCTCTAAGCTACAACGAATCTGTTCGTGTATTTTATATACGCTATGCTTATGTAAATGAACTAAAGTTTCATCACGATGTTATGCATTTCATTAAAAGTAACATCTAAAAGTTTGTTACTGAAAGAATATATAATAAGCATACCGGCAATTTTCTAACGTAAAAATATAAAATATTGTGATTCAAAACTTAGTATGTGGACGTAATAACCAATTATCAAATTAATTAAATGTTACCCGACACGATTGTCAATTCGCTTAATTTGTCATAGATGTTTTCTATGTATCACAGTCAACACGCGACAGTTTTCAATAGCCTGTTTCAACTTTTATACAAAGTTACAATACAAAAGGCAATTCCAAAGTTAAAAAAAATTATTTAAACTGTAACGTCGAACGGTCAATTGGTGTACTTAATAATGTACTTAATATCGATACTGGAAATGAATAAATTTAATGATTCTCTCCAATAATTTTATTATTTTTCTATTTTTTTCTATTCCAAATAGTTACTTAGCGATCTCAAGGGCAGACGAGCTCTTTGCACGTTTTGCGAAGGTGCTTTTCGGTTCGTCGGGCTAGACAAACTATGATATTTATTCTAGATTCTACTTACCTTTCTATATATGAATTTATCTGCAAAAAATGTTTCACTAAATAAAAGCTTTATTTGTTATTAGGATGGATTCGTCGTAAATGGATTTATTACAAATACATTTAAATTAATCGTTACTTAAGTTTTCTTATATTTACGCGAACACTACACATTTGAAATTAAACTATTATTTACGGATTTTATCGTGTTTAATTTTGTTTTTTTTTAAACGGTGGGAATATAAAAACAAAGTTAAACACGATAAAATCCGTAAATAATAGTTACAATTCAAATATTTAATGTATCCTATGAAATAATTATTGCGCTATTTTTATTATCCTTTTTTATTATATTACTTTTTTATTACGACGAATACATAAGACACCTGAGGATACCTGCGCTACTAGTGTATAAACAAAAATAGTAGTAAAAAAAGTATCTTGTGTAAAAAGAGTTTAAGTGGGTTGCTGCACTTTGTGGTGAATAGGGAGTATCAACTATCAAGGAACATAAGAAACATTTTGAATATCGAATGCAAATGACAATATTAGCAAATAACATGTGCCTTATGAGTAATTCTAATCTCGTGAATTAATTCATATCACCTGAACAAGTGCTTACAAATGCAAGTAATTCTGACACCGTTTTAGAATGTCGCTAGCAAATTAAGGTGCTTGCGATTGAGCATTGATCGATGTATTCACGCTAAAATGGTTGTTAATCTAAAAGCATTTAGTTCAGAATGCCATGCACGGGAATATAACTAAGCCTCCGTATCGAACAGGCTTCAGAACAACATGCCATATTAGGAAAGTTGGCACGCCTTTAATTGGACGCATACAATGCAACTGGATTTCGATCTAGTTAGGAATCTATTGCGATTAAATTAAGTTATAATAATAAATTAACGTTCACGATTGAATTGAGCAACTAGGTTTTAGTAATAACAGAAGTTTTTTCTCTAAGGTCTACTACACCATACCTTACACAGTGGCAGCTATCTGCTATTCAATTTGAAACACGATGATTAGTTATATACTAGCCAAAGAGAAAAATAAAAAATTGTATCAAAAATGTTAGAAAAACTTACTTTGTATTGTGATTTAGAAGGGTCAGGCGTGACCATACTCACTGCCAGGAAATTAATGTTCAGTTTGTTATAAAAGGGTTAGCTTAGATATAGATTCACCATGCGATTCCTTATTATTATTAAGTTTTTAAGCTGGAGAATTCAATTAGACGTAGACGATTGCGATGAATGTTCTGCATGCAGTTAAACTGTTTTTCTCTTTAGGCCGACGAATACCTATTTGCTCCAGTGTTCTAGTGGCCCTACTGATATGCAGCAAAAATGTAATACTGAGGTTTCCGGAGACAAAGAACCGTTACTCCAAACCACCTTCTAGTGAAAGCCCGATCAAAATGGGTACAGCCGATTCCAATCAACTCCGGGTTAAACAGACTGATAGACAGCAAAACATTTTAAAAATGGTTTTAAGGATTTTGGTATGGTGCATAAAATTATATGTACAAAGAAAAGCTGATGTTTCGAAATCACAAATAGACACTTAAATTTTGTTTACATATGTAGATGTACGAGAGGAAATATTAAAAAAACATGATTGGACAGCAGTTTAATTAACAAACAGATGTCGTTGTCGTGAAATATGCAATAAAATTCAGAAAGAATTTTATACGAACCATCCGAAAGGGTAACCTAGTTTGGAAAAATTATATCATTATTTTAACCAAGTGAAGCATGTTAAATTATAGAATAGACTTTCCGCGAAAGTTGTTTTTTATTTCGTAATAAACCAAGCAAATTTATAACTTTGGATGTCACAAATATATATAACTAGCGAGCCGTGTCGACTTCGCACGGTTAGATCTGTAATGTGATGTACATGTAAATTAATAAATAATATCTATATATGTGTATATATACTATATGTAAACTAAATTATAACGTGTTATACAACATTTATCATGATGGAGAAACCCCATTGAAACTCACTACAGTACAATAAAAAAAAACTAGTAGTTTTAATTAGTTTTCGAATCAATAGCTCAGTTCAACTTCCCACTGGCATTAATCATTCCAAATTATTGAATACATATTTGTCAACCAAAATCTTGATGCATCAGGCTGGGTGGTGTCTTCTTACTGCTACATATCTTTTCTTGGTTATTTTCAAAAATCCGGACATTTTGATAATTCGGACTGGGTTCGGTCACAATTAATCCGGATTATCAACGCTCTACTGTAATAAGTTTAGAAGTTTTAAGCGAATATACAGAGCAACGAGGATTGCGACTGTTTCTTTATTATTTAAATAAAGATTTATTACACACTTTACAGAGCAAAATACCAGCATGAAGTAGAAGCATCTTGTGCTTTCGGTGAGTGAGTTTACTGGAGGGCCCACACCCCTTTCCCCTTCTTCCTCCAACCCCCTACAAATTTGCTTAAAGGCCGGAAAAGTATCTGCAGCCCTTTTGGTGTTGCAGATGTATATGAGAGTCGATAAGCATCGATTATTCACTTACCATCAGGTGAACCGCTTGCTCGTTTGCCCCCTTTTCCATAAAGTGTCAATCACACCTGCTCGTCGTGCATCCTACTCGCTTGACAAATTGGTTTCTGGTGATGCTCGTGTAGCTGTTGGAATTCCTTATGCCTTATCCACGGCCACCCTTGTCTGGGCATGGGTACGTGAGCGACTAATATCAAATATGTTAACACCTTTACATGTTGAATGCAGAACAGCGGCAATGGTCTGTCATTCAGTCATCGTGTGATGATTTAGGCAACTTGGTCTAGAAGCGTGGGTAAATGATTGACGCATGATCGCCCACGTATCTTTTTGACAATATTTTCATTGATGTGAGTTCGTTTTGCGTGCATAAATTTTAAATGATCAAAAATCAGAGCTGGATCAGAAATTCGTATTTGCACGTCAATAATATATTAGGTACGTGAAATAAGTAAACATTTTCTAAAAGATCATTAAGGTGTATTTAATCTTCTTGTCAACTTACTAACGGTAAAAAAAACTAAATTCATCTGAATTTATTCCATTTAATCGCCCAAGAATTTCGTTGAAAATACGTTATTGGAATAAAAAGGGAAAGAAAGTATTTGCCCGTTGATAATGGGAAGTATGAATATACATTTGTGAACGTGACTTTAAGTATTTGTACAATTCCAAAAAAAATAAAGAAAATAGTGTCAGGCTGGTCGGTGAGTCAATCCAAAAAAACGCGTTCGATTAACGCTACATCACAATAATCTGATAAATCGTTATCGACCTGATAACATAGTGACGTCACTACTGTAACATCACTACGTTCTCGAACTGAGAGCCTGCAGCAATTGGACGGAAATTGTATTGGTAGAACAATCTGTCCTGAATTATTAAGACAATAGCCTTAATACATACTGCCAATGTACCTGCATTGTGTTTGATGTTATTTATACCATACGATAAGACGCTTTGAGCCTTGGTGTCGACATAATTAAACAATGTAATAAATTTAAATTTTACGTTGCTTCAGTTAAGTACATTTCCAGTACATCATAGTATTGAATCCTAATCGTAATTGTAAATATTTTTTTTTTTATATAAAATTGTTTTCGGAGTATAAGTGAAATCTCACTTCTTGTTACTGGTTTAAGTGACGCTCCTTGTAATAGGCCTACATTTGATAGACGATTGTCACAGTCTGCACTGAACTACGTATGTGATATATAGAAAACGATCAACACTGTCACGTTCCTCCTTGATGACATGTAAAATTTGTAGTACATATATAAAATCTACATGCAAGTGAAATATTTCGTTTTAGTCGTTTGTTATTTTAAAAACATTTTTCTTGTTGTTGTCATTAAACCATCGCTAATATATCTTGATAAGCGTAAAGTAACACTTAATTATATCAGTTAATAGAAATGCAAAGCGTTATTGTTATACAAAACAGCTTTTAGTGAACATTTACTTAAAACAGCGCCGGTTATTGCTTTGTATTTCGGAAACAAAACGGTGGCGAATATTAATAACACCTTTAACAGTGATCCACTATAATGAATACTTTTGACACTTGTGACACATGAAAAACGATTCGCTTAATAGTTTAGTCACAACAACGACATAGTAGTAAAGTTACAATTATTTAAAATGAAAGTAAAATTTACAGATTTTATACTGTTTACTTTTTATTTTCGGCTTTTCAAAGAGAACTTGGGATCTGTGACGAGAAGCCGCCGAGCTCCAAGCATGACAAGCTCGTATTGCGTGATAACAAGCTTTGGGTCCCGTGCTTACGTCGTGTTTACATCACAGTGGCCGAGTGAAGCCGGCAACAGTCAAGCTGGTGCCTGCTGTACTATCACAGATCAGAGAATAGCCATAATTTAAAGAAAGCTTCCAGTTAAACTTTTTACTACCCTCCGAAAAAGATTGGTCAGTTATTACTATTTTTCTAGTGCAATATCTCTCTATATTTAAACATATTGATAAAATCCGGGGAAAGGAACATAATATTGCTAATATTAAATGTTCACATCGATGCTGTCTGTGTGCTGATCATATATTAGACCGCCCCAACCACCAACTACAACTCCTCGCAAAAGAAACCGATTCCTGTCAAGGATGATTCGCAAGGCCACTGAAATTAAAAATAAACATCTTTATATCAATATAGGAAATGGCCGGGTGCTACAACCTGCTCGGGGTCCAGTAATAAATAAATTGAAATCCAAGACCATGCATATTAGTACACGGCCTCGAGATACTGTGAGCTCGTCCTGCGTAGATTGGACTAAAAATTTGTAATCAGAAAGCTGAAACTATGGCATCAGGATGGAAAATTATGATTATTTTTGAAACAGTAAAACTATGTACATAGAAAATTAGCCGTATGATGGAATCTCCCACCCCCTTCTTGTATTTTCTCCTAAACATTGTAAACACAAATGTTAAGATGTGGGATTTGAGTTCGGCAAATTTGGATGGAATATTTGCTATTTTTCGATCTCCGGAGAATTTTTGGCAATTAGAGAAAATATAGCATAACACCTTTAATAGGTTGCACCCTATGGACGCTGTTTATTGAAGTTTTATTAAAATGTCTTACGGTATCATTATATCTCGGAATCATTCGATCACCGTTTAGGTGTGGGTTAAATACGACATCAAAAACTGTGTTCAATAAACGTATAAAATTAAATCGTAATAGCAACCATGCTTTAACATTTATATGTAATACAATATCTTAGAGTTCAACAGTAAACGGGCTAATGTCTTTGATGCGATAATCTCTCATTTTATTGGTCTACGTTCTCCAGTCGATACTTTTACTTGAAAGGCCTGGGGATTTCCGCTTAAAGTAATTTTCCTTTCCTTCTTACAGTCTTAATTTACGATACTTCAGTTTAAGTTCGCTACACAAAATCGCGGAGCTAATTCATACAGTAAGCCACTTGAGCTATACGTAATTAACAACAAAAGTATCCACTTTCATTTTATATTGTAGTATCTAGTATATTTACTTCAAAGTCTTAATCTTTTTCAATTCTTCCGTCTCCTATGGGACGAAATGAAATTGATACACACAAACACATGTCGACGTCCAGTCCTTTAATTATAAATATAGTTACAGCGTTTTACTCACCCATACATAACAAAAGCATACGCCTGTAATCATTTATGCGTTAAACAGACATGCCAATACTAGCAACTATCCAAACACAGAGAAGTAAATACTAAAATGTTATCAGTATGAAAGCTTGTTAAATATTTTCTCATACAAGAAACCGCATTAATGGTCAGTTTGGACCAGCAGAACGCTTTAGACGCAGGAAAGGTTCACATTTTCATAAGAAAAAAAATATTTGCTCATTTTCGTCTCACTATGTTGAACAAAGATTGTCTCTTTGTGTTGATCTTCCTATACTTTACGTTTTAATGCTTAATTTTTTTTTTATGTAAAATGTAATTTCTATTATTTCAGAAATTACAATATTTAAAATTTACTGAATAAAAATATACTTTTTTTCGAAAAAACAAATACATACCAGTTACAAAAATAGGATATATTAATTACGAAAACAAGAAAGTAGAGGCATCTTGTTCTTCTGCGTTACGTTCGGTAAGTGAGATAACCGGAGACCCATTCCCTCCATACATATCATATTTAATTTTATAATAATACATATACAAATTACCATTGAAGTCAAATGAAGGCATATCATATCTCGTGCACATCTCAATACAGACAACGATTTTTATAGCAATCGATGACGTAGTAGCCGCTACAAATCCAAACCATGACGCATGTACGCGAGCGTCACTAATGTTAAAACAAGTATGATGTAACTAAAGCTACGTCCACACTAGAGTACCTGCTTGTACCTGCACGTGGTCTTGGCGCGTGTTGCAACGCTCGATTTACCGCCACAGTGTATCAATAAAAGTATCGAATAGAAAAGCAAACTAGAGAATCATCATGTAAATCTCCCATGGCTGGGCATAGGCCTCCTCCCAATATACACTACTAGGCCCGGAACAATCTCTATCATAGTTTGATACACGTCGATTTTATTACAAATACGCCGATAGCCTCACGAATTTTTCCTTCACCGCCGAGCTAAAACTTAATAATTTTAATGGTCATTCGCGTAATATGAAATTATAGCACTCTAAGCTAACAGACCTCAGCATGTATCAAAACATGAGATCAATATCTTTGGTTGTTGTATCGATAACTAATGCAAAATATTTCCGATAAATCACGTAACCGATACAAGATTATATTAGTTAAGATATTAATAATTGAGTACACATCTACCTACTTGTTAAAAAATAATAGTTTCTTCTTTCCTCAAGCGTATGCTCGAAGAGAACTCTGCTTAGGCTTAAGCTCGCTTTTGTACATTTTTCTTCTATATTATTCAATTTTAAATTTATCATAATCTTGAGAAGGTAGATCTGAGCGGCTTGGGTCTCAGTGCAGACTATGCATTACGTAGCTCCACAAACGTAAAACAATCGGCATTGTTTATTTGAGGCTAATTAAGATTTGCTTGTAAAAGTAAACACTGGAAATTTGCGTATGATTCAAGCATGGTTATTTCCGGAGCTGGTGGAGTTGAATGTATTCATTATGTAAAGTATTTTCAAGTTAATTGATTAACGTAGGTTGTTTTTCATACAAAATTAAGTATTTCATTTCATTCTAAGATCAGTTAGCCTTACAACACTAGGTTTTTTCTTCATTCATCCTCGAGTTTTTATTTAGTTGGATGCATTATTCGCCGATGTGTACATAGAAAAAGGAATTATACATTCGATATTTTCGGTTTATTTTAGATAGAAGTGCGGTGGAAATCAACGGATTGTGTCTGATGTGCTTCTAGCCGCATTCGATTTCTACGACTTCCTGTTATTACAAAACCAATCATCTACGTGTAATGGAAGGAAGTGAGTTACAGTAATATATCGAATTCTTTAAACACTTTTAAATTTAAGACATTAAATATTTCACTGCATGTGTAACATCAGGGTGTGAGTATTGCATCTTTGTCTTTTCTAAAGGTTAATCTCACCTGCAAATGAGGCTCTTGTGACCGAATTATGTCCAAAACCTTTCATAAACAGTATACTAACTTTTGATTATTTCATGTCCAGTAGTGGACTTTCACAGGGGGATAAAGAAAAGAAAAAGTCATAATCAAAATGTTTTTTAAGAAATTAGCCATTGTTTATAAGCTAATGTATTTAATATTTAACCTCCTTATTACTCGGTAGTAAGCTAAAGATGATGCTCAACAAAATTTGAGCCTTAATATTTGGATAGCTAAATATCAAATACAGCGGTTATTACAGTAAAGAAATTTAATTTATCAAGTAATTTTTTTTTCATTGGAAAGGCGGCAAACGAGCAAGCGGTTCACCTGATGGTAAGTGATTACCGTCGCCCACGTACATCTACAACACCAGAGGTGCTGCAGGTGCGTTGCCAGCCTTTAAGGGTATTTGGGAGATGAGAGGGAGGATGAGGAGGGGGATGGGAAGGGAGTGTGGGCCTCCGGCTACCTCACTCAACGAACGAAACGCAGAAGCACAAGATACCTCTACTTCACGCCGGTATACTGCGAGGTCGAGGTACCCATCCGGTCGAGCCGGCCCATTCGAGCAGCAGCAAAAGTCGCTGCTTGGTTCTGCCCCGTAAAAAATGTATAATGGTTTTTTGTTTTTTCTCCTTGTTGTGTTAAAAATATATCTAAGAGGATAATATGTGTCGATGTGTAGAAAGCAGGTTATGAATAACAATATGCAATTTATTGAGAATAGTTTTACGTATGTTTGCATTTTCTTAATTATCGAATCTAATGTTTGGGAAAATAAGCTGTAGTAAACAGTACAAAGACCTCTCCGGGAGATTTACCATAGTCGCTTAACAGTAGGATTGGCGATCTCAGTGTGTATGTATATATCTATAGCTCCTCGAGTTACTCTGGCACTGATAATCCTTGTTCGGTACTCGGTGCCGTGTGTTAATAAAAAAAATAGTCTTTCGGAAGCTACGTAGTTCTTAATTTTTTTTAATAATTTCCTAATATTGATTTTTCGGATTTCACCCACAGGATAACACAGGATGGCGGAATCTCATACGCTCATACTTCACCTTTATCCTAACATCCTGTAAGTAGTCCACTGCAGGATATAGGCCTTTCCCATACGAAGGATTTGGCATAATCTACACGCTCGACAAGCGGATTGGCGTTCGCAGTACCAGACACCTCGCATCTTAGATGCTGCTACCACTTACCGATCTGCCAAATTTTTGTTCGGCATTTTTCGAGATGGTTATTCTGCCATCAATCGGTAGGCATTGCGATTTTCAGGGTATCTCTTAATAGTAGGGTGGCAGATTTTTACGCCAACAGTACGCAGCAAGCTACACTACGCATGCAGAAATATACAAACATGGTCTATTCAACAAATTACCATCATCTACCACCACTCAGTTTTGAGTCTGATCTAACGTCAGCCCCTTATTGCCCTCTTGTGGTGGCGGCATACCTACATCATCTCGTGGGTAACATAAAAGTCGATTAAGGGGAATGCCTGAAAGATAGACACATAACAGTTTGTGATTCGAGTCACCTAAGCACCATTTATATAAAGTTTGACCTACGTGCCTTAGTACTTTCTCTTGGACGCAAGGGAAAAAAACGAAAGTTCTACCGATTCGTATTCGATGATATGAGCAGATAAGATAAAATTAACTGATTGCTTTACCATGTAGTAGTAGTATTGATGTTTTAAATAAATATAGCACACAATTCAAAGCTTTATGTAGATAATATTTCATCCCAATTCAGGGAGTCATGTCACAAATTATGTCATTATTTTAATCTTTGTCTTCTCACGGGATGCCTCTATGAGATGGGTGTTGATCAAAATTTGTACATCTACATTTGAAGATAGAAGATGCTTTTTAAAGTATTAATAGATTAGATAACTAAGACTTAAGAATTAAAAATTATAATATATTGATTTCTTTATAGCACTGTAGTGACGAACAATTGAATAGTCCACCTGATGGTAAGTTGGCTACTGCGGACCATGGACAGCTGCAAACAACTTCAACCGAAGAAGGTCTGTTACCTTCTTGCCTTTTCATCTTTGATCACTCAGATCAAATGTCCAATACCTAAAAATGTAGTCTGTAAATATAGTGGCTTACGCATAGAGCCAGACACAACAAACCAGACCAGGACCTTAAAACCAGAACACACAGAGGGTGGTGGTGGCCTAATCGCCTCTTCAAATTGATTAAAACGTTATTACATAGCAATAAAAAAACTTCACGTCCTACTGAACTGCAGCGTATACGGAATCCGTAAGAAAGGTTGCGTTACTTTTGTAAATTTATTAAAATCTTTTATAATAAGCTCACCTATGACATACGAGTATCCATCAAGGGTCAAGACGCATTTCCTCAGCGCGCCTGAAGCGGAACGGTGCCTGTACGTTCTTGGCGTGGCACCCAACGCCCTCCCGCCGCCTGGATCACTGTGACATTTATGTACCAACTCTTTATCAGCCACGTTGCTATTCCCGTCGACAGAGCCCTGTCTGCTGCCTTCGAGCAGCGCTTTACCCCGCCGCATCATCACATACCACGCTATCACCTTCTAACACGATCTCGTTCACCAGAACACTATTTATCACGGCACAGAAACGTTCACAAACGTTAATGTACGTAAATCAATTAAGATTAATCACTTTGGCTCGCACTTGATAGGTTTATTTCAAAACTGTATTTTGATATGGAACAGCCGCGTGTCATAAACAATGAGCATGCTTTAGACATTTTCTTTGGTTAACTGAAGTAAAAAAAAAAAAGTTATTACAGTAACACTAGCGGGTGTCTTTTGTGATATTTTGCAGATAAAAGACGAAATATTTGATGTATGTTATGACGCGGTAGCACAACGAAAATTGCACGAAAAAAAAACACAAAAAGAATTTTTGTTTTTCTTAACGACATCAAATTAGCAGTAAGTGTTAAGTTATAACTATATTAAGTTTGATAATTGCAAAAACGTGTTTTAAGCCATTAGTAACCGACATTCAAATGTACCGTTTTCTTTCAAAATCACTTAACAAATTAAGTATATGTTATTGAGGTAAGATACAATACAGTAATGATATAAATTACAAAAATAATAGTATTTAATTTAATCAGAGTAAATTACTACAATAATGACATTTACCGCGTGCATACTTTTTTTAAAAGGAAATTTAAATTGTTTAATTTTATAATTTTAATTTCTCTTTCACAGATCGAATAACTAAACAAAAACAGATTCTAAAATAACGCAAACCTCCGATGTATATAATCATAATATTGACTCGCATCGTTAATGAACAAATAAGTCCATATGTTTCCGTAGAAGACGCGGAACAATGATAGCACAGACAGAACCGATGGGTTCCGTTGTTGATAATTTTGTTAAATTTAGCGAGAATGATTAAAATAACAATTAACAAGATTTTATTCGTTTCAAAATGACGTTCATACGTAAAAAAATACGGCACCTCCTTCCGCTTGCTTTCGAACCGAACTCCCGGGATCAGAGGAAGTAATTTTTCAAACACGTCGCTATGGCAAGACCGTGTAATGAATGTTTGGCATCACACAGGTGGAAAACACGGAAATCTATTTTCACGCGACGAGTGTTGTTTTTCCGCCATAGTAACGCTCACATAGGGCGCCCATAAAACGTTGCGTCATGGTCCGCGAACGGGGGTGGGGGCTCCCCCCTCCATTTGTAAACAGATTGTGACGTCCTCCGCTGGACTATTCCAAATCGCTAACAACAGGTGGTCCCGTTCCCCCAATCTGTGGTGTTAGAATCTGTGACTACACTGGACGGAACGATTGTTATCTATTGATATATACAAAATAATAAAAAAAAATACACCGAAGGCGAGAGGAGCTTAAAAATAATTTTCGAGCTTACATTACATACCGCTGATATGTCACGGACTTAAATCCGACGAATGTGCGTACGAGAACCGTTTAGGGCGGCATTAGTCGTGTGGACGTGACACGACCGTACCGCGTGGAAGGCTGCGCGCGACTGTCGACCGAGACACATGCTCCAGCTGCCACAGGTAGCTACTGATTAGCACTGGGCACTTTGAGATCTAAATTCGAAATCCCCGGGGTGCATCTAAGTTAAATGTGCTTTCCTGCCTTTGCATAATTGGTATTAGTTCGCCTTCGTGAATAATTATTTAGATTCAGGTTTCAGATCTTTTATATAAACATGTAGTTGAATTATGAATAAAATTTTTAAATAACGTGAGTGCTCAACTCACGTCGGATATCAATCGGGGTAGGCAGAGATTGCAGAAGTTTATTTCGAGCAACTGAACGTTGCTAAACGGACTTTAAAGTATTAGAATACAATAGTAATAGAATAATAATCTAATAGAGTATGGGACATCAGTTTTTCGGTGATGTGACAAGGCTACAACTGAAGAATTGGTCTGTACAAAGGTACTAGGTAAGTTAATTTTTTCGGCACATATATTTTTTTGGATATTGGACTGATTACCGTACTTTAATTATAGTAATATTAAATCCGTTCTGATCACTGCCTATCCACTTACGGATTCGGATTTTTCGCCAGTATTATCCGGATTAAGTTTTGGCAGTCATATAAGGATTAAGTTGGTACATCACCCCTCATACTATATTGTATTTTTATTTGAAATAAATAATACCGGCAGCATGCCAGTTTATAATTTTCGTGTATTTTAAATTAATATTATCTCGCACTCACCTAGATAGTTATCTAAATGATAACGATGATGATGATGACCCCCTTTCATCCTGCGGTTGTCGTAATAGGCGACTAAGGGAAAAGCTTTGAAAACCGCAGTAGCTACCGACAGATGGCGGGATATATTCAGCTTTATGCACAATCTGGTGTTAACGACCTCAATAATAAATCTAAATGACAATCTTGACTCTATTAGAGATTGGTCGCACAGATTTGGGATTACTATTAATTCATTAAAATGTCAAGCAATCATAACCTTGCTCCAGTTTATTTCAATGCAACATTAATTCCTTTCTCAAACACAGTAAAAACTTGGCTTGGATCAGTCGTTGTGTTGGGATACTCAGGTTAGCTAAAATTAGCAGGAAAGTCATTGCCACCTTACGTTCTCTATACCGTCTGAAAAAATTCCTGCCCTTTAAAACCAAGCTTTTGCTCACTCCAATCCTTAATTTTACCCATTATCGACTATGCAGATGTATGTTACCCGGACCTATCCCAATCACGTCTCGATAAGTTGGAGCGCCTTCTTAACAACTTCGTTAGATTTATCTTTGGTTTACATACATATGATCACGTCTCTACTTACCGTTCCAAGCTTAACTGGCTGCCTATTCAAAAATCCAAGGGCTGACTCGTGGCATTGCATTAAGTCCGCCTATTGTAACCTTAAGATTAAGGCAAACAATTAAAAAAAAATAACCATTTCGAAAGTTTCCTTAACAAAATTAAGCAGACCGATGACGGGCAGCAGCATCCATGATGCGAGGTATCTGGCATTCCGATCGCTAATCCATTTAGACCATGGCGACGTCTTCCGAGTACTATCGGTCAGTAAGTTGTTAACTATGCAGGATATTTTTTCACGAATCATAGAGAAATGCTGTTGGCCCGTCGACCCTGACACCTTTGATGGAAGGGGCCCGAGTGTAGAAGACCCGCGAGTAAAATAAAATGAAAGGAGCAATGGGATCGCCGGCGCCGACCCGACGCTCGGCGTCTCGACGCTTCCTGCTGTTGTGATGTACCTGCTTACTATTGACGAGGGTGGAATGGATCGAATTATTCAAATACAAAGTATCTCTCGCGTAACCGCGTATGTCCTGGAATCATGCGTTCGCCGATGAACAAAGCGAGAGAGAGCTTTTCGCGATACGTGGTTTGTTGTCCTGTAGTGAGATGTCAATTATATAAAAAGACTTTTTCGTCGACAATGACATTTTTCGGAAGTCTTTTATAATAGGGGTCTAAGTCTCGCGTGGTGGTATAATTACCCAGCGTCACCACTAACGGATTAAAATCTCTTTGGTTAACCGAAACATCTTAAAGAAGTTTCTTTGAAAAGGGCCGCAAGAGAGTAATTCTAAGTCGCGGTGCGAGTCTGCATATAAGGAGGAGGACTCCCGGTGCATGAGGTTACATTGTATCACTTGCGAGTGACCTTTGTATACTATCTATCAGAACTTGTTTCATAATAGAAGGTACACAAGTTATGTATACTAGAATATTATATCACAAAATTTACGAAACAAATATATGAGGCGAATGTAAATGGTAGATTCGGGAAGGAGGAAGACCTAGGCGAACATTTCACGATCAAATCGGAGACGTTCTGAAAAAGGCCAGGTCAAGAGTACTCTAAACCAACGAGCATGCATGCGAAGCTTGATGAAAGTGGAAGAAGCGAAAGACGTATGTCAGGATGGTAGCAATTGGAAGAAGATTGTCTCTGCCTACCCCGTTGGGAACAAGGCGTGAATATATACATACATATATCTTAATTAACCATAACATCTCGTGACATATCCTTTCTTGGTACTCACCTACGTTATATAACGAACTCCTCTGCAAAATTTCATGCTTCTAGACCCACCTGTTTCGACTACGCGTTATTTGTCAGTTAGTGTTACGATTTTCTTAATAACTCTATATGAGTTCCGCCATATGTGGGTTCCTTAAGGGTTTTGAAGTTTTTTATGATGTCTTTAACCTCTTTTATCGTAGTTGGCAGTGCAGTACCACATAAAATACCGCAGAAGATATTATAGTGTCATAAGTCTATGTTTAGATAGAGATATGATTACGGTATGACACGGGCCGGTTCATATCACCATACGACCAGAACCAAAAACCAGTCATTTCTGTTTTCGGCTGAGATTTGAACCCATGACCCATGTCTCATATTATAGTGTCATAAGTCTGAACACAGAGGCACTCGCTCATCTTTATCTTCCCGTATCCATGTAAAGCATATGCGACCAGCTTGAGGAAAGGTTCTGATGCAGTTCAGTTCAGAGACACGGGTCGGTTCATAACACCATACGACCAGAACCAAAAACCAGTAATTTCTGTTTTCGGCTGAGATTCGAACCCATGACCCATGTCTCAGCAGTAAAGTACGCATACAATTCAGCCACGCGGTAGAAAGAAGAATGTAATATATATTCTTTACTCATGCTAAAATTTAAATAAAAAGCGACGAAGTGTGAAGTCGGTCTTGCGCACCGAGGGTTCCGTACCACCTCACAATTCCAGTCGGTTTTTATTATTATTATTCGTTAGAGTTATTGTTTTAATTAGCGAAATGTAATTTCACCAAGTTTGATGCTTGTGTGAATTACCGCTTTAACGATAGAGCAAAAACAAAACCAGTGATATAAAAGTACATTTCATATTTGGAGACCCCTCTTGATTTGACTTTTAGTTTATTTTTTTGTTATTTCATGTTACATCCACTCTCGTGCTTCGCAAGCTGAAGATTTTTTGAATCATTTGGAACCCCCTACCATACACCCATTTTAAATTACCATTTTAACTTTTATAAGGGTATTAGAGGGATATACCAGCTTTGTGTATAGATGCCAAACTGACATGCACTTTTTTTTTTTTTATAGAAGAAGGGGGCAAACGAGCGTGCGGCTCACCTGATGGTAAGTGATCACCGACGCCCACGAACATCCACAACACCAGAGGAGCCACAGATGCGCTGCCGGCCTTTAAGGAAGGAATAAGCTCTTTTCTTGAAGGTCCCTAAGTCGTAACTGTTCGGAAACTGCTGGCGACAGCTGATTCCACAAAGTCGAAGTGCGTGGCAGAAAACCTCGACTAAAACGCACTGTGGTGGAATGCCAACCATCCAGGTGGCATCGATGGAACCTCGAATTCAGTCGCGATGTACGATGGTGAAACTCAGCAGCTGGGATCAATCCGAACAGTTCCTCAGAACATTCCCCGTGGAAAATTTTGTAAAAAATGCAAAGAGAAGCAACATCTCTTCGCAAGGCCAAAGGATCAAGCCGATCAGAGAGAGCTTGGTCGCCGACAATTCGAGCCGCTCGACGTTGGATGCGGTCAAATGGAAGGAGTTGGTACTGGGTGCCCTGCCCAAAGATGAGAACAGTATTCCATGGGGCCGAACTTGCGCCTTATAAAGTTGCAAACGGTGGACCGGCATGAAATACTGTCCTGCCTCTACAGAGCACACCAAGCTTTTTGAGGCCAATTTGGCCTTTCCTCCAAGTGACCACGGAACTGAACGTCGCTTGATATGTCAACGCCAAGGATTCTGATACTGGCTGAGCCAATAAGGGGAATGTTCTCAAAAAGAGGAGAAACGACAAAGGGATTCTTTTAGCGGTGAACGCGCAAACCTGTGTCTTTTGGGGTTGAATAGGACCAAATTACGTCGACCCCAATCCGAGACTTTGAATAACAAGGTCTCGACTTCAGACACAAGTTTGTTCCGGCACTCGTCGACGTGTTCCCGAGAAATATTCGCACGGCCTGTATATAGGGCATCACCTGTGCTGTCATCTGCATAGAAATGAATGCTACTGATTTGTAGCATGTCGTTGATATGCAGAAGGAACAGAGTGGGAGATAGCACACAGCCTTGTGGAACACCAGCATTCACGGGTTTGGGGTCCGAGCATGCACCGTCGACAACAACCTTGATGCTCCGATCCGTGAGGAAGCTGGTGACCAAGTTGCACAATCTCTCAGGAACCCCGTAAGATGAAAGCTTTGAAAGAAGCGCTTTATGCCAAACCCTATCAAATGCTTTCGCTACGTCCAGACTAGCCGCCAAAGCCTCCCCCTTAGACTCAACTGCTTCTGCCCATCGGTGAGTCAGGTAAACTAGAAGATCACCAGCTGATCGTCCGCGACGGAAACCGTACTGTCGGTCACTGATCAGCAGGTGTTCCTCCAGGTACCCCAGGAGCTGGGTGTTGATGAGTGACTCCATTATTTTAGATAACAAGGGGTGATGGCAATAGGCCTGTAGTTGGACGGATCAGAGCGGTCGCCTTTTTGGGTATTGATGCACAAATGCTGTCTTCCAAGATTCCGGGACGACGCCTGAAGAGTAGGAGTGCCGGAAAAGACGCGTGCTTACCATCATAGTAGGTATTTATTATTTTGATACCGACAATATCAAACTTCTCTTCCCATTGGTTTATTCACTAAAGTGAACTGTTTGAGCGTCCAGAATGGCTTAAATTTTTGTGAATTACATTCCTTTAACGTCCACTTAAGTTTCTTGAGTTTGTATATTCGGTAGTTTTCCATTTGATTTTGCTTTAAAAAAGTACAGATATGCGAATACTTTTCGTCCTTACTTAACGTCGCAGCATTGGGCATTTATTACGTTTTATTGTTATCACGATGGCCGCCCGAGATTAGAGGATCTACTTCCGAATATAATCAAGAGTATAGAGAGAGAGGTAGAGCTAAGCGGCGGCTTTTGCTGCTTTCTCGTACGAACTAAGCTCGACCGGGGAGTAATACAGTAGGTGGTACGGAAAGTTTCGAACTAACGAAGATGGCAGCATGTGAATTGAATCTTAGAGAATATGGTAGGGCACATCGTTGGAAGAGAATACTCACCAAAAATTTTATCCATTTTGAACACGCAGTTGTTGTTTGAGAGAATTGGCAAAATTTCCTCTGCACTTCTCAAATTCAAAATAACATAAATCTGCTTTGTAATTTTTGTACGTATTAAATAGGCCAAGGTCATTTTTTGCTGCTGGGAATGATGGGCGAAAGACTGGAAGCCAGGGGTACAGTACAACGGCCACGGAGAACACCGGCGTGAAGTAGAGGCATCTTGTGCTTCAATGTTTTGTTGGATGGTAGGTGGAGAGTTTCCCGGTCATCAAGAGTCGAGTTGATGCAAAAGAGAGCCCAAGAGATCGGCTTTGCAGTATGGGCCAGCGAATCATCCTCCTTGTGTAGAGATGGGAGAGATGGCTGACAGAATTTCTGACAGCCTTGGCGAGAGACCAGAATGCGCGGGATCCCGATGGGAGGCGAACTAATCTCTCGCCAATTCTGCCAATGTGATTTAACTTTGCCGCAGCGATAACTCTTTGAAGGACCTGGAGGCAGAGTTGTACTCGTTTTAAGAGCACTGGTTTTTGCATCCCGAGACGCCGATGCATCGGCCCAGGCCTGGTAGCACTTCCGCTTTCGGCGTGACGCTATTTTGCAGGTGCGACCAAACCAAGGCTGATTTACCTGACAGGCACTGCAGAGAACGGAATAAAAGTTCCATTACCTGAAGTACCACATCGGTGACAGAATCTGCAACGGCGTTGGGATCATCCAGCGAGAAGCAAACCTGCCCCCATTGGTAGGAAGCAAAGAAAGACCGCATTCCATCCCAATCTGCCGACCTATAGTGCCACACACGGCGGAAGCCCGCAGATCGCGTTCGGGATCGGCGCGCGATAGGCACTACACTCCGGATCAGACAGTGGTCCGACGAGCCAAGAGGGCATCGACTGAGACCAAATATCCGTCCGGGTGGTGCACCCTGCTGGCCAACAAACGAGGCTCTGGCGAAAGAATGATGGCGTAATTGCCATCCGACTTGGCCGAACCCAAATCCCCGACTGGTGATGGGGAGCAGCATTACAAGACCGAGAGTACCGATACTGCGCACAACAAACCGGATACCCATTATTGAAGTAAGGGCAAATTGTTCAAGAAACCGATGCTGGCTTTTCTGGCGTTTTCATGGAGAGGCCCTGTTCAGCAGTGGGCTTAAATAGGCTGATGATGATACTTAAAACGTAAACTAGTAGCATATTAATTTCAAACTCCTGGGCGAAGAGTTTTGGACTAGAGTATTCCGAGTGGGTGTTGGTGGACTTCGTATAGCCTTGTATTTTTTTAAACTGAGAAGCTATAGAGGTTTTTTTTTTATTTACTGTCGAGCTAATGCAGATTCTGCACTTAAAATTGCTATTTAATAATAATCAGTGGTGCCAACAACAATTACCGGAGCTGGGATCACTTGCCTACTGAGATAGTTAAGTTGTGGACCCGATAGCTCAATTAGTTTAACCCGGGTTTGGCTAACGAGTCTATATTATAGGCAAAATAGAAAAAGTAATTACTTTACCATCAGGTGAGCTGATCGCGTTTTGCCCCTTTCACTAAAATATACTGAATTGGTAGGCGCGTTTTTACGTTGTTGTTACAATTTGTATGTAGGCCTGAACTTCAGACTGGCGACAAACTTACCTGTCGCGTTATTTACAAGTAGCTTGGTAGATAGTGGGTTGAAACAACTTAAACAAATGTTTAGATCTCTGGCGAAATTTTTTAGAATGGGTATCATCTTTTAATATTCTACTGTCTGTGAATAACCAGTAACAAGCTTATTAACGTGAATTTTAAAATCAACGCGAACAAAGTCGAGGATGCTCGCGTTGATTTTACAATTCATATAAACGAGAACAATTTTAGATCTTCGACGTTTTCTATTTAATGTCTGTATGTAAAACCGTGTACCCTAAGTGGTCATAGAAAATCTGTTGTTTTATAGTATGCGAGTAACCTGGGTTCGAGTCACGGGTGCCGGTATCAATAAAATGCTTTCACTGATGATTTTATCACGTGCTCGGAGGTGAAAGTTAGCTTTCATTCAACTATAATATTTTTCAGAAGTAATAAAAAAATTCAAGGTCATAAATTCTGAAGCCGCACAGGGCCTTGGAAATCTTCCAGCACCAAAGCCTTAAAAATATATACGGAGACGTAGCCTTTGCCCAGCAGTAGAAATACATGAACTGTTACATGGATACTTTACGTGGTACCTAAATTATAGAGTATAAAAATACGTCATGGGTGTTTAAAAGTATATTTTGTGATTACTGCTACTACTAGTTGGTTGTAGTCTTTTTTAATAAACTGATGTCAACCAAACATAACTATTCAAAATACGCATATAATATTTTAGACTCAACTGCTTCTGCCCATCGGTGAGTCAGGTAAACCAGAAGATCACCAGCTGATCGTCCGCGACGGAAACTGAACGTCGCTTGATATGTCAACGCCAAGGATTCCGATACTGGCTGAGCCAATAAGGGAATGTTCTTAAAAGAGGAGAAACGACAAAGGGATTCTTTTAGCGGTGAACGCGCAAACCTGTGTCTTTGGGGTTGAATAGGACCAAATTACGTCGACCCCAATCCGAGACTTTGAATAACAAGGTCTCGACTTCAGACACAAGTTTGTTCCGGCACTCGTCGACGTGTTCCCGAGAAATATTCGCACGGCCTGTATATAGGCATCACCTGTGCTATCAACTGCATAGCAATGAATGCTACTGATTTGTAGCATGTCGTCGATATGCAGAAGGAACAGAGTGAGATAGCACACAGCCTTGTGGAACACCAGCATTCACGGGTTTGGGGTCCGAGCATGCACCGTCGACAACAACCTTGATGTCTGATCCGTGAGGAAGCTGGTGACCCAGTTGCACAATCTCTCAGGAACCCCGTAAGATGAAAGCTTTGAAAGAAGCGCTTTATGCCAAACCCTATCAAATGCTTTCACATGTCCAGACTAGCCGCCAAAGCCTCCCTTAGACTCAACTGCTTCTGCCCATCGGTGAGTCAGGTAAACCAGAAGATCACCAGCTGATCGTCCGCGACGGAAACCGTACTGTCGGTCACTGATCAGCAGGTGTTCCTCCAGGTACCTCAGGAGCTGGGTGTTGATGAGTGACTCCATTATTTTAGATAACAAGGGGTGATGGCAATAGGCCTGTAGTTGGACGGATCAGAGCGGTCGCCTTTTTGGGTATTGATGCACAAATGCTGTCTTCCAAGATTCCGGGACGACGCCTGAAGAGTAGGAGTGCCGGAAAGACGCGTGAGAACCGGTGCCAACTCAGGGGCACACATCCTCAGCACAATTGAGGATTCCGTCCGGCCCACCTGACTTATGAATGTCCAGGAGCGGAGTGTCTTTCGCACTGAGCTCTGCAGAAACTGAATTTCCGGCATGGAGCACTTACACCACGGATGGTAGGTGGAGAGTTTCGGTCATCAAGAGTCGAGTTGATGCAAAAAGAGAGCCCAAGAGATCGGCTTTCTTTGCAGTATGGGCCAGCGAATCATCCTCCTTGTGTAGAGATGGGAGAGATGGCTGACAGAATTTCTGGACAGCCTTGGCGAGAGACCAGAATGCGCGGGATCCTGATGGGAGGCGAACTAATCTCTCGCCAATTCTGCCAATGTGCTTTTAACTTTGCCGCAGCGATAACTCTTTGAAGGACCTGAGGCAGAGTTGTACTCGTTTTAAGAGCACTGGTTTTTGCATCCCGAGACGCCGATGCATCGGCCCAGGCCTGGTAGCACTTCCGCTTTCGGCGTGACGCTATTTTGCAGGTGCGACCAAACCAAGGCTGATTTACCTCCGACAGGCACCGCAGAGAACGGAATAAAAGTTCCATTCCCCGAAGTACCACATCGGTGACAGAATCTGCAACGGCGTTGGGATCATCCAGCGAGAAGCAAACCTGCCCCCATTGGTAGGAAGCAAAGAAAGACCGCATTCCATCCCAATCTGCCGACCTATAGTGCCACACACGGCGGAAGCCCGCAGATCGCGTTCGGGATCGGCGCGCGATAGGCACTACACTCCGGATCAGACAGTGGTCCGACGAGCCAAGAGGGGCATCGACTGAGACCAAATATCCGTCCGGGTGGTGCACCCTTGGTGCACCCTGCTGGCCAACAAACGAGGCTCTGGCGAAAGAATGATGGCGTAATTGAACTTAAATCCTTTCCTAAAGTTCTAGATAGAACAATGTTAAAACACATTAATTTTCAAATTCATAATCCACTCTTTAGTGACAGCTTAATTACAGAGAAATTTGTGAGGTTTTTGTGGATTTTTTAAAGTAATAATTTGCGTGATATACACTAATGATTTCTAAAGTGGCTACCCAAAGAAACTATTAAAATTTTGAGGTAACAAAAGATAGCCTGCAGTAGTCGAAAACGGTATTTTTGCATATCAGCCTTCCTTTTATGTTATTTGGATACAAATGAAAATAACAAAATTAGTTTAATATTTGAAACTTCTTTGGGAGCGATGAGAGTAAAAGACGAATGTGGGTGCACCGTTTTCGTGCAACGTTTCGGTTAGCTAGTCTTGCATATTGAATTGGAAGTGTGTGTTTATTTGTTAAAATAATGTACGTATCAGCAACACGACAATATTTGTTGATATTATTGGTATATGATATAAATATCTTAAAAAGCCGGATTAATTTACAAATCAAATAGCCTAACGGTCTATAGTACTGACTACAAAACATGACGTAGCAGTTTCATGCCCACCGTTCTGATCTTTCATGCATTATTTCAAAACAAATCGTACACAAAAGCAATTACGTACGCTAGAAATTTAAAGGCCGTCGTCTATACTAGTTACTCGGTTGTACAGACCGAACTCATAAGAACTTTCGTACCTTTTTTACATATTCATTATTGCCTATTTACCGGATATCAATGAATAAATCTAGGTACTTGAAAGTTGGCTTTCTAAATGCAGGTTCGTTAGGTACTAAGCATGATGAATTCCTCGCCGCCATGAGTCGGCACGAAGTCGATCTCATGGCAATAAATGAGACATGACTCCGGGAGGGAGGGCGCGCCCCGCGGGTGCCCTGGCACAACCAACAAACGAGGCTCTGGCGAAAGAATGATGGCGTAATTGCCATCCGACTTGGCCGAACCCAAATCCCCGACTGGTGATGGGGAGCAGCATTACAAGACCGAGAGTACCGATACTGCGCACAACAAACCGGATACCCATTATTGAAGTAAGGGCAAATTGTTCAAGAAACCGATGCTGGCTTTTCTGGCGTTTTCATGGAGAGGCCCTGTTCAGCAGTGGGCTTAAATAGGCTGATGATGATACTTAAAACGTAAACTAGTAGCATATTAATTTCAAACTCCTGGGCGAAGAGTTTTGGACTAGAGTATTCCGAGTGGGTGTTGGTGGACTTCGTATAGCCTTGTATTTTTTTTAAACTGAGAAGCTATAGAGGTTTTTTTTTTTATTTACTGTCGAGCTAATGCAGATTCTGCACTTAAAATTGCTATTTAATAATAATCAGTGGTGCCAACAACAATTACCGGAGCTGGGATCACTTGCCTACTGAGATAGTTAAGTTGTGGACCCGATAGCTCAATTAGTTTAACCCGGGTTTGGCTAACGAGTCTATATTATAGGCAAAATAGAAAAGTACCCCGAAACCTCTGTCAGCAGATCTGATTTTCAATTTTTTTCCATGGAAACCGATTGGTTCTTCTCCGAAGCAGGAGATTCGAGTTCGATTCTTATGTTTGGTATTTGAGCGTTGATCTAAATACCAAGACGAGCGACGAGCTTACCCCCAATCTTCAGTTTTATGACGTAATTGTGACATATATTAGAACTTCAAAAAAAAAATAGGTATCTTTCATAACCCGAAAACCAACCCTGGTACTCCCTACTTCAAAACTCGGGCAACACGAGGTTCTCTTCTTAACATAATATCTAAATTTGATTTAAGGTTATGTGACTGCCCTCCGTGGAAGATTAATACTACCCTTGCACTAGTGATGCTATTCCTCTACCGGTATTAAATACTGTCACAATAGACTAGATTGCATGTTTCACATCAGTCGATCTACAGAGCTTCTTCTCGAAGCTATCAGAACTGCATACAAGTGCGGTTACCGTTTGTTTACGGAGTTGCTATGTCCGCCCTAAGTATTACGATAATGAATAAGCCAGTTATTTTAAATGGACATAATTTTCATTTCCAATCTCATGAAATACGTTGCCATATTTTACCAGATTGAAAAAAACCTAAAAAATTAAAAATTTTATTAACATTTGAAACTGTTTCGAAACATCGCAATATTTACTTCTACAAAGAGATACTTTAGGAAAGTTATTTAGGACGCTCCAAAATTACTGAAAGTTTCGCTATTTTGGTAGTGTCGTCGGTAACTGTTGATTGCCTCGTTTCATGTTATGAGCGCAGCGAACTATACCCATCATAGTAGGTATTTATTTTATTCTAGACAATATCAAACTTCTCTTCCCATTAGTTTATTCACTAAAAGTGAACTGTTTGAGCGTCCAGAATGGCTTAAATTTTTGTGAGTACATTTCCTTTAACGTCACTTAAATTTCTTGAGTTTGTATATTCGGTAGTTTTCCATTTGATTTACCTTTAAAAGTACGAATGTACGAATACTTTTCGTCCTTACTTAACGTCGCAGCATTGGGCATTTATTACGTTTTTATTGTTATCACGATAGCCTTGAGATTAGAGGATCTACTTCCGAATATAATCAAGAGTATAGAGAGAGAGGTAGAGCTAAGCGGCGGCTTTTGCTGCTGCTCGTACGAACTGACTCGACCGGGGTAATAAGTAGGTGGTACGGAAAGTTTCCGAACTTAACTTGAAGATGGCAGCACATGTGAATTGAATCTTAGAGAATGTGGTAGGGCATCGTTGGAAAGGTACTCACCAAAATTTTATCCATTTTGAACACGCAGTTGTTGTTTTTGAGAAATTGGCAAAAATTTCCTCTGCACTTCTCAAATTCAAAATAACATAAATCTCTTCGTAATTTTTGTACGTGGTAAATAGAGCCAAGAGTCATTTTTTGCTGCTGCAGGAATGGGCAGACTCGACCAGGGTACAGTACAACGGCCACGGAGAACACCGGCGTGAAGTAGAGGCATCTTGTGCTTCAATGTTTTGTTGGATGAGTGAGGTAACCAGAGACTAACTCTTACCTCCCCTTTCCTCCTTTTTTCCTCTCCAAATATCCTTTGAGGCCGGCAACACACCTGCAGCTCCTCTGGTGATTCAGAAGACGTGGGCGTCGGTAATTACCGAACGAGCGAAAGAAAGAAAGAAAGTAATTACTTTACCATCAGGTGAGCTGATCGCACGTTTGCCCCCTTTCACTAAAAAAACCCTGGGTGGTAGGCGCGTTTTTTTTTTACGTTGTTTATTTACAATTTGTATCGTAGGCCTGAACATTCAGACAGCGACAAGCTTACCACCTGTCGCGTTGTTACAAGTAAGCTTTGGTGAATAGTGGGTTGAAACAACTTAAACAAATGTTTAGATCTCTGGCGAAATTTTTAGAATGGGTATCATCTTTTTAATATTCTACTGTCTGTGAATAACCAGTAACAAGCTTATTAACGTGAATTTTAAAATCAACGCGAACAAAGTCGAGGATGCTCGCGTTGATTTTACAATTCATATAAACGAGAACAATTTTAGATCTTACGACGTTTCTATTTAATGTCTGTATGTAAAGAGCCGTGGTACCTAAGTGGTCGTAGAAATCTGTTGTTTTATAGTATGCGAGTAACCTGATTCGAGTCACGGTGCCGGTATCAATAAAATGCTTTCACTGATGATTTTATCACGTGCTCGGAGGTGGAAGTTAGATTTCATTCAACTATAATATTTTTCAGAAGTAATAAAAAAAATTCAAGGTCATAAGAATTCTGTGAAGCCGCACAGGAGCCGCGGAATCTTCCCAGCACCAAAGCCTTAAAAATATACGGAGACGTAGCCTTTGCCCAGCAGTAGGAAATACATGAACTGTTACATGGATACTTTACGTGGTACCTAAATTATAGAGTATAAAATACGTCATGGGTGTTTAAAGAATATATTTTGGCAGTTACTGCTACTACTAGTTAGTTAGTAGTCTTTTTTTAATAAACTGATGTCAACCAAAACATAACTATTCAAAATACGCATATAATATTTTATACGACAATCCTTACCACGACAGATTTTAATCGTTTAATTGAACTTAAATCCTTTCCTAAAGTTCTAGATAGAACAATGTTAAAAACACATTAATTTTCAAATTCATAATCCACTCTTTAGTGACAGCTTAATTACAGAGAAATTTGTGAGGTTTTTGTGGATTTTTTTAAAGTAATAATTTGCGTGATATACACTAATGATTTCTAAAGTGGCTACCCAAAGAAACTATTAAAATTTTGAGGTAACAAAAGATAGCCTGCAGTAGTCGAAAACGGTATTTTTGTATACATATCAGCCTTCCTTTTATGTTATTTGGATACAAATGAAAATAACAAAATTAGTTTAATATTTGAAACTTCTTTGGGAGCGATGAGAGTAAAAGACGAATTTGGGTGCACCGTTTTCGTGCAACGTTTCGGTTAGCTAATCTTGCATATTTAATTGGAAGTGTGTGTTTATTTGTTAAAATAATGTACGTATCAGCAACACAGTCAGTAATATTTATTGTTAATTAATATTGGTATTTTTTAGCCGTGGTAGCCTAGTGGTCAGGGCGCTCACTTTAGTATCATAGAGCGCGAGTGACCTGGGTTCGATCCCCGGTGCCGGCACCACTAAAATTGTTATTAACAATTTTAAGTGCTGTATTTACCACGTGCTCAACGGTGAAGGAAAACATCGTGAGGAAACCTGCATGTCTGAGAAATAATAAAAATATTATTTCGAGGATATGTGAAGCTCGCCAACCCGCATTGGAGCAGCGTGGCGGGCCCTTCCCGGCTCCTAAACCCTCTCTGAGTAGTAGTATTTGAGAAGGAGGCCTTTACCCAGCAGTGGGCACTTACAGGCTGTTACTTTACTTTTTTATTGGTATTTTGTTAGTTGTTATTAATAATTGTTAGTTAATATTTTCAAGTGAGTAGAAGTTTTACTTCTGACTAGTGTACTGAGTTACCTGCGCTGTTTTATATTCATTAGGTTAAGTATTTTTCCCTATAAGTTCTTTTCATTGTTGGAGGTCCCTCCTGGATGAATTTTAGGTTGATTACTAATAGATCAATGTAAATAGTATTAGCCTAGTAGTCTAAAACCTCACATATCTTAGTTAATATCCTTGAGACATGATGCGTCTGTGTGGGGGACAGGAGGGGGGGGGGGTCGATTTAAGCATGGGTCACAAGCACTGCTCGCACTCTTTCGTCACTTCCTTAGTCGTAGTCATATTGATACCTTTGATATTTTAGGTAGATATCCTTAGTTTTCATCACGACAATATTTGTTGATATTATTGGTATATGATATAAATATCTTAAAAAGCCGGATTAATTTACAAATCAATAGCCTAACGGTCTATAGTACTGACTACAAAACATGACGTAGCAGTTTCATGCCCACCGTTCTGATCTTTCATGCATTATTTCAAAACAAATCGTACACAAAAGCAATTACGTACGCTAGAAATTTAAAGGCCGCCGTCTATACTAGTTACTCGGTTGTACAGGCCGAACTCTCGCGTGTCCGAGCTTCATTTCAACTTGCTACACCAACGATTTGTTTTATCGTTGAGCTAGATAGCCCGGAGTGGAATTTACCCCGACTCTCATTTCCATTTACCGACATAATTCCTGTTTCTGCCGCAAACATGAACAGCAATTCGAGGTAATTATTTTGAATGTTATTTTAAATGCCGGCTATAAACTTTCATTGCTGTACTATAACTTTTTTTTATAAATTTTTCAGTTTTCATACATATCGGCGTATCAAGAATGTGGTTATAAAAGTAATAAACTTATTGAGCTGGGAAAATTAAAATGATGAAATCTTTGTCGTAACGGCGTAAGAATTACCTCATTTCAATTCTTTTAAAGTATCGTAGCAATCTTCGGAAGCATACGTGACGACTAGGCTCGCCACTCGTCACGTTCTATCTCATGGATAGGCGCAAATTAGGTAAAATAGAACTAGATGTAATAGCAAATTATACACTGCCTAAGAGCATTTTAGCCAGTCATCGACCAATTATTGTAGAAATTAGGAGCAGCAGCTCTCGCACAAGGATTGCTCAGGGTGAGTAAGGTCAAATATTTCATTCACGCCATGCCAACTCTTGCTGACGCTTTCACAAAAAGGTCTACAGTCCGACAGCGGACTTATTATACAGGTTGATAAAAAGAAGAAAATATTTAATTAGACAACGTCGGCATGCAAGCGATAGAAAGTATTGGTATCTAGAGGCTAGCTTTGTTGCGTGAGGTTTGATCCGAGAGTTAGCTATGTGTATGGGTTAACTTTCAAGGCTTCTCTCTTAGTCGCCTTTTTAGACACCCACGGGAAGAAAGGCGGTGGAAAATTCTATACCCCCGCCACGTGTTTTTTTTTTATAATTTCATGGTCATCTTATACCCTTTACAAAAGAATGTGTTCTACATATGGCGGAGTTAATATCTATAGGCATTCTCTATTCAACAGCTCAAGGACTAGTGATATTTTATTGTTTGTGCAATAACGTTTGCATAAGGGAGAATATAACATCTTTTTCTCCACATGCCAACCGCACCTGCACGTGGTGCACCAAGCACAATGAGGTTTGGCGACCGAATGATGACGGAATATCCATCCGAATTCACCAAAACCCAAATCACACAGACTTGTCATGTGGAGTAGCATCAACATGCCCACCGCGGTGAGTAAAACTTTCCTAGAAATATATCAGTTTTGCTGGCGCTATGTCCAGCATTGGACTAAAATAGGCAAATATTAGTATTAGTAACAGCAATTTATTGTATAGTTTGATTGCGTATCCCGAACACAACAATTTTAGAAGCTTGATAAAAAAAACACTTTTTAGTATACAACACTCAAAATGAATTTCGCTATATTCCTCGTCAACATTTGTACAAGCTGCGTATAAACGAGGCTATAGAATTACCTCGCAGGCATGTCGACGTAACAAGACTGGAACTTGTGTCAATTTACATAAAATCCGTCACGCGAAAATGCGAAAAAGAGGCGTCTGAATTTTTTACGTTTTGTGTTCGTTGCAAGATTACCAGATTGCCGACGCATGTGAGACGTATTTGTTAAAATATTTTATTTTTCGAATTTATTATCTGTTTTCGGAATTTAGAAAGAGTGATTACGTTTTAAGATGATTCGTTTATACTAAAAATACAAAACATCTAAACATTTACTTATGCGTTTAAGTTGGATTATTATCTATAAAGGTTAAAAGTCAATAATAAAACATATCATTACATAGAATCTATACTATAAAGTACCTTTGCACTGACATTTAAATAATACTAAATCTTTGGAAGTATTACTATTATTTATTGGTCATGTTATCTCTCATGTACCAATAGAATCTATTTTGTTTCAACACGTCAAGAAATATGGGTTAACTAAACATCAAGTATTCAGGCCAGCCTTTTCACGCAAAGAATTCACCATGCCTCCATTAGGATACAGTTTACCAGACATATACTTCTATTTTAGTATAGCTAAGCTTTAGCTATACTAAAATCATCATTATCATTACTCTGTGCACCAGTCTACCGTAGAATAATGTCTGCTATGTCCAGTCTGGAGACTAGACATAGACGGTGTACCGTCTATCGTCCAGTAACTATCTTAGAAGTGGACTAAGGGAAATTTCTGGAACACCGTAGAACAATAATATCTCTCCATCTCTTCTAGTAAGTTTTGCAGAAGTGGACTAAGGAAATTTTATGGAAAATCTCACAGCTACTGAAAGGAGGCGGTATAATCATCTAAAATAATCGAATAAAAAATACCAGACCAAAACTAAAAAGACTGGGGACGGGTAACACCTTCGAAGCGCCAAGCGTGGCGATTACGACAAATCGTACTCCTACCGAACTTTCTAGAGATCAAGTGATGGTGGAGAATCCATCCAATTTTGCAAAAACCAAATTAACGATAAGACTTTGTGTGGGGGCTTAGTGGTGGGGATTAGTGTGAGGGTACCATTATTGCACTCACCAAACCATCTACCCAATGTGGTAAATAGGGTTTGCCCAAACACTGTTTTATTGTAGGCGTTAAAGAGTACTTAGCGGCTTTGCTTAAGTAGGCCGTTGAAGGAAGCAAGGTAAATTTAAAAATGATCATAACATCTTGGTTCTACTTTCTCCAACCGCAAGTTATAAGACCTTTTATCAACTAGACGTAGCGATAAAGTTAAGTTACAATTAATTTCGTCTCGTTTACATGAGCTTTACTGAATACAATGTTTCTATATGACTATGCATACAATAACAACTTAGTAAATTAGTTTAGATCTAAAAACATTAATTAAATTTTAATAGCGCCCTCTTTAGGAGGTAAATATTTAAGCAATTATCAGTTTCAGAGTGCAAGTACAACCTGAACGTTAATCGTACTCACCGATAGTGTAAGTGGCGCCATCTATCTGGAACGTGGCGCTTTTGCATTTCTTAAATATCTTGCCGCTGACCACCTGTCGGGTGGCGCTGCCATGCGTCGCTGGGTTTGCAGCGATTTCCCTCCTTACTGTGGCGCTAGTGTCGAATCTATTACGTAGTTCCTCGAAGGTAGGTCCCGACGACATATCCGGCGTTCTGTCGCGGTAACCGCGTCGCACTTGCCCGCACATCCGACCGCGCGTTAAATTCGATTCGGTCGCTTTTTTGTCCATTTTTATGTCACTGTTCTACAACACTTATTGTTATTTATCACTGTATTTCAGTTTTTGGTCCGCAACCATTGTGGAACTAAAATGAAATATGTTTGATCGTGAATATTAGATCTTTGGGTTACTAAATTGTGTTATCTCATGGCCAAGTAATAATTGATATTTATATACTATAAATAATGGAATAATTTTTAATATTATATACGATGATTAATATTATCTATATCTATTTATCTATATTATATATGTAGTGGTTAACTGATCAAAAATGTATGACGAATTAATTTATATTTTAATATGTATCTTTTTAACGAAAGCTCTATTAAAGCTGTTATAGTGATTAAAGAAGTAATATGACTTCTGAAAAATATTACTAAACCAGAAAAGTCCGTTAAAAAACCATTTAAAAATTTTCTGCGTAATTGCGGCAGAAATATATATTAATTATTAACATTGTGTACAAGAAGTGTAAAGAGACATTTTCTACAAACCTTAACCTTTTTTTTTACCTTTGTTAACCTCACCTACTCTTGTTGCACCCTGCTGACTCTAGCTACCGTTTGATGGTAGAAAATTCATCTGAATGTGCCGAACCCAAATTCCAAAGACTAGACTATTATATCAGTGTAAGGGTAGCGACACTATGCTCACAAACCCGCCTACCAGCGTCGTGAGTATGGGCAAATCTCCTATGTATAGGAAGATTTTTTTTTATTAGAAGCGATGTTCTTTTCATTATTTTTCTTTACATTTTTTTCTCCGTGTGTGCTTTGTTACATTATTGTTCGCTAATGTTCTTGTATGTTTTCAAATAAATGTTTTCTATTCTATTCAATCTTTTGTTGTTCCTTAATGTCCTATATCCGGGTAGTGGACTTTTTTTTCTTTATTAAGAGGCTTAAACACATATGCGATTATGTCGTCCCGTAAGTTTTATACATTAATTACTTACTGCCTAGAAGTAAGCAGTCTATATAACAATGCAGCTACGTTTAACAAGGGCTTCACCAAAATAATATTATAATCGCCCAGTTCCGAAATCAAGTGAATAAGAACTTTCTACTGAACATATTACGTTACAGTCCTGCATACAGATTATGCAGTTTTCATTGAATCAGAGCGCAGTAGCATCGAACAATTAATGCGCCACGCAAACGGAATGAACGATTCGATGATTTCATTCCGGCAGGCTGCTATTACAAGTTACTAAGCAATTTGTATAAGCACTTACGCCTAGCGCGCAGAGGGGAAGGCGAAGAGATCATCTTCTGATTTTGAATTGATTTTCTTTTGGCAAGATATTAATGCGAGATTTCGCCTCCTTCACGCCTATGCGGTGTCTTAAAGAATTTTGGTAAGGTCGGTAGTGTATGGCAATTAAAACATTCTAAGAAATCTTTGATATGCAAATTGTTTAAATGTCGCTTTGCACTATCCTACGCCGGGTTATCGCCGCTGCCAATATTCAAAGTATCCTTGAACCCACGGAATATGCCGCATTGAAGGAAACGAACCGGACAAAATTATTTTTATGCCTTCGTAACATTATAAATTATTTGCTTTGTTTGAACACACGATGAATTATATACACCATTTGAATGGTAGTATATGCAATAATAGCAATGAAACAAATACATTCGACGCATTTAGTATTAGAATTGAAGCGCCTATTCGAGTATGTGCCACATGCCTTTGAAATAGCAGAATCACTGACTTTAAGGGAAAGAGTTAATAATGCGCACTACGTTTTATATTTAAGTTAATGTTTACCTTTGGCGACCGTGTGGTTCAGTTGTATGCGTACTTGACTGACGAGACATGGGTCAAGGGATCATCTCCTAGTTAAAGTCCTAGCCTATTGTCGAATCTAGGTGTGGACAGGGGCCATGAGGAGGCATCCAAAGGTTCTAGAGTTAGGGGGCGGGTTGCAAAAAATAAAGTGTCAGATTAAAACCCGCTAAATAAATAGATTAAAGGGGTTTTTTATATTTTCTGTTAGTAATGCTATTCCGTTTTTACAATTAAAGTCAATAATTTTACTAATAGAGTAAAAGATTATATAACAGAAAACAGATGTCTTATAATTTAACAAAAACGTATTGTAAATAAAGCGGAGTATGTTGTAGACCTCCCCACCCCCCATGTTCTTCCCGTGGTTGATGTAAAAATTCTTGAAAATTCCATTGGCATTTACAAAGGCAAACTCGTCGACGAGGCACGCCATGCATCATTTTCCATTACCCGGGGAAGTAAAAAGTGGGTCCCGTTTAGCTACGCCGAGTTCAAATGGACTGACTAATGGAAATGAAATGGATTTTCGTAATCTCTGCCTACTCTATGGATGATATACGTGAGTGCTTACATTTTTATACATATTCAAATTACAAAGTAAATGTCGTCTACGTAACGTGTATTATGTTATACGTGTCGCTTTGCATCTAAAATTGAACCATTAATTTACTTTTCACACATCTGAAGAAACAAACGAGAACATTTGTAGATGGTGAATCAATGAACTGAGAGCACTAGCACATTTATATGGCTTTCTCAATTCCAATAAATGTATCGCTTTAGAGTAGAATTAACTGTGCTAGGCGTATGATAAAGTTACGAACCGCGTAGCAAGACTACAAATGGCTGCGAGCTCAAGACAAACAAAGAGCTTCCTTGATTGTCTGTGGAAGTCTCTTTAGTCTTTAAGTGTTTGTGTAAATCTGTGAATCTATATTACGTAGAAGATATAAATAGACGTTAAAGATTTGTTTGATGTTATAAATGAAATAAAAAGTTTACTAATCAATTTATTCGAAGTAAAAAAAAATGTATGGAAAAGTTAATCACATATGCCCTATAGAAGTTCATAGTACGCGAGTGTCATGGGTTCGAGCAAAATGGTAGAACAACAAATTTTATAACTGATTATAAATTTACCTTGAAAGTCTGACAAATAATTAAAAACAAGTTTCAAGGATATATAAAGCATACCAAGCCATGTTGGAGCAGCGTGGCGGGCACGTCCAGGCACTAGGTCCTAACTAAGCTTTTGTACAGAAGTGGTATATTCATAGCCCTTTTCCTATTTGAAATTTTTTTTAACCGACAGAACCCGCAGAACAACTTTTTCCAAATGTCAACCACACCTGTATTGCAATATGCCGAATAATATATAAGGCTCTGGCAGCAGATTGATGTCAAAAAATCAATCATAATATTTATACGTATTCCACATATTATTGACAGGGAACAGTGTTGTCCCGATATTGCGCACACCAGGCCTGTTTATGCAACTCTCTCATTTAAGTCGTATCACTTTCTACTGGCGCCAGCTTGGAAGTCGCAAATATGTCTAGAAGTAAGTGCAGTCAGGTTGATGTGAATATTAACGAAGAACGGGTGGATTCAAAGCAATTGTCGGTTGATGCGATGATTAAGGGTGCGATTCCATGTCGAAACAATAATCTGTAAACGATATAGGTAAGTTATTCTTACGTTGTAATAAAATGCCCCTAACATCTAGTTTTGGATTTCTATATATGGTAGAGCCAAACGGCAGGTCTTGCTGCTGCTCGAATGGGCCGGCTCGACCGGGGTAGCGGGATAGCGCAGGCGTGTATTAGTTTTGTATTATTGCAGTTTTAATATTTAAGCAAATGGATAACAAAATAGCTGTCAAATATCAAGTTCATACATAAACCTTAGTGGTAACAATTTTTTTTGTTATATTCTAATAGATAAGAACGTTTTATACGTTCTTAATGTATAATGTTTCATTGTCATATTCTTTGGCAGTACATTTGTTTTTTTTTGTATGAAGCTGGAGAGAAAAGCGAACTCACAGTTCACCTGATGGTAAATGGCTACTACAAACAATTTCAATCGAAAAAGTCTACATTTACTTTGTACTACGTTCTCAGTTCTTAGTACTAAGATTGAATGTCTGTAATTATGTGTCGTAGTCTGTAATTATGCTGGCTCTCTGTATCCTTTAAACCGTAACACTACTCTGAAACATGCCGTAGCTGATAAGCAGCAAAAATGTTATAGAGACGAGTCAGAAAGGAGCTTACCAGTTAGTAAAGCTCCCAAATAATGAGTGATGACTCAAAAATATAAAAGAAATAAATCTTAAAATTGATGTAAACCTAGTAGTTAAATAATATTTTGTGTAATACTAATAAAAACAAACAGGCGTTCTCACCATGCGATTTTTTATATTTTTGTTTTTTAAATTTCAGCAAAATTTTATCTAGGTCCACAAAATATCCACTAAATTAAATTACGCTATAATTTTCTAAGCGAGTACGGCAGCGCGCTGCCTTAACTGCTGGTATGCGAATAAATTTAACTGTAAGCTGTTACCTGTAATGAGATGGTCTAATTTCGGTTTTTAGGTACATTTCATGCAAGAAGACTGAAAAATTAATTGAATGTTCAAGGGGATTAAAGAAAACTAAGACACATTTTGCTATGAAATAATTTAGTAAATTACTTATTATGACATATACATAAATAATTATTTAATGTATAAAATAAAAACATTCTTTTATTAAATAAATATTGAGATGGAACTACTTCTGTGGAAATCGTTGGAACATATTTCCATAAAAGCTCCTACAGAAATTGGCCTGTTGTATGCCTAGACTGAACATTTTGAGGAGGCATATTGCTTATCTAATAAAAAATCTGATTTTTTCTCCCGCCAATTTTCCTAGTCTAAATGGAATGATATCAAAATCAAGAAAGCTTGTCCATGTATACACTCTATGACTAGAAGAAGACATCGATACCGACTCTAAAAAATATATAATAATCTCAATAACCTACATAAATTGCCGTGCATGTAACCTTTGCAGTAAACCATAATATCAGTATAGCCAAAACTAGTAGCGCCATCTTGTTCACAACCCTTAAAGCTTCGCTGTAATACTGTTCTGCTAGTTCAAAGACGTTTAATGGCTTTTGTAATACTAGTATGCCTAGATTTTAAATAACGGAGAGATAGTACAACTAAGTAACAAACGAGCTAACAGTACACCAGATGATAAATGGCTAAATCAGCCCTTGGACACCAGCAAATAACTACAGTTGAAGAAGTTCACATATGCGTCATCACTCCTGACGATTCAAAGTCAAAGTCAAAGTCAAAACTTTTTTATTCCATTTAGGCCTCTTTGAAGATCCTTACAGAGAAGAACCGGCAAGAAACTCTACGCTCAAGATAGAATTCCTGACAGCCTCTAATTATACTGGCTTTTTATATTGTCCATATATGCCATTCAAACCAGAACACAACAGTGGTTACACTCATAGTGATCGGTATAAATAGGTAAGAGGGCTGCTCGGTAGTAAAGGAGACACTATTCGTCGTCGAGGCTAACAGTTGTATAAGACATTAGAAATGTTTAGATTTAGCTGAGTTCCTACAACTAACACTCGTAAACAGCGATTCGCGTGTCTAGATTGCAGGATAGGAAACTCAAACAAATAGTTTCCACAGTCATGTTGTAAATTTCCTGTAACGTACATGAAAGTTGTTAAAAGATCTGATTAGAGACCTAAAAAATACATGACTGGTTAAAAAAGAAAATCAATTACATGATTATTTTTTAATACGATGATTTCTTGCTTTAAGTACGCTGGTACCTTTCCACAAAACCTTATGCACGTCTGCCGCGGAATCGTACGCGTGACCTTAATTTTTTTTCTCAAAGGGACCCGTGATCTAGAAAGGTATACTATGTCTTATTCTGTGACATAACCAATCTTTCTAGTAAATTTCATTTACAGCCATTCAGTTCTTTTCCCATCTATATACTTTTTATTTGTAAGAAAGAAAGAAAAACAATTTATTCACGACACATGTAAAGCACAATGCTTATTATATTACTGTTGTCGTGTTAATTTTAATATAATAATAAAATCTAAGCAAAGTGAAGAAAATAACGACATGACTACTAGAAAATTTGTGTGCCACGATTTATCTGTGCTGCAATGTTGCCGTGAAAAGGCTCTCATTCAGCTATGGTTGCGACTGTTATAATATGTTTTATAGGAAAGGCGGCAAAACGAGCAAGCGGCACACCTGATGGTAAGTAATTACCGTCGCCCACGTACATCTGCAACACCAGAGGTGCTCCAGGTGCGTTGCCGGCCTTTGAAGATATTTGGGAGAAGGGATAGAGGATGAGGATGGGGAGGGTGAGTGGGCCTCCGGTTACCTCACTCACCGAACGAAACGCAAAAGCAGAACATGACTCTACTTCACGCTGGTATCCTGTGAGGCTATAGTAATAACCCGGTCGAGCCGGCCCATTCGAAGAGCAGCAAAAGCCGCCGCTTAACTCTACCACGTAAAAATTGTATATATTTGTCATATTAGTAAAATGAAATAGTTTTACCAAAATTGTAATAATGATGAACGATGGTTGTTGAGATGAAATACCGAGCTCGGTTTTTATCTCGCCTTCAGCCTAAGAAACTGGACATAGATATTCTCTTCCCCTAGATACTAGCTTTTTTCTCTTCAAGCTCTCCTCGCATATATGATGTAGTAGGTCAATCCGTTATCAAAAAAGCCAAGACAGCCGGGACTGGGTCATCTGGATCCGAATTAGACCCGCTATATGAAAGCCAATGAGGTTTTCGAAATTTATGTACGATTTGTATCGATGGCCTGAAAACTGAAACCGTGACTAGCTAATAATCAGTTACGTTGTTCCAAATAAATCTGGTGAAAAACGGGTAGAAAGGACTAGACATGTGAATACTAATATTGGTTATACGGTTGTAAGAGCAAATTATTTCATTTGGCATTTTAAAACGTTTATTCTGCCATCTGTTTGGATGCCACAGATGTTTGATGGCATTACTTACTATGACTTAGTAGTAAGAAGCAAGGGGTTGGCAGAATTCTAAGGATGTCACAACCCGGCTATGTTAATCATAAATTATTTAAAAATAAAACGATGTTTGTAGGTGTTTATTTTAATATTTTAACTTGAGTACGTGCGTTAAAATATTTCTTATTCATCAAAAGTAGCATAAACGTTCTTTATTCAAAATAAGCCTTTATTTTTCTTAAACAGTCTAAGGTATATTTATACAAGAAGCTTCTGTTTCCGAAGCCATCTGTTATTCCTTATCGTAAGTTGTGGTTAAGTTATTTAAGAAACTTTAGTAACTTATTGTGTACGGATATACTGAATGATTTATATTTACACGGCAAAGCTTCTTATTATCACTATGTTTTTAGATGAATTTTAAGTTGTAGATAAAAACCATTCAATGATTTTAATTACCATAATCTGGATATTGTGGTAGAAAATATTAATCTATTGTATTCGTATATTTTTATATTACGGGTTAAATATGAAATTGTTTTTTGTTTGTTGTTTTTAAGTTGGTTGATGAACATCGGCTTCCTCCATTAGTTTTAATTGATCGATATTTACAATTTACGTACAGTATCTGGTCTTCGTTGTGGTTAATTCTTCAAGTGGAAGTTTCCACTACGAAAGCGATCAAGAGTATCATCTACAAAAGCAGTAGTCGAGAACTCATATTATTTAACTCGACTACTTATTCTAAAAACAATTGACAGTCAAACTATAGAATATCGTGAAATTATTGAATTGAGAATGTTATAGTTTTTGTGTAAAAATAGTTTAAATCAAAAATCTTGGACCATACCGGTTTAATTGTAATTCAAAGTGGCCACTTAATTAAAACGGCAACTTCATACTTTAACCCCTATTATAAAACCGCTGACTCATTTTTACCGCTACCCTTAACTTGATAAATAAAATATGACAATGATTAGAGTAGACATTTGATGTGTTCTAGTACCGACTGATGCGGTTGATGACTGTTTGAACAATTTATTGTTTTAACTGATTGCCGAAAACAATATTTATTCAGCACGATGATTTCACCATTAGTCTCTTCGGAAAATATAATAATCGTAAATATATTACTTTTATTGTCTATGAACCCGGTTTTCTTGTAAACATTTACAAAGAATTGTAAAACGTCATGGAAACTTTTCACACTCCACAAATGTGGTCGAGACTCGAAATTCAACACGGATATTTTTGAACCTATGTAGACGATGACAGAAACACGAAAAACTTTTATTTTGTTTTGTACAGTATAAGACAGCTGTTTGATTCAAAAAAATACTTATGCCACATCGTGAAATCTATGAACCCCAAAATCTAAAAACATTAATGAAAACACCAGAAAAAATCCATTTCTTTAATCCAAATGACACCCATGCTTGTAATTTGATATATTCTCGTATACATTTGAATTTAGGCAGTTGATGATGAAACTTCGAAATAACTTTTTTTTTAAATTGATTGAACAATTATTGTTTCTATGGTCTGCATATACTACGAGTACCGGAAGAAGACAGGCTGATATGCAAGTATATGAGTCTCATATCGTATATGAGAAAAAATTTATCTTCTTTATTGAACTTTTTTATGCCTTAGAGGTTTTTACATTGAGAAATATTTGGACTAGGAATGCCCAATCTGTAGATCATTTAAATTATTATGTAATGCGGGAATTAAACCTGCGACACTTAACTACTTTGCAAGATATTTAGACCTTTTGCGTACATATAATTTAGAAGTGTATTGTAAAATAATTCATAACATATAAGTAATATTAGCGATTGTTGTCACATGGTGAAACATCATCATAATGAAAATTGTTATTTTCTCTCTTACTAACACATTCTATTTATTTCTATCCGCCCGGTTTCGCCTTGCGTTATTCCTTTTTCAGGGTATTAAATTCGATCGTCTAATAGTTTCACGTTTTTTTTTGGATTAATATTTAATTCGAATTTATGCACAAAATTTTGTTCGTATGTTATATGGTCGAGATAACAGTTAAGACAATTTTCACATATTTAGAAACGAACGTTTTATATATTTTATTTAAACAGCCATTTGCCAGTGAGACAACTGTCGGTCATGCATTCGCAATTGTCGCTGTCAGCCAGGAGGAACCAGTATCATCATCTTGCTATACATCTACCGCATATGCTTAAAGGCCGGCAACGTTTCAGCAGCTCCTCTGGTGTTGCAGTAATCACTTACCATCAGGTGAGCCGCTTGCAACCGTTCCCAATTAAAATAAAAACAATCAATATCCACTATGTTCAAAGTAATCGCTAATTTTCTATTTTCTTTAACGCCTGACTGTAATTTAAAAATTGCGGTGAAAAATAATATATGAAGTGGCGCAAAGCGGTCGGAAGTTTCTTGAATAATAAGCATTCCAAATTTAAATTCAGAAAAAGAAAATGGGAAGTTTTAAATTGTAAAATTATTTATACAAGAAGCTTCTGTTTCCGAAGCCATCTGTTATTCCTTATCGTAAGTTGTGGTTAAGTTATTTAAGAAACTTTAGTAACTTATTGTGTACGGATATACTGAATGATTTATATTTACACGGCAAAGCTTCTTATTATCACTATGTTTTTAGATGAATTTTAAGTTGTAGATAAAAACCATTCAATGATTTTAATTACCATAATCTGGATATTGTGGTAGAAAATATTAATCTATTGTATTCGTATATTTTTATATTACGGGTTAAATATGAAATTGTTTTTTGTTTGTTGTTTTTAAGTTGGTTGATGAACATCGGCTTCCTCCATTACTTTTAATTGATCGATATTTACAGTTTACGTACAGTATCTGGTCTTCGTTGTGGTTAATTCTTCAAGTGGAAGTTTCCACTACGAAATCGATCAAGAGTATCCTCTACAAAAGCAGTATTCCAGAACTCATATTATTTAACTCGACTACTTATTCTAAAAACAATTGACAGTCAAACTATAGAATATCGTGAAATTATTGAATTGAGAATGTTATAGTTTTTGTGTAAAAATAGTTTAAATCAAAAATCTTGGACCATACCGGTTTAATTGTAATTCAAAGTGGCCACTTAATTAAAACGGCAACTTCATACTTTAACCCCTATTATAAAACCGCTGACTCATTTTTACCGCTACCCTTAACTTGATAAATAAAATATGACAATGATTAGAGTAGACATTTGATGTGTTCTAGTACCGACTGATGCGGTTGATGACTGTTTGAACAATTATTGTTTTAACTGATTGCCGAAAACAATATTTATTCAGAACGATGATTTCACCATTAGTCTCTTCGGAAAATATAATAATCGTAAATATATTACTTTTATTGTCTATGAACCCGGTTTTCTTGTAAACATTTACAAAGAATTGTAAAACGTCATGGAAACTTTTCACACTCCACAAATGTGGTCGAGACTCGAAATTCAACACGGATATTTTTGAACCTATGTAGACGATGACAGAAACACGAAAAACTTTTATTTTGTTTTGTACAGTATAAGACAGCTGTTTGATTCAAAAAAATACTTATGCCACATCGTGAAATCTATGAACCCCAAAATCTAAAAACATTAATGAAAACACCAGAAAAAATCCATTTCTTTAATCCAAATGACACCCATGCTTGTAATTTGATATATTCTCGTATACATTTGAATTTAGGCAGTTGATGATGAAACTTCGAAATAACTTTTTTTTTAAATTGATTGAACAATTATTGTTTCTATGGTCTGCATATACTACGAGTACCGGAAGAAGACAGGCTGATATGCAAGTATATGAGTCTCATATCGTATATGAGAAAAAATTTATCTTCTTTATTGAACTTTTTTATGCCTTAGAGGTTTTTACATTGAGAAATATTTGGACTAGGAATGCCCAATCTGTAGATCATTTAAATTATTATGTAATGCGGGAATTAAACCTGCGACACTTAACTACTTTGCAAGATATTTAGACCTTTTGCGTACATATAATTTAGAAGTGTATTGTAAAATAATTCATAACATATAAGTAATATTAGCGATTGTTGTCACATGGTGAAAGATCATCATAATGAAAATTGTTATTTTCTCTCTTACTAACACATTCTATTTATTTCTATCCGCCCGGTTTCGCCTTGCGTTATTCCTTTTTCAGGGTATTAAATTCGATCGTCTAATAGTTTCACGTTTTTTTTTGGATTAATATTTAATTCGAATTTATGCACAAAATTTTGTTCGTATGTTATATGGTCGAGATAACAGTTAAGACAATTTTCACATATTTAGAAACGAACGTTTTATATATTTTATTTAAACAGCCATTTGCCAGTGAGACAACTGTCGGTCATGCATTCGCAATTGTCGCTGTCAGCCAGGAGGAACCAGTATCATCATCTTGCTATACATCTACCGCATATGCTTAAAGGCCGGCAACGTTTCAGCAGCTCCTCTGGTGTTGCAGTAATCACTTACCATCAGGTGAGCCGCTTGCAACCGTTCCCAATTAAAATAAAAACAATCAATATCCACTATGTTCAAAGTAATCGCTAATTTTCTATTTTCTTTAACGCCTGACTGTAATTTAAAAATTGCGGTGAAAAATAATATATGAAGTGGCGCAAAGCGGTCGGAAGTTTCTTGAATAATAAGCATTCCAAATTTAAATTCAGAAAAAAGAAAATGGGAAGTTTTTAAATTGTAAAATTATTTATGTCAAGAATGTCACATCTCAATACGTATCTCAAAAATAAACGACAAAACCTTTAGTCACTGCAATCTTTTTCAGATGATGCTTTTGATGATGCTGCTAACGAATAATTTACTACCTCATCAACGCTAAAAAGTCACCGGATGTACTCGTCTGCTCGCTTCCTGCTGCAGATGTGCTCGATCTGCAGCAGGAAGCAGTGTCACACAGGGCGTCGCACCATACTGGCAGCATTATTGTTCTTTTATTAAAGTTATTTGCGAGCCTTCTGCTTGGGAGTCACTTCCGCTGTCAGCGTATCTTTTATCCGTGGGGTTTTAGTCGCTCCGGTACTTAGTGCTCATCTCGATGTATCCGGTCACTGCCTTTGGTATAGTAACATATACCCTTAACTATGTCACTATACTACCTTTCCCCACGTCGAAAAAAGGAACACGTTACTTTAGTGTAATACTTTAATTATTTGTATGTATATAATATAGATTGGGATAATAACATAATATAATTTATAATCTTTGGGGGAGCCCTGTGTGATAGGCTGGAATAAATAGAAAAAATTTTTTTTGTTTTGTTTTCCTCGTAATTATTATGTATCGCCATACAATTTTTTATATGTGTAGATGTGTTGTAAGTGTTGGAATAAATATCTTTATGACTTTATGTCTTTATGTACATGACATAACAATTGTTTGTTTTACTGTTCTCATTTATCTACTAAAATAAAACGAGCCGTTATTTGTGGGTAGAAATTAAAGCTCTTCATTACAGCTAGCAGCTTACAGTTAAATAAATTCGCGAGGTGGTAGTGACTGCGTCAGTCGGGCGTGTTCACCCGGAAGATTATAATGTAATTTGATTCCGACAGAACTTTGTGGGGGCGTTTTAAAACAAATAACGAGGCCTAAACGAAACTCAACAAAAGGTTAATGCAAAAATCTAACTTCTTTATATTATATTTGTTCGAAAAGTTAAAAACTCACTATCTTGATTTACACGTTAATACTTTTTTTTTTAAATTAATTTAGTTTATTATTAAGCAGTATCTTGGCGACAAAAGGAAATCTATCACTTTTTGCTTCCTGCGCGTGCGGTACGAATCGACTAAGAGAAAAGTCACGAAAAAATTGCGTGCCTTTCAATAGATTAGGGAATAATAACCTTTGAAATGTTAATAGAACTCCTATTGTTTTAATAAATCAGCCTACTTTAGTCCACTACTGAACATAGGACTCTCCAAGAAAGAGCCAGCGAAAGTCGGGTTATAATTCTTGAATGGTTCGCCCGTACCCATCACACTCAACATGCGGGTTAGGAGTACCGGTGCCCTCTCAATAGTGATGCTGCACCCCATCGTAAGTTTGTGTTTGGATTTGGGTTTTGGGTTTGCCAAATTCAAATGGATATTCCGCCATCATTCGGTCACTAGAGCCTCGTTTGTTGTTTAGCCGGGTGCACCCTGTGCAGGTGAGGTTGGCATTTGGAGAAAGAGATGGTGTAATCCCACTTGCTTTACACTTTTTTAACATGGTAGAGCCAAGCGGTGGCTTTAGCTGCTGCTCGAATGGGCTGGATCACCGGGTTAATACCACGATCTCGCGGAATACCGGCGTGAAGTAGAAGCATCTTGTGTTTCTGCGTTTCGTTCGGTGAGTGAGGTAACTGGAGGCCCACTCCCCCTCCCCATCCCCCTCGCATCTCCCAAATACTCTTAAAGGCTGGCAACGTACCTACAGGACCTCTGGTGTTGCAGATGTACGTGGGCGTCGGTAGTCACTTACCATCAGGTGAACCGATTGCTCGTTTGCCGCCTTTCTGATAAAAAAAAAGAATACATCTCAAGGTCAAGAATTGACTATCAAAATACACAGATCGATGAGAGGCAGCGTCAAAGGTGCAAAGACGTCTGATACTGCAATCGCCAACTCGCTTGCCAAGCACGGCGGTAATGGCTACTTCTAATAATGAGAGTGTACTGTCTCCAGCTGTGATGAATAAGATTACCTAATAAATAAGCTTTTTCAATAAGAAAAAAGTCTTTGACTGAATTTTACCTCTCGTCAAGCGGCATTGAGACTCTATGACTATTATGACGAGATGCGTATTAATCATACCTAGAAGTGATTTATATTATATCGCGTGTGGACGTGTATAAGGGAATACAATGGGCGGGATTTTGTCGGTCAACTTCATCAGTACAAAATATTTATGGGACCTTTCCGCAACGAGCAAGCGTTTCATCTGATGAAGTGATTACCGATGCCCACGAGGATATATATCGACGAAATTTCTTTCGTCAAATTTAAAAAAAAAACTATACACAATTACTTTAAATATAAAAACTGAAAACTAATAATAACATTGCTTAAAATTTAATGACTTCACTTAAATTATAATGTTATAAAAGTTATATTATAAAAAACTCAAACGTTTTATATACTATAAAAAAGAAATAGCGCTGAAGAAAGGGAACCATTTGTTCTCTGAAAAGTAGAGCACAAGAAAAAAACGGCAGAAAAGTAAACGGCTCTAATGAAATAAGAAATGGAACTCCGCAAACACTTTATACAAAAATACATCTGCAATGTATTTTTATATTAACAAATTAACGCGTGCAGCGGCGTTATTATTGGTCTTTAATTTAAACCAATATAACGAAACTACCGATTAACGAGATAACAGAAAATCTTAATCTTACCAACCTTTCATCAGGTATGGCAACTGAAGTCTATAATTGCAACACGTCAAGAGTTACAAGGTCGGAGAGAATCTGAGAGAATCAAATTATTTTTTTAAATATTTATGGTGCAGAAAGTACAGATTTTTAACATTCCTCGGAAATTTGTAGCTATCTTGGGTAAGGATTAACAAACAAACTATTTCCAAATATTCTCAGTGTAGCTTCTGCACCCTGCTAAATTACAAGCGAGTCTTGAGCAATTTCATATCTATATCATCCGATAAGTAAGTCAACTAAAGGACGATACAAACTACTTTCGTAAAACATTTGAATTAAATATTTAATAACAAAACTAGTTTCTACATTTAGTCTTTCACTTCTCATAACACTTCTCTAAAAATAAACATTCAAAGATATAAGCAAGTCGCCAGCGAGTATCATTTTTAAGGTGAAAGTGTTTGCCGGGCTCATTAATAAAAACACGCCAAGTGCGAGTCGGACTCGGGCATCGTCTGTTCCTTACAACCACACAATATAGTTAAGTATTTACTTGTTTCGTATTCGTTTCGTATTTTCGTCTTTTATTGAGTTCGGGCTCCTTAGCGTAAACCCGACACACTTGGCCGGCTATTTGTTGACACTATTTGTTGTTTTACTTTAGAGTTTGCACCATAATCACATTAAGTTGGACGCTTGTGTGTACCACTGTACCACTTTTACGAGCAAAAACAATCAAAAGCACGTTAGTTGTATTCTTATATTAAGTTTTCCTTTTAATTTATTATTATTTGCTAGGATATATACTATGATAACACACATCCTGTACTAATGTGATGTGTGTAATAAGTTTTAACCGGTTACCTCCTATGGTTCAAAATAAACAGTAGACGCACGGACGGACGGAGAGACGCCGTGGACTTTACATGAACGAGAACCCTAAAAGGTTAATGTATTTATGCGAGATTTGATTGCGTGTTATGTATATGACAGTCGTTGTGGTGCGGCGTAAGGGAATTGTAAAAGTGTGCTGAAAAAAGAGTTTGATAATCTACATTTTGCCTTTCCATGAATGCACCAAAGAAAGTTTGTATTCGCCACGCTGTCAACCGTTGAATCATCCGTGGTAATGATATGTTTCTGATGGGTGTGGTGATGCCTGGTGGGGTATATTTAGGAGTAATGGACTCGCTCGAGGGAGTGAGGATAATGCTCTTCTTATCTTTAAGCTAAATAACATTCATCATAATGATTTCTTGTATAGGTATTTAAAAAAGACTATTATTTAGATAATCGTTTCATTTCCAATATATTTCATTTTAACATCAACCCAAGTGGCCTAGGTCATTTCATTAGATTACTTTTAAACACGCTAAACCGTACAGTTCAGATTATATTAAACATGTCTAATTTTTTAAATGTTTAAAAGAAGACCGCCAAACATTTTATAAAAAGTCCTCTGGTTGCAATATCTAGCCGTAAATAAGTTTTTTTGCCGATGGAGCTGAAGCCAAAAGTTTTCGCTAAGTTAGAGTTGCTGCTATTGGCAGATCTACTAGTGAAATCTTTTTAATCTTAGTGAAATTTATTTTTGGTATGAACGGTTTTCATTTGTATTATACCAAAAAATTGTAACAATCAAATGGTACATTTTGTTGTACCAAGTTTCGTTTCTCCTTTAGACAGTAGTGAGCCCTCTTTTGAAATACAAAATTATTCAAATGACGTCACTTTCACTCACTCAGCCAATGCTGAAATACGTTAGGAAATATAGAAAAATATATAACAAATAGTAAGGAAGATCTTACTAATATATCAATTTATTCAAGACTATCCGTTAAGCGTAAGTTGAACAGATTTTGATTTCAATATATATATATATGATAAACCATTTGCATGCCGCCAATTATCCAGTTAATTCATCATTCGAACAATACAAGGCTTTTAAGGAGAAATTAATAGATGACATATATATACACAAAAAGGATATATTTTTGTTTCTGTTACAACTGTCCTGGACTATAATAGACTGGAGTGACCACTTGCCATCAGATTGTCGATTACCTCATTTGCTAGTCTAACCGTATAAAAATAATATTATAAAAAGCTTTCAAGATTCCACAAAATAAATAAATAGTACATCTATATCAAAAACGATTTGTTGAAAGAATAAATGAGGTTTCATGTTATTCAATCATCCGCCACCCTCAGTGACAAAGGTTAAAACAACATTTTGACCTTTTGTTAATCGGCACTTCATTGAAGTTTGAGTACACTTGGCTACATCACCTCATAAGCGCTCTTTTATGTAGTACAAATATTATTGAATACGTGTTAATATTTATGAACGGCTTTATTTTCACACTAGACTTCTTAAAACTTATGTTGCTGATAACTAAGAACGTCTGTGCCTCTTAAGTTGATTATGTTAGTTACTTAATTCCATTGCGATGTTAACGCATTCACAGAGAAATATATATACCCAAAAATACTGAAAGAAAGCCAACCAAGTTTTCCGTATCACCTTATCTTCTGTATCTGGTGAAATCAACAGTTTAGCCTAGCCAGATTTCAGTAAAAACGTTCACAATCACTAGTCACCGAATCTAAATACGAAACTTTAAATGTTATTGGTTTTTATCTTTTTATTTTTTTACTTTTTTTGTGACTTGGAGACACCTAATATACATCATTATGTCGTATCGTAGAAGCAAAAAATGCCTCTACTTCACACCGGTATTCTGGAATGCCGTGGTACCGACCCGGTCCAGCCGGCCCATTCGAGCAGCAACTAAAACCGCTGCTTAGTTCTACCACTCTATCTCTGCCGTTTATGTACCACACACTTACCCATTTCTGCCGCTAAACAGCAGTGTAACTAATTTTTGTATTCCGGTTTGAAATGCATCATCATAATTACAGCCAGACATAAGTCCACTACTGAACATAGGCCTCCCCCAATAATTGTAAGGGATAAAGAGCCAGTATTTGTTTGAGCTTGTTTACATGTGCCCATGGGCTGCAGTAGCAAGTTTTCATTAGGTTAACTGTTAGCTCGTTTTATAAATTTTATATATTTTTGTTCTTTGTGTCTGGAGTTGCCCGCTTGCGGAAAAGTATTTTGTAATGCTTCATTCATTCATTAATCATATTTTCTTTAGATTCGTTTCCTTTCATGAAACTTTTTGTAGTACTCTATGTGAAGAGATGGTTCTGACTCGAGCAATGTATTTTTTTTACATTTTTAAACCTTATGGGTAACGTGAAATTTATGATAAATCTATCACCATAAAATACGACTTAAAAGCCAACATTAAATGTTATAAAATTGACGAATAAAACAGGCTATGTCATCAGAAGTTAAAATACTCTTTGGTAAAAAAATGTGAAGAGAAATGTCTCAATCATTCAAACCGAGATCCAATAATTACTACGCCTGCTAAGCTGAAGTAAACTACTTAGGAAACTCCTATAAAATGAATTCGAGATCTCTCTCGGTCTTGGGATACATGATGTCTTAAACACGCTGTCTCAAATATGTCTCATTAACTTTTTTTGGTTAAGTTATGAATAGTAGCGTTTAAGATGGCAAGATCTAGGACTGCGATTGCCGATCCAAATAGATGCCTTTACCCAGCTGTGGTCAGTTAAGAAGGAATCGATCGCGCATCACAGAGCTTTTTACAGAGGAATAAAGAAAATTGATTTGTGGAGTCTTATTATCTCTTATGCTTACTGCCTACGACATTCGCACAGCTGATACGGTTATGTGCTCACCGACGCAATCCAGTAAGTTTAAATCCTCCTTATTGTTCGCGGAAGAATACTTCTGAAGAAGTACAGTATAATTTATAACTCGACCTCTACTTTTTCTTTGTATGTAATAAACTTTTTGCTATTACAAGTTTGCGTTAACTTTTACTTCATTGGTCGTTTAACTTCAATGTAAATATTATAATAAACGTCGCTTTCTACGACACCGTGAATAGTAAAGCCGTGGTACCCTAGTTGTCAGAGTGCTCGTTTTAGTTTCATATAACGCAAGTAACTTGAATTTTACTATAAAAGTTGTTAATAGCAATTTTAAGTTCTGTATTTACTAAGTGCTCGGTTGTCAAGAAAAACAACGTGAGGAAAACAGGATGTCAGAGAAATAATAAAAAATATTATTTCAAGGATGTATGAAGCCTGCAAACCCGCACTCCGGCCCCCGAAGCTTCTCATATATTTTAGAAGGAGGTCTTTACCCACACTTACGCTACTTTACTACGACACATCTATAGGTGTCTGTTACTATTAACACAAGGGTCAGGTCACGAAATTGCTGTTAGCAAGCAAGATGTGGATGCTTTTGGGAACAGAAAAGTATAATAATCACATTCAATAAGCACTATATTATAGATTTAAGAGAGGATATACCAACTTGTCCAAATGCTGCCTGTATATGGTGCAGTCTGATGGCTAACGGACGAGGCACTGTTGATCGACATTCAAACATTCCTCCATTTCATTCATTCCATTCATTCATATTGATGGAGAGTACCATCTCTTGTGCAAGGATCCCAGCAATGCGGTCAAAAATCCGCTCACCCAGCGTTGTCAGTTAGGGAAATATTCCATGCATGTTACAGTTTTTTTGGTACCTTTATTTAAAAGCCTATGTATAAGAATGAAAATATTACATTATGATTAGCAATATATAGGAAAATAAAAAAATAGTAAAATCGGCTGTATCAAGGTAAATATTAGTATTCAAATGTAAACTTCCTTTGTCTTGGCACTTACTAACAATCTAACTAACTAGTTTCGAAGCCATTGCGTCGAAAACTTAAGTTAGGTCTTAGTTAACTACTTTAGTCTTGCCAAGCAACCAGAACTGTCAAATGGTTAGTTAATATACATTATATTATATTTTGATAATTTTTTATTGCATTTATTGTAACATATATATATCATTTATCAGACTGTTGATAAATAGTATTATTATATTGATTCATATAAAAAAAAATACCTTTTACGATCGTCCTTTCAATCCACTTTTCACTAGAGCTTATTAGGGACAACTTGGCAGGTGGTAAGCCTGACGCCGTCTAAGTATCCAGATCAACAAAACAAATCGTACGTAAGTTTCGAAAATCGAATTGGGCTCGTACCTCCATATAGAATCTAACTCAAGTTACCCGATTCGGATACGTATCTCCGAACCAGGTAATGTATAATATAAATATAATTTTATATTAATTATTTATATTTAATAAGTAATTACATATTTGTAAAAAATATTACAATAATGCAATGAAAATTTACTATAAAAACTTATTTGAACACCCCTGTAATATTTACAATAAAATAAGAATGTAATAAATAAAATTATCGTATTAAAAAAGTCGTTATAGATTGAGAGGAGGGCTTAGCTTTAAATGTCATGACAGTGACTTGCGTTATAGTCGTGCCAGTATCACTTAACTTGGTAATAGCAATTTTCAGTGCTGAACGATATTTTTCATTACCACCGATCACGCCTTGGCACGTGTTTTATTAAAAAATATCGTCGAAAAATAAATATCCATATATTTAAGTATCTATGTATTAAGGACTTGTTAAGTTTTACCCGCATTGAAATAACATGGCGGGCTGATGCTGGCTCTCTAATAAAAACAAACTTTTCAAAATTTAAATAGATAAACCTATGGTGAGACTTCATTGTCTGTCTGTATATCATCCCTATTATTATTGCTTGTTATTGCTTTACTCATTTCAAATTTGATATTTTTTAATAAAAAATATTTTTTTTTTGGGCAAGGTATATGAAAGGTTTTTTCCTTAGGATTCTTATTCTGAAAACAGCATTATTTGTATTGAGAATTAAATTATAAAGCATGAACTGCTGCACGCTTCCAATACACACCTACTGCGTAATTTTAAATACTTTTCCGTCTAAGATGGAGATGAGAATGCTTGCATTAAAACTGCATTACCTAGGATAGGCTATATAATTTATCTATTTGCTTATAATTAGGATCCGCATCCTGTTCTGACAGACATTTGGAGGCTGTATCGGATAGGATGAAAGCATCATCAAAGCTATCTAGTACCGCGGGCAGACCTTTTGTTGCGTTTGTCTGATATTCAATAGTCCATTCAAATATTGAATTTAATCCGGTAGCTATTTCAGTCGACTACCGATTCAACAGTTCTTAAAACTTTAAATTATAGATTTATATAAAGTATGTAGTTCTTAAGATACACACAATTATTAGAATAAAAATTTGCTATTGCAAAGAAGAGAAATGTAGCCAAGATAAAATAAGAAATGCATGTAAAACAATGAAACGAAGATTATCGCGTTCTATCTAGATTACCTAGACCATTCTGAGTGCGAAAAACTTTTCTCCGTCACAGATTACTTCTTTATTCTGAGAATCTTTAAGTAATCTATAGATTAACGACCAAAAATTTGTCAGTTTAAATAGAATGGTAGTTTGTTTAATTGCAACAAAATATTTGATTGCTAATACAATTAACTAAGTTTGGTATAAACAGATAATTTTACACAAATGCAAATTTAACTCAGTAATTGAAAATCTTGTTTAAAAGCTTAATAACAGAGGCTTCCTCATCTACAGAGAAGTGAAGAGGCTGAAGGCTCCTTCCCCGCTTAGGAGTCTTCTAGGGTAGTTCAATTTTTTTATTAGCCGCTAGCTCGTGTGTCCCCTACACGAGCTAGCGGCTCAACTGATGGTAAGTGATTATCGATACCGCCCCTCACGTACATCTGCAACACCAGAGTAACAAGTTTAAAGTTGTTTGCTGGTATCCAGGGGCTGCAGTACAGCCACTTACCACCAGGTGGAGTGTTAGCTCGTTAGTCGCCCCAATAAAAAAACAACCTTTATGGTCAGCCTTCCGCCGAATGGCAGGCTACCAGTCTACCACGCCTACCACCGTGGGATTTTAATCGCAAGATAGACATAAACCGTTCTTGCCTCTTTAGAGTGGGTATATAACAGGTTTTTCCTTACTACAAAAATACTAATAGGGTTTTAAAATCAATCTCATGTAAAAAGTAATCTATTCTTAAAAAGTGATATATTTTGATCCAAATAGTACATTAATATTTACGACGCAGGAATGCGAAGGAATAAATATATAATATAGTTGTCTCGCTCCCTTTAATGTTTTTTGCACTTTAACGGGACGGAGTCTGTGATAGAACGATTAATCTTCACATAAATTCGTTAACGTATACACTGACGTAGTTTCACCGACAGCCGCAACATTGACGACGATAGATCTGCAGACTCAGTTCTAAAGTATCTAAAGGGATTGGCTGCAAAATTACGGGTTGCGGATTTGATTTCCGCACAGATCAGATATTTACTTGGCCTACAAATAATTTTTCCTGTTTGTGTCATGTCATGTTGACACATGCGTCAATGTGTTTTCACATATGCATATATGAATAAGCCCACTACTGGCCAAAGGCCTCTTCTCAAACATCTGAGGGTTTTGGAGCCGGGAAGGGTCCGCCTAGCTGCTCCAGTGCAGGTTGGCGGACTTGACTTGTTTTCGAAATAATTTCTGATATTTGTCTTAACTAAAACAGGCTTATACAAGAAGCCGGTAAACTGCGGTTCGAACTCGAGTACTTGGGGTTCCTAACGAACTACACAATAATTATATCTGTGTTAAGTATTAATTGAAAAAAAATATATATATTTTCTATCATGGAGTTGTTGATTCTTACTGCGAGCCTGGCATACACTTGGTCGGCTTTTCTTATTTGTTATTTTGCGTTAGAGTTTTCAGTATTATTATACAAAGTTTGAAGCTTGTTTGTGATATCGTACCGTATCGTTTTTAAAATAGAGCATAAACAAAAAAAAAGTTCTTTTTGTTTTTCATTTCAACCTGCTTCCTATTACTGTTAAAAAGATACAGCATTTAAAGGTATAAGATATATGAACGGACAGACAGACAGTGTAGGCTTAGTGATAGAGCTTCATACGGACCCCTAAAAACACCCTTAAGTTTTCGTGTCAATACATATGAACTAACTCTTTGATCATGGCCCTTTTTTGTCTTTGCAAAATATATTGTGAATCAATTCGCAGTTTCACAAAACTTACTCAGAACTATGCGTGAAATTTTAGAATAATTTTTTTATAGTTTAAAAAGAAATTTACCCACACCTACGTAGATTAGCAATTTTAATAAGTAAAACAATTTTTCATTTATTCTAAAATCCATTCAAACAGGTTGTTATCATAAATCTGAGTTCATTTACTTAAATATAGACGATTTTCCAAGGTATTAAACAACAACGTACGACTTATATCGCTCTCGTGTTTCCTACTGGATATAAACTTCCCAAATTAATTAATTCCGTGTCACTGATAGCTCGTTACCCTACAGGCAACTACGAAGCGCCGACATGTTGAAAGGTGAAATAGAGCTATTCTTGCCTCATGAGATAAATACCCCATTCCGATAGAATACTTTATTAAAATTGGAACTAATTTCATTAAGTTTAAATTAACACTGTGTTAATTTCATAATTAAGAAAAACTTGATAAGTATCGCTTAACGATTGAGACATTTTTGACAAGATCTTTGAGTTCCTTAATATTTTAGAATTTGTTAATTTTTTAGAATTAGGCATTAGTTGGTCAGATCTGTACTAATATTGGCTTCATCACGATAAACCTATTAATACATCACAGCTGATCATAGTCCTTTTCAGACGTGGTGATAAGCTGCAATTGCCCTTAGTACTCCACTATTAGATGTTAGCCTCCACCTCTGTCTAGGAGTTGTCTGGGTAGGTACCACACTTTTGCCCATATCTGCAGCCAATGTGTAGCCGGTGCAATTACTTTTGTGTTCCGGTTTGTAAGGTATTATCAACTTGAACTTATAACTGCCTGTTATAAGTCCACTGCTGAACATAGGCGTCCTCCAATGATCGAAAGGTACAGAGAGCCAGTGTAATTACGGGCTGTGAAGCATTCCATGATAGATTCTCAGCGATGATTAGGTATCTATTGACTATAAGTTATTCAATTGATGCTGTTTGCAGGTGTCCATTGGCTGCAGTTTCCACTTACCATCAGGTTGACTGTTATCTTGTTCTACATCCAAATTCAATAATAAATACAACATGATCATGCCTTTAAATCGCTTCGTGTTAATTGTTCACTTCGTGGGGTCAAATGTTACAAAATTTCATATGATATTTTCTGAAGTTGAAGAAGTTAAACAGTGTTCTGAATTTTTTTTTTAGTTTTACTAATATTTTTCTTATTTACTTTATATTTAACGGACTTCGCACGGTACATAATACGAATGTGTACGTTACATTTCTCTTGAAAAAAGTTTTGTAGACATGAAAACTTTTTAACTCAATTTAGGCATGTTTGAATTTATTATAAGCGTCAAAAGTTGGACTGATTATTTTCTGCTAGTTATGTAGGAGTAGGTAACTTGGTAATAATGACCAACGTTTTGTTTGCATATTATATTATTTCTCTTGTTTTTCGTCATGTATAAGTCCACTGATGAACATAACCCTTTCCATGAAGCTCTGGTCATACTCACAACGCTGGACAGACGGGTTAGTAAGGGGCAGTAAGTTACCCCCGCGCTAGAATTGCTGCTTCTCATCACTATTCAGTGGGATTTGTGTAGGTACTGCATATTTGGATAAATTTTGCGCCATCTAGTTGGTTGCTAGAGCCTCATTGGAGACACAAACTTCATCAAATATATGGGGTATACTCGTACATCCCCAGGATAATTTTACGTAAAATAAAAAATAAAAAATATTATTATTAGAATATTATTTTTTATTTCATAAATTTGTTAATTTCATAAACTAAAAATATTATTTTTATTTATTTATACATTTCATTTATTACAAAAAATATCTTAAATAATTGTTATTCAGATACTCACTTTTAACCAAGATAATTTGCCTAAGACGATACTCTTGTAACGTAATTATTTATAGCGCAATGTATTAGCGTGTTAAATCTTATACACTTTTTTTTTTAACCACTATATTTAATTTACGTAAATAAAATTGATAAATTTAAACGTATTTTACATAATGCATGTTACTTTTTGGTTAATGTTTGGCTACAGGAATTGTCTTCTAAAATTTTACATTCACTTTCAAATCAACTGTATATTGTAATCTATTATATTTTTTTTATGGGAAAGGCGGCAAACGAGCAAGCGGTTCACCTGATGGTAAGTGATTACCGTCGCTCTCGTAAATCTGCAACCCCAGAGGTACTGCGGGTGCGTTGCCGGCCTTTAAGGGTATTTGGAAAATGGAAGGGAGGACGAGGAGGGGGAGTGGGAGTGGGCGGCCGGATACCTCACTCACCGAACGAAACGCAAAAGCACAAGAGGCCTCTACTTCACGGCGGTATTCAGCGAGGCCGTGGTACCAACCCATTCGAGCAGCAGCAAAAGCCGTGGCTTGGCTCTACCACGTTTAAAGTAACTTTTACTCCGATAAAATATAAATATGTAATTTGTTACGTAACGTATTTTTTTTGTTGTATTGGTACGCTGTTTTTATTTGTGCAACATTATGTCACATGTAGGCAATCACAATCATGTATAAATATAAAATTTACATTTCTGTTAGATCAAGACAACGTTATTGTGAAGCCTCTTACTTTCGCTCCAGTAAGCACAGCGGTACAGGCATACGATACGAAACAACATACGAGAGTACTCGTACATATGATCTTATAGCACCCTGTCTGCGGTTGTTCTTGGCTGTTTGCCATCTTTTACGTTCAGCCTTTAAGGGTTGCTTAGCAATGTCAAACACTACGCGATGATGGTAAAAATGTATCGCCAAAAGTAATGTTTATACCACGGCTTAAGAAAATTCCCTGACGCTTCTCTAGGGGTTGAGGTTAATAACCCATGATCCGGGTTTTACAAGCTACCGCCGTGGATGCGCCGACCGCGATTTATTAGGATTATAACATATATCAATGTCAACCCCCAATCAGCACTCCAGTTATGTTCCAGTTTGAAAGGTATAGAGATCCAGTATAAGAGTTTGAGAAATTCCGTCGAAGTCCTCAGTGAGACGACTTATCTGTAACTTTCTTCGATTGAAGTTGTTTGCAGGTATCCATAGACTACTCTAGTTAGTTACCACGAGCGAGACAGTTAGCTCGTGAGAACTAAAAGTTATCTACGAAGTAATATTTTTTTGCATTTTAATGCCATAGTCTTATAATCCACGCCCTGACAGTCTTTCAATTCGTGTACCAATACTGAAGCAGGAAAAACACACGTGTATGTAATAAAATGACGAGGCACGTTATGGTAAATCATACATTTTAAATTCATATATTGCAAATATATCATTTTGTAACGTGCATTACACTTACACTTTTACTTTAGAGTTTTAATCCTAGCATATATTTAAAATTCGAACATAAAATATTTTTACTACTTTACTAGTATTTTATTTATCGATGAGATAAACTACGAACGTTGAAACTGCTTCACTAGTAGACAATTACATTATTCTATTTTTGAAAATTTATTTTAACTATCAAAAAAAATAATCATGCTACTCAAACTGTCAAATGCTAAATGTGGAAAAGACTTATGTTTATAAATAAATTATTTATAGTTTGTCAAGTAGGAGGAGAAGAAGAAAACTTGCGCCGTCTACTTAGTAATGATTATGTTAACCAAAAAGTTTTAATACGTGATGAAATCGAGTTGTATTCCACTTGAATAATTGTTCGTCAAAATTTAAAAACAGAGGCATCATGTCTGAAAAAGGGACTACGATGCACATGCATTAGTCGTCCCCACGTTTCCCTCGTCTTCTTTTTGTCTCTTTGCGTAATTTTTCAAGGTATACTCTCCGATAATGGTCTGTTCTTTATGGAATAATTGATCATCTTTTCGTCGCAGGGTCAAAATTATATACCCACGTTTTATTACCTGTCACAAAACTTACATGGAAAACTTTTGTGTATTAAACAATGACATTCAATATTTTCAAATTTTGTTTCAAAGGTCTGGTTTTCTTATGAGAATCTGTTAATATACGCGGAACACAATGCGCGGTATTTTTAAAATTGGCTGAAATTTTCGCGAATCAAATTCAAATAACGAATACGTCCTTTTTTCTTAATAGTCCTTTCATTTTTTGGAACTCCTCTGCAAGAGTGGAGGTTGTTGGAAGTCCAGAGCGAGTGTCATCTTTATAACACATCCAGACATGTTTAGTTTTTTCTCGTGCCTGTATTCCAATACATACTCTAAAATAAAATAGGTCGTTATATCCCATAATAGACTACTTTTCTTCAAAAATTCTTCTCGAAGATGAAAATAATTCAGACTGCAATATATTGTTACCGCAGAATTTTGTTTGACCCTAGATTCACGAAAATTAAATTCCCGACAAATACCGGCGACAAAAAAGTAGGCCGAATTTTATTATTAATATGTTTAAGCTACGTATATAAATATCTACCTACTTCAACCGTAATTGTGCTACTCTATATATTCATCGACTTAGTAAAACTTGCACCGAGGAAATACTAACTAATTAAGGCGGATCTAATTACTTTCCTTAAGCATTTTCCGAGTAATTTTTCGGTGTCAGAGTCATTTAGTCGACAGCCGCTATCCATCATTGTTTATTTGACAGCAGATTTCATCTATTCTTATGTTAAAAATGCCTAGTATTTTAACAAAGTGAAGAATAAAACTATTAAAAGTATTGAAGAGTATATAATATTGTCATATTATACGAATCCGTAACGATAGCCGAGTGCTTACTGGATTTGTCTTCGAATCAGTAGACTGGAGTTCAATATCCTACGTAGAGGGCGTGCCAATGAGTTTATCCAGATTTTTTTACGATTCATATTCTTTAACTTTACACTTTTTGTTGTGTGTTGTGTTGTTGTTGTTGACTGTCGTCACCACCTGTCACGATGTCCCAAATAAGCTCTGAGAAAAGTTGTGTTAAAGGGACTAATATAAATGACTACCTAGACCTGGTTCCCTGGCTCACATTATCAGAGAATAAGTAGAGAGTATTAGTAGTATCATCAATGGCCGTGTGGTGAGCATAATCAAGAATTTATATTTATAGCCCTTGTGAAGTTACGAGCTTTAATATCCCACTATACAGTGAATATTAATCCACTGATACAATTTGGCTATTGAAAATCTCATCACTGTTCAACTCTGCATGTCATAACAATATAAATTTCGTCATGAGATAAAGGCTGATGATAGACTCCTTCTCAGCCTGTAAGTCATCTGGGTAGGTACCACATTCTTGGTCATTTCTGCCGCCAAATAGCTCTGTAACAACTGATTTGTTCCGGTTTGAAACGTATAAAGAGCCAGTACAATAACGGGCTGTGAGGCATTCGATCTGCCTTCAGGAGTAAACACATCTGTGTTCTTAGTTTGAAGTTGTTTGCAGATGTGCATGAAGTACGGCTACAGTAGCTAAGCGGCGGCTTTTGCTGGTGCTCGAATGGGCCGGCTCGACTGCTTTAGTACCACGGCCTCGCAGAATACCGACATGAAGTAGAGGCATTTTGTGCTTCTGCGTTTCGTTCCATGAGTGAGGGAATCGGAGGTCCACTCATTTTCCTCATCCCCATATTCATCCTCTTTCCCATCTCCCAAATACCTTTTAAAGGCCGGCAACGCACTTTCAGCACCTATGGTGTTGGAGATGTACGTGGGCGACGGTAATCTCTTACCATCAGGTGAACCGCTGGCTCAGTCCAAATTATAATTCATTAAACCAGTCTCTAAATGTTTATTAAAAATCCATATTCTACTTCAGCCTTTGACCTACCTACTTGACCTTTAGAAAAGTTTAGCGAACTTTTGAAACACTCTTTTTCTTTTTTAATAAATAGTCTTAAGTACAATTTGTAATTAAGGAAAGCTTGTCCTGTCAAATGTATTATGTTAGAAATATTTAAACCATGAAAGAAAGAAAATCAATTCCTCCGACTGACCCATTTGCATCATGATTTTGCTGATGATTTTCATTACATGTACCATTCAAAATTAGGACAACACTTCTCCTAAAAAAGAATCGGTGACCGATTATTTATAGCGTTTGGTTGTATGATAATATTGAGAGTAAATTCTGACTTCTGTGTTTGTGATCATACTAACGATACTGTAATAAACCCAAGGTCACACATATTTTCTCACTTGGGATATATGCATTACTTCCAAGTGACAACTGACAGTCGGAGAGTTATGATTCATTCACATTTGCGAGAGAGCACAAGAATTTAAAATGTTTTAACAGCGTTTTCAAAATTTCATAAACAGGTATTACAAGCCTTGGAAGCAAACATAAAGTACTTTGTTTTCTTTAGCTTTATTTTCTACTATTCATTTAAAATATCACTAGCCACAAAGAAGAGTATAATAGAGGCGAGGCCACTTGCGCCACCTTTCTGTAGTTTATTCGCTGTAGCACATTTTTTTTTTAGTTTTGAGGGTAAGAAGGCATTTAAAAATTATATTTAAGGATAGGATAATTATTAGAAATATATTTTTGGGGAGATAAATAATTATAACTATAGTAAAAAATAGTAATCAGGAAACATGTTTAAAAACTTATTTAAGGTAATGAATAAAAACTTTTAAGCAATAGACAACAAGTTCTAGACTAGAATAGTCCAAGATTCCATAGAAGGTAGATATTATAAATATATTTATATATACAATAGACAGTAATAGCACGCAGAATCGCAAATTTTTCACAGTGCATAATTGTTGACAATAATTAATAATTAGAGGTTGTCTGTGCGGACTTCTCTAAGGCATTCGACAGAGTGAATCATGAAATCTAAATTATAAAATAGATCCCATAGACGAAGATCGGTGGTCGCTATTGATTGTTGGCAATCTGATCTTGTTTATTTTTATTGGGTTAGAGTGACAAAAGATTAGGGTAACAGTCGACCTAATGGTTAGTGGCTATTGCAGACCATGGATATAATGATATATACTACAACCTACTATTACAAAAGAAACTTAAGTAGATTTTCTGAGTGAAGAGAAATAAATTGATATTACACAAAGCTTACATTAAAACGTGATATAACAACTAATTAATTTGTCTACCTTGTTAAGTGCTTAGTTTAGTCTAGATAAATATACAAACATACTAACCCAAAAAAAACAATTATCAACTTACTACTTTTTACACAGTTCAACGCTTTCCACGAAAGTGCCAACAATAACTTGTCTATTACTTAACTTACCCATAATCACCACGCTGCGCTGCCAGGTTGGCAGGCATAATAAGTCCTTGGGATTTGTGTTCCGCATAATCAGATAGTCGGTTCAGCATGAGTCGGTCGCGATAACGTCGTACGTTGGTCAGCGGGGTGCACCACTTACAGGTGAGATTAACATTTAGATAAACCTTTTGGTAGATTTAACCAGACGCTATTAAGGTATTATTATACGAGATTAAACTAGGTAAGCTATTGAAATATGTAATAGATAAATCCATATTTACCCAACATATATGTACATACATATATACCTACCTAAAAAATGAACTTTTCAATATCGTTTTGATATCGGTTTCTCTTAGAGTCTGATTTCATCTAATTAAAAAGGTTACGAACTTTTAAACTTTATGTTCGGAGATCATTAATGTAACAGTCGTTAGCTGAGAAAATTTAAGACGAAGAATATGGCGTATATTTAAAAAGTGGCAAATGATATATTAATTAATTAAGTACTCAACGCTCTTATTGAGAAAGGAAATAAAAAAATTTGAACATGATAGTTAAGTGGTTAGGGGACCTGCCTCTGAATCAGGAGGCTCGAGTTCGATCGTCTATGTGAGGGGCTGTACTAATGAGTTTTTCGATACTTACGAACGACTAAGAGGGTTCACCACCGTTATCCCAAATAAGTTCTGTTAAAAATTGGCTGGGGATTTGGCCACCGGTTACCTCATTCGCCAATCGTAACGCAGACGCACAAGCTGCCTCTACTTCATGCAGATATTTTGCAAGTTGATGGTACGACGCTGGTCAAACAGCCCCGATTGCGCAGCTTCCCCCACCGCCAAAAGCCACCGTTTCGCTCTCTCAAGTACAAAAGTGAACGTGAAAATTTATTTAATAATTAGAATAAAATTTAGAGGAATAATTCACTCTATTGAGTACATAAAATAAGTATAGTCACAAAACTTATCAAATGTGTTGCATTTTAGTGAACTGGGTTAACCTGTTTTTCATAAATTCAAATATGAAGAAATCAATTCTTGTAACAGAAATCTCTTCTACAAAACTCTTTTTAATAAAAAAAAACTGTACTGTGGGCGGTCTTCTCATGGTTTATAAATATGTTCTATATTTGAAGAAACCTTTATTTTCTACAACAGAACTTGGGTTATACTTATAAACTTCACTGGGCACATGTCTCTATCTAGTCGTCACCGTTTCAGATGATTTGCCATGACGATGCCAAAAATTTGATATGAAATTTATTACTCTACAAGGAGTGATACATTATAACGGAGAAGAATATTTTTATATACAAAATAGGTTAGATAATAAGACTGACAGTAATGTAAACTCAAATACATAACAATACCCTGTCTTTTAAAACTCGCTTCTGTCTACAATTTCTTAGTTGTTTCTAAATATTCCGCTAGGAACAAAGAACTTGCAGCTTCAAAAGTGCTTGCGTTTACGGTTTGAAGCTTCTTTGCATTTCCTTTGACATTCTTTTCTGGGCTATTATACTTATTTACATATGTAAGATTAAAGAAAAGTTATGGTACTGTGATGATAGATTTTAATCTCTGAGCCACTACTAACGATCTTGTTAATACCCTTTATCTAAGAAATAATCTAAAGGAGGCGACTCCAATGAAACGCTTAATGTAATTGGTATGAGATACGAGTAGAAACTTTACCAATAAGTCTCTCTTTCAATTTACCTATCAATTATTCGGTGTAGGATTTAAAACTTTCATTATTTCCTTTCCGATAACTGTAAACTATGTTAAATAAGACTAGTTTAGTAGTAGAAATTTATTGAACTAAATTTAATTATCTTAGCTTTACATTGGTATTTACCTTACTCAATATTACAGAAATTTTACTCTAAACGTACTATTGTATTCATAAATAATATGTGTTTAATTGATAAATGCGTAAATAACACAGCCTCAATACATTGTAATTATAAACGGCTTTAAATAAATAACACTGAAACGGTACGTCACAAGAGGCGGAAATTAATTTGGGAAAGCCCGTTTGGTTTTCGCATCGAATCACTGCCTACCCTGATAGGCGTGAGTGCCTATTTATATGATTTATAACATGTTTGGAAATGAAGCTGAAATATATATATGCGTATAATAGTAATCTATACACACGGAGTCTATTGTTCATTGCCAACAATCGTTAAAGTAGCAGTTTCTTAAGTTCCAAGCTCGGTTTGTTTTAGGGACTAAAAGTTGAGAAGCTATTAAGCATTTAAAAAAAAAAAACAAAAAAAGAAATGGGAAATTGACAAGTTTTTTGTAAGCTCTATTGCCTTATTTGCCATTATTTCATATTAGGGATTCATAAGCGGTTTCGTTATTATTAAAATGTTTGCCAATGAATTAAATATAAGATATTTACAGAGAAACTTCAAAGTTATTGGCTTTATCTTTTCTTACATTAATAAGCTCTAATTAATCAAATGGTATAACCAAAGTTTCCAGATTTTTGAAAGGTTTTCAGGCTCTACATTCATTTCAATAATATTTGACTTAAAAAACTTTAGCGCAGTAAGCTTAAAACTAAAAGCTAATAATGAAATCATTTTCAAGCTATGTAGGTTTACATAAATATTTTTATTTCATTTTAAAGCACGCCTGCTACGCATAGCAAAGGGTAGGCAAGGATTATAAATTTCCATTCGGCACAGCTCAGCTCTGAAACACGTTTACTATCCACTTTTCGTCTTTCTGGGCACAGAAATGGGGGCTAGTCTCGTTATTGGAACTGCTCCCGGAGATTAGATACCGTAAGATTATCTAGGCATCTTCCTTAGTTCCCTCTCATGACCCACGAATAGAAAGGGGGTGGCATATTCCTGGCTTAGTGCTACCCACTAAGTCAGATACCATACCTAACTGCCGAGTCATTTGCTCTGGCTTAGAATCGCGGACAGTCTGCATTTCGCGTTCTCTATAGCAACACCGCTCGGACCACAGGTAATCTCAAGCGTTTATTGACATAAACGCTTCGAGAAACCGCCCGCGTTCTCTAGCGCGGCGGCGAACACCCACAGGTCGCGGCGAACTGCACCAGTCATGAGGAGGAAGAAAAGTAGCAAAAGCCCTGCGTCAAAGATGTCGACATCGGCATCTCCCGACGCCAACACCAGCACGGAGACCTCGGCGACTAGCGTGTCCACCACGGACAGCAGCGCCGAAAAGGACAGTACATCGTCACCCCCAACATCTCCAGACGTTTCCGATTTATCGCCAAGGGCTCGTGTTGAGCACGAGCTCACGGCGATACGGTACTTGGAGAGCGTGGGGGCATTCGCCTGCCCATCCACTCCGAGAACTATCATTGCGGAGCTGGAGAAAACCCGGACAGACCTCGTGGCTTCGGGCCACAACATCGGACCCGAAGAACTGGCAAAGGTTCAGCAGGCAGCGAAGGACCGTGTAGACACGGAGATACTTCGCCCTGCTAGACGCCACAGAAGCCCAGAGGAGGAAGAGGCAGACTGCAAGCGCATCTGCCTCAAGGAAACCACCATCCCCAGCGCAACTCGCGACCCGCCTGCCCAAGTAGCAGCGACCGCGCCCCTCGCTTCCCACGAAGCCCCCTCCACTTCCACGGCTGGGACCACGGCTAGCACTCCGCGCACCGCTCCGGTAGCGCCAGAGTCTCGCAGGCCGTGCACCACGCCCCAACGCACGCCAACACCCGTCCACTACTCCTCTCCCCCTGCCTCTCCAGATACCGCACAAAGCTGTAATGGATTGATGGCTACGGAGACTGGAAACACCACGCACCACCAGTTATGCGAGCATCCTGTGCGTGCAAAAAGAGCGCTCACAACGCCCTCCAACCCTGGTCTCGGGAACCCCCGACACCCAGAGGTTGGTGAAAGCTCCCCGCTTCCCACCCATCATCGTGGAACACCTGCCCAACTGGACTCACCACTTCAGAGTCCTGTCCGGCAATATCGGACGTAGACCTAACGCCCGCCCTTTTGGGAAGGGAGTCAGGTTCTACCCCGAAACAGCCCAGGAGAACCACGCCATCACCAGCTACCTAACCTGGCTGGAAAAGGAGGAGAAAGTAGCTTGGTTCACGTACTCCCTGCCGGCAGACAGAAGTGTCAAGGTGGCAATACGCGGGCTGCCGGAGGGTACGGAACCAAGCGAAATCGCAGAGGACCTCCGGATCCTAGGTTACACTCCGGAATTCATCAAAAGCATCAGTGCGCGGAAGGGACGACCAGGCGTTATCTTCTTCGCGCAACTGAAGAAGACCCCGGACATCCTCCAGACACTGTATTCTGTCACCGAGATACTCTGTATGCCCGGTGTCAGAATAGAGGCCTGGAGAGGAAAAAGAGGGCCGGCACAATGCCACCGCTGCCAACTCTTCCGCCACTCATCGCACTGTTGCCACCGGCCACTGGCGTGTGTGCGCTGCGGAGGGAACCACGCCGCTAGGGACTGCCCGAGACCTCGGGAGGAGCCGCCAACTTGCGCAAACTGTGGACAGGAGCACACGGCTAACAACTCCAAATGCCCTGTCTACCAGCGGGAACTCCGTAACCGCTGCGCAGGGGCAGTGGCTCTAACCAGGAACCGGACTGCCAGGACACAAGAGGCGAGGGCGGAATCTGCCGTGAGCCATCAGGCTCCGTCAGAACCACCTCGCCAACCGGAAAACGCCCAACCCCCCTCAAAGCGCAAACGGAGACGCAGAGGAGGGAAAAAGAAGGCAATAACACCAGAGCCTCCCAAAATACTCACAGCCACCACCCAACGACAACAACAGGAGACGACGCCATGCCCGGAACCCCAGCCGACGCCCGTCTCCGCCCAACACCACGTCCCGCGGACGGAACCCACTGTCCCGTTGTCGACAGTGATCACCGTCCTGCAGGACATACCCCTGGCCTCCTTAAACGGAGACGACATAGGCCAGGCAGTAATAAAGGGACTCGCCACATTAACGGGAATACCCAGCCACAAACCCCATCCAACCCTAAACAATCTATGCGCCGCCCCCCGCGGGCAGGATGGACGGGCTTTCCCCGAAAGGGGTCCACCTGGCCACCAGCTCGCGTGGAGACTGGCGCAGAGACACCGAAGCCAAGCGTATCACGCACCCCCATGACCCGCACGTACTTCTACGTGCGGCGAACAGATACCACTGAAGGGGGCCAAGCCCCGATACAGTTCCTCCGACGCTCAAAAGGCGTCGAGAGAAGACCTGATAGGCTTAGAATCGCAGCCGGATTAATATATTTTCTGGTCATGTTTATTTTTGTGTTGTTAACTATTAGAAAGCCGTATTAGAAAGCTGTCGCCATAGTCGAAATCTTACAGGAGGAGATCATCATGTTTCACATTGTTATTATGAAGCAAGAAAATATTTAATATTATTATTAAACTATATTAATAATATTCACATTGTTATAAACTCCACTAAAATCGATACATCATTTTCACGTGAATTCTAGTTTCCCTATTTTTTTCCCCTTTCTAGTAAATGGATTGTGGAACATATTAAGTAATCTTTGCCATAATCCTTTACATTCAATGGTCTCTTTGTCTCTTCTTTCACAGTTTCCTGAATATTATTATTTCTGATCAATAATTTTCATATCAATTATTTTCATCATATCAATCTATCACAAGAAAAGGGTCTTTTTTTTCAACGTTTTTCTGTTCTTGCTAAGTTCGTATCTATCGTAAAATGGTAATACATACATGTACATGCACATTTTGTGTGTACTTTACTAACGCTATTTTTTAAAATCTATCTCGTTCATTTTGCCTAACCTCCTTTTTTTTATTTTGCTTTCATAACAAAACTTTTTAATAGTACAATATTGCAATTTTTTTTAGAACCGGCTACATATATATATATATATATATTAGTATATATTGGCTCGTGAACGTGTCACTGAGTCTATGACTGAGACTAGACAACTGATATACTGACAAAGATAAGCCAGAGGTTTAAAGCAATCTAAATTTAAATTAACAAATTAAAACGTTAATTTTATATACATAGGATATCATTTTATAGTGAAACATGTGCACTGAACCTGTGGCGTATTAAACGCATGGGAAATAATACCTGGTTATGTTTTCATTTAAATATAGTAGATATTTACATAAACGACCATTTATTTACCATACATACAAACGTAAAGATAAGCCATGCTAGCCTAGTGGTCAGAGCACTCGCTTGAATTTCATATTACGCGTGTGACTTGGGTTGGAATTAAATAATAATTAATTTAATAAAATAATTTACAATTTAAACTTATACGTCGACAGAATATTAAACTGTAGATTTCACCTTAAATTTACTTTCACATTTATTAGGTACATTTTATGTTTATTCAATCTTACTAAATGCAGACCGTAAATACGCCTGTAAACTAACGTAAACAACATTTCGTTTAATTTTCAAATTTGATGTAAGCCAAGAAATTATAATTTTCTTCCAACGCAATGATCATCAAAGTCAGAGTTTGGCGTATATAATTAAAAATAAGACGGAGTATAATTTTAAATGTTAATTATATTTTTCATTATAAAAGAGTATCAACGCTTGAAAAGGATTTTTTCTTTTCTGTGTTATATTGTCTACACCGTTTTATTTAGTATCGTTTTTGCTTAGTCGTGCATTTTACTTTATTTATATAAAAAAATGATGAAGAAAACGAAATGGTGATGAATCAATAAAATCGATTTATTGAATGTTGTATGTTTCTATTAATTGTAATAAAAAATGTTTATATACATGTATGTAATAATGAAACAATGGCCATGGTGGCTCTGAAGTCGAGTGTTTTAAAATTCATAGTCCGTTTGGTTCGATTTTATTCATCGGTATCACTAAATTTATTAATTATTATTTTGATTGCCTCGTAATCAGCTGTAAAAGAAACATCGTGAGCAAACCTGTATGCCTGAGAATTATAAAAACTATTTCGTAGATATAAGATGCCCGCAAACTTGTCCTGGAGCCGAGTAACTAGGTCTGCGATATTATTACGAACGATCCTTTTACTAAAACCTTGAAGAATTATATCTTAACCTCACACACGATAATGTTCAACTTCGGGCCGTAACTGCTAGTTTAGGTGTGAGATATCTAATGTCTTAATAAAAAAACAGATAACTTTCAGAAATCTTAATATTGACGTAAAGACTCAATGTTAGTAAGAATTTACATCAAACATTATAAAATTATTATCATAGAGAATTCAGTACTATAAGCTTTTGTCAGTGTAAATATAAAAAAAATTGTGTGTACTTATGTACACGCGTCAGAAGTTATACTTCTTAGGCATAAGAACATAACTTAAATTCTACTTTCTGTAGAAAAAGCTTAAAATGATCGAAGAAAAATAGAAAACTATTTTTTTATCAATAGTTTAGTTATATTATAAAATTATGGAAAATATTGTAAATTACTATAATCAAAACCCCGTAAACCAAACCATAATATTCTTCAGGTATGGAATAAATGTAGGCCTAGACTGTTAGAGCGACTTAGTAATTTGAAGTAAGTGAAATTCGTATTCTGCCTTGCATGCTAAACCTCATAAAATTAACAATCCGTTGTTTGCAAGACTATTTTTAATATGAGGTATAGTATGAAGTGGCCGGTTTAACGACGTGGTCACTTTGAATTAAAAATGAAACCTGCATGGTCAAAGATTTGCGGTTAAAACTTTTTTACACAAAATCTATTACATTCTAAATTCGAAAATTCTATGACTTTTGTTTGTCTTTCGAAAATTAGTAATTTTCGAATACGAGTTCAGACGAATACGCACCTGGTACAGTTCGTAGTATCAATGCTGCATTTGAAGAGGATACGACTAACGAACGCGCTGTGCGTTTTTGGTTTAATGTCTTTCATAGTTTAAACTTCGACTTGAAGCATGAACCACGAGAAAGACTAGAAACTAAAAAAAATAACGATGAATTAAAAGAAGAAAATAAATAACGATGAAATAACTCGACGCTGTTTGTAACTAGTATAAAATTAAATGGTTTTATTTATTAAAGTACTCGTACATTCACTGATCACTGTAAATGATCTCGTAAATGGGAATATGATTTGACGTTGCGAGGAGCGATGGCAGGGCTGATAAAGAAAATTGGAAGCAACATAATTTACAATTTTACATTTAATTATTATTAAACAACTAAATACTTCACATGCTTGACAATTATTCATTTCGGATTGTCACTTCGTCGTGATACTTTTAGAAAATTAAAGGTTCTACTATACACTGTACTGTAATGTTTATGTAAAATCTATATACGAAAGAAATATAACATGTTATAGTGCGGTTATGGGTTAAGGGAATCTGTCAACCTCTTCTTGCCTTAGCTTAATAATAAATAATTAAATAAATATAACTACAATCTCCGAGAGAAAATCCAGCGATAAAACTCATCATCGGTCACGTTCCCCACCGGGAGATTTGAAAAGTGGGTTTCGGAACGTCTTTCGGCTACGCGAACGTACGAGCGAGCGGTTCACCTGATGGTAACTGATTACCGTCGCCCACGTACATCTGCAACACCAGAATAGCACGTTGCCAGATTTAAGGATATTTGGGAAATGGGAGAGATGATGGGGAGAGGAGTTGGGGAAAAAGGGAGTGGGCCTCCGGTTACCTCACCAAACAAAAATGCCTCTAACTTCACGTCTGCTAAGGCATGGTACTACCACGGTGCCCTTTCTAGCTACAGAAAAAACCGCCGCTTGGCTGTCAAATGGAAATACGTTATCACTGCTTACCCCTATAGGTATCAGTTTGCGAGTGTTTCTCGACTCGCAAACTTATTAAATAATGACTCGGTGTGATAAAAAACTCTTGTATAACTTTGAGCAAATATTATTTCACTAGAGTGAAAAGCGTTATTTATAAAAAAACATCTTGAAATGTTTAAATGTTTGTTCGACAATTAAAATTTTTAAATGTGTGAATATGTTGGTCCTATATCAATTTTCTTTTATATAATATTCAAGATTGTTTTTACTAAATTAGCCTACTCTTTGTATGTGTATAAAGAAAAATAGTGATTTGTAAATAAACATATTTTAATTAAAAATAAATAGTGTCATAAGTAATTTAATTAATTAGATAAATTTAATAGAAAAGTTTTTATTCGAAATTGAATTACAGCAATCGCTTGGAAAGAAAATTAATCTCACATAATTCTGTTCCTTTTATATTTTCCTCTGAACATCACATACAATTTAGTGTTTTACAAAAAGCTATTTGAAGATTTTTATTTGTGATTTGATTATTATTAAATTTAATAGGAAGAGTCGTATTTGAAATGAAACTATTATTTACGGATATTATGGCGTTTAATTTTTTTTACTTTTTAATCTTTTTTAATTACAGCACTTGTGGTCTCGGACCGGCTGAGCTGTTTGACGTTCTGATGTTCACCCGGCTACCGTTAGCTTTATTACTATTATTTTTTATTAATATTTGCAATATTTATTACAAGGTGCAGGAGTGTACAAGCTTGATTTTGAATGTGATCTCTCTTACATAGGGCAAACTAAAAGATCTGCAAGGACCCGCGTAAAAGAACACATAGGTGACGTGAAACACCGACGCTCTAGGAAGTCTGCAGTCTGTGATCATATCCTTCATCGCCATCGCCCCAACCATTACATCAGATTTGATAGACCACAAATCCTCGCAAAAGAACACTGATTCCTGCCAAGGATGATTCGCGAGAAACATTCTAACTTCAATGTAGTAATCACTGCTGCTGGTGGTTATCGAAACGCAATTTAATCGTGGGGAATATAAAAACAAAATTAAACACGATAAAATTCGTAAATAATAGTTTCATTTTAAACATTTATTATTTAAACATGCGTACACATACACATATATATATACATGTATACACAAACACATACATGAATACACATATATACTAATGTATGCAAATAGCCATATAACTAAATGTATATTTATCCACACTACAGTTGAGACTCAACTTTCTTGGCTAAGATTATGCTCGTGAAGTTTTCTTTTGAAAACATTCTTAGTGGGTGACTTTCGCAGGTCAACAGGCAAACTGTTCCAAAGTGTGATGGCGGTGACTGTAGAAGAGTTTGACATAAAGCCAGAATAGTGGGAGGGAACAGAAAGTAATAAATTATGTGAAGAGCGAAGATTTAGAGAATGCGAGTCAGTACGGAACTGAAAATTTTCTTTATGTATCTTAATATTTCTTATACTTTATTACAAAATGGATTGGGTCAATTATTATTATTTTTTGGGTATTTACATATATTATCATCTGTATGGTTTGTATATATAAATATGTAGAGATACATATAACACCTTAAAATAAATAATATTGAATACACATATATATATATATATATATTATTACAATTTAATAAATAAATAAAACCCGACCAGACAATGGCTGTGGGTTAGGGAGAAAGGAAAAGAAACCTTTCACTTCGTGAGCCAGGTCCAGATATTTTGTTTACTTGTCTGTTTCGGATTTCACGAGTTTCTCGTCATAAAGAAGCGTGATGTTTACCAAAAATATCCTTGACTGTGCAGGGTCCATCAACACGAAACCAGGCTTGTGCGCAAGAATCATCCTATACTCGATGAGCCAATAGAGCCCAATAGAGCCTGGCGCGTTAATTTTTGAAAAAGGCTTCCGGCGAGTATTTGTAGTATGGCAGTCTCCAATCTACGAGACCTTATTTCAGAACGAGTATGTGATGTAGACTCCTGGCTACTAGATTCTGTCTGTACAGATACTCATACCGAATCGAATTCCCCGGGACGGCAACGAGGTGGACATATGTTGCGTCGGTGCCATTCCTCAGGATGTATCTCTGACAGTTGTACGTCTTAATATCCTGATCCTATATCGCAGAGACAAAACCCTCGATGCCGTAATCTCGAAGCCCTTTAGCCAGTTTGAGATACGTCTCACGTTGTCATTAATCTAGATAATGGCGGATACGTGGTCTGTCAAATCTAATGTAATGATTGGGGCGATTCAGAATATGATCACAGCCTGCAGATTTCCCACAGCGTAGACGTCATTTCAATTGTGTAGTATTTTCGTAAATTTCAGTAAAGAGTAGCATGTTTACTTAATCAATAAAGACACGGCATTATTATAATCTAATAGCATTCGCCCGCGACTTTGTCTTCTCCAAGCTTCTAGGGTATCTCCACAGCAAATTTCATCAAAATGGGTTCAACAGTGTAGTCGCAAATATATATAATATAATGTTATATATGTTTTTACTTTACATATGGACAGAGTTATTTTCGAATTAATAATGTATTCAGTATAGAAGTAACAATAATGTAACTTACACATATTATTCAGTTCCTAGAAAAAAATAGGATATGACTTTGCTTTCGTAAATTAAATGCAACGAAAACCAAAACTTTTTTTTAAACCAGTGATTTATCTACTCTAACATCTTTTAAAAGCATATAATTCTCAATAAGATAAGAGAACAAAGACAAAAGTTTTACAGCTGTTATTTTGGTGACATTGTGCAGGGCTTAACTTCTCTCTGCAGATAATGTATCTGTGAATGAAATCGTTTCGATGAGAACGCGCAATCTATATAAGTACGCTTTTTTTTTAAAACAATATGAATTATAATTAATAATTAAGATTAACAGGGATTTACACACACAATACTCGTGAGTGTGGTCACCTTACAATGCCGTTTTTTTATGAGGTAACGATGGCCTTATGATGTTTCCTTCATTGCATAGTACGTGGTATATTTAGAACTTAAAATTCATCATATCATTTAATTAACTGACCACTTGTCTACAACTGCTCTGAATATAGTGAATAAAATAAATGTGAACATTTGAAATGAAACTATTATTTACGGATTTTATGGCGTTTAATTTTGTTTTTATATTCCCGACGTTTCGATCGCTTTACAGCAGCCGTGGTCACAGGGGGGGACTGAGGTGTTAGACGTCCAAACGTCATAGTTAATTCAGTAATTAATAGTTTCATTTCAAATGTGAAATGTTCGCGTAAATACAAGCAATCATTAAATGTGAACATTATACTAGTGCAACATGGATTAAAAATGTCGGATAAATTTAAGGTACGGACTACAAAGCATAACACGATCATTAATTCGACTATTGTTGGGGACCTACCTTGTTCCTAACAAAAAAACTTTAAGCTTTGACAACTTGGTTTCGGAAGGTACTGGAGCGACATGGATTAAAATATCTTCGTGGGCTCACGGCGGATTATTCGTATAAAAACTGAAATAAATGATTAAATTACTTCATATTGCCTGTGGGTTTATTTAAATTTCTACCAAACATTGTAAACACATGTAATGATATTTTAGGATTAAAGCGGAATGGTCTGGAAACCGCATAAACAGCGGATGCAACAGCCGATATTGCGTGAGCTTGAGAAAATTTTATCGTATTTTAAACATCATTCACTAGCGAATATTTAATGAATAAACAGAAATAGATGAATTTTTATGAAATTATTTTGATAAAGGCGGAAGTACCAAATACACAATTATTATTATTTACTATTATATATGTATTACACATCAATGTAAAAAGTACATTATTTATTATATAAGTCATTTCAGTTCAAGTATTTATTTGCCTTCCACAAAAAACTTTAGAAAATGTTGTTTGCAAAACAATGAACAGTTTGTAAACTACAACGACAAAATTAACTAAATATTCAAAAGAATAGAATACTTGAAGAATAATGCTTTTGTCTGTTCAAACTAGATAAAGCTGTTTGTTAAAGTTCGCGATGAACTTCCTTTAAAACGCCTAACAATTGACACACAACAAGCACCCTTGCACACACATATAAACACACACACATGTACGCATGAATAGATACACTCAGACGTAAATATAAGTGTACCAGAAACTTGTGCAAAGTTACTGGTGATCTAGGCATTTACAGAAAAAGGTGGTCTATACCTCCTTTTTCAATTAAAGGGGAATAACAACTTTAAACTATACAAAAAGCAGACAAATCGAGTAAATCGCTCTAGAACATCTACTTCACTCAAATGTCTCGTTAGTCATTGTCTAGTTTTCGCTTTCGAGTTTATTTAAAATTTTATAGTAGATAGAATATAGTAGAATTTTTGTAGAAGTGAAAGTCTTAAATTACACTATGAATCTTATTGTCATGCGATACGAGAATTGAAATAAGTGTAGTAAATTTAAAATTATATTATATATTATGCGTAAATCTTTTTTCTCATTGTTCTAAGTGATGGAACGAGCCGGTCTCCCACCTCGTTGTAAGTGTTCTACCAGCCTATATCAAAGGCAATAATAGAACTATGTGTACTGTGTTCCGTATCTTCTTATTTTTGTATACCTGGATAACTAAGGGCTAAATTAATATTTCCTAAAATAGCAACTTTTATTCCGCTATCATCATCATCACCATTATCATCATTTCAGCCTATCAGAAGTCTACTGCTGAACATAGGCCTCCCCCAAAGATTGCCACGAAGCTCGGTCCTGAGCCACCTGCATCCATCTTCCCGCAACACTGCGCAGGTCGTCACTCCATCTTGTGGGGGGTCGTCCTACACTGCGTTTGCCTGTACGTGGCTGCCATATTATTCCGCTATATTAACTTCAAATTAACAGTTTTCCAGAGTATTTGGGACCGTTTCTATTTTTATTGCTCTACACATCTACAATTTTCTGGGACATACTGCAATCTAGTAAGCATTTGGCATATTAGCATATAATTGCATAATACTTCTTCACAAAGTAATACTACATATAATATTATTTTTTTTTGTAATTACAAAATAAAACATGAAATAGTTTTGTTTGAGAATTGTAAGAATAGTTAAATAGAATCAGGCGTGCAATACTTTGTGGAAACCCATTAGTTACATTGCACGCGGAATTGTGCAAAGGTACTTTTTTATAAATTCGTTAAAATTAAAATTAAATATTGGCCAGTAGATATTGCCATGTGGTATCGAGGTAAGAATTTGCCCTCCGTTTGCGTGTCGTAATAGGTGTTTGAGAGATACCGGCCTTGAAAATACCAATGACTACCAATACATGGCGAGATAACCGTCTCAAAAATGGTAAATGTATATGGTATTCCCGTCTAGAAAGTTTCCAGTCCTCCCATCGGACGCATCCCCAGATGGCAAATGGGGAATGCCACCCACGGCGGTAAGTGGCTGACACCGGGAAACCGGCGCGGCTAAAAATTTGCAGAGTTTAGGGCATACCCTTAGTTCCTTTCGGGACTGAGAAAAGACATGTTGTCCAGCGAGGCGGGCCTGTAAGGCGAGCTTCGATGGTCTCCATTGAGAGGGAATAGGGGGTGCGACAGGTGTGGTGGTTTACCAAGTCTTCTCAGCTACCGAACCGTTACTGATCGTCAGCGCTGATGGCGACCACCGTCATGTTTTAGTCGGCGTACCCCGACTTATCCCATTGGACACGAGTATCAATAATGGATTAGTATCTGGTACTGAGGTCGCTAATCCGCTTGCCAAGCGTAAAAGTTAGGGCATGTCGTCCTTATGGGAGAGTCCTTCATCCTGTTGTGAACTATTTACAGGCTATGGATCAGATTTGTAAATACATGTATGGACATTGTAATTTTCATGGAAAGGTGCCATAATTAAATCGAATGGTGGTGGTAAGGAGCATGCTTTGAATTTCGTAGTATGTGAGCAAACTAAGTTCGATCTCTGCGTATGTCCGGTAGCGGTCTGCTATAAAATTAATTTCTTCATACAATACGCAGAAGTTACTATTTACATAAAATAAAATTGTATTCCATTCACCTTTTACAAGCACAGCAATTCTTTGAAAGCTAACTTTAAAATTGCTGTCGAATACGTCTCCTCAAAACTTTCTTCTCTAACTTAACGTCACAGGAAATAACAAAATTTCGTACCCAATGCAAAAAAAAAAAGTTTTCTTAATTTTTTTTTAATGGTTACCTTTTTTGAATAGCAAACTTATCTTTATGATATCCAAAAGATATGGAAGGAATACAACTTCGAAAATCTTTAATCAAGACAAAGAAGTTAAAAATGTATACTTTCAGATATTGAAATCATTCATCAAAATCAATTAAATATAATATGGGTACAATTTTAGTTCAAGGCTGACCATAGGCCAAGCCTATGTGAAAGTGCCGGCCTATATTTCTTGGAAGGGTTGCCCATACTTACTACGCTGGACACGCGAGCTGATGAGCGCCGCGTTAACCACGCGGCCCCTCACAGGACTTCATATATAGACCACATATTCTGATTAAAGTAAAAGTAAAGTAGCAGCCTATAAGTGCCCACTGCTGGACAAAGGCCTCTTTCTCAAATACGAGTATCAGGGAGGGTTTAGGAGCTGGGAGGGGCCCGCCACGCTGCTCCAGTACGGGTTGGCGGGCTATATTCTATGTATAAATTGTATATTGCATTTGGCATTGGCATTTTAAAATATGCCTAGGGACTACAATAACCGATGATTGCGTATATACTAGTGAATCGATTGTGCGGTCTGCTATTGAGTATAATACACCATAACCCATATTCAACTATATCCGACCTGCCTCGCGTCGGAAGAGCCCTATGTCCAGCAGTTGACAATTGAGCGAGGCCTAAGTATTTTCTGTCGAACGTAGTATTGTTGTAATGTCAAAGACCGAATACACTGAATGTGGGAGCCGGGACACAAAAAAAATCTGAAAGCGTAGCCTAAACAAAAGAAAAGGTTCGATCGTGGCATCGTACTGCATAGTTTCGGGGTATGCTGTATTGTGACGTCAGAGCCCGTTTGGCGCAGCGTATGGTAAAAGACGTCGGTTAAATTGCGATCTTAAGTTCAAAGTTGAAGGGTGTTGTACACTTTAATTATGAATGTTAACGAACCCATACTTTTAATTTTCACACTAAAACGCCCACGTTACGGAAATAAAGGTGATGTTCTCCTGGTCGATTACAACCACGGTGACAGGTTCTGATAAAATTTGGCAGTTGTCAACTCTTAAGTATACATTATAGTACCTCAAGTGTATGCACAAATACAGAGGCCTGCACTCGGCCTTACCTTTCCGTATCCGACACAACGACTATGCGATTAGATGCGTCGGAAAGGGGAAAATGCAAATACAGAGATTTTTACTATTACTGCCATTACTCTTTGTAGACGGTTCGGAGTTGCCAAGATCACACACAAAAAAAGAAACTTCACATGCACATTTCGTATTCAACAAAATCGTTTATACAGGATGGATGCGAGGTTACGTAATTAAAATGAATCTCATATTCTTGAGACCATTTCTAGCTCATACACCAAATATCAATTTAAATCAGAACATTAGTTTAGTCACATTACATATTTTTAGTGTTATTTTTACTCAAGGTTTATTATATTTATTGAAGCTGCGTAAATTACGAATATACTAATAGGACATACTCCACTACCCTAAATATCGGCCTCTGATCTAAGTAAGATGTATGTATGTATATGTAGGAACACATACGTAGGAATAAATTCGCAATTTGTATATTTACATTTGGTGTAAAGGAAAATAAAATAAATAAATAATTAATAAATGATCTCTGTATAATGGTGATAATTTTCTGAAAAAAAAAATTGTACCGTATGTTTAAACCCTTTTGGGTATAATTAAATTTAAGTAATTAAATTCATTTTAACACTTGTAAGTTATTCCATAATTTAAACACTCGTCGAAAAGTGATGTTTTTTTTGTTAACCTATTCGTAACTCTCTTATTATAGACAATTGAAAGTAAGATTCTTATAAAAAAATATAGAATCATAATTGTATAATTGTACAGTCGAGCGTATTTTTATAAACGATTAACGGTAGTATTCTAAGTCAGTCAGAGAAACACCATTTTTTTGATAATTTTTTAACGTGTTATTTAATTTTTTTTCTTTCTCTTATTGGAAATGGGCCAAACGAGCAAGCGACTCATATGACGGTATGTGATTACCGTCCCCCATCAACATCTGCAACACGAGAAGAGCTGCTAGTGCGCTGCCGGGATATTTGAGGGATGGAAGGGATGATGCGGGAGATTGGGGGATGTTGATTACGACACCTACGGTTACCTAACTCACCGAAAGAAACGCAGACGCACAATATGGCTCTAAGATACTTCACATCGCTATTCTGCGAGGTCTTGGTACTACCCCCGTTGAGCCGCCCATTCGAGTAGAATCGAAAACCACCGCTTGGCTCTACCTCGTACATAAAACAAATACTTCTGGATTTCATCTTTTTTTTAAACTTTTGCTTACCCTGGAGGTATACTTTTGCTTACCCTGGAGGGTGCGTGATGAGTCTTATCGTCGGGGGTTTTCCCGGAGATTATAGATTTTCAAGGCTTTGTTGCTTTATTTACGGATTTCGACATCCACGAGAAGACGAAATAGCAGATTGTTCGTGGAAATTTAGTTCCAACACATTCGATAACGTGGTTCCGCAACTTATCGAAGACTACAATATTTTTCAGGCATTATTTACCAATTCGATTCGTATTATAATCCACGAAATTAGATATACTCATCATATCTTTTCCCACCTCAATCACCTATTTATTGATAGCATTATAAGCAATATTTTGTAACTAAAATACTTTAAACACACATACAACCATGTGTATAATTATAAATTATTGCACAAAAGAAGCATTAAAATACAACGTAGAGAAATTAGTAAACATCATACTAGTTAGAAACATAGAGAGCACACTTTAAAGAGTCATAAAATGTTATAGTAAAGTGTATTATAAATTTAACAACCGAAGAGTTATCGTTCGATTCAGTATACGTGAATTTGCATTGCTGACAAAGGATATAAAATTTAATATTTATTAAAAGAAACGTATGTCGTAAACATGATACTGTCGTGAAAGTGGAGCGTTAAAATAAATTAGTTTCCATTCAGTTTCGTTTGTAAACTGAAATGTGCAGTCATTTCAGGTATTATATTCGCTTTGCACATACCTCTTATATACAAGTATAGGTGCTATTAAATCAACACAACAGCGTAATTATTTCAAAGTGCAGTATTTACACGGATGCCACTCTGCGTTCAAATGTACCTCAAACAAAACGACACTCGAAAAATTATTACAACAATTTTTAATTCAAATATTATATTAATATGTATAATTTTGCGTAAACTATGCAACGTATATATATATATATATATTGTGGAGATAATAATTATTATTAAAAGAATATATATTATAAATATTTGATAATAAATTTTAAATATGTTGTTTATAGTCAATTTCTTTCCATTGTTCTGCATGAGTGAATATAAATTATTTAATTCAGAAACGATAATTAAGAAAAGCAGAGATCTAGGATTGGAAAGCTACGATAACAAAGGAGTTTTCCTTTAACTTAGGTCCTTAAAAGTGCCGAAACCGAACTTTTATAATTAATGAAGCTCTTTTGACAGCTTTTATTAGTTATTCTGAATAATGCAGATATTCGTGTATAGTATAACTAGTTGATAATATTGAAATTCTAGAAGTAAGTTTCGTAATTATAAAATATCAAAAATTGTATGTTTTCCAAAATGATTTCCAAATGGGTGCACGAGCATGTAAAATAATTATACTTAAATACAAATACCCATTTATTTTCTTCAATGACATTTCTTTGTCAATTTCTATGCCTAATTTTTTAAAGTATACCGCCCATGCTATTAGTATTACTATATTCATGTTAACCACTCCCACAAACTTGTATGTATGTTCCCACTCCCTTAAAAGTATTCGAAATGGATCCCGACAATAGTCGAATGGTGGGCTCGAACCTGCAACGTAATGATTCGCCGTCCGCTTCCTAATCCATTAAGCTATTTGCGCTTTATTTTCTTCCAATGGGGGTAAATTATATATATACGTGCCTGTCAACTGGATAGGCACATATTAACATTTGTCATGATTGAGCGCAGGCGAATGTGCCACCGCAAGCCACTTTTCGCCCCTCTGGGAGATAAAACGTCTCGAGTGGCGACCAGTTTCACTACAGAATATTGCCATGTGATTCTCCTGGTTTTTTCTTTAGTCATCTAGTGCATGGTGTATCGAAAAAAAACAAGAGGGTGTCAGAGTCTTACATCGAAACAATTTTACATACATAATATATGTCGCAGGGTTATTGTCAAAGCTGTGTAATATTACAAATTCTCCAGCGACATTATATTTGCACACTTATTGTAAATATACACTTTTGTCAATCGTCTCGTCAAATCAGATATTCACTGGACTGGATCGGTGACATTGTAAATAATCTGAAATAACACTAATGAAATTATCAATACTAGCAACACTGGATATGGTACGAGGACCCGCGTTTTGATTTTTTTGGTCTTTTCTTTTAGGTAGCGGGCGGCGAAGCGTCAGCAAAAACTTCTCCAGACTAAAAAAAAATGCTCTTAACGTGTCATTAAAAGTGAAGAAATCAGTGCCCGTTTCACAATCGTATATAACAGCGCTGACAATAACCCTGCGACATATAGGTTTATACGAAAAGGTTTTGACAAATCTACACAAATCCCTCCTACCACACAAAATAAGAGTCTCATCAATCCGCTTTTCTTTCGATGTTATTTGGACCTATCCCTAGTTTTCCAATAGAGGCTGCATGTTATATATCAGTTGGGTAATTTGTACTTGCTAGATTGCTAAACAAAACTGTAAAAATATTCTCTTTATATTTTTCAAGTTTGTTTGATCACCTTAGTTTTAAGTTTAGTACATCATTTTTAGGTACAACACTTGAAATTACAGTAGTTTAATATCGGCCTAGAGCGTTTTTTAGGCTTTTAGATCTTGAGTGCATTTTTTAAAATATTTATCGCACATGCAAAAACATCCAAATGCGAAGCAATCATTTGTTAACTGTATAAAGTATAAAGGACTTGCTTTATATAATACACTGAATATTGTGAATGCTATGATTAACCTTACCAAATTATGCTATTCTATTCATTTTGTACTATTAATAATATACCAAGGTTTTGGCAAAAAAAAAAAAATTATAATACACAATTTTTTATATTTAAAAAATGCTAGCAATGCACTCTAACTATACAGCATGTATCTATAGTGGTTTACCACAGTAGTCGAATGGTGGGCTCGAATCTGCGACTTTATATTTTGCAGTCCGCACCCTAACCCATCAGGCTAGTGGTGCTTCATCCAAGCGAGAATCGAACCCGCTATCCGTTGCGTTTTTAGGAGGATAAAATGTTACTAAGGCATACACTACTAGTGTCTTTGTTGTTACACGCAGCTGGTCCGCCTCATTTAAGTTAAAACATGCACATATTCCGTGTAAATACATGTAATAATACAGCAACGTAATAATATTCCAAATAATTTCTTGATGGCTCGTTAGTCCTCGCTGACGAGTGCGTCATTAACTTAAAATATTGTACCAATTAATAACTTTGATGAGAGCAATTTAATTCATATTTGCCCTGTAAAGTAATCTTAGTATAATATATTTAAGTTTAAGACCAATAAATCTTCGCTTTAAATTGATATATATTTAATTTAGTTATATTTAATTTAAAACTCTTAACTTAACTTAACGATTAATTAAGGTTAATTAGGAAATTGTGAAAGGAGTTTTCTTGTCAAAGTTTTAAGTAAGATTAAATTTAAGATGAGTAGAAAACATTTGTTACTTAAATGGGAAATATTTTCACACTAGACCTAATATGTTTCCATGAATTATTTGTTCGTCCAACTTGTTAAAGATCCCTATTAAGTTTTATTTCCGCCACTATAAATATGATCGTCATCATACTAATATTCGCAGCAAGTTACCGCCAAATGTCATAAAACGTCCAGGAAGTCTATTTCCCAGGTTAATGCATACTGTAAGACTTAATTTCCGTTTAATATCTAGTAAGATGGAGTTTATATTATTGTAATTGGATTAAAGAAATGAGTAAATGAACTAATAACAAATCGTTATGTACAAGTATATAATTTATGGTTAATGAATGATATTGGCTGACCACAAACGTGTGTTTTATGCACTTTTTTACGTCACGAGCGACAGCACCGTGGAATTAGCATCACTGGGGGTTTAATAAAATAATCAGTGTTTCAGATATGAGTGAGTTCTCTACACGTGAATTTCTTTCCTTTACAAAAAAAAGTGTGATCAGAGGTCTAGGTCCTTTCGGTCTTTTCAACCTACTATTCGCCAGAGCTTATTTGGGAAACGTGACAGGTGGTTAGCCTATCACCATCTTAGTGTCCAAGCCAACGATACAAATCGTAGATGAGTTTCGAAAAAGACATTGGTTCGAGGCCTCCATATAGGGGATCGAACTCACGTCTCCTGATTCGGAGGCAGATTTAGTAACCTCACGACTTTACAAAATTAAATTCAGTTGTACGATGGTTTCTCTAAAATCTCTTCAAGATTTTTAATAATCCATATCTAATAAGAAGCACTGCAAAAAGAATGGGAATCAACTTAAAATTACTTTCAAGCTCTTAAGGAAGCTCTCGGTGGTAGAAATTTACCTCTAGTTTTTGACTCTAGAATATTGGAACAGTCCATCAAAGAGTTAAGGCAAGATTCCAAGATTATCTAAAATCAAAGTTTAAAAGTGGCTTAATGTCGTGGAAATTTACTAAGTTCGAGGCATTTGTCACAGGCAAGGTTACTACCATCTCGTTGTACTCTATATAGCGTATGTGTCAACGTCGAGTTCCGTCAACTTTGGTAGCTCATCATTTAAATGTGATGAGAGAGCGAAACTTAAAAGTCGTAACTTCGACAGTTATAAAATAGTTTCGTCTATTTATTTACTTCAGTTTAGATTCTTACCAGGAAAGTATTACACTTCCAGGGTGAAAACTTTCTATAAACTAATTTAGTACATAAAGAATATGTTGGTTGTCGACAAAATTTTTACAACACTTTTTCCACAAGCATCAGATTCATGTAGTATAAAAATCTTTGGAGTATATCTAATCGTTCAGGAATGTTTATAATAATTATGTTCCGTAAATTAAACACGATAAGCATGGAAAAATGGTCATGACTATATTACTTCCTTTTTTCATGAGCAAGTGTGACTGCAGTTGCTTATTTTTTCTTATTACTTTAAAATTAAACGTTATAACAGTTTATAAGATTTTAATAAAATTCTTAAAAATTCTTCCGATAACGAAGCTTAAACGTGCTGTATTTTAATTATAATTTACAACAGTTTTAATGTTTAATTAATAGCACTCTTCGTCAGTAGCTTTTGAGTATTTTATCGCTGCAAGGAGAAGTTAAATTTCCGTTATTTTAAACGTATTGGGATTAATTTTAACAAAATTTAAATAAATAATTTAAGTCTGTTTTAAGACTTTCTGAGTACAAAGGTACTAATTATGTCATAAAATTCGGTTTTGTTTATGCCATGCTTAAAATATAATTTATTCGCTCGACAACAAAATTAACATATTTTCTTATTATTATTCAATCTTTATGCATTTTTTTAAATCACTTGTTAATGATAATAATAGTAATTTGTAATTATTTTTAAATTTAGTTATTAAACAACAGCGTTTTAGGCTTGCACTTATGGATCTCAAAACTTTTTTACTTTTATAAAAATATAATTTAATGCATGTTAATTTTGATGAATTTTGCTAGATCCGTATAATTGTATGTTTACAAGTCTGGTAACTTGATGAAAAACGGTTAGCACATAGCGTTTGATTATTGCGGATTCTAATCGCTTGATAATGCCCGATTAAGAGGCGAAACACGTGTCGCGTTTTAACGCTGGTGTCTATCACTCGATGCCAGGGTTCTGGTGGTGATTGCTGTACGGTGTGTTGATAGTAAAAAAATCGACTATGGGTAGGAACTCTTCTTCTTTCCGTACTCTACCCTTATAGCCTGTAAATAGTCTGGCTGTAATAGCAGGACATAGACTTCTTTCTTAAGGTGGGTATGCCATAATCGCTACGCGTGGAAAGCGGATTGGCAATCACTCTTTTTCTCTTATGCTTAACTAAATAGTACCTATCATTTATTTTATTTTAACTGAATACCCCCTTTCCCAGAAACAATAAGGTAATAATTAGCACAGTATTCCCGGTTAAAATAAATTTCTCGACTTCCGACCATCGCAGTACATGGTTGAGAGCTTACTTTTTTTTATTAACAATTGTAATATGTTTATAAACACTGTTATTATTGGGCAGAAATCCCTTCCCATTTAAGAAAATCCTAATATTTCATTTAAAATGCCTAATATAAGAGAGCTGTTTTTCGATTTCCTTTAGAATGTTACTAGAGTAGCTCGCAGGGTAGTGTCGGCTAACCGCCAATTACAATAGAGCGAGGTTGTTCCGTTGCCTGAACGATTGATAGATGAGCCAAAGACAAATATAAACGCAATCTAAATACCTACTTTATATAAACGATTTAGAAGAATTTAGTTTCTACAACCTAAATTTACACATCATTAATTTCTATCTAAAAAATGTTACAATGACTAACAAAAACCCTGTAATTATCTGTAAGAATATTAATTAAGTAGTCCTTGTTTACATTCATTTGTAGTTTAAGAATTTCTTTTATCATGACCCCATTGTTACTCATTATTATTTGTCTGTAAAATATTTATTTTACAGCAAATTATTCTATCTCTTAGAAAAATATTTTTTCACGGCTAAATCGCTGAACCGATTTGGGTGAAATTTAGTATAAGAATAATGGGAATATACTCATGTTTTCTCCAAATGCCAACTTCACCTATACGTGGTGTACAGTGATAGATAACAAATGAGTCTCTGGCCGCTAAGTTATGGCGGTAAATCCATTCGAATTGGATGAACCAAAACACCACAGAGCAGTGAAAGGAGCAGCATCACTTGTGCCCGGGTACCGGTACTGCGTTCAGCAACCCGCTTGCCCAGCGTGGTGCCTATGGGATACTCCAAGAAAGAGCGAACGTTGTCTGGTGCTCTTTTGGAGAAACTTATGTTCTACAGTGGTCATAAATAGGCTGATTAAGAAGATGAAAATAAGTGGAGCCCTGAAGAAAGTTTCAATTGAAATATTTTTCTTACGTAGTTTTAATTAAATGTAAACTTTAGCGTTGGAAAGAAAACTTTGTAAAATAATTGTGTAATGGGCCGGCCACATAGCTCACATAACTGTCGGGGACGAAGCTGTCGTCACCGTTGTGGTCACGGTTCTCCAGTGGTAACCTGGTAAAGGCAAACGCAGTGTGGGATAAGAGAGAGTGACGACCTCCACAGTGTGGCGGGACGTAGATAGATGCAAGTGGCCGTGGTCCGTGCTTTATGGATATCTTTGGGGGAGGCCTATGTTTACTAGTAGACTTATGTATGTATAATGATGATGATGATGATGAAATTGTGTAGAGGATTATTTTTATGATATTTACAGTTTCTAATCGCCAGCGACTGGTGCGCATGGTGCAACCTGCTTGCAGACAAACTCAATTCGTTTATTTTCTATAGTTTTTCTGCCATCTAAAGTTTAGAGTATAGATGGGGACTTCCATCATTAGTGTGAGTGTGCTGACCCTGCAGTTATCAACCAGACTATCCAGTGTATGGAGTATGAACAAAACTTTCAAAGAATTCATGCCTTCATTTACAATTATTGTACAGGAAAGCCTGTTTAATTTATGCCCATTAAATTATGATGTTTACGCGAATAATTAATTTAATAAGATATTAAAACGTTAATATAATAAACATAAAATTAATTGACTATTATGAAAGTAAGTCCAAGACCTCCTCGTGGCGATAGGTGCTGTAAAGTATTCGAAATGTCGAGGACATAAAAAGTTAACCTAAAACGCGATGAAGTTCGTTATAATCTCTTGTATTTCAAAACGTACATTTTGTTATTTATTTCGTTAATGTATTATTCAAATTCAACGACTGTATATTCCTGGAGCATAGACATAGGTAGCTCAAAGGCGAGGCGCTTGCATTAAATTTCATAACACGCGAGTGACCAGGGTTCGATGTCCGCATCGGCGTCACTAGAATCTCTAATTTCAATTTTAACCCCCACGCTCAACAGTGAAAATTGACGTAAGGGAAATTGTATTGACAGAAAAATATATTTTTTACGACGACTGGTAACATCCACCGACTAGCAGCATATTGGACTCGATCCAGTTTATAAGGTCTCTGTCTCCGATATTTAAATATAAAATATGTGAAAATAGGTTTCCATAAATTTTTTCCATATAATGAGATTTTGTGTTTGTTCTAAGCATCGTACAATAGGAAACACCGAACCCCGAAAAGAACTCTAAATTGGATGTCGAGTAAAGACGAAAATTGAAGATTAGAATTGGTTGAGCAATTTCAGTTTAGCAAAAAAGGTTAGATGAGACAAAATGGGACGGAATACTTATTTACGCACCTTAGCGAGGTAAATGATGATCGACACAGTCAAGGAATTTGTCGATGGCGTAAACGTAATTCGTATTTAACTTTTCTGTACGAATTTGCGCTCAGCGTATTAGACTCAGTAATTTGATTAAAACCGTCTTTACTATGGGAGGGTGAGATCTGAAAACTCGTTGTGTGTTTTGCCTAATTCCATTACAAAATGTAAATATTTTAAAATTACCAATTTTCAATAAAATAATATTATTCTGATGATTCTAATGGACTAAAGGCGGTTCTGATTTTGATTAGCTTTGCGTTTAATTCAAATACCAATTACCAAACGAAGTTAGAAATATATAGCGTTTTTTTTTCAATCCAACATTATAAAAAAAAAGTATCTCCCATTATTTATTTAAGAAGAATAAATGATCATATCCCCATAACCAATCTACGTATGTTATAAGGTCTCGAATTTGTCTCACTAACAGAAGAATGAGAACGCTTAGACAGTGATAATGTGCTAATATTAACATAATTATTCCATTGTCGTTCAACTCATATTATCACACAACTGTATTAAGGATTATGGCCATTAGATAACACATTTAAGTTTATATTACAGAAACTTTAAATATTAGTAATGCAATTAAATTAAATAGTGAGTAGTTTAAAATGAAGTGTAAATAAAATTGATGTTACAAAATATAACTTGCCTAAATCCACCGGCGTCCACAGATCGTGTTTTTAAACATGATATAAAAAATCAGTAATTAATTTACAGAATAAATGTGAAAAACAAAAAAATTACTACAAAGAACCGTTAGCACTTCACACAAATTCTCACATATCTATCTTTAAAACTATCGCTATAGAAGTTTCGGTATACAGTAATCTTCGTGTTTCACACGACTTTCCCGAGTGAGCGGGCCGCGTTTATGTAAGCTTGCGAAAGGCCGTTCGTTTCACGACGTGCTTTCCCCGTAGCGTTATTGGCTCGTCTGGCAAATTCGGCTCACTCCGGCCCTCTTACACACTAGTCCTATAACTGCATTGCGATCTACAGCCTATCAGTCGGAAGATTAACGTTGAACGCTTCCTCATTTCTATTTAAGACTGCGTATTTGATTCAGCGTTATACCGTTAGGGTCTCGGTTAAGATGAATAAATAGATAGGTATACATTTTTTTGTAAGTTAATATCTAATGTCGATTACTTGTCAAATTAAACATCTAATTGGTGTGATATTAAATTAGTATATTATAATAGTGTATTTTAAAAACAAGCAGCCTGTACACTTAATATAATTTCAGTTTTTACCACACGTCAGGACATACAGAGTACTAAGAGAAAAGTCTTGAAAATATCATGGCAAGCTCCGGGAGTGAGGTGGGCGGGCGATGAGGCTTCTATCTCCCGGAGAGGCGAAAAGTCGGTCGCGGAAGCCCGATTCAGCGTAGGAGCAAAAAACTTAGTATGCCACTGATAAATGAGAAATAATTGTAACCGTCAGGTTACACTGTCTAATCGTCCTAATAAGAAATAATTGTACCAAATTTTTTCTTAAAAAATTTCGCTTTTAAAAATATATTTCTTCTCTATCCTAAAGTATCAGTGAATAGAAGTGACAATAAGCCGATATTGAGAACTTGTATGTCATTTTTACCAATGGTCTCAATACTCTGTGCTCATTAGACACAGGCTAGGTTATTAGATACAGAGATGGATGGTCAAATTACGCGTCAATGGAGACATCTTAGGATTGAGCTTTGTGGCAATGTTCAGCAGGATTTTAATTACTGAGTGAATTCATAAACAATAATTTTCAATAAATTCATTGTCATCACTTTTTTTAATCATAACAGCCTGTATAAAGTCCACTACTGAAAATAGGCCTCGCCTAAAGATTGCCTCGCGATCCTGTGCCTCCTGTATCCATTGACATCCTGTAACACCTAATGATGCAGATTCTATCACAGACACCTAATCAAGCAGTGAAAATAATTAAGCTATGTAATAATTAAATTTGTTATCGTGTTCACAACTTTCCGTTCTATATTAAAACGATTATTTGACTGTTGTCGTAAAGTGATTGCTAAGGATTCAAATGTAATTATTTTGATGATACCCTTTCAACAAAGCCAAACACAATCTAAGCTGGGACATAATTTCTAACGTAAGTACAAAATTGCTAATGTTAATGTTTTTTATCGTTATAGGTATAATTTTTAAAGTCACCTGAAACTTTGGGTGACTTAAGAGAGAAAGATGGTATTTTGTAATACACTTTTGCAGCAAATAAATGGTATGTGTACTCTTACCATTGTTCAGGCTACTTGGTAGAGCTAAGCGGCATCTTTTGCTGCTGCTCGACCGGTGTAGTGTCACGACCTTGCAGAATACCGTCGTGAAATTGAGGCATCTTGTGCTTTTACGTTTCATTCGATGAGTGAGGTAACCGGAGGCCCACATTCCCTGTCCTCTTCCGCCTTCGCCGTTCCCAAATATCCCGTAAGAGCGGTAAAGCATCTGCAGCTATTCTTTTGATACAGATGTACATGGGCGACAGTAATCACTTGTATGCCGCTTGCGCGTTTGCGCCTTACCCATAAAAAATTTAAAAATTTCAACTCACGCCATGTAGAAAAGATCGAGAGATAAGTCTAATAAAGTTTCCGACTCGTTTCCCTTAATGGATGAGATTTGAGTGGCAGCGCCATAACACAGCATCGTTTTATTACTGTCATCGGGCTTTCCTCGGCTTTTTGTGGTAATTTAATCGTTTCCTGGATTCCGGACGTCAATTATTGCCGGGGTTTTTCCTTTAGCGAGTTTCTTTCTAATGAATAATTAGCATCATGAATGATATCTTTTTGTTTGAAGAAATGGTATAAATTTTCGTATCTGGGATTCTATTCTACAACATTTGTTTTTCTTAATATGTTCATATCAATATACCTCGCTCTCACTGTATAGAATAAGAGAAAAATACGCTTACGAAGAATGTGATGTAAAATGTATTAAAAAAGTTGGTAACCGAAAATGGAATAACAAACAAACACGCGAAGTTTATTTATTACTCCAGTTCGTACCCCTTTTAGCTTATATTTTTTTTAAAGACTATTAGTAATGCTACTAACATTACTAATAGTCCTGCTAACCACGCGAACTGGGTCTCAGAGCTTGTATTTGAAGTGGTTCACGACAATAGTCGAATGGCGTGCCAGTACATGCTACGTCATTTTTCACAGTACGCATCTAAACCCTTCGGAGGCTATTGGCGCTTTAATATAATGTAAATATTGTGACACTAATGTAATATTGATTATTCTAGGCGATAGATTTCTTCTCTACCTAGGAGTCGTCTGGGATAAATTTCTGCCAGCAAACAGCAATTTTGTTTTGAAAGGATTAATGAACTGTAGCTAGCCATTTACCATCAGGTGTACTGATAACTAGTTTTTCAATCAAATATTACAATAATTCAAAAAACATAAATGTAATCGTTGTTAAAATAAAATGCTTACTATAATTAGATGTTATTGTATAATTACAATCATTGCCAAATAACTTTCTGCTGACGAAAATTAATTACGAAATTGTGTAATTATTATATCCTATGTGGTAATTGAATACAGAATCGAGTTAAGGGGGAATATTCATCTCAAAAAAAACCAGAAGGAAAATACACGAGACCCGTGACGGGCAGTAGTGTACAAGGTGTCTGGTACCCCGATCGCCAATCTATTCTCCACTAGTGGCGATACTGGAAGAGGCTTATTTTCTACATCAGATTGTTTACGGTTACCCTGCTACTTTACTTTTCTAACTGCAAGGAGGTAAGCTGGAATTTTCTTCAGCGATGTAATTAAGTGAATTGACGGACTTAACAGGGGTTGTGTTGACGCAGAGCAAATGTTCGTTTCGACAACCATCGGAGGGCATAAAAACGATTATCTGCCAGAAGGGCAAAACCCTTTTACGGTTAGCATTTTATCCTTTTACAGAACTTAGTGAAGTGAAAAAAGGTTTCCTTTTATTAGTTTGCCCTTAGAACTTACCAAAGAAAAATAAGTTGTCACTACTTTCTATCCAATACGCGGGTCTAATCCAATATCCAATCAGGTATCTAGAAATTTATTTTTAGTCTTTTGAACCCACTTTTCACAAGAGCTTATTTAGAATAAAGTGTCGGGTGATCACTGTAACATCTATTAACTATTAACACCTAAATACTAAGATTTGGAATAGTTTCTTAATAACACTCAAAGGCAATGAAAGTTTATTTACAGTTGGGAGGCACTTAAAATTAATATGAAATAATTTTAAAATGTTTACTAAATCCACTTAATTATATGTGTAGATGGTTATTTATAATGGTAATAAATGGTTACCTGATGGCAAGTCATCGCCCACGTACATCTGCAACACCAGAGGAGCTACAGGTGCGTTGCCAGCCTTTAAGGATATTTGGGAGATGGGAGGGATGATGAGGGGGAAAGTGGGGAAGCTCAAGGTGAGTCTACTTCTCGCCGATATTCTGCCAGGCCGTGATACTACCCTGGTTAAGCATTGGAGCAGTACCACGTACGTAATAAACTTATGTGCAATTATAACGTTCTTTACTCAAGCTATACATTTGAAATGAAACAATTATTTACGGACGTTATCGCGCTTAATTTAGACTTTTTAAATCCCGTTTCGAGGGCTCTACAGCACCCGTGGTCACGTAAATAATAATTTAATTTCAAATATGTAGTGTTCGCGTAAATACAAGAAATTATAATGCTAAAGCAATACATGAACTATACACAAATTGTAGACAATAGCCCAGGGAGCAACTTAGATTATGATAAATCGTGTTTTTTTTTTCACCTGTTTCTAAGTTATGCGTCGTTAATATTCCATCGCACGCTTAGTATACGTTGTTTAAGTTAACTCTGCATAATTAGTACTTATCATAAACTTTTCTCAATCAAGCTGGTTTGACTGGCAGAAAACATCACGCGGCATTAAGTCCTTTGTAACCTTTTAGTATCAGGCGTGAACAATGAACAATAAGCAAATAAGAACGCCATATATTACTTGCAAAAGCCTGGACTATTCAAAAATTTGACATAGGCCGCCAAACATATACCTATATACCATTACTGATATCTGATATATGATCATTGGTAAAAAATTTATTCCTAATGATAATTCAACGAGAGCGACGCCACCGGGAAAAGCTAACACTGTAATAAAATTTAGAAAGCATACGCTGCAATTGTACATTTGCACTTGCACTCAAGATGATGAAATCTGAGCGACACTGTTTATTCTGAGGCGTTCTAAAATAGTGCCTACGATTTCAAAAGCATTCCTCAGGCCTATTTCAGAGATGTAAAATTGTAGCGGGAACAACGAAGCGTATTCTTTTGTGCTGTTTCAACTACTGTACGTTCTCGATCTATAAACGACATTTTATTATAATTTGGGACTGAAAACTACAAATCTGACAAAAAATATTAATCTTAAACTATGTATAGTTAAAACATTTGAATAATGTTAAAACATGCAACTATTATAAGTTTTCAAGATATACAGGATCTCGCGGAATCCAAATTTAAAAATTACATAAAATGTGTTTGTACTCCCTACCGCACTATAGTTGGAATGAATATATTAATGATAAAGAGACGTGACGATGCTATTGTCTAATTAGGTAATAATTCAGTTTATGTTAAAGTATTCTTTTTAAACAAAATTATAAATAGTCCCAGCATTACGCTTTGTCGGTATCTTACTTTGCCAAATTTGTGATTTCTATTAATATGGGAGTGAAACGAGCTAACAGTACACCAGTTGGTAGGTAGCTACAGCAGGACCAAGGCTTGGACACCTGCAAATAACTTCAGTCCACATTCAGATGCGTTATCACCCTCTGGGGTCCTCTGGGACTAAGACAGAATGCCCAACAGCCTGTAGATGAACTGGCCTCTATTCCCTTCAAACAGCAGCACTGCAACTGAGCGTCAGAAATAGTTTAATGTGGTGCCTACTCAGACAGCTTTTAACATGGTAGAGCCAAGTGGTGGGTTTTTCTGCTGCTCGAATGGGCCAGCTCGACCGGATTGGTACCACTACTCTGCAGAATACCGGCGTGAAGTAGAGGCATCTTATGCTTCTGCGTTTCGTTCGGTGAGTGAGGTATCCGGAGGCCCACTCCCTCCCCATCCCCCTCCCCATCCCCCTCCCCATCCCCCTCCCCATCCCCAATTTTTGCTGCACAAATATCGGTTTCGTCTTCAATACAGTCTAGAGACAATGAGCCAGAAGAAAAATAACCTAATTAGCTACGAGAATAGTCGTCTAAAGCATGTTAAGTAGCCTGTACATATTCCATAGCTGGGAAAATGCCTTCTCTCAACATGGAACGGGGAATAGTCCGCCTCGAAATGCAGATTTGGTAGACCGGACATATCGTCGAAATTGTCTTTTATCGTTTCTCAGACATGCAGGTTTCCTCAAGATATTTCTTTAACTACCAGCTAGTTTCAGTTAGTCAGTTAGTTTTAGAGATGCCGGAACCGACGATCGGTTCCAGGCGGATGTAAATTTCATCATACTTTGATACAAAGAATAAAAATAAAATAAATAGAACTAAAATATTAATTTTCTTTTAGCAAACCCTCGTCTGTCGTTAGAGTCATAAAATGAAGTAAGTAGGTTATATGGCCATAAAACCCGCACGTAAAACTCGCGTGTCTAATAGGCATGAAATAATAATAAACCACAATGATACCTTAAAACGTATCTACCCAACAAATTGAGACTGTCGTCATGTGAATGTACAAATAGTATTTGTACAGTATAAATCATATTTATAACTTTAAATACAAATTCTTTATTCGATAAATGTTATTAATTGCAGAATATTTTCTTTCAACAGTCAATATAATAATTTCTTCAAACAAAATTCAACCCGAAAGAATTTTCATTTTCATTTCATATACTTTTTTAACCGTTAACTATAAAAAATATTTTTTTTTGCATATCCTAGCTAACCGTGCCTACTTCGTAATATAATCGTATAACTAACTACGACTACTTCTGAAATAAAAATTACAACACCGACCTCTTCCTTCTCTGTCTAGATCGTTTGAAATAAGTACCATCGGCTGGTACTTACACCACGCTCTAACTTATTTTTGCCACCACTGAGCAGTGCAATAACTGATTTGGAACAAAACAAAACAAGGAAACAAACAAACATGTACGAACTGAGAGGGGTTCCACCTTAAGCCATAGAGAGTGAGAACGCCTAAATAAATGTGCATCTGACAAACGACTTCAATCGCAGGACTAACGTCCTTTTTTTCAAAAGCCACTAACCATCAGGTGAGCTAACTAAGCTCGTATATTTTAGGTGAACGAATATTTTAGACTGGTCTGGTAGCTTTGTCTTGTGAAAAAAGTAGCGCGATTAACTATATACGGGATGAATGGGAACTTATGGAAAATTAATAAAAAGTTTGTTAGTAGTTAGTCAGTAGTTTTAATTATTTTGTTACAGTACAAACAAACTACGAAAGAAATATAAAAATGAGGTTTGTCGCACGGAGTGGCGAACAGCGGGTCTTCAACCCAACACCAAGCTCCTTTTGGCTATGCTCCGAATGAAATGCCAAATGAAAATCAGTGATCTCTTTCAATGTAACTTGTAAAATATTTCAATCGACTCACCAATTAAGCAATTCAAATATTGAAACCTCTGATTAACCGTCTTTCGCCATCTTTGAAAATTATTTTTTTAGTAAAAAATCTAATTCACGTTAACTCTGCCGCGTTTCATTCAGGTTTGCATTACTTTCGCAGAAAAAATTTCTTCGTTACAGTTCGATTATAACAAAAATGTTCTAGCATTACGAGTAGCTCCACCTTTATTTTGTACAATTGTCTCATTATGGTCATAAAAGTTCGTAGCTTACGTGGTTCACAACGACCGCAACCACTAGGATCTAGTAACGAGGTCAATGAATTATTTATCGTAATGTAATTTTGCCTGAACCCGGACCAATGTCATCAGAAGAATCTTTTACTTCTGGTTATGCTCACTGAATACTGAAGAAGAAAGTCAACCTTTACGTGTGTCATTGACCTTTAGCTAAATCACCTACATACATATTAAAAAATTCAAGCAATCAATATTATTTTTAATTAATTTAAACAAACGTTTAAAGTCAGGAACTTAATTCTAGTGCCTATCGTTGACTCAGATTTTTACCTTTTTACCGGTTTACCATTAACCGTTACCAACATGGGAATGAAGGCCGTGTAGGAAGGCGCGTATTTCTAGGTGGCACAACGAGAGAATGGGCACTTGGGTCAGCCAGCACATGTAAGCAGGGATGTGTCCGTGAGCATTCCCGTGGCCCAGGCGATATGAAGCGAAGATAGAAGGCATTGGGAAAGTTTTGTTATGGTGCAAAGCCGACATAAGTTGACCTTTCCTCTGCGAGGGTAGGTATGAGTTAGGAATCGACTTACAGCAAAAACAACATCGGAGCACTAAAATGAATAAATGTTTTAATAGTTTTGTTTCATGATAACGTTCATATTAAACGTCTGCAATCTTTTTAACCTTTTCATGCGTGTAAAAGTATTAATAATGTTGTTGACTTTTGGTATTAAACGATTAATTATAATTGAAACGATTATTTACGGCTTTTATCGCGTCTAATTTTAGTATCAGTGTTCCCGTCGTTTCGAGTGGTTTACATCACCCGTGGTCACAAGGGGACTGAGGTGTTAGACGTCCGGGTGTCATAGTTAACTCGTTAATAGCTGAAGGTAGCCCGAGTTAACTATGACATCAGGACGTATAACGCTTACGGACATCTAATTGATTTCATTAACGTTTAGAATTATATTCATTCAGAAAAACAAAAAACTAAACCATTTTAAATAACTATAAACTATAATTCAAAATTCAAAAATATTTTTAATTATAATCCTGTAATATTAATATAGTTATCATGGGAAGTCGACAAGGGCTGTGTACCGCGATTTGTGGGAATCTTTGAGATAAGCCTATGGTCAGCACTTGACTTGTGACAGTCTATAATGATAGCGATGGTTGTATTCCAGAGATTTGTTTGCAAATTTGCAAAGGGTTACCTTAAATTTTATCTAACCAGATCACGTGCGGTGTCCGAACGTGATCTGCTAAATTCGTGTGCTGTTTATAACTCTACCTATATGGTATGGTATGGATGGGACTTTTCAAAGCAAGAATATCTGGAATCTCATCGGGAGTTGATACTAAGAGATCCTAATAGAAAGTTCAATATAAAAAAAAAACACTGCTTAAGTTGTAAAAATAAACAGTCACTAACATAACATGTAAGCATACCTTCAGTAACTGCTTTAGAATTTCTGTAGAGGCGAACTGTGATAACGATAGTTATCTCTTACCTGCAGAGAAAAAACTGTGTATAAAAAATGTATTCTTCATATTACACCTAAGGTAAATATTTTAGAGCCGTGGTAACTCAAAAGTCGGTACTTTTGAAAGGTATTACTTTTGAAGTGTACGAATAACCTTGGTTAGATCAGTAGCGTGGTTGAATATGTCCCACGCCGTTTCAAACCCATTAAAAAAAGTTCAAGTCGATCCAAATAAAGTTAGTTTTATAATTATCAACATATTTTAACTTACATTTATTTCAAATGAAGAAATGTTAACGTAGAATACACTTCGACCCATTTCAATGCCATTCACAGACATACTTCACAGATAAATATAGCACCTTCACCTTACTTGAAATAAAATTGAGTCCTGTTTATGAATTGCATATCATGATAAAATAATTAATTTCAAATTACACTACAATTATTTATTTAATAAAAAAAGGGAAGAGAAAGTAATTGGTAAAGGCATGAAGGAGTTTCTACAAATTTTACTTGAAAACCTCGCAATTTATTTAAAATTATCTGAATGCTTCAGCTTATCATTGAGAAACACTTCAAAATGAAATGTTATCTGAAACGAACGGGAACTAAGCCTCTTATGAACCGCGACAAGCTTTTAAGCCATGCTTTGTTTCTATTCAGTAATGTAAGTGTAATTGCTATGCTACTATTTTCAGGTATCAACAGTCGTTAAATGTTGTATTATTACCTATTCGTAATGCTGCTTCCCATTATTAACCTGTGTGATTTGGGTTTGGCAAATTAGGATAAATATACCGACATCATTCGTTCGCTAGAGCTTCGTTTATTGGCCGACAGGGTGCATCACGTAGAGGTGGTGGGCATTTGGAGAAAGAGATGGCATTTTCCCTATACACGTTAAATACAAGTAATACAAGTTATTCCTATTTATGAAAGGTCACACAAATAACGTGTATTTTTCATAACAAAAATTACTGTTACAGATTCGGATCTGTACTAATATTCTCACTATCTTTTTTAGCCTGTTTATCAACCTGTTAATAGTCCACTGCCAATACTCGTTTTGTAATGTGATGATTTGCTATAATCACTCTTAGTACTACACCAGTACTTACTAGACGGTAGGCTCCTTCTCAGTGCCCAGGAGTCATCTGGATTGTTACCACACTCTTATCCAATGCCACTGCCAATAATTACTGGCTGTAAGGCATTCCATCTTAGTCCTCATGGGTGACAACGCATCTGTAACCTTCTTCTATTAAAGTTTGAAGTGTCCCTGGACAGCAGTAGCTATTTACCATCAGGTGGACTGTAAGCTAGTTTTCCCCTCAATCCTCATAAAATAGTAAGTGGTAAATGTTAGTACTTGGACGCTGCAGCACGTCTTCTATTATAAGATGGTATTTAACTACATGGCTTTTCTTAAATACTTTTCCTCTTATCTAATTAACTATGACAAATTGTTTGTGCCCTCTGACAGACTGTATTGGAACATCTGTCTACCCCATAAGGGATCACAGATTGCATTGTATTTTACGTTTATTATTTCCACTTCTACTTTTATCTGTTGTTTATCTGGTCGTATCGGTAAAAATATGGTTATTAATTTGGCACTTTTTTAAATTGAAAATGTTTTTATTAAATTATTTTGTTATGAGCATTATGCTAATCTCATAGCAATAATCATACAATTCTTGATGGTTTGATATACAATTACAGTTCTTCCTATATGGAAGTTGAAACTATATTTAAACTAGTTAAATAACTGTTAATGCCGTTAGAAATAAATAGTCCTTGTAAAGAAAGCTATTCCATCTAAAAATACTTATGTGTTTTTATTTCACCAACAAACCATTGCAATATCATGCAAACCACGAAAGGTCAAGAATTTAATATCATAAATGCCATCGTACTTAAGCACATGTATTGCTATCTTAAATTATCTCATAAAGAGTGGATCACTTTAGCATATCAAGTTAACGATATTTTTTTTTAAATTGCCGAGACAATAAAAATTAATAAGTGTTTAAAAACAGAATATTTATATAACAAAATTAATGATATCGATTTTTGATATGTTCAAATCAAATAATTTATTCAGAGATATAAGAAACCTAAATTTTTAATTTTTCTTCTACCAACGTTTCGTTATGAGGTTCCTGTGATGGAGAAGAAACAGACGAAAGAAACTCCGCAGGTATCCTCTTGACTTTGTTGTAAAACGAATATAGTTTCTATATCAGTCGCATGTTCCCACAGTAAACCACCATATGACATTATGCTATAAAATAACAAAAAAAAAAACTATTCGAGATTCGACTTTTTATTTTCCTTACATGTGCTGAAGAGCTAAGTCTGCTAACAAGTTTGGATATATAGGGACCATTGAAGCTTTGCATCAATATTTTTTTATTATTTGGTATCAAAATTAACACATTATATACATTGGGATTTGTTGACGTTTAGAGGTAAATTATTAACGTTAAACTATGAGGCTAAAATAATGATCAAATGTAATCATAATACACGTACGCATAATATACGACATAAGAAAAATAAATTTAACATGTGAAAAGTCATTTATTAAATCTATCACCGTTCTGCGTCAGATGTGTAAGGCGAAAGAGACCGAGAAACAGGCGAAAGAAATTCCGTAGGTATCGTTACAATTGGATTATTTTTTTAAATGAAATTATTATTTACGGATTTTATCGCGTTTAATTTTGTTTTTATATTCCCGACGTTTCGAGTGGTTTACAGCAGCATTGGTTAACCACAAAAAATCACAAGTTTTCATTTCACAAATCACATTATTCCAATTCCCCCGTGATTTGTTGATTTGTTTTGCAATAATTTTAATGACAGTGTAAAAATAAAACTTTTCAGATAAAAATTTATCTACTTAGAGTTTCCGATATCTACTTAGAGTGGCGGTTATGGCATATCCTCCCATCGAGAGAGGCTTACGTTCAAAGTAATTTGAAAAGAAGTTTAGCGGCAGCATGATATGTCATCACGTAGATTTAATAAAACTGGTCATATGAAAATAATAAGCATCTCATGACAGCGACGTCTAAGATACGAGGCGCCCAATACTGCAATTACAATTCTTATTGATTGCCAAATGTCGCAAAAGCACTAAGCTAGGCTAATGATTATCTTCTTTTCTTGTTTGATGTTGGTTTTTTAATGTAAGTATGTATTTATTAAAGGTAATAATGAGTAGTAATATTTAATATTAGAGTGATAAATACAATATTTTTATAATCGATACTATTTTATCAGTTAGTTTGGGTAACCTATTTTGATGAAACATGGTATGGAGATACCGTAAAACCTAAGCAAAGACTTTAATTCCGGGAAAACCACAAGAAAAACTCCACAATGACGAAGTCGCTAGTTCAGAATATAACGTGCAAAATTACGAAGTGAGTGATACGAGACGTATATTGTTCAATACGATTTAGCGAGTACTAGAAGAATATATTATCGTTCAAATTATCTCCTACAGTGTTATTAATTTAATAATACTTACTAAGATAAGGTTACTAATGGTAAAAAGGAACTTTATTTATGTCTACAAGCGTGCTTCTTAGTTCATCTTTCAGACATTAACTTTCATCAAGAGTGCTCCGTGTTTTGAATTTATAACGAAATAACATTAAAGCAAGACTATCAGAAATAATTGTGTAAAATTTGAACAAACGTATCATAAAGCTCCTGGATTAACTGTATTTTGTCATTTATAATAAAATAATAGTGCTATATTCTCTACTGTATTACAAAAAGTAATTTAGATTTCAGATACTTGTATATAGTTTTTATCTAATTATCTTCGGAAACCTATACACTTTTAAATTTTAATATTTGCTTAAAGTATAGACACGGTTATTCTGATTCACAGAAAATGCAAAGTTTAATTTCTGATCGGGATTTTAATAGAAAATACTAGTAAAAGTTAGTCTTTTATATTGTATTTACCTCAGTTGTTTCTTAAAAACGTTTTTGCTTTATAAAATACTTAGTTTAGATAACAAAAATAAGAGGTAAAGTTATCTCCATTTCAACCTTTGTCTGAAATTGAAACGCTGGGCAGCAAAAAGCGCTGCTTGCCACACTATGAATAATTATTAGCCAGACATAAAAATAGAATGGGTGTGAATAGAAATGGGGTCTTTGACTTTTTATAAAGTGTAAAACCCTAGCAAAGTCTTAGAAATGCAAAACTGTGTATTTTAAAGAAAGATCTCTCGCCTGGTGGTATCGGCATAAGAATCTGCCAAAATTGTTAAACTTTTACTAAATACTATAAAATTTAGACTATAAATGTTCTACTCGATTGAGTTTATTCTAAATAAGATTTGTAATAAGTCTTGTAGTTACTCAGATTAGTAAGTTCATCATTAGAGGACTAATGGGTAGACTAAGACTACTTTTAACTACTGTTGTAAGGGAGATTCACATCATTATTGACATACGTAGTGTTTACATTCGAATAGGTAAATTATTAATATATAATTGAGAATAATAAATTTTGTAACTTGAACAACTAAAAGCTTATTTAGGCAAGGTGAAAAGGTTCCTAATGAGAAAAGTTAAGATTCGGGGAGAGCAGGGGTCGGACAAATTTCTTAATAACTTTAGTTAGAACTTGTACAAATAACTGTTATCTAAAGCAGTCTGTTTGCTACTCCTAGTATTATTGATGTGTAAGCATTTTTAGCTCTTTGGAGGTTTAAAATTGAGTCGTAATCGTGTAAGAAGATGTTATTTACTATAGTATGTGTGTGTATGGCTATAATGACGACCGCGTGGATCGGAGGTTGGCGCACATTACTGCTGAGCCTTAGGTACTAGATTCAAATCCCAGCCGAAGGCAAAATTTGTGCAAAAATACAAATGATTGGTTTTCAGGCTTGGTTGTGTTGTATTTTGTTCGTCCCGTCTCTCACTGCATGTCACCCTTTCTCCTAACCGATCCTCTCCAGAAAAAGAAGAGTGAGTGCCACTAAGGGCATTATAATATAATCCTGCACATTTGACTACTGCCGATATCTGAATAACATGGGTAATAATCAAAGTTGAGGCTGGGGTCAAAATCAGAAAAAAAACACCGTCATAGCTTATACACTTATTAATAATTAGGGTGAAGGAAAGTTTCCGTCGGGGAAGATTCGTACAGGTAGACGTAGTGTAGGTTGACCCTCATAAGATGGAATGTCGACCTGCATAGTGTTGCGGGTGGTCGATAGATGCAGGTACCTTGTGGCAATCTTTGGTGACAACGCAGTAGTTTGCAGGTGTCCATGGGCTGTATTAGTCACTCACTCACTCACAATTACGAACCAATAAGAAAAACACAAAGACACACACGTGCTAAATGAATATCAATAATCTCTGCTTACACCCATAAGTCGTACATTTAATATACAACATATTCGAAAATTTTATTTAATTTTATTTCAGGTTTATTTTTCATATTATAGCTGCTTTATTTAACCATTCAGTAGTGGATGTAAGGTACCTAAATCCATTTAAAAGGTCGTGGGAATTTTCACATCGCTGGCTGATTTCTGCTCGAGTTAAAATAAATAAAAATGTTGATCTCGAATTAAGGATCAGAAACAGAATGAAGGGATTAAATAACATCGTATATTTCAAAAGTTTTAATTTCATCAATAGATAATTATAGGTATTATTTAATCCTTACTACATGACTACTACATTATGTTCACTTGTAAAGCAAATGCGTGCTGATTATTCACGTACATAAAATGATCTCGTTTTGTGGAGACAGTTTTCATACACAAATTGGACACGGACAAATACCTAAACCGTGAAAGATTATTTTTGAAGACTATACAAATGAAAATCCATGCGCTTAGCTACTGCACCACCGCGCCTTTAAATACTTTTGGTTTTAATAATAATAAAAAAATATAAGTATTTGCTTTTACAATAGATAGACAATTAAACGGATAAATAGATAGACAACAATTTTTGATACAACAATAGATACTAATAAAAAGAAATTTCAGCATTGAAATAGTGTGAAAATAACGTTATATGGAATGTCTTATCTCTTAGTACCATTTTGCGCGATTTATGTGCCAAAGCTACCAAAGGGATTTACTGCTGCAAGCTTTGACTATAGCATTTGTGAGGATTACTGATTCAACTTCTTAAACATAATGCAAAGTTTTAACGTCGTGTAATATGAATCAGTCGATGGTTTTCGGTTAGAAAGATAGTACTAAAGTTATGTTTCATATTGGAACACTCAAAGTTAAAAATTAAAAATTTTTATTTAGTCAGTAGGCAGATGTTATGAATTTCCGTTAAACATGACTAAGAGTGTACAAATGTGCAAAAGTGTTGCGAAAGCAATCGAGGTTTCGATTTTTCGGGAAATATATAATGGATGGTGATCCTCTTCGTTGAGTTCCTCCCGTAGAAATATTAAAAAAAAAAACCATTATTTAATATTCTAACTTAAATTAAATACAAATTGAATCGTCCTCTAAAAACTTTTGTCGAAACTTGACAGAAACTTAAGCTCTTTACCAACCAGGACCAGTTTACAAATCCAGAAAACTTTTTAATCCACGTAGTTGTGGATAAATTACGAACATTAAGTTTTCACAATTAAGTTTCATGAGTTACAAACTCAAGTAACCTTCCTGTGGAATGCAATAATTAATTTTTTCACGTGTCATTACAGTAGAACTTCTATTTTTTATTTAAAATTATAAGATTTATCACATAAAAATTTAAACTATTTTTTAAAAAAATGTTATTCCGTAGCGAAGTAGTCGATACCGTATAATAGAACATCGTAGACAAGAATCAAGAGCTGAAAAATGGATATAATATGATCTCTCTTTGATATCGAATGTGTCACATGGATGTATTTTAAACTTCTTTGTCTAGAATTTGCATTATTCATTTTCTAGAGATTCCATTCTAAGCTTCATTCGTTCCAGTGCACCCAATCAAAACTTTTATTATTGGTTTTTTATCTTGTACCAAGAGCATTGCTAATATAATCTCCAATATAATATAGGTGGCACAATAAAGGGATATGTGAAATTGCTTTTGATAGACGGTGAAACGACTATCTCAAAATTGTCCAGGTCTTTTAGCTGAATAAATTTTTTTCTACAAATGCCAACCTCACCTGCACGCTATTGCCTGCTAGCCAACAAAAGAGGCTTCGACGACCGGGTGATGGTGGAATATCCATTCGAATTTCCGAATCCAAATACCATAGGCTAGTGATGACTAGTAGCATCACCGGCGCAAGAGTCACAATGGTCACCAAGGCGGTCACCAAACCGCTGTCCTGGCGTGATCAGTATGAGCAAACGTTATTAGATTTAGATGTCCGCTTTTGTGTACGCTTTCTTGGAGGATATGAAATAGAGTCTCATTTTTATGTTGAAAAGTCAAACTTCGATGATGTGGAACTTGTTAAAGTTACAAGAAACAAGTTTTTCTCAAACAATACATCGCAAAGCTGCTAACATGCAGTTTGAGAGCGTAATTGTGATTTTCCCCAGTTCTGGAGCATCCCTCTTGAGCGTGAGCGTCCTGATTAATTTAGGATTCTTCACACTTGATTTCATACGTCGTAAACATACGAGTACGACAAATTGTGTAATACTTAATTTTTTCACTTGAGCGTTGATTCTAGTTCAGGTTATTTAATTTTTTGCTTTCATTTTATAAATGTAATTAGGGTAACGATAATAATTCAACAATATTTTGTAGCTCTTATAAGCTTATATTTAAATTTAAGTAATTTATGATTCTTCAATTCATAATTTGTATTTTTTTTAAAATTAGAATATTTTGTTTTATATTGCGCTAACATCCCAACCAGGCTTTGATGGAAGATTAATAGCGGAAAAATCAGTGGAATCCGAAAATCCATCTTAATCCACATCCCACAGGCCATCGACGGGGAGCAGCATCTCTAGTGCCAGGGTAGCGTTACTGCTCTCAACAATCCGTCTGTACAGAGGTATAACTATATGTGACGCATGGCATGCCAGCATGTTGTTGCGCTATCATGGAAGAACCTATGTCTAGCAATGAACTTGTACAGGCGGATACTAAAGAAAAAACAAATTTGCACAAAATTCTTTTAGTATTAAGTGATAAGTAAGAACGATAAATTCCAACGGGTGAGTTGTTCTCAGTCTTGGCGAAGTAAATGAAAATTAAGGCTTAAGAAATAATCGTACATATTTGTATTGAAAAGGTTTTAAGTAAAATTGAGTAAAACATTTAAATTTGTTCGAAGCTTTATACAATATTTATTTATATTACAGATCAAGGTTTTGATGCATAATACGATCATGGATAGTATTCTCTTCGTTTATTAACCACTTTTGGTTTGTAGGAAAAATATGAAAGGCAGCTTGTTGATGTCCCACAGCTGGGCAGTTTCTCTTTATATATTTGAAAAAACTTTAGGAGACGAGAAGGATTCACCTTGCCGCTCCAGTGCGGGATGGCGAACTTAATATGTACTAAAAAATTATGTTTGTATGAAACACGTGACAAACTCGTTGTTCCCTATATATCAAATCCAATGGTTTGATTTAGAAAGCTCATCGGATATTATTGCTCGTAAGATTTTCATACGACGTTGGAACGTGATGCGATGATTCGTTTTATTACTTCTAAACATAAAAATACCATAAAACCGTCATTATGGAGCCCATATTTTATGTCGTTTCGTCAAGCGATCACGTCGTCGACGGTATTCCTCATTCGGCATTTGAAATGCATCAGTAGATAGGAATTTATAATGACATGTATTAAGTTCACAACTGAAAAGAAATTCATTTCGAATTTCTTGGGCTTCCTCGGAGCGGCTCATGTTCAACATTGACCTAAAAATATGCTGACGAAGAGGAACAATATGTGAGAGTAATCAGGATTTACAAAAAATTTTTACTATTTATTAAATCAAATTAAATTAAACGAATTTGAAATGTCCAATTCTTCTAATTGCGTATAATAAAGAACGAAAAATTTATAATGAGTATAATGACAAATCTTTAAACAATCAGACAAAACTAACAAGTTCTTCGTTATTTGTGATTTCTACTAGTTTTCCAAGTAATAAATAATTTTATATAGCTTTTCGAAGAAGAATCGTTTAATTTTTTAAAGTTCATTAATTAGATTGAACAAAAGCAAGAAAAATAAAATCGTATTATATAGCTTCATAGCGCGGGCTCATGAAATATCTTAATTTCTTTATATTACCGCATAGCCGTGGGGTATCGGCGTAACCCATTTTCCTAAGGGTATCGCGAGAGAAAACTAAGGAAAAATCGTTATTCGAAAAATACCTGCCAGGAATATGAAGACCGATGACGATCAGCAGCGTCTATAGTGTGAGGCAACAGGCACTGCGATCGCCAGCCCGCTTGCCGATCGTGGCGATTATGGCAAAACCTTCTTATGCCTATATCCTGCAGTTGACTATTTACAGGCTGTTAAAGTAGAGTATTACAGCAATATATAAAACGATAGTATCAAATTATTATGGCGTTGTTCTCTCTTATTGTTTTATTGATTGCATAAGCTAAGATACCATAATTTAAATCGATAGAATAAATTCTGATAACAAATTTTAAGAAAATTAAGTACCTTTAAAGAATATAAAGTGTAGTTTAACTAAACTTTATTTTATATATTGACACAATGAAACACAGGCGTGCAGTACACTTATGTTGTTTGCGCTTCTGCGTTTTGTTCAATAAATCAGATAGCCGGAGGCCTACTTTCCCCTCCCCCTCCTTCCACCCCAAATATCCCGTAGTCGTAAGTGTCTTTGAAAAGCGAATAGCAATCTCCGACAGCAAGCTCTGCTACACGCAACTTGTCACGTTTTATCTCCAGAAGAGAAGAAAATGTTTAAAAGCCCGTTTGGAGTAAAAATCTGCCAACCAGTTCTGTCCCGTTGGTGTTGCAAGTATGAATGAATGCATGAATGAAAGAAAAAATGGATGGTGGATATGGATACATATATTAAAAAAAGTATAGCTTGAAATTTCTTTCGAAAATATTTTTATGCCTAAAGTAGAGACAAAAAAAATGTCTTTCACTTGGTAATAACAAAGTTTTATGATAAATCATAATATTATCTACGTGATATGGTTTATGGAAAAATTCGACAGTCACTGTCCGACAGAAATGAAATAACGTTTACTTAATCTAATGGTAACTATGATACTTATGATACTAAAAATGTGTACAGAGTGAGCATTCAGAAAAGCAAATAAGCTATTTTGATATCTTTGCTTTTTATAAAAGTCGTCACGTATTTCATCAAAGTAAGAGAACATTGCCCGCGTTTTGTACACATTCCCACTAATTGCCTTGCCTATCGTTATTGCTTATTTTTTTACTATTTCAAAATGTACGTCCTTTAATTAGGCGGCATAAAAGAAACCTCTATAACGTTTTTAAAGGGAATAATTAAAGGGAGAAGCTGCTTAAAAGAATTTGGTGTGACTTTGTGGAAAATAAAGGAAAAAAGCGTTACAGGAGAATAAAGGAAAAAAGAAAAAGTACTTTAATACTGTTATCGAAAATATCTTTCCATATCTTCGCCCTAGCTATCTACAATAATGACTAGTAGAAACCCTCAAGTGTATTTTTTCTATCATCCTTATCTTGACATGGAAATGATAAAGACGAACATGGACGAAGAGTAGAACTTAAATAAAGAAATATAGGCCAAATACAGAAACTAAATTTATACGTATATTTCGTATCCTTGATGGCTGATGGCAAAAACTCGAAAATTTACTATATATTTATTTTAAAAGTAATTGTTGAACTTACTTTATGCGATTCTACGAAAAACGATACTGAAGAGACATCTTATTACTTTTAATATCTTGAAACCGCTTTAATAACAAAACTATTAACAAATACAAAACCGTCATAACAAAGTTCCACACCACTTATCCCGAGAACTAATTGTATATATTTTATTACTATATTGTTGATGTCAATAATAGTAAAACAATTTTTGACCTATAACGTCAAGTCAAAAGAAATTATGTTTCATAAATTACCAGTCTATGTTAATGAAACTCTTTGGTAGGTAAATAAGGGTTAGCTGTACATTAGTTGAAATATAAGCCTATTTTCTCACTTTCTTACAAATAAAACAATGTTTCATGAGGATTCTAGAATAATCGATAATTAAAAGTTGCTCGAAATTCGGAACTATACAAGGATCACTAGAGCGCACTAGCGAACAGTTCAATGGTGAGTTCCGAAGTAAGCGGAAGACAAAGATCAGGAAGAAAAGGAGAGGAAAAGGAGAAAAAATTAAGTGTAGGCATTGTGACCAGTGCAGGAATGACTGAGGATAGGTTACTGGCAGAAAAACCCGTCACGTGCGAGTGATAGCGCATCAAGAAGAAACTTTGCTTACTCCCTTTGTTAGTGTTAAAAATAAATCGAAGTTTTAGAAACCGGCCTTTTTTACTCCAATCTCGCAACCTATAGTGCGTAACAATATTTATATTAGTCTAAGCGATTAAGTTTTAAGACCTTTGACTTTAATGGTGGCTTTTGATCTCTGACCACGAATCTAAGGATTTACGCACTGCTTCCATGAAGAATTTAACCACTGCTAGAAAGAGTTCTTGAGAGACTCTATGTTTGTTAACCCTTCACGTGTAATAACTTTGAGCAATTAAAATTCTATTATTTTGTCATATTAGAATAAAAGCCTCAAGATTATAATTATTCTATTATGCTATTCCATTGCTGGCTATCGATCTCAGTACCAGCCATCTCTATAGTTGCCCTGTTACTGGCCTAGATAATTTAGCTTTGGAATATTCAAGATAATTATTTCACCATTTTTCGAAAGTCATGAGAAGACATCAAATTCGTAAGACAAATTACATAGTGACAAAATAAATGTTCCTTCATGCAGTAGTACTCTAAAAATGATGCTTAAAAAGAGGCATTAAAATTTGTATTGAAGGTAAATTTTGTAAGCCGTTAAAGGAGTAAATTATAACAATATGTACTCGACGGGTCACTGCAGAGTCGAGATAAGGCCTTTTGTTTGAGTTATGCACGAAATTTAACGTTCTGAAGGTTGCATTGTTTAGGTAATGTCATGAGTCACGACCCTTGCGTGGGTGCTTACTTAATTAAAACAAATTAAATTACGTACTCGAATTATCAATTTTTATTCGAATACTAATATATACCTAAACAACCGCAAGCCGCTCTAGCTTAATGGTAAGCGTACGTGACTACTAAGCCCTGGGTTTGAATCTCAGCAAAATCCAATGTTTGATCAAATCATTAGTTTTCAGGTTTGGTTTTGTTGTGTTGCGTCCCGTATCTCTGACACAAGCATTACATCGTATTTATGGAAGGGTAAAGACAAGTAAGGCTCAGTATTTACGCGTATAGTTACGCCACTTTTCATCTTCTTGTCCTGTTGAAACTTGCCGACAGTATTCGGAACTTGTCGCCGTTGTCGAAATCATCACCATCGATTTTCTTAAACATGGTAGGCAATTTAAAGTAAAAAAGGAATAAAAAAATGCTTGTAAATCTATAAATATCACAGTTTGGCGAAGGCCTTTCTAATTTATTGTAAGCGTTTTGTAGTAAAGTAGATTCCGCCACGCTGCGGCAGTGCAAGTTGGCAGGCTTCATAATGACCTCGGATTTTTAATTATGACTCTGACATGCAGTATTTTTCAAGACGTTTTAATTAATATTTCTCGGAATGTTTACCCGAGAAATCCTTGTGCTGGCGCTATCAAGGAGTGGCCTATGTTCAGCAGTGGACATTAATAAACTGATGAAGATGAAGAAGTTCTTCGTAACATTTCATTATTTGATTGTATTATGTTCGTGACAGTCGTACTCCGTGAAATCAGCAGAGTTCATGTCCTATTTTGTTGCATGAGGGACCCAGGCAATATACGACGGTCGTAAAAAAAAACAATTTTCAGCGTTAGCCTTTCGACTGTATAATCAAGAGCTACCCAGGGAAATATATTTTTGATTGAAGCTGTTGTAATATACACGTTTTAATGTTAAAAAGTTTAATAAGAGTTATAATCATTATAAAAAAGGTACATGACAGTCATTCATTTTTTTAAATTTGTCATCTTAAAAAAAATTTACTGAGGTTTTCTCTGAAATTTTAAATTTTATGCCATTTATAAGCTTATGTTTTGAAGTATCGTTTCATTACACTTTAATAAATAATAAATGCTAGTTAGTGTTTGTGTTCATTATTTCTAATACACAGTATCTGCATGATTGGCCTAAATAACAGTTTTTTTTTGTATTTTTACACAATTTCCTTCGCGTATTTCGGAGGTCAGCTATTATATTCGCGAAAGAAACATCCTCGTACTCGTAGAAGCTCGTTTTAAAGAGCTGGGAAGTCGCTTGTTGCTCTCAGATAGTAGTATTATTGTTACGAGCTACGGGTTGGGAGATTGGATTAAAAAGGCCGATTTCTTAAACTACCATTTATTTTTAATACTTACAAAGGGAGTAATCAAAGTTTCTTCTTGATGCGCTGTCCTTTGCACGTGATCTTCCACTGGTCTTCCAGATAGTATCAATCCTCTGTCGTTCCTTCTTTTCTCCTTTGCTTCGTTTTTCTTTTCCTTTTCGTCGTGATTTTCCTCTTCCATTTACTTCAGAATTCACCACTAAGCTGTCGTTAGCGGGCTACATAGCTCTTTATATTATCCCGAATTTCGATCGTCTTTTTATTTTCGATTATTCCAAAATATTCACGAAGGCTTATATTTCAAACAGTGTACAGTACACCCTTATTTACTTATCAAAGAGTTTTCTTAACAACTACTGGTAATTTTTTACATTAATTTAATTTGAACATTATTAACTAATAACTAAATATAAGAACTTAGGAATGGTATAGATTAAATACTTATTATTACAAATTTAACTATTCTAATTTATATATTTTTATTGAAAAAAAAAAACCTAATGAGGTTCCACTAACGGAGAAGAAACAGGCGAAATGAAATAACCCAGATATCTTCTGTATGTCAATTTTTTTTAATAATGATTTTAATATTATACAGAATTACAAACTTTAAGAAAAATCGATTGACTCATTAGAAGGGTTTATTATCATATTTAACATTGCGCTAACGCGAACTGGGACTTTAGAAAATTAGTTAAAATCAACATATAATCAACACTGACTTAATATTCCTATAAAATGTATTTAGTTCCTCTATTTGTAAGTTTAGAGTTTTATTATAAATCTGTGGTGACAAATGTATCCCAAAGTTTACTATACATTTAATATTTAATAACACTTTTTGAATAACCTTTGTTTAATAAACTTTTTTAACCTGTTAACAGTGATACATTTATTCATTATATAATGAGTGCACGTTATGTTATCACGCCTTTCACCTTGAGGAATAACTCTTATTTTGTCCCTTTTTCATAATGACGCTAATTTAGTTATACGTCTAGAGTATAGATTTCTGGTGCTGGAGCACTTATGGAGGGGGTAACTTATCCAGAGGCAAATCGAAGGCGTTGAGGCAGGCAAGCATGTGGGGTGCAGGGAAGGCACTAAAGTAATTTAAAAACATTAATTTGAAATGTTAAAAAAAGTTATAATTTTTTTTTAACAAATACTTTGAATAATTATTTTACCATTTTTTTGTTTTAGTTTAGATAAAAATTACGAATACAAAGTCCTTGCAAGTTGGTATCATACATGTTTCTAAAAAAAGTAGTGCTTAAAATTACTTGTTTATAGAGCAAGTGTGCCGGCATCGCATAGTACAAGTTAATAGGTGAAATAAATCAGATCTGTTAAAGTGATAGCTAGGAATTTTTCAATATTTTTCTTTGCACTGCCGTGAATAGCAGGAAAACCGCACTAAATTGGTAAGGAATTAATTTTGCTGTTAAAAAGTGAACTTCATCAGACGAACACCGTAAAATATCATCAGAAAAATACGTCATAATAATAATTCAGAGCAGAGAATAAAATGAAGTGGCATTGAAATTATGTGATTACTTAAAAACTAGCGAATTTTCCATTCAGCTCGATGAATCAATGCCAAAAGTTTGCAATTCCATAAGGAATTATGCTGGACTGATTCTTATCTCGGTTAGAGTTTAAGTTTAACAACTATTCAGCATGGCATCGCACCAGTGTTCCAGTCCCATGCCACGAGAAAAAAGGGTTAACAATAATTTGAGTTTTTAAATTGTACTATTTGTAAATTGCTATATTTATGCTCTTAACAAAAATTAAGCAAAAGAAATAAGAAATATATTCCTTGATTTAGCGCTACGGCGTAGCATGTAGCGAGCGGCAAGCTCGTAGCAGGCTTCAGCGCTTTGAGTGAAAGTACTAGGATCGCATAAGTGATAAGAATCAGTAACTTTTTAGCAATGAAAATTCATAAAAGTTTTCCTGAAGTGGATAGGGTTGGGATAAATGATAAATAATCTGATTCGTTTCTAGGGGTTAATAGAAAGAAAATCCCGATTAGAGAGGAAAACATCTACATTTTACTAGGCTGTTATAAATTTGCCGAAGTAAACAGAGGGCATCATATAGTATTAGAAAAAGAGGGCTAACGCGTCATGGGCGGAGCAAGTTAAAATTTCGCGCAAGCGTAGTGCATGGCTTTTCCTATGCGTAAGCCATATCTAACGTTGTCGTAAATATTATACCGTCCTAGTACTTCATATTGGTAGTGCCTAGTCGTCATAGCTTTGTACAAAATAAGTTAAGTTTAACTTATTTTTTTTAATAGTTTTACTTAGATTTGAAGCTACCATAATTACATACTTTAAGTTTATATTAATTTAACTAATAATTTAAGATAATTGTACAACCTGCTGGCTAACAAACGAGGCTCTGGCCTTGGCGGGAAATCCATTCGAGATTGTTGAACCCAAATCCCACAGACTGGTGCAATATCACAAAGGAAAGGGTATCGACACCGCGCTCACCAACCTGCTTGCTCAGCATGCCGGCTATTGCTGGCGCTTTCGTGGAGCGGTCTGTGTTACGCAGTGGAATAGAATAGGCATAAGAAGATGAAGAAATTATTCGTAACATTTCATAACTTAAAATTAATTATACTATGTTTGTGAGATTTGTATTCCGTGAATTCAGTTGAATTCATGTCCTATTTTGTTGCATGAGGGACTCAGACAATATACAACGGTCGTAAATTAAAACAATTTTCACCGTCAGCCATTCGTCAGTAGAAGCTCTCCCAGGGGAAATATTTTTGATTAAATCTGTAGTTATGTGTTTTAGTAAAGAATTAAATTTAATATTGATATACGAACAACAGTTCACTTATTCTACAATTTTCATCACCTTTTGAATTTTTTTTTGTTGAACTCATACTTCTTTTGGCGCGTTCAGGAAAAATTATGAAGTTTAATTTTTACGATGCGCGCACAATCCGATACATAAAAACGACACCATAAAGTTGGTTGGTAATTGTCTCTCAAGTTTTCGTGAGAACTGATAACTATATTCAAGATAGTTATTCAAATATATATGAATCTACAACACGTGTTTTATATCAGTGAAGATAAAAATAAATTTTCATATATAAATATACATGTGTACTTGTGTGTGTTTAAAATTATACATGGTGGTGAATGATAATTTATTTAACTTTTAATTTATAATTCTTTGTTAATGTTAATAATACCTTTGCCTTGATCTTGAAATGTCATATTATTAGAACTATAAAGAGAAGATAAAGAGATAATTAATATTTAACAAATTACAGTTTATTAAAGGCTTATTTAAAATCGGTTTTAAAAAAGAAAACGATAAACTGCATAGACAATCTGAAATTGTTTAATGTTTTCGCGATTGTAACAAGTTTTGAAGGAAAAATAAACTCCAGGTTCCTTGCTGACTCTACAACTCATAAATGCAGCATAAGTAAGCTTCAGCACTTTTTTTCTTAATTTCTTATACGTCTCTAAATCAGCGAAGAATTCCTATCTCAATCTCTAAAAATAGTATCTCATATACGACATGACGTTTCTGAGCATTCGCAATCATATATACGTCTTAAGCTTTTATTGTCAAAAAGAAATGTAATATAAGGCAATATTGCATTTGCGAGTTTTTTTTTCACAAAAATATCGTAGCTTCAGACAAATGAAGGAATAACTCAATAAAATACTTACCAAAAGTTCACAGGCCGATGGCCAATCTGCGTGCCAACTTTACTTTGGAGAGGCCTACCCTCTTATTTGCTACTTATTTAATAATTTTATTACTTATTCTTATTGAATTGGGCTGAAAAACGTGCTAACAGTCCACCCGATGGTAAGTGGTTAGTGCAGTTCATAGACACCTGCAAACAACCTCAACCGAAGAAGGTTAGAGATACGTGTTCACCCCTGAGCAGAAAGATGGAGTGCCTCACAGTGCGTAATTATACAACCACCTGTCAAAACTCAAGGAAACAGTCATATCGAAACGAAATCAGTCCAGCTCCCTACTAAAAAATAACCAGAGTGGAGGAGACCTTTTTTCTTTGGTGCATTTTTTGTGTTTAGTTTTCATTTCTCTTACCTATTTATTTATCTTGTCTAGAATATGATTATCTTCCATTTGCATATTTTAAATTTTTTCTGTACCCAATAACTTGGAACATCTTTTCTGATTTTATTCGCGTAGCATTACTTACAAAAATTATTTATTATAAGGCAATTTTAGTTTTACTTTTTGATCTGGGGAATAACTTTTGTGAACGGACTCACAAAGCAAAACACGTTCTAAGAATTACTCTATTCATCGACTTCGAAACTAAGTCGGGGCATAAAATGTAGGCAACCCTTGGGAGCATCCAAATTCTTCACAAACCACTTGAGTTGTTACGATTGTTCACATCTGCTGACTCGGAGATGTTTTTACGAGAAAAATATAGAACAAAATATGTAATTTATTTTTCTTATCTGTGTGATATTTTATTTAGATTGTCTATCTAAATAAAATATGGTCTCTTCTATTATCTGTATATTTATTTAATTTTGGTTATCAATCTATATATTTAAACATTTATTTAAGTATATATTTATGTATAAGTAGGTGTATGTAGATTTATTTAGAACGTTTTGCATATAGTATGTATATTTTTTTTGTATTGTACGCGCGCAATCTACTATTGACTAGCTATTCTCCTGTCGCAGGTCTGTTGGAAGAAATTTCTTAAGAAATAAGCAGTACCTTTGTACAGACCATTTCTTCCTATCATAGTTTTTGTTTCGGTTTCACTTACAACAAGTGTGTGTAAGTGAAACCGTAAAAAAAACCGACAAAAAATAAATAAATAAATAAATAGATTGAAATAGGATTACTCCGGTGATTTAGACACATATAAGTGATAAATAAACAAAGTGACGAAGCATATTTGTCCTGCAGTGATCTGAGAGTGAGTTTTAGAGTCGGTTAGAGGCGCTCTGGGTGGACGTTATATCGACCGAATTGACAACCTAATCAAAAAGAATAAAATTAAGAGTACCCGTAATCTGAGCCGATTGAATTCGATTTTGCCATGTTTCTGCTATCCTCATATAAATATATTTCTGAAGAAACGATTACAACAAATAAAAAAAAATTTACAAATAATTAATTTAGCAACAAATTGTAAAACTTTTATTGAGTTTCGCTGATATTTCTCTGCCAGCTTTATAGAGCTACGCAGTGCATTTCCTATTATATCCGTAACTCTTCGTAGCCACCGGTAACAAAGCTGGTTCCCTTCACGCTCAGAGGATAGGAAGACTGCGTTCTTAGTACCATTCCACAAGGAAAAAAGATTTACGTTAAGTTTAATTTTTAAAATGTAGTTATTGTAAAGGTAATTGTTATAGATCCTATGAATAAACATTAAATACAAAAATTAAAAAATAAATAAAATAAGCGGCAAATTTTTCTTAGATTTAGCGCTACGCCGTAGCTTGTAGTGGGAAAAATCGTAGCAGGCTTCAGCGCTTTGTGTGAAAGTACTAGGTACACATAAGTGATAAGAATCAGTAACTTCTTAGCAATGAAAACTTATACTAAAGTTTGCTTGTGAAGTGGATAGTGGATAAATGATAATCTAATTCGTTTCTAGGGGTTAAAAGGAAAGAAAATCCCGATTAGAGCGGAAAATATCTACATTTTACTAGGCAGTTATAAATTTGCAGAAGTTAACAGAGGACAGCATACAACATTAGAAAAAGAGGGCTAACGCTTTGTGGGCGGAGCAAAGGAAACATTTCGCGCAAGCGCAGTTCGCGGAAGCACATTCCTTTTGCGTAAGTCATATCTAACGTAATATAAAAAATATATACAGCCCTAGTATTTTCCTATAGGAAGAGCTTTGTTACAAAATAAGTTAAAACTATAGTAAACTAAACTAAACTAAAAGTTTATTTTTATGTTTCGATATGATTGAATTTGACGTGAGCACAGAATACTTAACTTGATAATAATAACTTAATAACTAAATAATAACTTAATATTAACTTAATACTTACTTTGAACAAAATACCTTTAACTTCCGTAACTTTCGAGTACATTATGTTTCCGAAATAAAGCAGTTACACAGACTGACGGTTCTCCTCAAATAATATTGTAAATATTTTTATATTTCAAAGAAACCTTTTTGGCATTACAATTTATCACATAGTTATACGGTAAGGCCCACGGCGGCCGAGTGGTGGGATCTACCTCGGAAACAAGAGACACGTGTTCGATCCCCTATGTTATGGCTCATACAAGTAAGGTTTTCGAAACTTTTGTAAGATTCGTATCGTTGGCCTGGACACTAAGACTGCCACGGGCTCACCAACTGCCTCTTTGTCCCAAATAAGTGCTGATGAAAAGTGGTTTTCAACGAATATAAGTCTGGATATCTGACCACCCGAGTAAATACAGTAAATACTCATACATCCATATGTACCCAGTACATAGGTGGATGTGATAGCTTATATATTTATAACGATAATGCAAAATATTTATATAATAAATTTGTTTCGTATCAGCGCCATCTACTGTGAAATGTATGAACAAAGTAAGTGCCTGGATTATCATGTTAGATTGTAGCAACGTTTACCCCTGCACCTACGCATTTGTTTAAATGCTTTTCAATAGATGGCAGCACACGTTAAGAAACTCGAGTGGATTTAAAATTACGATACTTTGTTTTGTTTTATGGCAGTCCTGAATATAATATAAAAAAACAAACTCGAATAATTTAAAATTAAAATTAAGTCATTTGTGTTTGCACTATAAATATTAATCACAAAATGGCTTGTGATTACGTGATAATAAATTTCTATTTCCAAAAAAAACTTCTATTACTACTACCAAAATTAAAATCAGAATTGTGTAGTTAATATAAATATAATAACAAGTCACTAAAAAGTTTTTAATAGGACTAAAGTATTCGTGAACAGTTTTGTAAAACTAGACAGCATTGTTGCTCGTGCATAGCTTTTAAATATAAAATATGTGTATATGAATATATTCACACCTCGTTCCCAAGAGGGTAGGCAGAGACAATCTTCTTCCATTTGCTACGGTCCTGACATACGTCTTTCGCTTCTTCCACGTTCATCAATCTTCCCATTCATGCTCGTTGGTTAAGAGTACTCTTGACCTGCCCTTTTTTCAGAACGTCTCCCGACTCTACCATTTACTCGCATTAAAATATAAGATTCCTTGGTTTCATTATAGTAATATTTTTATGATTTTTATAATTGTTTATAGATTTGTAATAATGAAAGTAGTGTCATGGAAATTGAGCTGCACAAGTGTTTAATTGTTTTTCCGTGAAATTAATACCGAAAACAGTTATAAAAAAAAGAGGATTAGTTTAATTAAAAAATATTTTTTCGGTTCGATCTATAGGGATAGTTTTAAAGATTAATTACCTTCGTAGTAATATAGTATCTTAAATTTAAGGGAACAGCACACAATAAGTAAAATATATCAAATGCCAAAATACTGATCTATGTTCTATGCAAATTCTATGGCTATCTAATCAGTTTATATGGTGTAGTAACATATGCATTATGCCTAGGCTGCTCCTGTAATTTAAAAGACTATGCTACTAGGGAGGAATTATTGCTTATAATTGAACCTCTCGATCGGCATCATAAAAATACACGCTTTTTTTTTATATTTGGTCGTTTCGTTTTCCAAATGAGGCAAACAGATTTTTAAAAATCTTTAAATGCAGTATAAGTTACTTTTATAAATAAAGTAAATTCTCCGTCAAGAAATACTATCTATGACATTTAAAGTACTTTCCCTCGCTCTACCTCGGTTTGGAGTGAAAGACCAATATTGGCGTCTATTTATTTGACGATTTACAAAGGGTGCATAGTTTCTTCGCTGTTTTGATGTCCCTTTTAAGCGATGTTCAACGAATCTTCCTGCTGGTAACCAATCCAATGTCTCTTGTGTGTCTCTTCATATACTGGCTTCTTTATCTTCTTCTTCCTTTTCCTTTCATTTTCATCCTAGTCTTTCTCTTCCGTTTACTTCGGAGCTCACCTCTGAACTGCGCGGTAATGCGCTTCAGTGACCTTGGCAGTGTCGTTGTCCGCCGAATTTCGACTGTCTTCTTAGCTCTAAATAATCTAGAATATTCCCAAGTAGTATATGTGTGTGTTATAATGAAGAAAAAAAAAGTTTTATTTCGAACAGTGTACAGACAAACACCTATTATTTACACACCAAACAGTTTCATTAATATCAACTGGAAAGTTATGTAACATTGTTTTTCTGGATTCGAAGTGGTAATATTTGACGTCAGCGAGCATCCGTGACAATATATAAATATATATATACAGGCAAGATAGACAATACATAGATAGTTCCGTCAATGCAGAATGTTTTTTATAAACCGATTAAAATAATAAACTTAATATCATAGTTAAAAAAAATTAAAAATGAAACAATACGCTGTTAACTATGCGGAATTCATTTTTAATTTTCGTAGAGCTCTGAATTCAGTAACGCAAAGTTTATTAAAAACTCTTCGTCCTAATTACACAATAAAACGTGATAAAAGCGGAGATTTAAACCGAATACAGCGTTAGTGATAACGTATTTTAAATAACCTTCATTATCAATATTTTTTCTTTAAGACGTGGAGCAATTGGCTTATTTTACGCCCATATACACGGTTCAAGTGAAAGCCATATTAGATACTGATGGTTTTATTTTTAATAGCGACGTAACTACACATTTATACTACCATTTATTTATATAAATCATACCACAATTATGTTTACAATAACTTCTTCATCTTTTTCTTTTTTAGCATATACATGTCCACGGCTGCATGTCCATTAAACCGGCAACAAAAGTCTGCCCTTACTCTATCCGCTGGACGGGTTGGTGAGCACAGTGCCGGTAGGCATGCACCAGCGATGCTAATAATAACTACATCATGTATGATGTTAGTTGTAACTAATCGCCAATTAATTTCGCTATTTATTGCCAAGAGGCAATTTCGAGGCAACCAGCCTTCTCGTCAGTACCTTCAGAAATTGCACCGCCCAGGTACCCCACGGTCCGATTGCTATATTTTTAATTTCATTTTGATCCCTAGTAGCCAGTATAACATAATTATAATAACTTCATCGATATGTACATCAATATTTTGCGGCTACGCCGGAATCATAACTTAAATATTCATTGAGGTGTCCGCTCGTTGGAAATAATGCTCGGGGCACTTTGGACTCTAATAAAATAATCCTCGCACGTATTTATGAATTCTAATACTTAATTTCTGACCCAAAATGATGGTAGTTATGTTTTTGTTGGAATTTTCATCTATATTAAAAATGAAACGTAAGCTTTTTTAAAACTGAATCCAAATTCCAACAACGTCAACGGATGCAGCTGACAGTATGCTGAATTTGTCGCACTGAGATCGAGAATTTGTCCCGAAGGCTGCCGCTTTACATGAATGCAAAGCTCTACTGCCCTTATGTAACAAATTCTAACAGTTTTGTGCTAAGACCAGCTACAATAGTAATAAAAGAAGTATGTCTTTAAAATTGTAATATTCGCACAGTATTCTATTTTTTTTTATGGGAAAGCAACGAGCAAGCGGTTCACCTAAGTAGTTCAGGTAAGTGATTACCGTCGCCCACGTACATCTGCAACACCCGAAGAGCTGCAGGTGCGTAGCCGGCCTTTGAGGGTATTAGGGAGATGGGAGGGACGACGAGGAGGGGGATGGAAAGGGGGAGTGGGCCTCCGGATACCTCACTCACCGAACGAAACCCAGAAGCATAAGTTGCCTCTAATTCACGCCGGTATTCTGCAAAGTAGTGGTACCAATCCGATCGACCCGGCCCATTCGAGCAGCAGCAAGAGCCGCTGCTTCTACCACGTTAGAAAATTCTAACACACTCTCAACAAAAATTATTTTTACACAAATTAATTCACTTCGTATTCCTTGTTCCGTTACAAGTTGAAACATAACTGTCCCCTCTTCATTAGTGATTCGCTTTTTATGGCTTTTTTTAAGTGTTGCTAGTTCAAAAAATCAAATCAATAGACAAGGCACTCAAAATTGCATAAAACCTCACACTCGATACCCATTTATCGCAAGACATATTATACTTACGATACTCATCGTCATATTGATTTAGGTCTAACACAATTTCCTTAACCTTAATTGAATTTCCACATTTATGAGCGACCTGTTATTGTTTGTAACGCAAACGATAGGGAAATTGAATAATCTTAAGAAATTCCCCAATGGCCAGACCCAGGATAAACTAATAAGAAGGACCATGTACAGATTTATTTCCCTTCAAGTGCTTTTTACGTCTTCAGTGTTATTTAATACTAGCAGTACCCGCAACATGGTTCACGTGGACGTATGTATAGCGGTGTCTTAGCGTAATTATTTGTATAATGAACCATAAAAAAGATAAGAAAAGGGAAATGTAATAGATAGTGATAATAATTTATACAGAAATAATAATAATATACAGAGAAGTACAAGAATATTGACAGATTAACCTAATCTTACTAGTTAACACTTTTATTTTATTTTAATTTATTGTTTTATTATTATGAATGAATGAATGAATGAAATGTACTTTATTGTACACACAAAGATTTAACATACAAAGATTATTCAAAGAAACAAAAAAAGTACAGTAGGCCTTATCGCTAAGAAGCGATTTCTTCCAGGCAACACTGAAAAAAAAAAATATGATAAGTATCGGGTTCAGGTGTACACATAATATAAAGTAAAGTGAACATATAATACATACACATAATATGCATTTAAAATAAATACAAAAAATATACGTAATATGATTATTACTTATTAATTTGAGATAGAATATCCGTAATGGTTAACATGAACCAAAAATAATTATAATACAATTTAATTTTTTAAACGATTCTACAGGCGAGAATATTCCGCACCACACTGCTCCGATGCTGGTTAGTAGATTTCACGTCTTTGAAATTGTTTTTTTATTATGTTACCCACATGCAAATAGCCCCCGATGTTTTGTTACACCGCCGAGCACATGGTAAATTCAACATTTAACAATTTCATTGATGACTACCATCGGAATTAAAAAAAGGGGTCACTAGGGTACTGTGAAATTAAAAGGAACGCCCCAACCCCTGTGACACAACGGCTACTACAGTACGTCCTATGTTTTTGTACAAAAGTTAACACAAGAGTGATATGAAAGCAGATAGTTACACAAGAGTGATAGAGAAAAAGGAGATAGTTATTTGGTTTATACTTAATTATAACACTTCTTAACTACGGCGCCAACAGCACTCCATGTAAATCTAATATTAATACGTTTTAATGAAGAAATATTTAGAAAATTGCACTTTGACGCAGCTAACTTTTATTGGCGTACGTGCGAAGATTCTGAAGATGTCATGAATTTTTACGAACTTCTTCTTGTCTTTGTAAAATAAAATTCAACGTAACGTAGTTTAAACGTGACCGTGTCTGACTAGTACACTTTATAAAAAATAACGTTTAAACGTCTACTATAAAAGCTTTAAAAAAAATTGTTAAAAGTGTTCCTTACAAAATTGTCAATGTGTTAAGTGGGTATAATTTCACTGCCAAATTTTGACAGAATTTTCTCCATTAACTATCAGGGAAATTAATTTTGTTATTATAACAGGAAATAATGAAGAAATTAAGGAAACAAGAATTTTACTTACTGCCGGGCCAGAGGTACATAAAGCCTGCGAAATATAATAAGAACTCAGGGCGGCTCCACCTAAGTTATTAAAATAACAATAATTTTTGATCTTTTATTTTAAGGACGCTTTAGATTTTTCTTTATATACATTGTTTTAATATCGGCTATTGTAACAACACCGTGTACGAAATATAAATTTTAAAATGGCCTTATTTATAAATACATATTGAATATTCATTATACGGCAAGGTCTTTAATTATTGAACCACTCTACATTTAAAGTTCGTTTCGTTGTGTAGAGAAAAACGTGCTTCAATTTCTCCAGTCCAAACTGTCCAGTCACGTCACAGGCAATTTTTGAGGGGCTTAAGTAGCCTTTGCTTCATCATATTACAACCGCTTCATTTAACATTTTTGTTTTCGAATACACGTCATACTGTTACGTAATTTCGTGTTCATAGCGAAAGAACTAACTAATGGAAGCATTAATTTCTTGGTTTAAGTTAAGAAACTTTGATATCTAAAACGAAACCCTTCCCTTATAAATTTAACGTGATTTAACTTCTGACCAGTCTCTTAAAAATGCACCTAAGGAATATGGGACACCAAAATTGTTAACAATTTATCGGTGGCCTTCCGGAACTTTTGAATTTAGAAACCTGTTCTCAGTTATGTTAATGTGCTGCTGTGGGACCTCTTAAAACTATTTCGTATTACTGTTCTATGATAAATATATATATATATATATATATATATATATATATATATATATATGTATATATTTATATATAAATTCCTTTTCTAAAGAAACAGTGTACCTTAATTTTAAGTATTTAGCGAAGTCTTACCGATCAATTAAAAACAATGACCTCAACACTAAGGCGGCAACAGGCTCATTATCCCCCGCAATGTTTTTAATAATCTTAGATAAAAAGTGGGTTGAATCTAATTATATAAATTTCTAGACCTCTGATCACGGTATACGGTTGTGAGAGCTTATTTTATGTTTGTGTTGGTTACACTGCCATTAATGTTAAGCGTCGACATTACCTGAATGGTGAGCTTCTTCAGCTGAAGAACAAATTTAGCAAGCTTTACACAAACTTTGCACAATTAAACTCTATTTGTTAAAGAAGAACATCGATAATTTCCTGTTCATGACTTTAATAAGCTAAAATAATATTAGTCGTTGACCTTAATATGTGGAATTGTTATGCTTCACAGATGGCTGCCTGTGAGCCGTATGGTCAGTTCATAGTTACGATACTAAATGTATTCTCTTAAGTTTGATGGATTATATCCTATAATAAATAAAAGTTGCAGGCTTTATTAAACCATTCGGCTTTTATTTAGTTATACACTAGCCCCGTAAGACAACGACGCTGAACACTTGAGTTCCTTACAACAAGTCAACAATTACACAAAATTCACGCGTGTATAGATCTATGGTAGCCTAGTGGTCGGAGCGCTCAATTTAGTTTCAAAGACCGCGAGTGACCTGGGTTTGATCCGCGACACTACTGAAATTGTAAATAGCAATTTTAAGTACTCTATTTACCACGTGTTGGGCGGTGAAGGAAAACTTAATGAGGAAATCCGCATATCTGACAAACAATAAAAATGTGAAGCCCGGCAATCCGCACTGGAGTCCTTCCCTTCCCGGCACCAAAATCCTCTCAGATATTTGATAAGGAGACCTTTGCCCAGCAATGGACACTTACAGGCTGCTACTTTACTTTACTGTTACTGGCCATATTAGTGCTATTATAGAATGGGTTAATTATTAAAATGTTTATGGATAAATGCTAACTATGTAGTATAAACTTTCTGGTACCTCTAAACGTATGCTTTAAATGTGTACTATTTTTAAATTTCCTACATATGAAAATTTCCTATAATCAAACTTGTGGAATACAAAATGTTGACTTTGGTGTGTATACCAATTTAAGTAAATTTGAGATTGAGTTATGTTTGTGTGCAGCATACTTAGGAAATAAATCTGTTTGTCAAAGTTGTTGAGCAACTTGGAAGTTGATATTATTGTTTAGGGGCGATAAGAGCGTCTGTACTAAAGTTGTTACTAATTTTATCGGAGAAGCCAGCCGTAATTTCATATTAATGTATTCTAATATTAATCATCAAAACCATCAAGCAACTGAAAAATTTATTATAATACATAAATCACATTCTTTCTCAGAGCCTTTTTATACAATATTCTAAATACAATATATAGCTATGGTAATAGGGCATGAAGAAGATTATTTATAAACGTCTGACGCAAAAAAGGGTGTTATAGAAGCATTTATCTGACTGTGGCATCGTAGCTCCCAAAAGAATGTACTGCTTTCAATGTATTTTATTTACTAGAATTTTCCGATTTTTTTCTTTATATCTTGTGTAATGTACATCTGCTCTATATTTTTTTTATCTGTAGTTAAACAACTTTTCATGTATAATCTAATATTACATATAAACCTTTATATATTTGTTATAATATATAAAATCTAATAGGTGCAATGTAGAATAACTAATCATCTTTATTTGCAAAAATATCTTTATATATTTCATTTTAAGTAAGTACTTTGTTAGGGAGGTCTTCAATTGCGGCTAATGTGGAAGAGTGGAGCCTGTGTTACTTTTAATATTAGGTTTAACAGACTTTAATGAACTTACTAGACAATGTGATACCTTACTGGTTTTTTTTTAACATTACTAGAGACTGCAGTGAGAGGACAGAGATCTGGTAGGCTCGGCTACAACAGTCGAGAAACGCCTTTGAATAAAGGTAAAAAAAATATATTTGATACAAGTCTAATACGTTGCAAATGAATATAATAGAATATTATGGATATGCTCTCATATTGGAATAGCTCTATACATTTTTAATTTAAGTACTTTGAACTCACGTTTTACCAGAGCTTATTCGGAGATTTTCTATTCTAATGAATGAATTTTTATTCAAATTGGGCATATTTTGAAAGATATCGGTTTAGTAACCGTTCCTTTAACACTTTTTACTGAGTACAAGAGAACCCTTTCACGGCGACAAGATAGAACTTATTTTGAAGTCAGCGAAATTTTTAAATATTTCATTACTCATCTGACACTTTCCTGGTATTTTACTAAATCGAATTTTACGTCTATATATTTTATATGGAATGTCATTAAAAATAACAAATTTCGTATGAAAACAATTCTTAGTCTTATCTTAGTATTTGACTCAATGACGAAGAAAATTATGACATCTATTTATTTAATTGCTCTAGACGCTTAATGATTTTGGTACAATCTAACAAGATCGACACCCCTGCCTGCTGCTTCTAATACTATAATGAAATATATAATCCAAAAAAGTCGTACATCAAAACTCATTACTAGCATTTATTTGTCGTACAGACAGATTGTAATGCATAAATAATTCACAATATAACAACGTCCAACCATTTAATAAAAAAGTATTCTCCTGGTTATACCAAAAGAACCATAAAAAGTATTCAAGGAGTGATTGACCCAATCACCTACGTATATGGTTATTTTGTACATCTCAGTTTATATGCTACTACATTTATTTCAACATCATTTTAAGAATATAATTCATTAAAAATGTTCATGTGTGCGCGAATGGGTGCGTGTTTGTGTGCGTGAGTATATTTGTTCGTGTGTATATGTGTGTTAGTGAGAGTGAATGTGTATATAACCACTTAGATTATACAATATACTGACGATTTTCAAAACGTTTCATTAATTTGGCAATAAATGAGACATTGCCGAAGAAAGGTACACAATAATTATTTATCGTTTGCATTATTATCCAAATATTATTCAACGCTATGTAACTTTCTGTGTAAACTGTCTAAACTGAAAAGCGTTAAACGGCTTTCAGTAAAGCGGATTTGTCGTCGAGGCCGAAATCGGCTTAACTGCCCATGTCGAATATGAGAATTTTTTTATCGGCGCTAAAAATTATATTCTTCTTATTATACTCTTAACAGATTACAGTTTGGATTAGTCTCGGGCTAGTTCTTTATTCAATGTTTAAGTAATACTTGTCATAATTATGTAAGTAGCATACAGCAACACAGTGCATTCGTTAGTACGTATCCTCTCCAGACCCAACATTGATATGTGAGCGCGGTGTCTCTGCTGCGTTAGAACTACGTCACTAATTACACGCTTTATTAGTATAATGTTTTTATGGAAAAGACGGCAAACGAGCAAGTGGTTCACCTGATGGTAAATGCTTACCGACGCCCACATACATCTGTAACACCATAGATGCTGCAGGTGCGTTGCCGGTCTTTAAGGATATATGGGAGATGGGAGGGAAGAGGAGAGGAATAGGGAGGGGATGAGGGCCTCCGGTTACCTCACACACCGAACGAAACGCAGAAGCACAAGATGCCTCTACTTCACGCCGGTATTCTGCGAGACCGTGGTATCAATCCGGTCGAGCCGGCCCATTCGAGCACCAGCTAAAGCCGCCGCTTGGCTCTACCACGCTTAAAATAATGTAATAGGGGTTCTACTACATTATACTCGTGAAGGCAAAGTTTACGGATTTTTGTTTGGCACGACACAGTGTAGCAAAGTGGGTTTCCGTAACCCAATTTCCGCCTCTCCGGGAGATAGAAAGCGACGGGTTGAGACCATCCTCGCATATTAGGAATGGGAATGTAGACCTCGAGATCAATGATGAAACCTCATGGCAATATCCGGGAGGGATCCCGAAGACTCCCATAGATTGTAATGACGATTTCAAGGCTTCTCCCTTAGTCGCCTCTTATGCCACCCTCATATAGGCAAGGGGTGGCAGATTATCACCCCTGTCCTGTCCGGAGGGACAAGAGCAAAGCTGATTTTTTTTACTAAATTTTATGATATTAATTTTAATTACGTCGAAATCTCACTTACGTGAGAATGTTTAGAAGTTTCAACGAAATAAGGTATTATGTGAAATGATAAGAATTCATCGTAAGGCGATATTAAATACCTGTAAGTAGTACGAGTGTGTTCAATATTCCTCGAAAATCATTAACGTAAATTAGTCTAGCGGTCAAGGTACTTGATTTAATTTCATAGTACCAGGGTTCTATTCCAAGCGCTGGAACCAACGAAAATTACCATGTGCTCGGCGATTGAGGAAAACATCCTGCGGAAACCTGCGTGTCTGAGAAATAAAATAAAAAATATTATGGCGGACTCTTCCCAGCTTCAAAACTATCTCAAACATTTGAGAGGTCTTAAAAAACTTTATTCATTCCTTAAGTATGTTTTTTTCGTTGTACCTTCCCTTATCCTACCAGCCTATAAAAAGTCCATAAGACATAGCCCTCTCACACAAGGAGGAATTTTTCACACTCATTAAGCAGTACCAGAAGCCTAAGACGCTACAGCTATTGACTGAGGTTAAGTTTATTAAAAATGTATTTAAATAAAATATAATGTAATGTAGGCTCTCTCCGTATGTATATGCACAGACTGAGGTGGACAGAGGTTTAGACATTTTAGTTCTTTTAACTCACTAAGACCTTCTTTTCTTAGTTTTCATGCTAACATACAAATCATACGTAATTTTGACAAATCGATTATTACGAGCCATCCATATAGGGGATCGAATACTAGTCTCCTAATTCGATGACAGATCCTTTAACCAATCGGATATTGTGGCTATAAGATGATGAATAAAAAGAAAACAACTGAAGGTAAGTAAAGAATTATTTGAAAGATTTCTATGTCCGTAATATTTTCATTTCATTTGTTTATTCAAGCAGAGATTTCAGTTAAAACTTTCTTGAAATTTCCGGGTTCTAATTGATAAATTTATAAGGTTCTTTGTCTTTAACGACAGATGAACTTCAGTAACATTGATTGAATTTATTCATAGTAGTTTAGGTTTGATGAGCAAATTGGATTACACGAATTATAAAAAAAAATTCGTACGTATATTCATTAAATACGATTACTTCTTGAATTAAAGTTTTAGTTACTGAGATTGCGTTATGAATGCTACGCCGGGTTTTTAGCGCTTTCTTGAAGAGGCCTTTGTTCAGCAGTGGACTTAAATAGGCTTATAAAGCAAGTAAGCTTGTGTAGTTATATTGGCACCGGGATCGAATATACTTTTTTTTATTAGCGTGAGGTTTACGCTTGACCATCTCGCCTGATGTTAATTGGTGATGCCTGTAAGGAACCCATTTACTCTCGACTTGAAAACATCTAGATTACAAAATTCGGGAAACAACAATTCCAGCCGAGAATTCCACTCCTTGGTCGTCCGTATGATGATGGTCGAAGCGAAATGATTGGTGAGAACTTGGAGGGGCGTCAAGCATACATATATGGCTCATTGCCGTGCGTCTGCTTGTATGATAGTGGAATGGGTAATTAAATTATGTAATTCCAATGCACACTCGCCAAAATATAGTCCGTAAAAAAGCGACACTTGCAACCCTGCTCAAGGCTTTGCAGTCTGGCCTTACCCAAAGCACCATTACCCAGCACCATTTCAAGAGTCATTCGCGTACTATCAAAATCGAGCAGCAGCTAATGTCCTCGCTTGGCTTTACCATGTACAAAATTATGCTCTACCCCAGCACCAGTCTGTAGAATTTGAGTACAATATATTCGAATGGATTTTTATCGTTTCTTCAGATCCGCCAGTTAGCCACTTACGCATAAACATATGCTGGTATGTATTTAAAGTATGATTTTTTTAACCCTTCGTTTGAAGGTTAATCGTCGAGGGTATAATATGTTATTTATTTATACGTGAATTATAAACGGCTTATTGCCCACCGTAAAATGTATTTTCTGGGGTAAAAACAAATATAAAAGCGTGCTGGCTTCTCTAGATAACAAAAGGATATAATTCGTTAAGCGCTTGACGAGGTGTGTAATTTGATATTGCTAATAGAAAAAAAATGTTTTGTATTTATGTCGGAAAGTAATTATGAAATTCTTTTAAAAAAAAAACATAGAGTAGCTACAATGTAGCACATCAATCGAGTTTATTTACCTGTGGTGCTACTAAATAGGACTAATGTTTAATAAATGTTATTTAAGTATATTTTGTAACTTCGGAAAGACTGACAGGAGGAAATGAGATATAGATTAATTACGAAAATTTACTTAGTAGTTAATTATTCTGAGTAATGAAATATGAACCCGAGTGACAATTTTTGAAGGGTTTATTAAGATAAAACATAAGTAAACTGGCTGCAAATTTCCTACTTCAGGTAAGAGCCTTTTTCGATATCTGAAAGGGATTCTGAGCCGAAAATGGTTTGGAATTGGAAAACGTCTTTTTCACCGGGGGGACATTTGACAATTCGTTATTTTAGTTTCATATAAGCTTTACATTTGTTGCGTTGTTATAAAGTATCTTTATCTCCATAAAAGTGATGTTATACAGTAAAATTGAATTCGCTCCCTATAAGAACCTCCTTCGTTTTGTTACAACGTACGAGATTCTTGCTCAAGTTTTATATTTGAACCTAGCTCTATCTAAGCCAGACCACTTAACGTCAAGTATGCTACGCTTGCAGTGTAGAGCTATATTGTTTGTCGTTTTCCGACCAAGTTTTTTTTTATTTAAAAATGACTTCTCGCATTTTTTATGTTTTTACTAATTATTATTCTTTTTAAAAACATTTACTAATAATATGTTTCGGATTTAACTTGTTTTTTCCCTAATTACCAATATGTATGGCGTATTCTGAAAATAAATTCTGTCAATACATACTGGGTGTTATGTCAATATATACTGTACTAAAGACAGACAAACAGTTGCCAAAATAACAAAATTTGGTTAACACAATAAACAGAGTCAGGCGTTACATTGGGGAAATTCATCGTTTTAAAGATGATGAAAAAAAATATATTTAAAAATTCTGCATGAATAAAAAAAATCAATAAAATGGCATAACAACTATCACCCACAGCAGAGCACTCGACACTAGGCATTATATACCACCGACATTTAACACGCGGAAGGCAAAACACATGTCGCCTATTAAATATTCTCCAACATCTTTTTGAAATTCCAAATGGAAATGTTATTTGATTTTTTGTCTAAACACCCATCACGCAAAAATTGGAGGATGGACTTGAATGGGACTTTTACGACAGGGGTTTCCAATGGTTCGAAGAACCGTTGGAATGAATGTATATCATTGCGCTGTATATTATCGTAGCTGAGCAAAAAGCCTAATTGTCTTGTTACCTATATTTTTTTTATTATTAAGTGCGAACCGCGCTAGTTTCCCTCGATCAAATCTCTATGTATAATCCAATATGAACTAAATGTGAAAGTGTCGTAATTTTTTTTTAAATGGGTGAAAACCGCATTAAAATCCACTTAGAAGTTAAAGAAGTTAAAAGCGAATACACAGATAAACGTGGATTGCTATTTTATTTCATACTAATTAGAGATAGGTCTATGTTTTAATAGACAGTAGGACTTCTTCTACTCAGTAGCCAACTAAGTAGAGACCACTCTCTTACTTATTTTCTGCAGCTACTTGATAGTGGGACCTGTGTGTTTCCGTTTAAAAGGTATAGAAAACCAGTACAACAGGAGTTAACTGCTTTGATCTGTTTGTCATCTTCATAAACAACATTTGTTTGTATTAGCATTGCAAGTTTGACTCGATAATAAAATAATATCGTGTCTTATTTTGTATATTATAAAATAAATCCTTTTATCTAGAACGAACACAAATCGAAACCGACGTATACGTAACCTTACCAGGTTTCTTTAATTTATGAGGTTGAGATAAACGAGAACGCAACTTTATTACTATGCACATTAATTCATTCATGTTTATTTCGATTTTATGTGCGCAAACATTTTTTTCCTTTATGTCTAAAGTATTGGTTTTTCATATTAACGTTTAATAAATAACTTCACTTAACATCCGGTAGACTGTTAGCTCGTTTATCACGCCAATGTTATAAAAAACTACAACGATGTGATCTGTCAGCCCTACATATACTCCAGGGATTTTCAATGTGCACCCCATGGGTAAATTATTTTGGTAAGTGTTTTGTAACAATAGGAAAAAAACAAGATAGGGAGTTTTAAAGTAATTTGGCTAAGGGGGTCTGAGGTATCAGTTCATTTTTGAATAAGGGTTTCTTGTCCAAAATGTTCTGGGAATCCCTGATCTACATATTGCACATAATATTAAAACGTTAAGTTACGAATGAATGAAAATAAAAAAAGTTGGTTTTGTAGCCGGTACAGGTCAGCCACGCTGTTCTACCGAACTTCACCTCTCCTCGAAACAATGTTTCTCAGATATGCAGGTTTCCTCACGATGTTTTCCTTCGCTGCTGCTAGTGGTAAATTCAGCACTTAAAATTACTACCGCCACCGGGGCTCGAACTCAGCACACCTTCTCTTTGAAACTTATGCGAAAGCCCTGACCACATATTTTCCATTGGTCGTTTTCGATGGACATGAAGTCAATTTCGAATATTATCATCGGGTTTGCTCTTTCTGCCAACCAGATAGGTGCTATATTGATGTAGGCCTTCACTTGCTTACACTTCACTACATGACATTACAATAATATCTTTGATGAAAGCTATAATCATCGTAGTCATCATTATTTTAGCCTATAACACTAAACCACCATAGTCCAGTGCTGAACATAGGCCCTCCCCAAAGATTGCCACAATAAGAAACACTGAGCATAGAGTTTTCCGTCTTTATTGTAGGTCATCACTGGCAACACGCACTGGTTATATACTTTACTCTTGAGGTTTTGAGGTACATTTAATGAGAAAATATGACGTAGCTTTCCGAACGTTCGAGATGAAAGGTATAAATGTATTAAAATATCAATACATTTATAGCTCATATTAGTTATGTTGTTTTAATACCATACAAGCTATAATTAGCCTTATGAAATGTTACCCATAGAAATGCCGACGGCTTACATTATGTTAATTTTCCAACTACACCTTTTGTGTTGCAGATTTTATTCAAGGCATAGAATTAACTATTCTGTGAAAGGCAAATTTCATATTACTAAATAAAAGAAATGAAGCACTCACGTGATTATAAAACTTCATAAGCCAACTATTTTTTAAATAATAATTAACCTTCTCATATTATTCATGAGCAGGCATAGGTTCTCGGCTAGATGCCAAAGCTGAAATGTCATTCAGGTAAGGTTTATCATACCATATAGTCAATCGCCTGAGCCTCGTCTGTCTGCAGTGCAGGTTGACAATAAGAAAAAAAGTTGTTATAGTTAGAATATATTCCAACCTACACTAATAATCAAGACGCTACTAACTTTGTACTTGTGTCACAACACTGGCTTCATATTATAGTAAGCTTTTATAGGATCAGCAGTAAAACAGGGTTTCCTCTGTTTCACTGCTAAGTTAAAGTTTACTTGTCAGGCCTATTATTTATAAAAAAATATTACTGAGAGGGTTTTGGAGCAGGGAATGCTGTCCCAGTGCGGGTTGGTAGATTTCACATGTACTCGAAATAATATATTTTATTATTTCGCAGACAATGCAGGTTTCCTTTAACGCCGAGCACGTGGTAAATTCATCACTAGAAATTATTGTTAACAATTTTAGTGGTGCCGACACCGGGGTCGTTGCTCCTTAAATCCTATTATTATTTTACTTGCGGGCCTTCTGCTCGGGAATCTTCATAGCTGTCAAGGCTGGAGGGCCAGTAGCATATGCCTTGACGTAAGTTTTTTAAACGATCCGCATAAAAAAAAGCATTTAATGGTGATCTCGACATAACCAGTCACCATAACCTTAATTGACAGGTAGGTGACAAGCACCTTTTGCTCGGGTAAAAAAAAGGGTTTAAATGATTAAAATAAATGTCACCCTGATCACCCCTATATTGGAAATACAGTCATGATAGCTCTCTTATTTTAATGAGAATCCTCAAATACTTTTTTGTGTTTATTTTCAACACACAAGTAAATAAAAATGGCATCTGTATCCTTGTGATTTATTGTTTTAAGTAAGTAAGAGCTTTTAAGTAAATTGAACTTTCTTCTAATAACTTACATCAACCGTCATTTGTTTGGGGGTTGAAACTGAACAGATGATTCGAGATAGCGGGTTTTAATATTACTTGCACCTTTTTACTTTTTTATTTTGTTAAACATTATTTGTTAAATAAAAAAAAATATAGCGAGCCGTGTACTATACTATAGTAGTCAGGGCATTGGGCAATTTAGATCTACGCGAGAATCCTGGCTTCTAAACCGGGGTTATTTTAGTGCTGATTTTTTAGTGGCGGCCAACAAGACTTTAGTTACTTATAATTTTGCGTGTATTTGTGTTTTGCGGTGAAAGAAAACATAAAAATACATTTTGAGGGAATGTGAAGGCCGCCAACATACAGGACTCTTCTCAACTCCAAAACTTTATTTAATATTGAGATTTACTTTACATTATGAAGTGTAATAAAGATTATGAAGTGTGGCAAGCAGACTCTACTCAAGCGTGCTGATGAGAAAAAATAAATACACATAAAATATATCAGTTATTTATGTTCCTGCCTTCCTTCTCCTTTTTTTTATGGAAAAGACGGCAAACGAGCAAGCGGTTCACTTGATGGTAAGTGCTTACCGTCGCACATCTGCAATACCATAGATGCCGCAGGTGCGTTGCCGGTCTTTAAGGATATTTGGGAGATGGGAGGGAAGAGGAGAGAAATAGGGAGGGGATGTGGGCCTCCGGTTACCTCACTCACCGAACGAAACGCAGAAGCACAAGATGCCTCTACTTCACGCCGGTATTCTGCGAGGCCGTGGTATCAATCCGGTCCAGCCGGCCCATTCGAGCAGCAGCTAAAGCCGCCGCTTAGCTCTACCACGCTTAAATTGTCTATAATTAGTCCATGGCACTATTAGTAGTCTACTTCTGGAAATAGGTCTCAAGGAATGGACTCCTATATAACGATATGTTTTAGTATATAAACATAAATTAAATATCGAACACCTAAGTGACCAAGTACTCGTTCCGCGTGTAACATCCTAAGCTGACGCCGTCGTGCCTCTACTTGGCCTCCACTACCGAGACATCCAAGGTATTCGGTGTTCTTATTGAGAATGCTGACGTCAAAGTGATAAAAAACACTTAAATAAAACGAGAGTAATGAAAAAGTAACAGTTCGTACTGTATATTTACTTACTCTATCTTCTATCGTAATTTACTATAGACCAGCTTAACGATTTTTATTATATCAACACCTCACCAATGAGTATTAAATAGAAGTAAGGTTCTCTCGACTCCTTCTTTATTGTCTCAAATGAGATCAAAGCAGAGGCGTTGTTTCAATGTTATTATATATATTAGAGTTGACATTAAGGAAAAGCTTTTTATAAAATCCATAGCTTACGCTCGCTGGAGCGTAATTGATTTAATTTAAGCGTGAGTGTAAATAAGACCGCAAAAAGCGTGTTATATTCTTCTAATTTAAAGTACTGTTTAAATTAAACTGTTTTTCAGTTTTGTTATTTGCTGCATTAAATAAAAAGAAAGGGCCTGCTACAGTACTTCAGTATACGCGGCTATCAAAATATCTGTCTTTATAGTTAACAATTGAACGAAGGTGGAACCCCATCAATGGGAGGATTCACTATACTGTACAAATATATTATATATAATGGTTGAAAAATTGCACAGTGAAATCGATTATTGCAGCACAAACAGTTCTGGAACTCATTAGTTTTAGAGTCGACTCCATTCTTTTCCAGTTATAAGATAAGTAAGTAAGCGAAAACAGTTCGATAAAATATTCGAACATATAGATATCATTTTCGTATTCATTAAAGTTGTAAACATATAGTAAAGGTGTAGTAGTGATTCCATAAAATAAAATAATATTAGAATACTTTCCCTTTGTATGTAAGGTCATTAAAAACTAACCAATATTAGTCAATGTGGTAAGTGACATGAGTAATACAATCGTTAAAAACTTTTTGTTTAAGCTTTTTTATTTCTTATTTTAAATTTTTTATTGTTTACACCTTAAATATATAATATAAGGTAATAAAGGGCGGACTTAATGGCTGTTGGCATTCTCTGTCAGTCAACACATGGGGTGGTAAGATAACAGTAGCATCAGTAGTGTATCAATTTACTGAATAATTTGTAAAAAAATATTTTTAACAACTATAATGATATAAAATAAATATGTCGATATAAAATAATACATAATAATATAATATACATGTACAAATACACAAAAAATAACTAAACTTGCAAAGACAAAAATAACATATTCTTCACATGGTTACATAGCATTTCAATTAAAAAAAAATCTCTAACTGATCACTTAGAGCAGTTTATACTACAGCATTAAAATGTAGCACAATACCAAGTCTATAGACTTTTCCATTATCGTACTATAACAAAAGAGTTTCTATTGTTGCAACATGCCATGAGTTATCTCTTTGAAAACTCTTTTTATACTTTATCATAATTTCCCGCAAATTTGGCTATAGTAGTCGTAAGCACAGTTATTTGAAAAAATTATTTTAATATTTTTATTTATACATTTTCCTAGCATATACGAGTATCTTCTGAACTGCCTTATGAATAAAGTTATAAAAACCGATGTCTTGAGTTCAAAGGAAGTTTGAAAATTCCAGAAGTACACGTCTCATGACTCTCGTTTAACTCTTAAAAAAAAAATCATATTGAGGTTCAAATATTTCGAATTGTTTCTATTTCAGGTGAAAACAATAAGAAAAAATAATAAAATAACTACACCTACTTTTGAGGTGAAATAAAAAACCAGTAGATTAAATTATGGACACGATAAAAAAAACCCGGTCTTGATACGTCAATTTTTTCGGGAGTTATAGTGACCACATTCCTAAAAAAAAAATCCGGGGACGTCCACGTCAAATTTTTTTTTTAAACTGTTTTTTTTTCAAAGTAGCAATATTAGACGATTTTTCAAAATAATTTTGATATGAGTCTATTCAAATTAGCATATAAGAGCAATATAACTGTGATACAGGCATTTGAAGACCGCCTAATCGCTTGACTTTAACAATTTTTTTTTATGGAAAAGGCAAACGAGGTTCACCTGATGGTTAATGATTACCGTCGCCCACATACGTCCCAAAAAGTCGATTAAAAAGGCAAATTAAACGCCATAAATCCGTAAATAATAGTTTCATTCCAAGTGTATAGTATTCGCGTAAAAAAACTACGTCATTACTTTTACCTATCAAGCTGGGTAAATGTAATTGTAATGCTGCTGGGTCTTAAATATAATTGTTGATAATAATTATTTCAAATACCTAAGGATTACAAAGCATCACAGCGGAATATGGACCGGGCACCAAAATTTTAGTACTGGAGATCCGCGGTGAAAATGTTACTCCAACATTAAGGGTCTTTTACGAAAGCTTTAGTACTAGCAGTAGCTAAATTTCCCATGGGGACTGTGCATAAATGTATAGATTCTTGGCCAGAGAGATTGAGAGTCCTATATCAAAGCCAAAGGCGGCTCTGAATAAAATTGTTTACAATTAATCGTTTAGACTTCGATAAATATGTACACGTGAATTACGTTACTATTTTTTACATTACTGTTTTTTTTTTTAAATGTATGCATTTTAATAACTGGGCTCATGGTCATACTAGGTATAAAATATCTAAACTCAGACTACATCAAAAAGGCACGTATGGAAATCTAGTATCTTGCTGTGTTAGTCCTCAAGTCAATGTATGGTAGTTGAGTGTAGCAGAAGAAGCACGAGAGTCAAATGAATGCTGTTAAAATGCGGTCATTAGGTAGTATGTCGGGTGTGACTTAAATGATACGGTGACAAATTTCACGATAAGAGAAAAGTGTGGTTCGAACGACGATATAGGGAATAGAATTAAGAAAGTAAAGCTTCGATGGTTCGGACACCAGGAAAGAATGAACGAGGTGAAGAGTAAAGAAACAAATTTATGCTGCTAAAGTGAGAGACAGAGTCGGTCGGGACCTTAGATGCACACGTATCGACCAAATTGTTCCGTAGTCTGTGCCTACCCCTCTGGGTGACAGTCGTGAGAGTTAACTATGACATCTGGATGTCTATCACCTCAGTGCCCTCTTGTCCACGGTTGCTGTAAAGAAATCGAAACGTCGGAAATATAAAACAAAATTAAACGTTTCATTTAAAATGTCGTGAGAATTTTTGTATGTATATTAATGTGTTCCTTCACCGCCAAGCGCCTAATGAATTCAGCACTCGAATTTTAAATATAACCAGCCCCAACAATTTTTCATTTCTGCCGTATTATTTTCCAATTTATTCGTAAGCACTCTGTAACTAGAAGGTCTATTTCATTTTACGCACTTTGAACATTTAACGCTCCTAAATCCTACGGAAGATTGTTATGCAAAGTGTCATCGATTTTGAAAGTGCTACACTTTGATATACTGAAGAAAGAGCTACTAAATAACGTCCTGTATAAAAAATGGTAAATTTTAAACTCCTAAATTTTAAACATTGTATTTATTGCAAACAAATAATTTGGCAATTTCACTGCCAGGTTCACTAATAACCATGGCTTCATTGCATTTTATCAAAACAATTTTTACTTCATGACATAACATTACATTTTGTAGGAGGTAAAATTAAGGGGCGGCTTTTGCTGCCCTTCGCATCAGCATTTTTTTTTTTTATAGACGAAGGGGGCAAACGAGCGTGCGGCTCACCTGATGGTAAGTGATCACCGACGCCCACGAACATCCACAACACCAGAGGAGCTACAGATGCGCTGCCGGCCTTTAAGGAAGGAGTAAGCTCTTTTCTTGAAGGTCCCTAAGTCGTAACTGTTCGGAAATACTGCTGGCGACAGCTGATTCCACAAAATCGAAGTGCGTGGCAGAAAACTTCGATTAAAACGCACTGTGGTGGAATGTTAACCATCTAGGTGGTATCGATGGAACTTCGAATTCTGTCGCGATGTACGATGGTGAAACTCAGCAGCTGGGATCAATCCGAACAATTCCTCAGAACATTCCCCGTGGAAAATTTTGTAAAAAATGCAAAGAGAAGCAACATCTCTTCGCAAGGCTAAAGGATCAAGCCGATCAGAGAGAGCTTGGTCGCCGACAATTCGAGCCGCTCGACGTTGGATACGGTCAAATGGAAGGAGTTGGTACTGGGGTGCCCCTGCCCAGAGATGAGAACAGTATTCCATGTGGGGCCGAACTTGCGCCTTATAAAGTTGCAAACGGTGGACCGGCATGAAATACTGTCCCGCTCTACAGAGCACACCAAGCTTTTGGAGGCCAATTTGGCCTTTCCTCCAAGTGACCACGGAACTGAACGTCGCTCGATATGTCAACGCCAAGGATTCTGATACTGGCTGAGGCAATAAGGGAATGTTCTCAAAAGAGGAGAAACGACAAAGGGATTCTTTTAGCGGTGAACGCGCAAACCTGTGTCTTTTTGGGGTTGAATAGGACCAAATTACGTCGACCCCAATCCGAGACTTTGAATAACAAGGTCTCGACTTCAGACACAAGTTTTTTCCGGCACTCGTCGACGTGTTCCCGAGAAATATTCGCACGGCCTGTATATAGGGCATCACCCGTGCTGTCGTCTGCATAGCAATGAATGCTACTGATTTGTAGCATGTCGTGGATATGCAGAAGGAACAGAGTGGGAGATAGCACACAGCCTTGTGGAACACCAGCATTGACGGGTTTGGGGTCCGAGCATGCACCGTCGACAACAACCTTGATGCTCCGATCCGTGAGGAAGCTGGTGACCCAGATGCACAATCTCTCAGGAACCCCGTAAGATGAAAGCTTTGAAAGAAGCGCTTTATGCCAAACCCTATCAAATGCTTTCGCTACGTCCAGACTAACCGCCAAAGCCTCCCCCTTAGACTCGACTGCTTCTGCCCATCGGTGAGTCAGGTAAACTAGAAGATCACCAGCTGATCGTCCGCGACGGAAACCGTACTGTCGGTCACTGATGAGCTGGTGTTCCTCCAGGTACCTCAGGAGCTGGGTGTTGATGAGTAACTCCATTATTTTAGATAACAAGGGGGTGATGGCAATAGGCCTGTAATTGGACGGATCAGAGCGGTCGCCTTTTTTCGGTATTGGATGCACAAATGCTGTCTTCCAAGATTCCGGGACGACGCCTGAAGAGTAGGAGTGCCGGAAAAGACGCGTGAGAACCGGTGCCAACTCAGGGGCACACATCCTCAGCACAATTGGAGGGATTCCGTCCGGCCCACTCGACTTATGAATGTCCAGGGAGCGGAGTGCCTTTCGCACTGAGCTCTGCAGAAACTGAATTTCCGAGGTACTCCTCAGCATTGCTACCGAGGTGAAGTAGAGGTATCTTGTGCTTCTATGTTTTATTCGGAGAGTGAGGTAACCCAAGGGAAAACTGCAAGGATTCGACCGTGCCAAAAAGTTCCAGTAACTTTTTTCACACATCTAAAGCCAACATACTTAATATTGTTTACTACTTAGACATATAGGGAGGTGAGAACAATGCAATGGTTTTCAAACGCTTTCAACCACTGCGCAGGAGATAGTATAGTGCCACAAGTGTACGAACATACACATAGACACTAACTCCTCTATGCCTTCCAGATGTAACGCTTATACGAAGAGTCAGATATAGTAGGATGTATCACAATATCCAAACCATCTAAATGGACTTCTCCGGGGGAACCCAAAACTAAAGGATGCTGACTACTACGCCACGCGATTACGCCAATTACGAATTATTAAAGTAATTACAACATTCATGTAGATGAGATTATTTATGTATAGATTAAAGCCATCTATACACGCCATGAAATCGAGTACATAACACATTTTAGTGTTGTAATAATTATTATGACACTAGAAATAATTTTACGCTTTTAGGCTAACTAATCCTCGACTTTTAATGTGTGTGTTTAATGGCTCGTGTTAGAAATACCCCAATGATCAAAATCTGTATAATCAAATTGTCAATAGTGCAGTTGTTAAATTATATCATCATCATTATCTTTACAGCCCGTCACATGTCCCCTGCCGATCATACGCATCCTTCAAAGATGGCCACAAAGCACGAGCTTCCCTTCTACATCCGTCGACTTCCCACAACATTGTGCAGGTGGTGCGTCGCAACTCCATCTTGTGTTCGGGGTACTCCCTACACTGCTTAGGCCTGTAGGTGGTTGCCATTTTAGAACATTGCTTCCCTAACGGTTATCAGTTATTCAACCTATGGCCAGCCTTTACCACTTCAGCTTATTGTATTTTTTTGGTTAAATTATTTATTTTCTTAGTTTACTTTCACCAATATGTAAAAAAAATAGTTTTACTTTCGCCAAGTATCCTTACGGCTATGTCCGTTATCCTGGTTCTGCTGCTTGCTCTATCATGCAGAGAAACACCGAGCATGGTCCGCTCAGCAACTTTGAGCTTCCCCATACGGCAACGGAAGTCATCACTGGTAATACGCACTGGTTGCAAAATGTGATAAACAATAACGGTCTTGGATAATTCCTAGGTATATAAAAAACTTCTCCAGTGAAATACCTGTTTATTGATTAACCTACGTTCGGGCATTCCACGTAAAATTTAATCCTTACTAACTCTGCCCTGATTTCCTGATCTATATGTGTATATTTTGCCTTTATATAACATATAAAACAATCTACTTACCTATTGATCTGAATATTTATAATCTGTGTTTTCATCGGGTTCTGAATTCTTTTTAATAACATACACATAATTACTAAATATATTATGTTATTGATATATGTTTGTTATTAAACACTTTCAAATTCAAAATTTTTTATATGATTAAAAAAATTACAAAGGCATAAACTGAAGAAGAAAATACGTTCGTCTGAAATTGAGGTTTCTGGGAAAAGTAAGAATTTAACATATTTATTAATTTTGTCTGTATGTTTTTTTTCCTGATATATTAATAAGACCTTTTATTAAAGAAACTCGGCGTAAAAATTTTAAAAATAAGTGTTTACAAAATGAAAACAATGAAAGCACCACTCGACACGTTCTTAACATTCAAAAACTTTTAGTAAATATAATTTTCTATTATATAACAAAATCAGGCGTGAAATATAATAGGAATAAATCGTCCCGAGTGTGGACACAACAAAGAGAGGTGAAATCTGACGACCAAATGGAATAATTACTTTGCATGCACACGTTTGGACCTGACGCTCAAATTGTCATATAGCATCTTTTTCAGCTTTGTATTAGTGAAGACGATGTTAAATCTGAGCAGTCTAGAAAAATAATCTCCTTTTTTTTAAAAACTAGTAAAAAAAACAAGTAGTTTACATCTTCATTGAAAAAAAATCGATACACGAGTTAGCCATCAGGGTCAACTGGTTAGAAAGCCATGGTGGCATTTATAGCTCTTATGTATATAATATATTATGTAGTGCGAAATGTATTCTTATACTTAATGAAAATGGTTATTAATATATAATAGAAATGGAAGATAACCCCTGGCAATGAGTTGATCGATTTCAAGCTGTTTCTTAAAGTTATATGCATTGATATCGATTAAATTAAATAAAAAAAAATTGTAAAAGAAACTCCAAAGAAATTAGTTTCTAACACATTTTCCTTTTTTTCGTTGGAGGAACTTCCTTACCTTCATAAGGAAGTAAGGAAGCAAGGAAGCTGAAATATATGATATCTATGTCCAAGAATAAAGTTTTAGATTTTTAATTTTGCTCACTACTCGTGTCTTTTTTGACTGTAGTATAACATGTAACAATAATCTGAAGGACTCATGCGAGAATAAACTTCAGAGGTTTATTGTTATACTGCGCTAAATAGTGCTAAAGCGTAACCTATATGCGCGTATGAAGACAGACATATAGAGTTAGTCAAAGGATCAGGTCCTGAAGGAGAAGTACCGTGATTATGAAAGATAGCAAATTATATTTAACAGAAAGAAAATCAATATTTTTAATATAAAACACTGCATCATTAGATTAAGAAAAAATTACGTTTCTGAACCGGAAATCGAACCACAAGCGTTTATAATTAACAACCTGTATTTTTTCTCATTCATAATTTTTCCAAAATTCTTGACTTTTTAAACCAGGAGCATAGATAGTTATATCTATGTATACTCCTTCATTTGTTATAAAACTGAAGTGTTATTAATAATTAAGACATATTGTAGCGTTAAACTTGCATTTTGAAAGAAAATTGTAGCAAATATCAGGATAGAAAACTATACTATTTAAGTAACAGTAAAAATAAGTTTATTTTCGGTATTTTATTACTACTAAACAGTGAAATTTTCTATAAATATTAATATAATCTTTTCACGTCACATTAAACATACCGTAATTGAATTTTCAGATTTAATAAACGTAGCTGTTGTTATTTGTAATGCAAAGAATGAGGACATTGAATAATCTTAAGAAATTCCCCTGGGCCCCGATCCAGGATAAACCAATAACAAGAGCCATGGAAAGATTATACATTTGCTATAAGGTAAATATTATAGTATTTTTTTTCTTTCATATTCTGACGTTTAGAACATGTCAATTGAAAATGAAATTATTGTATTTTGTTACAGACCTAGAATGAGATAAACTAACAATCATGTATCATAATGATCGTGAATGAATCTATGAAGTGAAATATGACATATCCGTGGTTTGTTCATTGTTTATATTGTGAAAGGTTCGCTAAAACTCACCACCCCATCAGTAATGGTATATATTTTTTTACATGCCAAACCTTATCCGTGCCTGCCAAATGAGGCAATTACGGGAAATCCTCCTGAGTTCACGAGGTCGTTCCCGTCTGTAATCAGCTCCAAGTGTCAGTTATCGTTATGGCGTGTGGTATCGGCGTAAGAATCTGCCACCCCCTTCTTCCCGTGGGTGTCGTAAGAGGCGTCTAAGGGAATATCTTCGAAAATGACAATAGCTACCAATAGATGGCGGGATAACTATTTCGATAAATACTACACTAAAATTAAGCGGACCTGTGACGGGTGCGAGATATCTGGTACTGCGATCGTCAATCCGCGTTCCGTGCGTGGCGATTATGGAAAATCGTCCTTATGAGAGAGTCCTATGTCCTGCAGTAAGCAGTTTCTAGGCTGTTAAGGTAAGGTAAGGTTCTCTCCGAGTGGGCTTGGTGAACCCACTTTGGATGCGTGTTGGTGGACTGTGGGGGGAGTGTAGACTTAGCGCTCTCCTGGCCCCCCACAGCCGAGGTGGAGTCGCGGGGGAAGAGGAGTTTTGGTATTGCGTTTCGCCATTCTCCCTATCCTCCGTGACTCTGGCGGGGGCCGCGGGGGGAGACGAGTGTCGGGCGGGTATGCGTTAGGTATGTCCCCATGTAAATAAAAAGGTAAGGTTAATTAGTAGTTCACCTTTTAAAATTTCACAAATAACATAACATAATACTACGCTCATGTCAGTTTCAGTTCATTGCTAAGGAGTCAACAGAACCCAATAAGTGATGAGAGTCTGTACCTGTAAGCAAAAGAAAAAAGTTACCGAATATTTTCAAATCAAAATACAAAATAATATAAAAAGGCCTGTTCGAACTACGAAAAATAAAAAAAATTACTAAATATTTTCAAATCAAAATACAAAATAATATAAAAAGGCCTGTTCGATCTTCGAATGGATATTTTGCTTCCATCAATATAAGAAATAAATAAAAGTTAACTTTAGTATGATTATAAAAGCATTGAAAGATCTGCTTGCTGCTGATGCGTAAGCAAGATCTTCTTCTTTTCTAAAGACTAATAATCGCCATTTAATGGCTTAATAATTTAATAATCCCGTATGTACAATAATCAGGGTAAGTTTTGTAGTAATTGTTTGGTATTTAAGCTCGCCTATTAGTCTCAAATTTCATGCATATTTAGCACAAATATCGTGTACCATTGGCGCAGCTTTAGTTTATTACTTAACGTGCGAAGTTTCAAACATTATCACGAATTACTTCGAGCTTACGAGTGAACGGGTACAACTATGCTCAGCTTAACGTAAGGGTTACTCAGTTTTAAGTTAAGGACGAACAAATTCCTTATTATTTACGCGATTTATCGTCTTTTATTTTTAGACAAGAACAGCCTAATCATTTACGGGTTTCGTATGTCTTTAAAGCGTTTTCCTTTTGCAACCTTTTTTAGTATATAGTTTTATTAAAAGCCTCCGGTAACTACTTTTCAATCATCTTCTTATCGAGTCAATAGTAAATCTGTTATTTTTTTAATTATTACTTAATAAAATTAATGCTATTGTTTTTTAGGTAGGTAATCATATGAAAAGTAATGAGATATGATTACTAACCTAACCTAACTAAAACCTACGACGTTTATCGGTTTTTAATCATTATTTAGATACTGAAGTACTAATATTTTAACCTTGTTTAATTACACAAGGAACTGGAAAGTCGACCAGACGATAATACCTAGCAAAATGATTATTATATAACTAGTCTTACCATAAACATACAATTTAGAAAGTCCTTTTCTTCTGAATTCAAATTCGGAATGCGTTTATTATGAAAGATACTTGGATAGAGATGCCGCCGTTTCACATATTATTGTTCACCGTGATCTTTTAACTACATTCTGGAGTAGGGCGTAATAATATTGGGAAGATGTACGAAGTTGGACAACCTACAATAGATCAACGTGGTGGAAAATGTCCAGCTTAAACTTTTCTCAAAAAAAATTTTAAAGGTGGCGTAAGTTTGGAGACCCAGCTGTGGGCATACAGACTGCTACTATACTTTTACTTTAATTACAACATTATTTGATAATTGAGTAAATCACGGAGCTTTATTCAGATTAGATTTTAATTATCACAGATTTTGATTCTAAAAGTGAAAGGTGAAGTGAACAATAAGAAAGTTAATTAATATGCTAGCACTAAGCTGCAGCTAGGTACTCGCTGGATCACATAAAAGGATCTTCTTTAACGGGGAAGGATTAAGCTTTTACAAAGTACCAAGGTACTCACGATTATACATTTGTATTACTATAATATTCAGGAATGCATGCTTTCATAGTATAAACTTTAGATACCTTTTTTATTACATCGGGGTAACAAACGAGCAAGCAGGCCACCTGATTGTAAGTTGCGGGTCCATAGAAATCTGCAAATAACTTACTTTACTTTGACTTAGATAGAATACTTCACAACCTGTAATTTAACTGGCTCAGTATACCTCTCAAAACGGAATACAATGATGGTTGAACTGTTTGCCTCACTATCACCACCTCGCTTAGGAGTTCGAATCTAGGGTACCCAGTCGACTCCTAAGCAAGGAAGGAGTTTATCACCAAGGAAAATTAACTTTTTAAATACAAGGAAAGCTATAACACTTTGTTGGTTATAGGAAGGTCTTCATGTGCCAGCTCCACTAAAACTGTTGATTACAAATATAATTCTAAAGATTATTTGCCACCTTACTGATAGTGAAGAATATAATAAAAAAGAAAATCGACGATATGTGAAGACCGAGAACTCGCATTGGAGCAACGTAGAGGACTCTTCTAAGTTACAAAACCCTTTTAAAATGAGGCCTTTGCCCAGCAATGGTACCTTTACAGGTTGCTATTTTGCTATTTGTCAAAACCAAATACAATTCCTAACAATAGTTTCGAAAATATATGTGTAGATGCGCAGCATTGTCAACAATCTTAGGATCCACATTGACAATTTACCATAAGAGCCTATTTCGACCACAATTACAACTTCAAAAAAATCGTTAACTGCGCAAAATATTTGATAATGTCACTAGTGCACGTGCAAACACTGAGCTATTCACAAATCTTCCCGTATTATATGTACTTTCGATAACGTCAGAATACCAGTCAAGTGAGGTTTTAGAGATATGAGACCCAATAACAATAATACACGTAATTTATTGGGTAGGTCCAGGGTAGATTAGTCCCTGTAAAATAACGTGTTAAGCAAATATGCATTTAGGCTGTGATTTGGAGCCAGGACTCATTATTCAGCAGTAGTGCACGCTAAACATCGAGACCTACAGTTGTCAAAGCAATAATGCATCGAAGATAAAGTAGTATAACGACTTTCAGTCATCGCATGGGAATAAACTTAAATGATCTCTTGTATTTAGGCGAACACTACACATTTGAAATGAAACTATTACTTTATATATCTTAAATTGTATTTTGGAAATAATATTTACTAAATTGATATTAAACTGCTAATTGCCAATAATCTTACCAAAAGTGTAACATTTTAGCAACATTACATTAAGTTATAGCATAATTGAATGCCGGAAGAACATTGTATTCATAATTTATAAGCAAAGGAAAACACGAATTGAAAAGATCAACAATAAAGCTTGTAAATGGCTTTTAAGACTTTAACGAAAAGTATATAAAAACAGTTCCTAAGTAAACGTTTAAAAATTGGAGTATCTACCTTTTTAATGGATTAATATTGTTACTGCAAAATAATATTAGGAAGATAAGTCATGTAATTTTCAACATATATTGAATTAATTACTGCATAATTGTAAATAGGTATTTGTTTCATCAATATCATAATTTCAGCCTGTCATAAATCCACTACTGAACATGGCCCTCATGTCATCCCTCAATGATTACCAAAAGGCTCGGTTCTGAGCCCTCTGCCTCTATAGACTTCCCGCAACACTGTACATTCCATCATGTGAGGAGTCGTCCTACACTGCGTTTACCTGTGCAAGGTTGTGAACCTTTGTTCCCCAGTAATTGCCACTTCTGCTTGCTGGTCCTTAAGGCAGTTCTACTTCGGATATCATCGTTACTGATTCGTTGACACAGATAAACATTATAAACAACAAACATGCATAGCACTTTCCAGAGAAACTGAGCAACTTTGAGCTGCCTCGTAAGGTCTGCAATGAAATTCCACGGGAATTTAATAAAGTTATCATGTTTCGTTATGATGTTAATTAGAAAATATGCAATTAATATCCAACAACACAAAGTAGCCAAAAAATCAGATAAGTTTTTGTTGCGGCGTGGTAAAACGGACAAACAACGAAAAAATTGACAGATATATTTTGACATTTATTATAATTAGTATTTGATTGGATACCAGTGCTCAATAGCGTCATCTGACGCAGTTTTCCTACTTTCCCCTGGGAAATTTATATTTTCCCGCAATAAATATCGCGTAGTAGCTTATATATTTATGTCTCGGTTACTCTATCTATCTCTGTGCAAAAATTTAGATATCTTCTCTTCTTCATTGCGGCGTAAAAGGAGTACAAACAAACAATAACACTTTCGTATATAGTTGGGAAGTTACAATTAGGAATGTCCGCATACTTTATGAGTAGATCAGTATAAGTTCAAATGTGTTCCCTCATTCCTCATTCTTGTTGCACTTAAAATTCGCCTTGCACGATATAGAAAAACGTGCTCCAATTCGATCGTCCAGTCACGTTACAGGCAATTTCTGAAGGGCTTAGCAGGCTTCATCATACATTGCTGTTTGGTTTATTTGCCCAGAAATCCAAAGAAATAGTTGTATTATAGACAAGGTGGAATAAAATGATTATGTTAATAAAATAAAATATTTTAGATATCGAGGTAAATAGCAATATTTAAGTAATAAAAAATTAATCAGAAGATGAATATCCATAAGAAGTAAAAAACATAAATATTTTTAGAGAACACAAAATTAACCACTGAGCTTCAGGGCGTTTTGGAAGGGTATATGTCCTTACAAAATTGCTGCGGAGTTTAGTTTCCAACGATATTATTCAGCGTCGCCTAACGAGCTTTTGTAAATTATTTTTGGCTTTAGTGTGGGCTTTAGGCTGACCCGTCTAAACGGGTTCTCGCCTTGTCGTGGTGGGCGAGCTTATTAACCGCGATTTCGTTACCTTCGGGCTCCGTTTTCCCTACAATCCCCGGCTGTGATGGGCGGCGAAGCACGAGGCATTTCACATTAGTTTTCACTGGTGAAAACTATTCTTCATTAGTTATTGAGGATGGATGTAGATGTCTATGAGCTCATATTTCATTCTTACTTGTATCATCATTATCACCTTGTGACGGTTTAAACGTACACCACGACATAGACCCTTCCTAGAATATGCTTGTAAAAATCGGAACGCATTTCATAGCGAAGGTCGTCACCGGTTGGGTAGCTTGGACCGTCCAGTATCCAGTACCATCGCATTGTTAAATAGCTAGCACAGTACTGCCCGTGAATGTGAAGTTTATATATAAGGCACGAAAAAGTTATCCATATATGGTTGGAAAATCTGAGACATACAGTAGAATGTGTCTCAGAGTTTTCAGGTTTAAATAAAAGATTCTCAACATCAGCATATTTTAGTTCACTGCTGAACCTCTTCAAGAAAGCCTCATCAGGCTGTCATACATTTCTTAGAGGGTTCATGCTACTCACCACGTGGGGCAGGCCGAAGGTGAGATGATGGTGAGTTTGTGTGGTGAGCGCAGCAACGTCAGCGTTAGTTCCGTAAATTTTAATGGATTTTCCACCATAAGTCGGTCGCCAGTGTATCGTTAGCAAGCAAAAAACATAGCACGAATAAAATGAAAAATTAATTAAACGCAAATCATTTCCAGCTGTTGACTTTTTAAATGATATTTAATATTAACCGCTGACCTTAATATGAGAAATTATTATGCTTCACAGATGGCTGCCTGCCACCAACATACCCCCAGTCCATGGGCACGTTTAAACTTTTTAAGCGTGATAAAATTATATATTTAATTTCCACAGTGTAGTAAGTTTCTGTAATATTATTTAAACAGACAGATTTTGATACAGTTTTCTCCTTTTTAAGGTCACTACGGTCGCGGGTTCGATTCCCGAACGATACAAGTATTTGACTGATCTGCAAATAATCAACTCGAGTCTGGTTGTTTGTCCATATACAATTTATATATGTAAACTGCCTGGGTCATATCCCACTGTAAGAGGCAGTTCTATAGAAGGCGCTGGCGACTGTTACACATTTATTAATGTGTAACATATTATATATTAATAAAACGCTACCTGAATAAGACTATCTTATGGCTAAACTAATAAGAAGTGGTAAGATAATTTCAATATCTTCCTTAAAGTATAATTACATTACAGTTTGACTTGTGAACGTGATTTTCACCGATCTAATTTGATACGAGTGTTTTGACCATGGCAATATCTCCTTTTCACATAAAGAAAGAGAAAATGTAGCAAACCCGAATATCGGTTCCTATACCCAAACGTTCTCTGTATGTAGAATCGAATACCATGAAATTAATTACTGCACCTGGGAGATAATTCGAGAAATCAAAGTAATATCCTTTGTTCGACCCCACTCCTCCTTAGTTTTTGGCTCCCTAATTTTAGTGTTTTAGCTCTAACTACTACACAAACTTACGTTCATCTAATAACCTATTACTACTAACAGCTCCAGTTTATTCCCTTCATCCTTTACCTATCCGTTCTTCTGTGAAACGTACTCTCCTTCGTAATCGTATTCGTAAATTTTTGTACTCACATAGCAACTAATATATTAACACACTTACTGCGTTTTATCTCTGGTCCACCCTTAAGTAGACTGGTAGAGAATACCTCAGGCATTAAGTCCACCTTTATACATAGCACTGCATATGAAGTTTGAATGAATGAATATGAAGTACCTATAGATTTTAGTAACATCCACATGCTAAAGTATGTAGATACAATTAAAAATCGTACCACATAAAACGCCTTAAATATGAAACTATGTATAAAATCAAAAAAAATTCCGAAGCGTAAATGAAAAAAAATGTAGATCACTGGAATTATATTATACTCCGAAGCGATAGGAGTGCATCGAACGACGATATTAAAAACGTGAAAGTATGTTCACATTTTATCGAAGATTTTTATCCGCTACAAATTGCATGACAAAATATATAAAGCGTTTATACTTGGTATTCGAAACCGGTTCGGATTTTGGTCACTATCATAATGTCATCTTTGTTATTGTAGATATTTATTTGATTGAAAAAATACATTAATCATGTAGGTATGTCATTTCTTCTCGTTAAAGGGATGGTTTGAAGACAGGAAAGAGAAAAAGAAAGCGCCAGCTGCTGTGCCCCATTACTTGTCTGTGGGATTTGGGTTTGGAAAATTGGGATAGATTTTCTGTTGTCTTCGCCTCATGGTTAGTTAGCAGTGTGCACCAAGTGCAGGTGAGTTTGGCATTTGGAGAAAAATAGTATTCTCTCTTACACTCCTTTAAATTTATACGTACTTGTTAGTGTAAAAAAGGTTGTAATATTTATTAGTAAGTTAGTAGGGGAAACTGGCGCCCTTATCTAAAGACATAGCAGTAATCTTATGAAGTCAATCGCACACTATCCCATGTACCCTTAATACCTCGAAACCGCTTATGGACTGTCCCAAAAAAAAAACAAATTACTTTGTAAGGACGTGACGGTTAGGAACTATTGAAAAATTAAATATGAAATATTGCTATATTATAAGGCGGGCGGTACACGTTGGGGTTCTATCAAGGTTTCTTAAGGGTATTCAATTGTAATGAATATTATTCTGCTATTTGTTTTCTATTATGAGCTCTTATAAGCCGCCACCACATACCATCTTTACATAAGTATCGAGATTTTATATTAAACCATATTTTGTACTTACTCCAGATATGCTTTATTTGAAAAATACATACAATATTTTGCGTCTGCATTATAATCATTCAAAATGAAATCTTTAGTTTACTTGATTCTGTTTGATCTTGAATCAAATATTAAAGCTTTAAGAATTATCCTCACTGTACAATATTTATTCTCGACATTCGTAGCACCAATGATCATATACGTAGCATTGTTTTATTTGATATGGTTTACAGAGTATAATTATAATCGAAACATTTAATAATCGTTTTCGTTCGTTCGAAAGAAAAAACTAATTGTCTTATTGTAATTTAATGGTATCGATTCAAAAATAAGAGGGCGTCAGTACTTTAAATAACCCTATTCAAAATCGAGCGTATTTTCCTAAGATTCAGATTATGAATAATAATATATTTATTCATACGCAATGGTGAACAGCTTGTTGTTTGCGAAACGAATAGTCTGCGATAAAAAAAATCATCATAAAAAAGCTGAGCTGACTCCTCTAGATAACAAAGGCTGTATACTTCGTTAGGTACTTATCGATGTGTGTAAATTTACATTGTTAATAATTTCACACGGCCTTATCTTCGGAATTTGAAGTGATATTTTTATTTTATAACAAAGGTTAATAAGATACCTGATTTTTTTATCTATTTCATTCTTTTCAGTAATAATTAAACAACATACACGTATAAACGTTAATAATCAATAATTCATACGGGTTCAATGTTACTTTGCAAAAATTACATGCCACAAAATTTGTTAACGATAGAGATTTTCACATTTTAGTTATTCCTTAACGTATCGTAACTAAAGAATTTATATTAGTACATCAGGTCATGAGTTAAGGTGATAAGGCTGCTTTAATTATAAATGGGCTTATCATTGCATTTGTGTAAAATTACTAAAACTTGACGTATCTCAGTAAGATGTGACACATTTCAACCGTTTCAATTACATTAGCGTTGACTAATTAACTTGAGTGAATGCTAGCAACCAATTTACTACTTGGAGATAGGGAAAGGTAACATCATTTCATTAGTAAAAGAGTTAAGATATTTCTTAACTAACATAGCTTCTAATTTTAAATTATTTTATTAAAGTCATTTAAAAGAAAAAAAGAGAGAAAGAGTGGAAGATAATAATAATTTCAATTATAACAGAATATAAAGATAGAATTTAAAAATAAAACAATGTTAAGAAAAAGGATTAGTAATTTATGTATGAACTTGCGATTCGGAATATTCTGTCACCATCACAGATTCACTAAAAATTTTTGTAGACCAGATGTTTCATCTGTGTGTTTTTAACTTCTAACTACCTCTTTTTGTAACAATTATGAATAAACTACAATTAATTAAATAAATATAAATCGAGGAAGTTTCAGTTCTAACATTTGTCTCCGTACAAAAATCTTTTCTAGTCGACGTCCGTAATTTTGAATCACGTTTTCTTTTGAACGGCCTTATCTAAGTCAGTGCACTTAAGTTCAAGTATGCTACGCTTGCAATCTAGAATATAACGTAAGTTTCTATCCCCTTTATTTAAAAAAGCAAATTCTTCTTTGGACGACGAAACTCATTTTATTTCTTTCAATTACGAGTTTTACTTTTCAATGAAACTTATAATATTCAAGATTTTCTCTTCAATCTCTCTACAAACAGAAGCTTCTTCCTAGACCTCAACGGCTATTAAGTAAGTTAGCTTTGTTGTTGAAGTTAGGTGAATTGATTATTTGTATTTATTACTCAATAATTAGTTTAAAATTCTTCTAGGAAAATCTTATATAAGAAATGAAACAAGATTAAAACATTTTGAAGTATTTTAGTGATGTAAAATATTAAGTTATTGAACGATATAAGTAAGAAGCACTTAATTTAGACGTTAAAATCAAGATCATATTTAATAAAATCTGAAATTATAGTAACAATAAATTTATTTTACTCAGGCATTTCTCCGTTTTATGAACGTGTTTATAAAATGGGAAATTAATTAAAACTAGACGGAGAATTTAATTTCTGTAAGTATAATTTCTTTTTCGAACACGGGAATGTATATTTACACATTACTTTCCGAAGTTTGTGATAACTTATTTTTTTCAATGAATTTAGATATAATCAATGAATTTAATATTCCACGGTTCGTCTTCATGCATCACTCATTAATTACGATACAGTATATGAGATTCGAAGACTGTCAAATACGTAAAAATTTACAAAACCGTCATAATTATTAGCTTAAAATCAGACCGCTCTGACATAGTTCTTTTCGAAACATTGCTTAATAGACGAAATTGCGAATACAGTACCAGTTCTTAACTCAGATGCTGTACACAGTTTAGAATTTTCAGGTATTCTACAGATTAGCCATCGTTGGTTCGGTGGCCTTTACAGCTTCGGCGGAAGAGACACGGGAGCAGAAGGCCCGCAATTAAGTGTCGTATTTCTGATATTAACTCTGTAATATGTCACAAACAGCAAAATTTTGTATAATTACTTCACAAGAAGTTTTCGTCGTCCACTTTCACGACATCATAGGATCAGATCTGGTGATGGATTTTCTGTTTAATTTAATGTCTACGACGTTTAAGGATTTTTTATTTCATTTAATATTAAAAAAAAAATGCTCAAAAAAAATGTGTGTTTTATGTTAGACTTGATTTCACAGTTCCTAATCTATGGAAGTAATCCTATTAGGCAGATTGAATGCAAATGAAATCAACCTTACGAATCGATATCATCACGTACTAGGTTTCTTTTATTTATTTGTAAATCGAAGGCTTTATTCTGAGTATAGAGAAGAAAGGAACATATTCGGATGCCACATGGCGATTTAATTCTTAAATTCAAAATCTTTTTTAGCTTATTTATTATAGATTTTTTTGAGCATATTTAATCTGTACGAGTATACCTTATGACATAAAAATAGAGCAAAGCTGTATAGCGGAGATAGTTAGTCGTGAAACAAGGCGTGAAATTAATGGATGTCCCGTCGCTCCGCACATGGGGTCTCTAAAGCGATTTGCAACTATCCCGCAGCTGCTTCCATTGAGTGATTATCGAATAAAAGAGAAAAAACATAATAATAACCGTTAGGTCTAAATTAACAACTTACACGCATTAAAAGATGTTTGACATTTATGCTCCATGATTTCACCTGCACAACAATCAGTCAATCTTGGGCAACCGATCTCCTCCGTACCCACCAAGAACATCTTTCGAGAAAAGTCATAAATGCTTTAATTGACTCTTCCTTCACCCCTCCGACCACAGGGATGAGCATACAACATAGTGCCCTCTGCTAATTGGAGGGACACGTCAATGAAACCCTCTCTGGTGAGAGAGAGAGAGAGAGAAAGGGTTGGTGATAATAATAATTAATAGATTGTAGTTATTATAAATGGGGTGTAAAAGCGAATACGCCATCTTTTATTTGACGAATCAATCTAACGTGCAGGAGAGGTTGGCATTTGAAAACATGGATGGCATTTCCTTACACAACTTTCACCACATTTTGTAATAACTATATTCTAATATTTATAATCATCATAAAGCAATTCCAAAAGGAATTTATAAATTTATGAGTTTTATTTTCTTCGACGTAAGAATGACAGTCCTTTTCTCAATTCACAATTTTTATCATTTTTTTTCCAATCAACCACCGTTTCGAAATGAGGTTCCTGAGACGGAGACGGAACAGACGAAAGTAACTCCGTAGGTAACACGTCTTTGTAATTTTTCTTTTCAATAATTGTCATAAGACAAAAGTCATCCTCCCATAGGCAACTGAAACCAAGTTACAAGATTCGAGTGACTCACAAATTTAAGCACAAGTGCACTGCATAATCGAGCAGACCAGCCACCACAAGCAGCACCTGTTCACCAGTATGTGGCAGCCATCGCCCTCCTCAACCATATTAAAAGGAGATGAAAGACCCGCCACACGATGACCACGGCACAAGCAGAGGCCTTAAAGCGAGCATTACATACTCAATTATACCCGCGAGTGGTCCTGGCCGCCGGTGACAAGAGGGATGGTTCTTTTCTCGCTCAGAGGTTAAGTTTAACAATTCAAATGAAGCCAGCGTCCTTGATACCATACCCTCATAATAATTTCAACTATTACGTTGTTGTAATGTCTATCCAAGAGTCTATACTTTGTATATGACTTTACCGACATTTAGCAATTGTTAAAAATTCCAACACTTTATCGACTGATACCCGTAAGCAGCGTAAGAATCTGCCACTCCCAAATTCAGAAGTGGAACAAATTCATAAATGTACATAAACAAAAAAATGGAAGATAAGAAATATATTCTTTGTAGCTTTATGAAATGTTTACTGCAGAGGAGCGCCCATTTATATCATGTTTTCCAAATATACGACAACATTTTGTTTTGAATTATTAAATTCTGTACGGCTATAATATTTTAGACACATGTAAGAAAATTTTTATTTATTTAATAATTTTTTCAATAACTATTTCATAAATAAATTTTTTTTTTCTTCAAATACGTCCAAGATTTTTTCTCCACTTTACATCAACAAAATCTTCCTCGCTTATAGAACGTCTAAGATTCAAAGTTCAAACGTGTTGTTAAAGCTTTTTTATAAATTTTGTTCTGATTAGTACAAACAATTCTTCGTCACCATTCTTCGAATCCAGGTCACTGGATTCCCCTGCCCAATGTCGACTACGGTGACAACTTCCGACTACAATCGGAGTTGTCAACTGCGCAGGATAGTAGACAGACTGTAGTTATAGTGGCGTAAGTTTAAACAGATGTGCGCTATGAATGATAATAGAATTAATAAAAAATAACAATTTGAATTGACGTTAAACTAGAATGTTGTTCTCAAGAGAAAACTTGAATATTAAGTTATTTTCGTAAATCTCATTAATAACTGACAGGAGATAGGCAGTATGAGCAGTTGGTGGTTGTACCATCTAAACTATTCAACAAATCGAATTTATTATTTCGGAATGGAACCTCTAGGTTTGAAGCAGCATTAGAAAAATGGCCTTTTTGTTTTATTGTATTCATCGTTGTAAAAATTTGATCAATTAAACAGCACTATGACAACAAAAACAATTTTAAATTTTCACTAACAAGCATCCGAATAATTTAATGGAAATGAGACTTAAGTAATGAAATGGAAGTAGAATATAAGTTAATCCGTTTAACATTGTTACACAAATATGTTTAATGGCCTTGACCTATCACAAGTCCACTGCTAAACATAAACTACCCCCGATCCAAAAGATTGTCACAAAGAACGGTACTGAACCACCTGCATCCATCGACTTCCCGCAACATTGTGCTGTTCTTCACTCCATCTTGTGGGGGGTCGTCCCACACTGCGTTAGCCTGTACGTGACTGTCACTCAGTTCTGCTCACAGTTCTGCGAGCTTTGTAGCCAGATTAGCTTGCTGATACTAATGGTTCTATCCTTGCTCTGCTGTGGATATCGTCGTTGCAGGTGACAAATGGATAAAAATTGTTCGTGGTCTGTGTGTTTGTCTGTAACGCTTCCACGACTTAGAAGAAAATACTACAGCGGAAAAAACATCAAAAAAATACGACATCGCGGCTATTAAAATTACTTTGCTTATTTAAATGCAATATAAATTGAACACCAACCTACAAGTGTTTAAAAACATTTTTTTAATGCACATTTATTACCTTACTTGATTTCTATACATAAACTATTAAAGACCGTTCTATTATGTTTCTGCCGCCCAAATACGTATAAGGGTAACAGTAACAAACGCTTTTATAACCTCGTGATTTATTGTTTTGAATATATAAAAGCTTTTAAGTAAATTGAATTTTCTGATAATCAACCTTCGGTTGCTCGAGAGTTCGGAGTTAACTTGTTGATAGGTGTTTCGTTATATTGCTAGAAAATTGTTTTCGTTCAACAAGTAACAATACATCATCATCATCATCATTTCAGCCTATTAGAAGTCCACTGCTGAACATAGGCCTCCCCCAAAGATTGCCACGAAGCTCGGTCCTGAGCCACCTGCATCCATCGACTTCCCGCAACACTGCGCAGGTCATCACTCCAAAAAGGTTCTCGAGTGGCAGCCACGTACAGGCAAACGCAGTGTAGGACGACCCCCCCCACAAATAACAATTATTTTCATATAATACATTAATTAAGAAATAATACCTCATGAGGTGTTGCAACAAAAGAAAGAAGAAAACTACCAGAAGCTAAGAGAAAAAAAAAAAAATTAATGTAAAGTCAGTCAAGTATTTTTCACATCCATGACGTGACGTAACCGTGTCTTGGATAAACGTAACAATGCTAAAAATTCGAAATCATTAGGGAATTTCGAAGCGGATATAGTCCTGGGAGATTTGTGACTTATTTCACTTATTCGACTTTAAAGATTAGACGAGATAAGGAAACCCTCAGTATTAGATGTGATGGCAGATACCCTTTCCCCGCTATAACACAGTACTGTTAAGGTAATTTCTGATAATAGTTTTTTTTTCTTCCTTGTTATATGCTTAAGTCGCACGGTACCTCAGTAACTATGATTCAACTATATGTATATAACTGAAGATCGTAGCCAACGTAACAGAGGGCCAAGTGGCGGCTTTTACTGCTGCTCAATTGGGCTATCTCAAACGGGTTCGTACCACCGCCTCGCAGTATACCGGCTTGAAGTAGAGGCAGCTTGTACTTCTGCGTTTCGTTCGTGTGAGTGAGGTAACCGGTGGCTTACCCCCCGTTCCCTATCCCCCTCCTCATCCTACCTCCCATCTCCCAAATACCCTTAAAGGCCGGCAACGCACCTGCAGCACCTCTGGTGTTGCAGATGTACGTGGGCGACGGTTGCTACTTACCACTAAGTGAATCGCATGCTCGTTTGCCGCCTTACCCATAAAAATACAACTGGAATTGCATTGGTTATTGTAACCATTTCGACGCCTATCTAATAAGTTAAAAAAAGTCGATTCACTTTTTAAACCACCCCGTCAATGTCTTAAATAAGATCAAGGGTGAGGTTTTATATCGGAATTATCATATATATTAGGATTGACATAGTAGGAAAGCTTTTAATAAAATATTTTCTTTTGGCCGCTGAAGAGTTATCGATTTAACTTACGCAGAAGGATTAATGCGAAGGGTAAAAGTGTACTAACATCTTATCATTTAATTTTTAATTTCTATAAATAAAAATATTCAAATAATATCAACTTGTACTACAATATGCCATTGCTAGTCAAATATAAAGTCACATAACTAAACGTGTGGTAATGATGCTTTATCATAATAATAGTCTAAAACTACAGTATTACTAATTAGTTGCTGTAACTGACTTTTGCGCCATCTGTCGCACCCCAGTCGAAGCCAATACTTGTACGACAGACAAGTAATTAGTTTTCGAATCTGGTTACGTTTGACCTCTGGATCTTATCGCATAAGTGTAACGTCGGATATTGGAAGGCTAAGCAGAGCGAGTGCCTCTGTACTTGCGCATGCTATTTGCTGTGACAATAACTGCCGGTAATATTCGGAAGTTATCACCGTGGCCAAAATCGGTCAGGCTGACAGTAACTACGAGTACATATAATATTTAATAGTATACAAATATACATACAATGGCAGAGATATCGCATTTTCCTTGTTCAAGAAATCTGGAGCAAACCCAATGTTTCTTTTTCTTTGTACTAACATGTACTTACTTAATGTACTCGTACCTTAATATATACTTGCGATTGTTGTCACTTGTTGAAACTTCATCAAATTGAGTATAATTATCTCCATGAGAGATCATTATTATTAAATACCCTGAATATGCGGCAAGGTGAAACCCATCTGCTCATAACTTATATAAATAAATAAAATGTTTTGAAACTAGTACTTATGATAATTATCAGCCTGAAATTGAACCGAGGATCGATTAAGTAATAAATAGTGTCACGTGGTTGTGGATTCGTGATGATACTTCGTTATGTCGGTTAAGTTAAGTTAGATTCTGCTCACAGATGAGCTTCAGGATGGGACCCCTCCGAAGTACCGATACGCTCGTACCAGTAATGCTTCGACTGCACACTGGTCTGTGGACTTAGAATTCGGCGTAGTCGTTTTGCAGTCTCGTTGGTAGCCAGCAGGGTGTACGCTTGCAGGTGTCGATGATATTTGACGAAAAAGTTGGTATGTTCTCTTTTACGTTGTAGATTACTAATTCCTAATTAAATTTACATTGAACATTACTCATTTGAACGTGAGCTTCAAAGTAACAAGCGTATCGTAATAAAATATAACTTTGAAATTTTATTTTGTATACAAAGATGAAAGGAGCTGTATTTTGAATATGTTTTATGTGAAAATGGATTTCAAAGGTCTACTTTGTGTTAAAATATTTTTATTCGGTTTAATTAGTATCAATGCCATATCGTTTACGAATTAATTTATATTTTCTTGTTAAATTTACATAAAAATCATAACGCTGAAATCAGAAAATCTATTACGTCTTAAATTTTACATAGTTGTTGTAATATCCCTGTTATTTTATTTGAGAATCATGGTCTACTTTAATTTTGCATATTTTAATTTCAAAGAAACTTGGAATAATATGCTTCGTGTTGGATTAAATTTTATTTATTACAGTGTCTCAAGCTAGCACCCAGCCATTTTATCTTTTGAAATTAGGATGTGTTTTTATTTCAAAAGCATCGCAAATCATCCTCATCATCATGGCAGAAATCGTAGTTCTTTTGCGAGGATTTGTGGTCTATCAAATCTCATGCAATGGTAGGGGGCGATCGATAACGTGATCATAGACTGCAGACTTCTTAATGCGTCACATCAGCTATGTATTGTTTCACGTCGGTACTAACAGATGTTAGAGAGACCACAATTCATAATGAAGCTTGTACAACCCTGCATCTTGAACAGAGATATTGCACTTGATAGATGGTAAAAATTTAATTAACTTTTACGCCGGTTTGAAAAAGTTTTTATGTAAACCCTCTTCACTTACACTTATGAAATTTGTACAGCGTGAATATAATTATTACTAGAAATATACATATTTTCCATAAAACATTTCCCTTTTTTACTGAACTGTATGTCAGATCCTATTAAATTGCGTAGCATAGCAATCTCTTCGATCAACTCTATCCAGTCGCTTTTGATTTCAATCGCTAAGCAATATCCGGCTTGTTGAACGCTATTTCTTCAAAGTGTTCGGGTTCATCTCAACATCGTTTTAAATACGTATGCAATAGGATCAGAGCTTCTAGAAAAATAATAATTTTAGCCAATTTTCGGCGCCGAAACAAAATTTGTCACTAAAATTTCAACTTGGCGAACAAAATACTTTTCGTTGAGTTATTACTGATCAACTAAAACAGTAAAAGAGTTATCCCTTAAAATCTTAAAGGCGGTAAACAGAGTAATGACTATCTTCAAAGCTTTCAAACTGGTGATGTGCAACAACGTCTATGGTGTAAAGTATATCGTATTACTGTGAAGCTCTCTATTCCATTGTGATACTTAATAGGTCATCTCAATCAGATATATATGAGGACTACCTGGATCTGGGTTCAGCCAATTCGGATGGTTATTCAGCCATCATTCGGACGCCAGAGTCTCGTTTGTTCGCTAGCAAAGTGCAATCTGTGATAGTATAGTCCCCCACTCAAACAGTAATGTAGTATAACGCTCCCAAGCCTATCCCAAATCTATATTTTTAAAACGTATTTAAAAAAATACAAAAACAGAGTTTACCTACGCTATTTCTTGTGCCACTTTCTTCTCCGCGAGAGGAACTTCATTACTAAACGATGGTAGATTTTAATTTAAAATGACGTTCGACAAGTGAAATGTATGTTTTTTACGTTAAATAAATTATTTTATTTGATTTGAATTGCTATAATTCGCATCACATTCAAACTTTCTCCATTTGCTGATATAATGAGGTATTCTTAATCCCCAGTGTTAACTATACATCAGCATTTAGATTCTTATGAGGTTGATGCATTTGTCTATGGGCCACAAATGGTGTCATTTTTCGAAAATATCGTACCGTGTATTTTAAACGTGGTTTCATTTATCCATGCCTTGGTTACCAACAAACGAAACCATGTATCGGATGTGAAAAATTACACAGAATGATTTTATCGAAGTACGACTTTCATATGGAATTTATTTGTGAAATATTTTAAGGCTTATCGGAGACCGCCGCAGGTGGTTTTATTAAAAGTAGGCACATTGCACAAAAATAAAAAAAATATTTTCATTTTAAATGTTATTATTTAGGCTTTAATCATTTAATCTATTCATTTGCTTTCATTTTTCGCTTTCGCTGAGTGCTCCCGTTATTTCTAATGAGTTTTCGTGTCTCACGTCACCGTTCTAGGTCAAAATAAAACAATGTGAAACAACACTATGAAAACTAGATTCCTCCTATGATGTGCAATTATTTTCATATTTTTTTTTTGGGTTTGGGGTGAAAAACTTGCAGAAAGTTCCCGTGATGGTAAGTGGCAGCATATGGACACCTGAAAATGTGCTGTCATCCCTGAGGAATAAGATGGAATGGACTCACATTCCGTAATTATACTGGCTCTCTATACGTTTAAAACTGGAACACAACAATAATTCCTACCCAGACGACTCGTGGATAGCGAAAGACCAAATACATATCGAAGTGTAATAAAAAAAATTGAGATGATTGTAACAAAAATGTATTCATGAAAAGAATACTGTATTATCTAGCGAAGGAGTAGTCTGGAAGACAAAGGTATAATTTGCCTTGCACATTTGTATTTGAGGATCAAATTGTAATCAAGCTTTGCTTACACCGCACTGTTATATTTGCGAAGGTTATCAAATCAAATTTTATTTGATGGGGAAATTCTTGATTATTTAATACCTGGCTTTCTTTCGTACTTCGCTGTCGGACCAACTGTGTTGGCCATCAGTCCTCACAAAGGGGTTCCGATCGCAACCAAGGTAGTAGAGCTGCCTCAGCATCCTCTTGCTATCAAGGTATCTTTATACCACTAGGAGACATCATCCGCCCTTAGGTCACTTCACTGGGCATTCGAAGACCCCATTCTTGTGGCGACTCCATAGGCAGGCAGGCAGGTCCTGGTGTATATTTACTCACAAGAGCTACGGAAGATTGGGAGAGAGGCATATCGCAATATCAATAATACTTTTCTCCTGCTACTCTACTTCGGTTAGGACTGAGGACACGAAAACCAGCTCCACACTCTGTAGTCCACCAACTAGGATTCAGAGTGGCCATCCTAGCAGTGAACCATTTAAAGGCTGATAGAGAAGAACGGTCTTCTCCTCTGTGCCGTCTGGTAACGGCGTAAGAATCTGCCACTACCTTATTGCCCGTGGGTACCGTAAGATGTATCTGGACCAATACAGTTACGGAGCATGGCAATTGTAGCAAACCCTAATTATGGGAGAAGCTTATGTACGACAGTGGACTATTTACACACGATTAAGGTAAAAGAATAAGATATTTTCGAAAACTTACAACCGACGTACCATCTAAACATTAGAAGTGAGATTAAATTCAATTTATGTGATAACCCGATGATTGTTACAATATACAGAATCAAGCTGAACCGTAATCACTATCGTACCTCATTGTCACGTTGGAAGCTTATCAACATTATTAATTACACACTGTTCACCGCGCCAAGCGCTATCAGATGCTGTTCTATACCTAAGTGAAAACAAATTTCGAAATTAAAGAGTTAATTGCGGTGTAATTGTTTTAAATAGACCGTTAGATTATTTATGTTCTATTTAAGTTAATAAATTACTACAAAATCTTCTAAAAAATAAATTAAGGTGACAGAATTTGGCCCTAAAATATTGATAGCATTTTACTAGCATATTATTTTATAAATGCTATCCAGAAGTGTTAACTTGACCGAACCCAAATCCCAAATACTAGTGACGGGGAGCAGCATCACTTGTTCATGGTTGGTACATGCACTCACCAACCCACGTTCTGAGAATAAGCATACTTCCAAGAAACATATCTCTTATTTTACTGAGGTTTTGTCGAAGCGGCTTATATTCAGCAATTAACTAAATTTGGCTGATGTAATAGCAGATGCGTGGGAAGTTCTACTGTGATTATTTTTGGTTGTTTCTGATAAATGTGCAATTGTTAAAAAAAATATGTAATATACTATTAGAAGGTTATTACTACATTAGATACATAAATTTGAGACACATTTTATTGTGTGTTTATAACAAAGCATAGAACAACAGCGAAATTATATTTAATGTTTTGTAATACTTTGAGTTACTCGTACATCCCGTCCTGTGGGTATCGTAAAAGGGGAATAATGGAATATGTAACAAACCAGAAGATTGGCAGTAGAATCGTAATAAACTCAAAATATACTACCGTGTATATGAGATGACACATATATATATATATATATATATATATATACTGTATACTATCTTTTTCTTCAGTTGCCGACCTGACCAATTTTTTGTATTATGGGTAAGGAGACTCATTAAGACTGTGATTATCGACGCCAACCTACTCGTATATCTGCAACACCGGAGCTGTGTATTGATGGCCTTTAAGGATATTTGGATCCATAAGGAAGGAGGCTTGATAGAAGAATAAGTGGAGGGAAAGAGAAGGGGCCTCACCGAACGAAACCGGTCGGTACCTCTCCTAGGCCGTGGTACTAACCTAGTCGAGCCAGCACATTTGAGCAGCTGCTAAAGCCACCGCTTGGCTGCGTACAAAATCACCTGTATGCGTTGCGTGTTGCTAATTAACAAGCAAAACTCTGGCGGGCAAATGACTGCCGAAAATCATTTCGAATTTACCAGACCCAAAGACCACTGACTATTTATAAGGAATTGCATCAGAGGCGCAAGGATGCCAGCACTGCATTGCCCAGCGTGGTAAGTATGGGCAAACTTATAAAGACTATAAAAACTAGGCTATTAGTCACGTGACGTAGAACGATAACTAGAGCGTGTGACGTCAATCAAAATCCATCCGTTGCCTACATTCACTTTAAAAAAAACAAATCTCCGTTACTGAAACCGTCAAGAGCGAATGAATGCGCCAGACAAGCTTAACGAATGTTCTGGCATGTCGCACTTTTTCAACATTGTAATGCTCAAATTGTCTAAATGATTAACGGTCAAGTGTTACTTGCCATTTGAGAAATCCCGTCTCGCACATATCCGACTTTCTTTTATCTCCTTGTAAAATACTAGACAAGAAACTCGTGTTAACTCATTAGTGAAGGAGAATCCAGATTCCATTGTTAAAGGAGTGAATGGTCAGATAAAGTTACCTCGTCAGAGCCTAGTAGTGGAGTCGATTATTCTCGGATTCTTTTCATAATTCCTGGATTAGGTCAAATTATTAAAAAATAATTGCGTTCTTTGGTTCAATAGTTGATCAGATATTTACAAAATGAACTTTCTTGTATGTCTTATGAAACGAGTGTCAACCGAGACCATAAGACAGACCGAGGTCTCGAGTTTCCACACTAAAAATGTCACTGAAGTGGATACTAATGGGGAAGCCCACTTAGGCGTCTTTGAAAACCGCTCCGCGACGTGACTAGCCAACTAAATTGGACATGACATTTTTCTCCCTTCTAAATCGAGTACCAGATGAACAATGAATAGAAAATAATGTATCTTAATTAGATAAAAGTTAGCTAGATAGAATAAATTTATTGTCAACAAAATCAATTGATAACTTAATATTTTTATGCTTATGAAACTTTTTAACAAGGTCCAGGCTCTGCCTAGGTCTGACCTGCAGACACTCCTTCTGATGGTAGGTGGCTACCTACCATCAGATGGAGTGTAAGCTCGTTTTTCCCATGATCCAATTAAAAAACTGAACTAGTGACGACCGCCTGGCAGAATGATTACGTGACGTACCTGACCCAAGAGCCATGGGTACTGGGTTCGAATCCCAGCTCGAGTCAATACTTCTGCAGCACACATATTATTACTGAGGTGGAATAGGCCTCCGGTCGCCTCGCTCATCGAACTTATACGCCGGTATACTGCGTGGGCGTGATACTATACCGGTCGAGACGGCCCATTCGAGTAGCAGCAAAAGCCGCCGTATGACGGCACCCGGCACTACTAGCATAGTTTAAAAGTTACCACTGAATTAGTAAGTATAATTAAAGGCATAAATTATAAATTCTAAATTTCTTTTCGAGTACACTTTCGATGACAATTCCAGTTCTCCAAGCAGTAATGTAACTTTTGACATTTACAGAGAAAAACGATTTGGTAACCGTCTTTGGAAATGAGTTTATTAAGTATTTTGAATCATACATTTATATTGAATTGAAACATTATTTGTTGTAAAACCTCTTTTTCTTCTTCTCCCCATAAGCAACCGGTAAAACCAGCAGCTTTAAAGTAAATACAAACACAGCTTTGACAAGTACAAACTTAAACAAAATATCACTCACGAACGTTAACTTAACAAGGTGGTCAGATGACCAGAATTTTTTTTAGTAGTCTCAACCTTCTTTTTACAAACGCTTATTTGGAATAAAACGTGACTAGTGGTGAGCCTGTCACCGTCTTAGTATTCGTCGGAATTTATAAAAAATCCAATTAAACGCGATAAAATCCTTTAATAATAGTTTCATTTCAAATTCATTACTATGTTATAAGTAATTGAATCCACTCTACATATCTGACGACAAGTAGATAAACCGGATCCTTGCCATTACCGGTTTACGTAATAGCTACGGATGTTAATTCGATCTTACTTTATGTGAAAGTTCGTTTGTTTGGATATATGTCGCTTGATCACAACTAAAGAACTAACCGGAGAAGTAAGTTATATCACAGAATAGTTTGATCTCGTTTGTATGTAAAAATACTATGCATAGAACACTAGGAACAAAGGGAAAATTATGTCCAACAGTGAAAAGATAACTATTACTTCATTGTTGATGTTTAATTTTTTAATAGAAAATGGATAATCGCAACCGGGTAGGTAGGGCAGTTGGGAAACTATTGACTTTTTATACAAGTTGTAAGTAAACGATATTTTACTAGGTGTCAGCAGTGCAACCAGTGGTGTGTTCCTGTTTGAAGGGTATACTGTGCTTGTATAATTACGGTCTATAGGTACGCTATCAGTTAGTCCTCATAGTTGACGCACCTGTAGGGGCAGGGAGGGTTGTACTCTTCTTCACTTCGAACTAGATAATTATTATTTTGCATGGAGAATTGTGCAGAGTAATATTTTTATGACATTTGTGTTTTGATTTATTCGATAGTTCGTAGTTATTGCTAATTTATGAACTCAACTACCGATTTTGAGTTTTATTATTATACGAATTATAATAAGAAACAAATACACAGTTCAGTCGACGGTAAGTGGTTGTTGTAAGCCTATACCTAATCATGATACAGACGCGATCTCAAAGCCGAGGATTAAAATGGAATGTCTCGTTATCAGTAAATAAATTTCCGGTGCAATCATTCACCATACGAAACACAAAAGCGTTGTGTTGGTATTCTGTGAGGTTGTGTTTCTTTTCTAAAATCTAACGACCCATTCGTTCTGCAGCTTGGCTCTGCCTCAATAGAAACTCCACAACTTAATTTTTTAACGTGGAAAAAAATATAATAAGTGTTAATCTCTATATCAATATATTATTTTATTCACATATAGCCCGTAGAGACCATTGTACGTCTGCTCTAGGAGAAATTATTAGTAAAGAGTATCCGTATCACGAAAATATCTGCTTTGGGGGAGTAATAACATGAACATGAGACAGAGTTACGATAAAATAAATATATCTTTATTATTTTCATCGTACAAATGAGTTACCGGATTCGGAGTCACCTCTGCAAATTAGGTGGCCCTTTGAACATTAACCTTGTATAGGGGTATATTGTCATAGCGCCTTTAAAGAGGCACCATGTATATGTATACAGTATTATATATTTATTATATATTGTAGATAATATACAGTATAGCATTGTTGCATTTATGAGCAACAAAAGTTAAATTTACTTATTTTCTTACCTCATTGTCCAACTTCAGACGGTAAGAAGGAACTCCAGGAATCGGAGCTATAGCCTGTCGACTGATTCTGATATTAGAGATCTTGCCAGCTACCAGTGAGGGCAGTGTAGTGGGTATGTGAGGGCGTTATGTCTTTCATCAGCCTGTACATCCTTTGTCCCTTAAGAGAGGTTAATGAGCGCATGGCTGCTCCGCTACGCTCTCTTTGGAGAAAGCGCATCCTGACTCGGTTTGCTTCAACTCTGTAACGGTCGTATACTACAGTGACTGTATTTTTTTTCACTCAACAATTGCCTGAGAAAAACGGCGATCACTTGTTATCATAACTTGCTTAGAGGAGTTTCTGACGGCGGTTTTTAAATGAGAGGGGAGATGGTCAACGACGGTTTATTGTCTGGCAGTCTTCATCGTGTGTATATTATCTGGGATGTTTACTAGGTGCGGACGGTTCGGAGTCTCGAGATATTTCCCGAGCTTACGCCAGTACGTAATTTTTTTAGTCACAGTGGCGTTGGACTGTCTTAGTCAACATAATGGCCCAGCGATGGTCCGTAAATTTAATTAACGTTGAACTTCAATGTAGCGCAAACACTATGGCACCGAGTGCACGGGTTTGAATTTGCATAATATTCATTTAGATTTTTTTTTCTTTAATTACAAACATTATATTTATCGCAACTTAACCGCTGCATGTTATTTTAGTTTTATTACAGATCCATAGATTCTGTAATAAGGAACAATTTTAATATGTACTTACTTTTTCGTATCTAAGAGACATATTTTATTGTATCATTTCGCATTTAAGTTAAAAAGATTTTATTTGAATTTTCAACACACAACAATTTTCATAACGAAAATTGTATATGTTGTACGTGTACATTAAAACCAATGGGAGAAACCATAAGACATTCTACAGATACTTCGAAATATAATGGGTGTTTAATGACGTAATAACATATATTACATTCATGAAAATCCGCAGCGTGCCATTTATGTTCCATTTAATGTGTGTAGTGATAATATGCCGGAATCCCTACGATGTTTAGAGCAATTGTATTAAGTTGGTCTTTATAATTTTATTTAGCCCTTTCTTTTATGGGAACAGGAGCAAACGATCTAGTGGCTTACCTGATGGTGAGCGATTACCAACGCCCACGTAGATCTGCAATACTAGAGGAGCAGTTTCACTCACCGAACGAAACACAGAAGCACAAGATGCCTCTACTTTACGCCGGTATTCTGCGAGGACGTGGCATTACTCCGGTCGAGCAGCAACAAAAGCCGTCGCTTTGCTCTTCCAGGAGAACATATAATTCTTAACAAAAAACGCAGTCAAGTTTGATGACAGAAGCAGTCAGTCAGCACCTTTTTAAAAGTAAGTTACAACGTTACACTTTTCTAATAAAACGCGTACTTATAGTGTAGACAGCTTCGACAAGTAGCGTAATAAACTCGTGAGATCCCGATGTGTTTTAATGTATGTAGAGAAAAGTATTTTCACGTTCTATTGTTTACAACCGCGTTGCTCAGTGCTTAGCGTGTACTAGTTGAGTCTACGCGAATTGTGCTTTAGCAACTACTTTCTTACATATATATATATTCATGCCTTGTTCCCAGCGGGGTAGACAGAGATCCTTTCACTTGCTACGGTCCTGACATACGTCTTTCGCTTCTTTCACTTTCATCAATCTTCGCATGCATGCTTGTTGGTTTAGAGTACTCTTGATCTGGCTTTTTTCCAGAACGTCTCCGATTTGATCGTGAAATGTTCGCCTAGGTCTTCCTCTCCCGACTCTACCATTTACACTCGCCGCATAAATTTGTTTCGTCAACCTACATTCATTCATCCTCTCCACGTGTCCAAACCAGCTCAGCATCCCTTTCTCAATTCATGTCACTACATCGTCTTTCACGCCACAACGCTCTCTGATCACATTATTTTGAATCCTGTCAGTTATCTTAACATCAATCATACTTCTTAACGCTTTCATTTCTACTGCATTTATCCTGCTTTCATGCCTCTTCTGCCATACCCAGCTCATATAATATTAATACTTTCTTAACGACGAAATTAAATAGTTAATGCCTCCCACCCTCTCCTCCAGCAATAATTGCACAGAGCGAGATTTTTGATCCACGCCTGAGTGCAGTATGTGCACGTAATCTATAACTGTAGAAACTTGATGGTGAGAAACGCGGGAGCTTATATCTCTAAAGAAACTTAAGTAACGACTTTTCTTTCGAACATTTTTGTTTTGTTTTCAAAAAATCAACAAAAAAAAACCTTCAACGAACTTCATTTCTTAATGTCTGTAAGAAACGGAAGTTCTCTCTAAAATGCATTAAAATGATGAAAATTTCAATGTTCTACAAAACTTGTAAGAAAATATTAATAACAGCATTGATTTCTTGGTCTTCTTCCACAACTTATGTAAGTCCACAGGAGGACTATGTTCACAGTAAGTGAATGCACTTGCCCTGCATAATCTTTAACTCTAATCTGTGGGATTTGGGTTTAGCGTTTTTGGATAGATGTTCCACCGTAATTCGTTTTCTTGAGCCTGGTCTGTTATGAACAGCACGTGGAAGGGAAATTATAATTGAAAAAAGCGCATATATATGCTATTGAGCCGTGGTAGCCCAATGATCAGGGCGCGCGGATTAGTTTCATAGAGCGCGAGTGACCCGGGTTTCATACCCGGTGCTGGCACCACTAAAATTGTTAATAGCAATTTTTAACGTGGTAGAGCCAAGCGGCGGCTTTAGCTGCTGCTTGAATGAGCCAGCTCGACCGAATTAATACCACGACCTCGCAGAATACCGACGTGAAGTAGAGGCATCTTGTGCATCTGCGTTTCGTTCGGTGAGTGAGGTAACCGGAGGCCCACTCCCCGTCCCTATTTCACTCCTTATCCTCTCTCCCATCTCCCAAATACCCTTAATGGCTAGCAACGCACCTGTAGCTCCTCTGGTGTTGCAGATGAATGTGGGCGATGATAATCACTTACCATCAGGTGAACCTATTGCTCGTTTGCCGCCTTTCCCATAAAAAGTGCTGTATTTACTGTATTTTGTGGTGAAAGAAAACATCGTGAGGAAACCTGCATGTCTGAGAAATAATAAAAATATTGTTTCGAGGATATGTGAAGTCCACCAACACGCTCTGGAGCAGCGTCCTGGGTCCTTCCCGGTTCCAAAACTCTCTCAAATATTTAAGAATGAGGCCTCTGCCCAACAGTGGGCACTTACAGACTGCTGAGTTACTTCACTTTTATATTCTAAAGTAAGAGTATAAATATTTTTATTCTCTTACGGGATGTTGTTGAAAATATTTTTCTTGTATTATTTTGTATGAATTTGTATTATTTTGTATGTTTATACAAATCTTCAAGGTTTATACAAAGTTGTTGAGTTTGGTATTGTATCTATGCTGAAACTAAATAAATAAACAAAATGTTTCCAGATATCTGCAAATTCAATATTGCAAATGCAAATGCAATACAGAGCAAAATGTATACACGTAACAGGCTTAAACAGGTCTTCGCTATATTGATACAGAACTGTATACAACATGTTAAAGATGGACATGTTATACCACTAGATTCCGACTGCGGCTTCGCACGCTCTCCTGAAATAAAAATATAGGCTTTTAAGGTATCTTTATACCAAAATTCATTAAAATTGGTTAAGAGGTTTATGCGTGATGGAAAGACAAACGTTAAATCCTACTTTCACATTAAATCCTTTAAAAATTATTTATCGCGTTTTACTAGCATAATAAATAAAGATTAAATTCTAGATAGTAATTGACGTGGAGCTAATGTTCTTTGTGGCCACTAAATACGCGCAAATGAAGCAAGTGAGCCAAAATTTAGGATTACATTTATTATATAATACGGCGCAAATTTCGGTCTATCTGGGGTAATTGCGTAATACTAGATTTTGTAATTATCCTTTAAGAGGTACAAATTGCAGTATTAAGGATTTGCAAGGTGAAGTGGCAATAGGCCAGCCACTTAGCACGCAGAAGTGACAACCATTGGGGAAGAGTATTGTACGAGATTTCCACTCTGAAGTGGAAATCTCGTACAATACTAACGCAGTGCAGTAGGAACCTGTACTGAAGAGTGATTTGAAGAGGGTTATGGGAAGTCGATGGATGCAGCACAGGACTGTGGGTCTTAAGAGGAGGCCAATGTCCAGTTCACTTGTGAAAATCTTGTACTATTCTGTAAATAAGTGCAAATTACTAACAATCTTCCTATATTAAAATAATAGTAGTTATTTTAAATGTCAAAGTCTAATTTACACATACAATATTAAAATTGTCTAATTAAAACAGTGCAATTAAGTTTATTATTACGACCTAGAAAGGTGACGAGAGATGTAAAGACTAATTAGAAATACGGCTTCTAGTCTAATTATTAAATAGACACCTATGAACAGAATATACCATAAAAGTGTAATTATAAATTGTAACTTTCTAACAATTATTTAAGGTGAATGATATCCACATAAAATGGAAATGTGTGTACATAAATGTAATTTATTATTAAAAATGTATTAAGCTCTCGAAAGAGAAGGGTGGAGCGCTTTGTTTAAATTTAACAATACAGTGGTCAGGGTTCGATACCAGCGCTAGTACCGCATACATTGTTGGTCCCAATTTTAAGTTTCTATTTCAAAGTGCAATATTTCAAAGACATTACGCGAATACATTTACACATATTACAGACTTAGACCAATCGATACAAACCAACCATCTGAGCAGAGACATAACTCTCTTAGAAGGTCCATAGACAAGTTATTGTCAGATAAAAACAACTTTAACTTTTTCACAAATGAACAACCTCACCTAACCTTACTGATTAACTTACGCAGTTCTGTCAAACTACTAATGGCTGAAAATCCATGCGAATATACCGAACCCAAATACCACAGACTAGTGATGGGCCCCTGTGCCAGCACTTCGCTCACCTATCTGCCCAGCGTGGTGGCTATGGGCAAATCTGCCACGCGGCTGGCCTACCACTTTTGTTGGCCCATTCATGGAAAAGCATGTGTTCAGCAGTGAACTTTTTCTTTCTGATAAAATAACGAGAAAACTATGCATTGATAATCCTGATAAATTTTACTAATAAAAATTTAACAAAGCATCGTCAGACCGTTATCACACTTAGCGAAATAAAATACTTCCCAGTATTCAATTTCAATTTTTATCGTTAAGCAATATCCTGTTTTTGAGATATCGAGCGATTTATATGAAGCGCTCGAGATCATCTAAAAAATACTTTGAATTCATACTAGAACCTATGCTTTCCTTTTTTAAAATGTAATTTAGCGAACGAATTTTTGATAAACATGGAATTTCTTTCATTAAGTGACGTGTGATCGCGGCTTTAAACAATCTACCGCACATTTCCTTCTCGTGGATGTCATGTGAGGGAAAAGCCTTTCAATGCACTAAGAGAGTGCCGGACCAATGGCGGATTAAGCCATTCCAAATAAGTCCATTGTATTTATTACATATTCATGATTTAGGGATAAACAGTGTTAATAAAGTGTTTGAAAATGAAAACACATTTATCACTTTAAAGTCTATAGAATTGTACATTCATATAATAAAAAGAGAGAACAGCAGCCATCTCCATTTCGTCGAGACTGCATTAAGCATTTTATTTCAATCTTTAAAGACGATTCATTGAATGTTGAGGTTAAAATTAAAGCTTGAATGAACGTCCATTAAGGCATTGCAACTTTGTATTTAAAAATAAAAATCGACTTAAACGAAGCCTGTACAAAGCACGAGCTTAATAAATGTATTAAAAGCGATTTTGAGTTATATTCCAAAATGTAAAACTAGGAATATTCTTCATATTTTGTAGGTATCAAGCGATTGATCAACTTCGAAGGAATCAAAGAATGATCAGAACTAAACTCTTGCCAAATAGCCAGCCGTAGAATACATTATACATTAATACGTATTTAGATATGATTGAAGTTTCGAAATAATTACCTCTATAGACAATCGCAGAAATAATCTAAATTGATGATATGCTTGAAACGAATATAGTGTAGATATTTTTATTTATTCCATTGTCTATTATCTCTTCTCCATCTTCGTTTTCGTAAACTGTAACCAGTTCACTGCTGTACATAATGTACATAAGGACGGTTTGAGATAATCGCTACTCGTGACAATTGTATTGATGATCGCAGTACCAGATACCTCGCACCGTAGAAACTGTTGCACGGTCTGGCCCTGTGTCTGTAGTTCTGGTATTTTCTTGAGACGGGTATTCCACATCTATTAGCCATTAAGCAACGAGCATTCCCAGAGATTTTACTCAGTCGATTCTTTACCCACGCGTGATTAGATAAGATGGAACATTTTTTAAATCGCCAATACTCACTCTTATTTTGGCTTGTTTAACGTTCTCATGAACGTGAAAATCTTCAACGATTCGTTTAGTTCAACAGGAGAGTTCTCAGAGAAGTACCGGCAAGAAAATCTGGGTTTTTTTTCATTCTCAGGTTACAATGTCATTTACAGTAATCCACATTGCACATAAAAATATATTTTTTAAAGAATAATGAAAACAATCTTGAAGTTAAGTAGCAGCCTGTAAGTGCCCACCGCTGGACAAAGGCCTCTTCCCAAATATTTTAGTTAAATCATTTCATGATTTAAAAAATAAAATATATTTGTAATGGATTTCTTCTTCAAACTAAAAATAACACAACGAATTAATATATCTAGCCTAAAAATTATTAGTTATATGTTCGTAGCACTAAGCACGTGGTTTGTGGCAATGTGGGGAGGCCTTTGTTCAGCAGTGGATTTATGACAAGCTGAAATAATGATGATGATGAACAATTAACACCCAACCTATTTATTGTAACAATAATTGGTAATATCTTAATTATAATTCATCCAGTACGTGAAATTACAACGGAAATATTTTTGTGTTACAAAGTATTGATATGTTTAATGTAATAAAATATTAACTTTCATAAAAAATATTATTATCAAAAGAGATTCGATTTCACAGGGTTTTTTCCTTAAGATAAATTTGTTTTCTTTCTAACATGAAATAGCTTCAAAGAGGCTCGAGGTTTTATCATTTACTATACCGGTTTAGGAGATTTTAGTTAAATCATTTCATGATTTAAAAAATAAAATATATTTGTAATGGATTTCTTCTTCAAACTAAAAATAACACAACGAATTAATATATCTAGCCTAAAAATTATTAGTTATATATTCGTAGCTCTAAGCACGTGGTTTGTGGCAATGTGGGGAGGCCTTTGTTCAGCAGTGGATTTATGACAAGCTGAAATAATGATGATGAACAATTAACACCCAACCTATTTATTGTAACAATAATTGGTAATATCTTAATTATAATTCATCTAGTACGTGAAATTACAACGGAAATATTTTTGTGTTACAAAGTATTGATATGTTTAATGTAATAAAATATTAACTTTCATAAAAAATATTATTATCAAAAGAGATTCGATTTCACAGGGTTTTTTCCTTAAGATAAATTTGTTTTCTTTCTTACATGAAATAGCTTCAAAGAGGCTCGAGGTTTTATCATTTACTATACCGGTTTAGGAGATTTTAGTTAAATCATTTCATGATTTAAAAAATAAAATATATTTGTAATGGATTTCTTCTTCAAACTAAAAATAACACAACGAATTAATATATCTAGCCTAAAAATTATTAGTTATATGTTCGTAGCACTAAGCACGTGGTTTGTGGCAATGTGGGGAGGCCTTTGTTCAGCAGTGGATTTATGACAAGCTGAAATAATGATGATGATGAACAATTAACACCCAACCTATTTATTGTAACAATAATTGGTAATATCTTAATTATAATTCATCCAGTACGTGAAATTACAACGGAAATATTTTTGTGTTACAAAGTATTGATATGTTTAATGTAATAAATCATTTAATGTTTATCCGAAATCAGATAAACATTAAATGATTTATTATATCTTGGTGTAAAATTAGACCAAAACACCTACAGTGCGAATCGAACTCGTGCATAGAGGAATCCATACAACAAGTTACGTATTTTCCAAAAATAATGTGTTTCCTTTGATTCAGTTCGGAATATTTAGCGCAAGTCGGACTCACACTTGGCTGGTTTTTATCTGTTGATGAACTATTTAAGTTTGCACAATAATTACACGAAGTTTGATGCTTGTATGTATTACCATTTTTACAATAGAGCAAAAACAAAACATTGAAATAAAACACATTTCGTGTTTCCCATCGCCAGTACGTTTTTTTTTATCATTTGTTAGGATATCCCCCATAATATATTTTTGAAAATTTCAATGTCGGAAGGCAGACGGCGTAGGGTTAGTACGGAACCCTAAGATGTAAAGGAGTACCCTGTAAATGTTCCGCTGCTAGGCAAAGATTTTCTCTCAATATTTTAAATGGCTTTTGCAGCCAATAAGAGTTCGCCGAGCTGCGCCCCTGCGGTTTGGCGGACTTTACTTATAATATTATTGTTTTAATGTTCAGGCGTGCCTCAATATATTCTCTTTCACCGCCGAGTATACGATAAATGAATTTAGGGTACCGTACTCGAAATGCTTATTATCAATTTAGTCATGCTTGCACCGTAATTGGAACCCAGATTAGAAGCAAGACCAATCATATGCATAATACATAAAACAATAAAAAAGAAATGAACACACCCTAAAAATAGTGTTATAATCGAACCTCGTACGATCGAACCAATACCGACATAATAAGTATTTGGAGAAAAGCGCTTTGTTCCACTTTATTTTGCGAACCAATTATTCCCAGATGGATCTGTTCCCATTCATTTGGTATTTACGATCAAAAGAGACGACAGTGCACTCTTCATTACTGTAGCAGCTCTACGAAAATGTGTTCTACAAAATTATTTTACAGTCGTATTTATCTCGCGCAATTTGACTTTTTAGTTACTGGTTAATTTACAATTATTAAAATGTATACAGTATGTGTTTTTACAAATGGTTTAAAAGACAATTATGATCTAATATATCTAAAAACTAAATAACATTTTTCAAAACATGGTATTTATGAACACAATGGTATCTCGTCTTAGGTATTCATTTTGAAATTTATCAATTAATCAAAAGCTGTTTCAACCTCCCTTACATTTCGATAATAATTTTAATATTGTTGTAGAAAAAAAAAAGGAACCCTCTTCGCTGATCCTACGTAGTTGCATGCACATTAAGTAAATCAGCGCTGTTACTACTATTGCAGTTAACAATTAAATGGTACTCTATTGGGTATCGAACACAAGTCTCAGGCTAAGTTCCTTTTTTTTGCAGGGATTTTTTTTTTTTTTTTATATAGAAGAAGGGGGCAAACGAGCGTGCGGCTCACCTGATGGTAAGTGATCACCGACGCCCACGAACATCCACAACACCAGAGGAGCTACAGATGCGCTGCCGGCCTTTAAGGAAGGAATAAGCTCTTTTCTTGAAGGTCCCTAAGTCGTAACTGTTCGGAAATACTGCTGGCGACACCTGATTCCACAAAATCGAAGTGCGTGGCAGAAAACTTCGATTAAAACGCACTGTGGTGGAATGCCAACCATCTAGGTGGTATCGATGGAACTTCGAATTCTGTCGCGATGTACGATGGTGAAACTCAGCAGCTGGGATCAATCCGAACAGTTCCTCAGAACATTCCCGTGGAAAATTTTGTAAAATGCAAAGAGAAGCAACATCTCTTCGCAAGGCCAAGGGATCAAGCCGATCAGAGAGAGCTTGGTCGCCGACAATTCGAGCCGCTCGACGTTGGATGCGGTCAAATGGAAGGAGTTGGTACTGGGGTGCCCCTGCCCAGAGATGAGAACAGTATTCCATGTGGGGCCGAACTTGCGCCTTATAAAGTTGCAAACGGTGGACCGGCATGAAATACTGTCCCGCTCTACAGAGCACACCAAGCTTTTAGAGGCCAATTTGGCCTTTCCTACAGGTGACCACGGAACTGAACGTCGCTTGATATGTCAACGCCAAGGATTCTGATACTGGCTGAGCCAATAAGGGAATGTTCTCAAAAGAGGAGACACGACAAAGGGATTCTTTTAGCGGTGAACGCGCAAACCTGTGTCTTTTGGGGTTGAATAGGACCAAATTACGACGACCCCAATCCGAGACTTTGAATAACAAGGTCTCGACTTCAGACACAAGTTTGTTCCGGCACTCGTCGACGTGTTCCCGAGAAATATTCGCACGGCCTGTATATAGGGCATCACCCGTGCTGTCGTCTGAATAGCAATGAATGCTACTGATTTGTAGCATGTCGTTGATATGCAGAAGGAACAGAGTGGGAGATAGCACACAGCCTTGTGGAACACCAGCATTCACGGGTTTGGGGTCCGAGCATGCACCGTCGACAACAACCTTGATGCTCCGATCCGTGAGGAAGCTGGTGACCCAGTTGCACAATCTCTCAGGAACCCCGTAAGATGAAAGCTTTGAAAGAAGCGCTTTATGCCAAACCCTATCAAATGCTTTCGCTTAGTCCAGACTAACCGCCTTAGACTCAACTGCGTCTGCCCATCGGTGAGTCAGGTAAACTAGAAGATCACCAGCTGATCGTCCGCGACGGAAACCGTACTGTCGGTCACTGATCAGCTGGTGTTCCTCCAGGTACCTCAGGAGCTGGGTGTTGATGAGTGACTCCATTATTTTAGATAACAAGGGGGTGATGGCAATAGGCCTGTAGTTGGACGGATCGGAGCGGTCACCTTTTTTGGGTATTGGATGCACAAATGCTGTCTTCCAAGATTCCGGGACGACGCCTGAAGAGTAGGAGTGCCGGAAAAGACGCGTGAGAACCGGTGCCAACTCAGGGCACACATCCTCAGCACAATTGGAGGATTCCGTCCGGCCCACTCGACTTATGAATGTCCAGGAGCGGAGTGCCTTTCGCACTGAGCTCTGCAGAAACTGAATTTCCGGCATGGAGCACTTACACCACGGGATGGTAGGTGGAGAGTTTCCCCGGTCATCAAGAGTCGAGTTGGATGCAAAAGAGAGCCCAAGAGATCGGCTTTCTCTTTTGCAGTATGGGCCAGCGAATCATCCTCCTTGTGTAGAGATGGGAGAGATGGCTGACAGAAATTCCCTGGACAGCCTTGGCGAGAGACCAGAATGCGCGGGATCCCGATGGGAGGCGAACTAGTCTCTCGCCAATTCTGCCAATGTGCTTTAACTTTGCCGCAGCGATAACTCTTTGAAGGACCTGGAGGCAGAGTTGTACTCGTTTTAAGAGCACTGGTTTTGCATCCCGAGACGCCGATGCATCGGCCCAGGCCTGGTAGCACTTCCGCTTTCGGCGTGACGCTATTTTGCAGGTGCGACCAAACCAAGGCTGGGATTTACCTCCGACAGGCACTGCAGAGAACGGAATAAAAGTTCCATTCCTGAAGTACCACATCGGTGACAGAATCTGCAACGACGTTGGGATCATCCAGCGAGAAGCAAACCTGCCCCCATGGGTAGGAAGCAAAGAAAGACCGCATTCCATCCCAATCTGCCGACCTATAGTGCCACACACGGCGGAACCCCGCAGATCGCGTTCGGGATCGGCGCGATAGGCACTACACTCCGGATCAGACAGTGGTCCGACGAGCCAAGAGGGGCATCGACTGAGACCAAATATCCGTCCGGGTGTGAGGTCAGCAAAAGGTCCAACAGGGAAGGTGTATGACCTTCCACGTCTGGGATCCGCGTCGGCGAGGTTACCAGTTGTGTCAGGCCATATGCTAATGCAAAGTCGTGAACAGATCTCCCCGCATGATCGGTTATGCGAGAACCGAGCCAATCGGTGTGGTGGGCATTAAAATCGCCGAGAATCACGATCTCTGCGGATGGGATCTGTTGTAGCACGGAATCTGTAGCCATTTGGATGTGGTCGATGAGTCGGTCAGTTACGGTATTACCGCTATGGGACCTGTAAAGGCACGCATAGACGCGCGGATGGTCGTCGCTGTCGATGCGCAGCCAAACGGTAGATAGGTCCAAACCTTCAAGACTACCGAGGCGTCGAGAACAGATATCATCTCTGACGTATACGCAAACTCCGGCACGGGGCACAAAGGAGTGTTCCAGTTTGTACCCCGGGTAATGGAGATAAGAGGTATCAGCCGGAGACGATATCTAAGTCTCTGTAAGAAAAAGCAAGGCCGGCTTCGCCGTTTCAAGATGGTAATGAACGGCGCTAAGGTTCGAGTGGAGTCCCCTGATATTGCAGAAATCCACGGCGAGCGCGGTAGGGGATGCCATAGTTTCCTTGCTGCGTTTGCCTCGAGTAGGAAAGAAAGAGAGCGGAATATTGCCCCCAGAATACGCGGGCAGACTGAGCATCCACGATTAGGTAGCGTAGGAAAGCCTGAACGTGGATGCTCAGTGAGGGATTCTCCAGAACCGTAGGTACTGGTACCCTCCTGGGGTAGCTCAAAATTATATACCGCTACCATATTTGGGGAGGGGGGAGGGGGGAGAGGGCCTCCGGTTACCTCACTCACCGCACGAAACGCAGAAGCACAAGATGCCTCTACTTCACGCCGGTATTCTGCGAGGCCGTGGTACTTATCCGGACGAGCCGGCCCATTCCTGCGACAGCAAAAGCCGCCGCTTGGTTATCGAACAAAACGCAGAAGCACATGATCACTCGACTCTACTTCACGGCGGTATTCTGTGAGGTTAAACCCGGTCGAGCCGGCCCATTCGAGCAGCAGCTAAAGCCGCCGCTTGGCTCTACCACGTTAAAATTCTTTAGATTGCAATATAAAATAAAATTCAAATCAACAACGGCTATAATAGCAATGATTTAATAATACAAATAGATAGTTACTGAAACCGAAGCGTACAAACGACTACAATTGTGTCTCTCGCCTCGGTCGCTTTTGAATAAGTAGGCGATATACACGTGCTTCCCAGTTCCCACACCTGAATGCGTTACTTGTATGCATTGTAAGTACACTTAAAATAATTATATTCGTGCTGCCGCTGCGTTCGTAACATATGTTTCGGTTGTTTTATAAGCATTTAAGGGATCTTTATTATAAAATCATTGTCTAATAGTGGTATCTTACAATATAAAAGCAAGTGTCTGTAATTTTATTTATTTATTTATTTATTCTTTATTGTTGGCCTTAAGCTTAAGGTTACAATGGGCGGACTTAATGCAATACTACCAGTCAACCCTTGTTATGATGAAAGGTAGTTGGCAGGTACAAAACAAAGAAAAAAAAAATATAGGTAGACTCCAATAATAAGAAGTTAATAAATTTATATAAACACACTATGTAATTAAATAAATATTTATAACATAAAATACACAAATACGTATACGTATATAAAAAGATACATAAATAAATATGTACTAAAAATCGAAAATAGATAAGCCGAATATTGTCGATGATCTATTAGGTAATCACGAACTAGACTCTTAAATGATTTCCTGTTAGGAGGTGCTTTTATCTTATCAGGCAGGGCGTTCCAGTAATTGATATCCATGACTCTGCTGAGCGTTTGAAAGCGTTTAGCTGCGGTGGCAAAGGCAGTACCTTTGACAACAACTGTAAAGGTTTGTTAAAAATAAATAATACTAATATTCCTGTTAACCCTCCTACTAAGCATTACAGCTTGTATCTGCAGTGGTTCACGACAATAGTCGAATGGCGTGCTCGAACTTACGTGGTCATGTTTCGTAGTTCGCACCCTAACCTATACCTCATTAGTCTATTGGCGCTTAATATCATTTCAGAGATAATTATTTGCTACAAAATAAATTTTTGAAACTGTACATTTCAGTCAAAAATTTGTAATTACAATGTCGGCTTACTTTTTATTGTACGAATCTAACCGCCTGCGAATGACAAAATAATCCGAATCACTCTCGGTTGCCTGAGCACTGGCGAATTAATTAAAAATTCCTGGCGCTCCAAACAGTTAATCGCGATAATAAGGGACGCTCCCTTATTATCACCTTCAAGTAAAAGGTTTGAAGGTTGACGGTTTAATCGTTTACAAAACCGTTCAGTTTGAAAGCCTCTAGATTGATCTGGTATCAGTTTGACAACTCTGACTGACAATTTTCGTGACACGCGATTATTTATCTGATACTATATATCAAAGTAAAGTAACAGCCTGTAAGCGCCCACTGCTGGGCAAAGGCCTCCTTCTCAAATACTAGTATCAGAAAGGGTTTAGGAGCCGGGAAGGGCCCGCCACGCTGCTCCTGTGCGGGTTGGCGGGCTTCACATATCCTCGAAATAATATTTATATTATTTCTCAGACATGCAGGTTTCCTCACGATGTTTTCCTTCACCGTTGAGCACGTGGTATATAGCGCACTTAAAATTGCTATAAACATTTTTAGTGGTGCCGGCACCGGGGATCGAACCCAGGTCACTCGCGCTCTATGACACTAAAGTGAGCGCCCTGACCACTAGGCTACCACGGCTCTTATATATATATGTATTATATACATATACATATGTATATACCATAATGCAATATTATGCTTGGGAGCCTCTGGTTACCACACTCGCCGATCGAAACGCAGAAGCACAAGATACCTCTCTTTCACGACGGTATTCTGTTAGGTCGTGGTACTACCCCGGTCGAGCCGGCCCATTTGAGCAGCAGCAAAAGCCACCGCTTGGCTCTATCAAGTAAGAGTTGAGCTGAGTTCGGAATTTTTTTTCCAGTTGTTTTGTGAGCACATGACGTATTACTTAATATAAAATCATTGACTGGGCAAAGATCTCTAGCCATGTACTTTAGACCCTACTGCCCAGTAATGAACTGTCTATTATCAATTGGTTTTTTTTAATGTGAGGAAAACTCAAGACGACACTCTTGGGATGAAATAGAGTGGAAAAGATTCTTGCGTTTCTGTAGTTAATCTTATCTTTTCCAGACACCTTAATAATTAAAAACACCATTGATATTTATCATAAATAATATATCGAACAAACACACGTCATCAAGTTTCTATGTAAGATACCCAGTGTCTTGTTAACTGGACGGTGACAAGTTTGATAAACATATATGATTGATGATGAACCATATGAAATCATACATAAACATCCATGAATCCGTTATGAACATTTATATTAATTTTACAAATGCTCTAGCGGTATTCGAATCCGCTACACTTAGCTTCGAAGGCAGGGTCACTACCAATTAGGCTATCGTCAAAAGATGCTGATAACTTAGTACCTTTACGAGGTTGTCTCCTTCTCTGCCTAAGAGTTGTCTGATTTCGGTCAAATCTACCAGTGCAATTACAGAAAGGTTATGTTTTACCTATGAAGCTGTATGTGTATATGTTATTTATTTGTGATAAATTAACTGTTGTGGATCTCTTTAAAACATTTTCTTAAAGAATACTGGCAATGCTATTTATTAAATAACATAACTAATATTCCTGTTAACGCTCCAACTAAGTTTACAGATTGTCTCTGGAGTGGTTCACGACAATAGTCGAATGGCGGGCTCGAACTTACTACGTCATGTTTCGTAGTCCGCACCCTAACCCATTTGGCTATTGGCTCTTTTGTTTATAACATTCGAGAAAAAACCGTGAGATTGTTCCAGAGATGATGAGATACTCCTCCAAGATTAATTTAGTACGGTAAAAGTATTTAATAGGTATAGAACCAAGCTTCCTTCGACAGTCTTAATTAAATGGAACTTCACATACAGTTGAATCTATATCTATCGATATAAACGTAATTATATATTTTTTAAACAAAGTCTAATATAACATTGTCCGCAACTAACATACATTCTTAAATGTAAACCCTTTTATGGCTTGAAAGTAATAAAACAATGTTTACGTTGTAACAATAAATAGAAACGACCTCATTTCTTACAATGTAAGCTTATTGCTACTCCATTTAAGTCGAACATATTGCGGAATAAATCGTGTTTGCAATAACGTTGAGCACTTATGAAAGATGTTTGCGAAAATACTGAAATAAGTTACTGTGACGTAAGTGAAATTTGAGGTAACTATAGTAAATAAAATCTCTATGTTAAATTATTTTAGTTACATCAATTGAGATTAGACTTACATTGCAGAACATTCAAAGACTGGTACTTTATGTCACTTATATATAGTGTCCACTGCTTGTCACTTTTGGGGCGTTAGGGTGTACGAGGCTGCTGCTTGAAAATTTTCTGCCCCAACGGCCGTCAGTTCTGTTATGTGGCCGGCCTATTGCCTCTTCAACTTACCGATCCTTTCGGCATTATCGGTGATACTAGTTCTGCTGCGGACATCGTCGTTGCAGGTTCTACCATTGCAGAGAAATACCGAGCACAGCCCTTTCTATAGCCCGTCGAAGAGTAGAAGTCACGACAGGGAAGTAACTTAATGAGGGAACGCTCTAAAAGTCTAAGGGTCTGAATACTCTAGGAGCCGGGTCCATCTACTGCTAGGGGCCAGGAGGGCGGGTGCTTCCGAGTACATGTTTTCCTAACCAGGTGGTCTTCGTGTAGTCGAGCATTTGGTGGAAAGAACCCCTGGAACACGGACATGACCTTTCTTTTCAATAGTATCCTCTGCGAGGAGCGATAGTTCTTTGTTATTTGATTAAGTATCAGACACGTTTTAATGATATATACAATTCTCGACTGGTCGTTTAGACAAAACGAAAAAGATGTCTAGACATTTATTTTAGTCGTTTCAACCCATTTTCATCGCAACTTATTTGTAACAATACTTACTTGGTGAGTCTGTCGCAGATTAGTGTTCAGGTCAACGATACAAATCACATGAACATTTCGAAAAACTCAATGTTACGAGCCCTGTAAAATAAGTGATCGAACTCGGACCACCAGGTTCGTAGGCAGATCACCCACTAACTCAACTATCGTAGCTTTTCTTCATATTATCTTTATTTCAATTATTTTTTTATGGTTACTTTATAAGAATCTGGACAATACACATGGCACTGGAAACTATGTGATGGCAGAAATTCATCCGAAAGTGATGAACCCAAGCCCTCTACTACCGATAGAGAACATCCTCTTCAGTGCGAGCGTTCCAGCATTGCGCTCACTAATCTGCCTACCCAGCCTGGTATGGGCAAATCTTCTGAGCTTACGTTTAAAATGGCAATGCTTAAGTTGCACTTGCTCATTAAGCAGCCTATGTCGAGCTGTGGACTGTGGTCTTTGGGTGAGATGGTCTATGTTCAACAGTGGACTTATAACAGACTGTTAAGTGGATAACTTTGATTGAGAAAACCTAATTTGCAACTTATGTCAACATGGGTTAATGCATGTGATAATTATGTACGTCGACTTAAATTACAAGCCACAGTGACAAAGCTACATAATCAAAGACGGTTACTGATATAGTCTTAAGATTAACTAATTTGTATTGAATTAACAGCCCTATGATTAATATTCACAACTGTGTTCTCTCATATGTTACATACTTCACAAGGTAAAAATCCAACATCTTTAAATTAAAAAGGTTTGTACCAAACCCTCATTTTCTTTTAGGTCATAAAACGTCATAAAAATTCGGAGATTTGTGTTCAATTCCCTATTTGGAGTGCTTTTCGAAGGGGAGCCACGAGCTTTTCGAGACTTATGTACGATTTATAACGTAGGCCCGGACACTAAAACGTCGATGGGCTAGCCACTTACGAGGGGGCGTGGGTTTTAGCAGGATTACCTCGTTCAGATTTGAGGGCGGAGTTCATATCGCTCATGTACCAATAGCAAATCCCTCTTAGACAATGTGAAATGTGGTAGTTCCTGGCTCTGCTGTCTTTGCAAGACGAGTAATTAATGATCCTAATGACATATTAACCATCATAGATGATTCGTTTGAAACCATACCCTTCTAGAAACAACACACAACAAAAGCTTTATATCGGATTCAGATAGACGAAATTATAGCACACCTTAAATGTGACCTTCGATTCATGGTTATTTTTCAGGAAATCTGAATACATGCACGGTAATGTCATGGTCGCTTGCTGAAATCGCATCTCCGATGCCTTATCTTTAAACAGACAAATATCAACAAGGGTTGCCTTTAAATTAGTTTTTTGAAAGGCGCTATCAAAGAGTACATAATCAGTTTTGATTTTTTCAAAGTATCACTGGGGTTCGTACTACAGAAATGATACAATCTACCTACAAAATTGTAAAAATCGTATTGAAAAACTTAAAGTACCCCATAATTTATTCAATATTGAAAAAAGTTATCACTTTAATACATGGTACTTCTTGAGTTTGTTTATAAAAGCTTTAAAACTGACATTTAAACACAAATACATCGTCTACGGAGAAGGAGCACATAATAAAGAAAACTTCATTTCTGACAAACAAAAATAGTTATGAGCATATTACGAGTACATGATGACCGCAATAGATCAACGTGTATGGCGCGTCATATAAAATTTAAAACAAATAGAATATCACGTTTTTAATAAAATAAAACAAGAAGGAATTAACCATAAGGCCATTAAAACAATATACTTAGATATATTAGTTAAATAATGGCCAATAAATTATGTAATACCGTTTATTACATAAATAAAATTTCGTGTTATTGCATCACTCAATGTTACATAAACATCTTAGTCATGAGATGTCTTTTTGATCTATACTAACCTCTTTTCTCACTCTTTGATATAAAAGACTCTATAAATTTAAAAAAAAAGAAAGGTAACAGTCTGAAAGTAGTGCACTCCAGGCTAAACATTCCCATTTGAGAGATTATCCCAAAAAGAACCTAATGGCAGCGTGGTGATAATGGAAAATCATCCTTATGGGAGAGGCTTATATTCTGCTCTGGACTATTCACAGGCTGGTAAGGTAAGGACAGGGTTTTGGAGCTGCCATTCCTAAGAGTCATCCTTCCTCTCCTAACAACTTTTACTTTGTCATCAGTATCCAATCGTCCTGAAGTTTTCAACAAATGCCTTTACTAATTTATTATTCCCAATTCTGTCTTCATTTCAAACCATTGTATTTTCTCTGTCTTCCTCTAATCTCAAAGCCGTTAACTTATTTCTATTCCGTTAATTAAAATACTATAAAACGAATTACGACACAAACGAAGCTTAAACGCAAAACGAAACTTATTATTCTTTAATGAATATATTATCACTGCCGCATGGTTATGGGTAATAAAATCTAGGAAATCTATTAAAAGAGCCGGCCTCTTAAAACACTGTACGGAACTCGATCTAAAAAGTCAATCTATGATATATATACAGATAATGGGAAATATTTGTTTATTGCGGGTATCGTTATAACTTCGTCTTTAAGTGAAATGTTACGAGGCGGTCTTAGGTTTTGTGACATGTAATAAATATCAATACATCATTAAATGGCTATAATTTTTCTAAAAATGTGATAAATGTCTTATGTTTTTTCCCGTAAATAGAATCTGCCATATATTTATATCTCTAAATATTAATTAAAGTATCTTAAATAATTGTCACAATATTAAGAATATTCTTATATTTAGATACAATATTTTTTTGAATTTATGTCTTGCCTCGCAAATATTAGTCCCGGGTGCAGGAAGACATGCTCCAATTAGAAACCCTAGGCACGTAGTTCGAATGGACGGAGTAGATAGCTAAGTATTAACATAAACCTCGCTGTCTCTTGAGTTTATATCAATAATTTTTGAATAATAGTCTACATGTCTTTCTTGTCTCTCGCATACTGATAATAAACAGCCGATTTTGCAAAAGAAAAATAGTTTTATTTCTTTTAGAAAAAAAAACTCGCAAATCTAGTATCTACAAAGAAAAATATTTTTATTTATATAGAAGAAGGGGGCAAACGAGCATGCGACTCTCCTGAGGGTATGTGATCACCGACGCCAACGAACATCTACAACACCAGAGGAGTTACAAATGCGCTGCCGGCCTTTATGTAATAGTAAAATAAACAGTATTTATTGGGTTTTTTTATGCGTTATTAAAAGGGAATAGTTTAATTTAGTTTATATTCAAATGAGTTAGTCATTGCATCATATACATTATTCATTATAAGTATATGATTTAATAGGCATTATACATATACATATATCGTTCATGTCTACGCAATAAAATGTTTTACTCCGCAGTGAAAACTACTCGTATATTGGCTAATGTAATAACTTTAATGAATGTCATCTTATGCATTTTAAGAGCGTTGTTTCCCAATGTAAATAGATAGTTTAAAAGTTTATATTACAAATAAAAACTTTAGTATTGTTATATAGTACTCTTATCTTCAGTGGTATTATACTTCAATTATTATGTTGGTGCACAAGCATATGACGTAGCAAACGTGCATTAGTTGCGGAGTTACTTCTACATTGATTCTCAGCGAAGCCCGTTATCTATCTAGTGCCTGGATTAAAAACGATTTAAATTTTTATTTTTGAAAACACTACCAAGATCATCATCATCATTTCAGCCTATCAGAAGTCCACTGCTAAACATAGGCCTCCCCCAAAGATTGCCACGAAGCTCGGTCCTGGGCCACCTGCATCCATCGACTTAAGATAAGATAAGCTTAACAATATCTCTAAATGTGGCAATAATTTCATTAAACGTGTACAAATAATATCTATTAACAATATATATATATGTACTAAGGTGCAGTAACATATGATAAAAAAACCTAAGGCTCCATCCCCAGTGTCGCACCACGAAATTTGTTAATAACAATTTTAAATGTTGTATTTACCACGTGCTCGGCGGTGAAGGTAAACATCGCGAGGAAACCTGACCATATCGGTGAAATAACAAAAACATTACTTCGAAGACGTGTGAAGTCTGGCAAACCGCACTGAAGAAGCGTGGCGGACCCATCCGGCTCCAAGCTCTCTCTAATAAAATATTATTTGAGTGGAGGCCTGTGCCCAGCTGAGGGCATTTACAGGCAGCCCTTTGCTTTAAAACATTATTTTACTTTAAAACATGTTCAGGTGTCAAGTTTAGTTTCATGATGATGGAGTTTCACTAAGCGGCAACAATCGCACGTATAAATTATGAGTATCTTTAAAAGCCTATATAAGTATTCATCCGAACACTGGCCTCTCCAAGAAAGCGCTTGCAAACCCGTCTCTAGTCGGTAGGATTTGGGTAAGGCATAATCGGATGGGACTTCCGCCTTCAGTCGGTCGCCAGTGCTCGTTCGTTACTTACTCGTGGCATGGTGCACCACGTGCAGATGGGGATGTCATTTGGATAAAAAATATGTATAATATCTTAATAAGTATTCACGTCACGTGCCACAAAAGTCTGCTACAGATTAACCTAGCGATATTTAATATAACTTTAACTTAAATTTAGTTGTCTATGTCACGTGCTACTGGATCCGTAGAAAGTTAATATGTCTGTCAGTCTACCAGTAATATTAAAAAGATAACGTGAATTTAAATAGGGGATGGGGGCGTTAGATTCTTAAAAAACTTAAAAAGTTTCTTTTACCTGTTTCTTTCCGTCACAGTAACTTTATCATAATGACAAAATTATCAAATCACTCACAGTACTTCTTACGCCTAGTTGGAACTACACTCATGTTTTGGATCAGATGAAAGATTCACATATACATGTAATTATTGTCTCAATTAGATTATTAATAATTAGCTGAATCATGTCCAGCTTCACAGTGACTATGTTTGTATGTAGAAAATTTTATATATATTTTTATAATACAGGATACTATAACTCTTCTTTTACTGTTCAAGCTACACTCCTCTGGAACGCCCTGCCCGATAAGATAAAAGCAGCTCCTTGCAAGAAACTGTTTAAGAGTCTACTTCGTAATTACCTAATAGAATAATAGATCATTGACAATATTCGGCATATCTATTTTTGATTTTTTTATATATTTATTTATGTATCCTTGTATACGTATTTGTGTATTTTATGTTATAAATATTTATTTAATTATATAGTTTATTTGTATGTACTTATCAAGTTATTTTTATTGGAGTTTTTTATTTTATTTTATTTTTTTTATTCTTTGTTTTATACCTGCCATCTACCTTTCACCATAACAAGGGATGACTGGTATAAAATGCCACTTGGCATTAAGTCCGCCCATTGTAACCTTAAGCTTAAAGCAATAAAGAATAAATAAATATATTTTTTTGCATTTCTTTGTTCAAAACTTTTCCAATGATGTGTCAAACTTAACTCATAAACATGAGCTGAAACAATCGAGTGGTTTGCGAGTCTGTAAAGGGAAGAACAAAGAAACATGTATAGAAGTATAGTATTGAAAAAACTTAATTGCCACGGAATTGGTCGAAGAGAGTCGAAGAGTCGTAATGAATTGGGCATGGACCCGGCATAAGCACTTCAGTTAACTAATAGTGTCAATCGCATTTGCCCGCAATACACAGCGAGGGTACTTCTCCGAGCGGACCGGACGGCTATTCGATCTGACTACTACTGCCATCGTTCATCAATAATTTCATATAGAAACTATTTCACATTAAAACTTTTAATTCTTTAAAGAAATCAATTCCATTATCATAGAAAAATTGTTGTTTTCAATCTGTGTACATTAATTTGTTGTGTTTTGTAAAAATATTGTTTATTTAATAATATTTAATCAAATTGTGCTTTTTGATTAATTTAAATATACACTTCGCACGTTAGACAATGCCGCCCGAAACGAGTCTGTGTAATTTACCGAAAGCTACAAGAAGTTCCTAATATTTATGGGATTAGATTAAATCAGACGACTTTAACGAAATCCACGGTAAAGAATTGGGTGACAGATTCTCTTACCTCTCTCAACATGGCAAAATTAAAGATTTTAAATGCAAAATAAAATAATTTCACTCCTGGATTTTTTTTATTCCAAACAGAAGATTGGGAATAAACCAAACAAGGAGTAAGCTCCTTGCTTGGTTTATTCCTAAGTAATACATATTATTCCTTGCTTTAAACGTAACTGTATGAAATAATATTTTTTATCTCTCTTTATAATTGTATAAGTTCTAAGGGAATGTACAATATGTTTCTCCAAATCCCAACCTGACTTGCACGTGATTCATCCAGCTTTCTAACAAACGATGCTCTGACGACTAGGTTATGGCAAAAAGTACATCTAAATTTGCCTAACCCAAATCCCGTAGACTAAGGGTAAGGAGTAGCATCATCAGTGCAAGGGTGCCAACACTGCGCACACACACCGCTTACCTCAATGTGATGAGTATGGGCAAACCTTTCAAGAAATACATGCAGGCTTTTTTGGCGCTTTCTTACACTTGCTACAGATAGATTGATAGGTTACACAGACGGATTCTAGGAAAGAGAAAAATACTACCGAGTAAAATAATTGTTTGTTCTTGTCCAAAGCAACGTCCCACAGCAAGTTTAATTAGAGAGCATTCGAAACCGAGCGTTCAAGTGATTGTTAAAATGATATTGCGAACTAAGTATTCGTTTGCGAAATAGTTCACGCTTTTTATAGCTATATTTTGTTGCAATATCAGAGGAGGCAGTAGTGGATTAAGAATTGATTTGTTGGATGATATCACCAATATTCGAACCCAAAACTCGCCTTAAATGTCATCATTGTAATCCTCACCAGATAAAGATTAATTCATTATTTTCGCACATATGCAATGCCGGTCCCGATCAAGGAAGAAGAATTATTTTGATTGGTTGTGGGAGGATTCGTCTTAGAGCTAGAGCCGTAAGCCGTAAGCTTATCGACTCAAGTACAGAAGACTGAAAATAGGTTCTAATACATGAAAAAAAAAACTAGCTGGATGCAGAGAAAACTAACATATTCGTTCAGCGAGATATATTATACTCGTAAAACGTATTTTAGAATGTATTTGTGTATATGTTGTACATTTTTTTTATTGGAAAAAGGCCAAACGAGCAAGCGACATACCTGATTGTACGCAATTACCGACACCCATGTACATTCCCAAAACCAGAGGATTTTAAATGTACAAATACACAACAAAGATAGAACAGATGATACAATATGTTGGATTATAGCAACGAAAAGGCTTTCAACTCAGCATCTGCCGCAGCCCTTGTTGAATCCCGGGAAGAGTTAAACAGACACCGTTAAAACAAAAAGAAGGAAAATAACAAACGTAACTTAATAAAGAAAACAAATATTGATTTTAAGGTAATTCAATTAAAAATTAATGAAATGTCATCGGATATGACCAAGTGACAGGATAGGTAATGACCTAATAATTTTGTAAAAAACAATTATAAGCTAAATATACACCACAGAATAACACCATAGAATAACTTACGTAAATAAAACGAAACTCGAAAATTTATTTAAATAATTAATATAATTTGATTTAAATCTTAACACACAACACTGTTATATTTTTTCTAACATCTTTAAAATAATGAATTTCCGCAAAGTGTCGCCTACTTCTATCTACCAACATGACAGTATTCCTGCATTTTCAGGCAGCAGCTTCCATAAAGATTTACATTTTCTTATTTGCTTCACTTGTGGTCAAAGAAGAAAAGCTGGACTCAATAACTCTGTTTTGTATGTAAAGCACATATTGGCATTGGGCATTTGGAATGTAATACAAGAATATATTGTGTATTCATTATCGTGAAATACAAACATGACTGCGCTTCTGCACTGGTTGCTATTTTGTGGAAATAAATGTATTTATTTGTTCAAATTATTATCCTTCTATGTTAGTTGTTTATTGTTTTGTAAAAATTTAAATACAAAAGTTTGTTTTTAATGTTACTTTTTTAAATGGGCACGAGGGCAAACGGGCATTCGGTTAACCTGGTGGTAAGTGGTTGCCGTACATCTGCAACACCAGAGGACCTGCAAGTGTATTTCCGACATTCGGAGGGTAAAGTTCGGAGAGGGTGAGTGTCAGGGGACGACCGGCCTCTGCATCACGTCGGTGTTCTGTGTGGCCGTGGTTCTGAATCTACTACTCCGGTCGAGCCGTCCCATTCGAGCAGTAGTAAAAAGTCAGTCAGGTTTGATGTTCAGATTAGGAGTTCATAAAATAAATAGTTTATAACCTACGACAATCATCTATTTCCTGCTTTTTAAATTTGACCTGTAAATAGTCCACTGTAGGACATAGGCCTCTCTCATATGGAGGATTTGCTATAATCGCAAATATATTATTATAATATTCACTAAAAATAGCCAATTTGAATATAAACTTATTTTTAGTGCATATGCTATATAGCCCAAAATTTACAGGTAAATTTGTTACTTTAAAACAGTAAAATAAATTTAAATTGCTTCAACTTACTAGTTTGCCATTGGCTCAAAGTGAACAAATTGAGTTGTGGTTTTAAACCGAAACTCAAGGTGTCGTGTGGCTTCTACTGAATTAAATACATATAAATCATTGATTAATAACGTTTATTAACGTTTCAACTACAAAAATGGACTATGAAGCAAACTACAACAGATCAGGAACGATACAAACAAGAGTAAAAGAAATGCCGCAATATTAGAATACTATATAAGTATTCTAATATTGCGGCTTTGAGTCATTCATTCATATTATATGTATATTCATATATTTCTAGGCGAGTGTAAATGTAAGAGGCGCGTGAGGAAGACCTAGGCGAACATTTCACGATCAAATCGGAGACGTTCTGAAAAAAAGCCAGATCAAGAGTACTCTAAACCAACAAGCATGCATGCGAAGATTGATTAAACTGGAAGGATCGAAAAACGTATGTCAGGACCGTAGCAAGTGGTAGAAGATTGTCTCTGCCTATCCCGTCGGGAACAAGGCGTGAATATATACATATACATATAAGTCCAATAAACTAAGTGCATTAACAATTTTAAAGAATTATAAATAAATAACATGAAAATATGCAGTACTAATAATTACGGTTTGCGGGACGAAACATTCACGCCATCAATCATCAATAATCTATCCGTGTCACCGTCAGGTCCATCGTTGGTATCGTTTCAGTTTTTTTTTTTTTAAATAAATAACCGTTTTTTTTTAATTCAATATACCGTAGGTAATGGAAATATAACTTACTTATGTATAGTTGTAGATAAGAGAATATATAATAACTATGTTTTGTAATTACATAGGTAATTGTAATTACTGTATTTAATGTTTTTGTATTTATGTTGTGTAAGACAATTGTAATGTATTTGTAATAAAAATATAATTGTGTGATAACTTAGTTAGTAACATTTTATAGTAATTCAATATTTATTCATATGTTTTTATATGTTTTAAATGTTTTATTAAATTATACTTGATGTAAAGCGTACGGAGACAAAACTGTTGGACTCTTAAAAGTACATGAAGAAAGGAACATATCTTTTGTTTTCTTTTTATATGTCCGTAAGTGATGTGCCTGCTCAGTCAGAGAAGCTGTATTGGAGAATGAAGATGTGTGTGTGTATTAAACTTCAAACACGTATCACGTTTCTGCAAATATGAATATCTCAGAGTCGTGCCGTCTGAAGTTTACTCGAGATATACGGCCAATTGCGGAAATATTGAAACAATATTTCCTTTCCGATGCCGCTTTTCACAAATAAACTGTGTTTACATTAGTTTCTCTCCGTTTTCAAGTCAGTGGCATGTTATATAATATTCCTTACATGTATTAGCATTGAAGATTATGTATAGCCATACCCTGTGAAAAAAGAGCTGTGGTAGTTCGGAGGTCTGGGCGCTTGCTTTAATTACATATATCTGGGTTCGGATATAGCAATTTTATAAGTTTATAAACTGCAATTTTAAGTACACTGTAAGAAAGCATTAAACTACATATCTAGGATTACATACCTGAAAAATAATAAAACGTGTATTTCTTTTCGTTTTATTTTTCATTGCTCTTTAAAACAACCCACAACTGGACATAGGTCTCTCCTATTTACTCCGATTTCTGAAATCACCAAGCCTGGGTAACTGGTTGACGATCGCAGCATGTTTAATGTTAGAAAAACCTTAAGATATGATTAAAGTGTAGACATTAATAAAAACTTTGAACTGAACCGACGGACATTGCATCAGTACTGCAGCAACAGTATATAAAGGTAAAACCAAAATTCGTAATGTATTTGTAATAAAAATATAATTGTGTGATAACTTTGTTAGTAACATTTTATAGTAATTCAATATTTATTTATATGTTTTTATATGTTTTAAATGTTTTATTAAATTATACTTGATGTAAAGCGTACGGAGACAAAACTGTTGGACTCTTAAAAGTACATGAAGAAAGGAACATATCTTTTGTTTTCTTTTTATATGTCCGTAAGTGATGTGCCTGCTCAGTCAGAGAAGCTGTATGGGAGAATGAAGATGTGTGTGTGTATTAAACTTCAAACACGTATCACGTTTCTGCAAATATGAATATCTCAGAGTCGTGCCGTCTGAAGTTTACTCGAGATATACGGCCAATTGCGGAAATATTGAAACAATATTTCCTTTCCGATGCCGCTTTTCACAAATAAACTATGTTTACATTAGTTTCTCTCCGTTTTCAAGTCAGTGGCATGTTATATAATATTCCTTACATGTATTAGCATTGAAGATTATGTATAGCCATACCCTGTGAAAAAAGAGCTGTGGTAGTTCGGAGGTCTGGGCGCTTGCTTTAATTACATATATCTGGGTTCGGATACAGCAATTTTATAAGTTTATAAACTGCAATTTTAAGTACACTGTAAGAAAGCATTAAACTACATATCTAGGATTACATACCTGAAAAATAATAAAACGTGTATTTCTTTTCGTTTTATTTTTCATTGCTCTTTAAAACAACCCACAACTGGACATAGGTCTCTCCTATTTACTCCGATTTCTGAAATCACCAAGCCTGAGTAACTGGTTGTCGATCGCAGCATGTTTAATGTTAGAAAAACCTTAAGATATGATTAAAGTGTAGACATTAATAAAAACTTTGAACTGAACCGACGGACATTGCATCAGTACTGCAGCAACAGTATATAAAGGTAAAACCAAAATTCGTAATGTATTTGTAATAAAAATATAATTGTGTGATAACTTAGTTAGTAACATTTTATAGTAATTCAATATTTATTTATATGTTTTTATATGTTTTAAATGTTTTATTAAATTATACTTGATGTAAAGCGTACGGAGACAAAACTGTTGGACTCTTAAAAGTACATGAAGAAAGGAACATATCTTTTGTTTTCTTTTACATTGGAGTGACAAATGAGCTAACAGTCCGCCTGGTGATGATTAATATAGAAATCAAAATAAACACTGGTTCTCTAAATCCTTTAAACCCGAACACAGCGGTTGTTGCCCAGCTGATTAGATCCAGATTTGATCCAGACGGCCACCCAGACGGTTTCTATATTACATAGTAAATCAGCAACATTATGCGACTGTATTTCGTATTGAAGTAAGTGATTCAACAGGAGACTCCATTACTGTCAATGAGGTATTTCATCATAGCCCCCAGAGGTGACAAAGTATTTGCATTTTCAATTTTAAATTTATGATCATCAAATTAATCCTGTTCTTGTTTAATTTTATAAAAAATACCATTATTTGGTATTTATAGGAAAATGATTAGGCTTGCAGGAAAATGACAGAATAATATTTTTTATAACAAAATTGCTAAAACACAATTAAAAATTTTTTTTTGTTAGGTGTCGTAATTGATAAGTTAAGCGTAAAAAAATAACTTAATTTTTATTTTATCTACAATTGTGTTTAGATTGTAAACAATATCAATTTGAAATAAAGAAGCAACCACTACGAATACCAATACGAATGAAAGCTATGCTATTATTTTTCATAAAGCGGCTATAATCGTGTATATTTAATAGTTAATAGATACACAAAAATAATTATTTCGCATTAATAAAAAAATATATCATAAAGATATAAATACAATAGACGTTACCATGTCACTTATAGGATCGTCTCAATACAATTCATTAAGGATTATTAATAGTAGCCAGAGGAGCTTAGAGCATCTCCGCTTTATACTGCCACGTTCCAAAGCAAAACACGTCTCGGGTTGCATGTGAAATTTGGTGGTGTATAATTATCTAGCGTGTACATGTTTTAGTGGTAATTAGAATTTTAACAAACATGTTTATGCCACTTTACGTTCACCATTTCATGTGGCATTCCATTAAAAAGGAATCAAGATAACATGACTAATTCAGTTTTCTAGTCACGTCGCGGGGAGGTTTTCAAAGAGGCCTAAGTGGGCTTCGCCATTAGCTTCCACTTCAGTCACATTTTAACAGTGTAACTCTATACCGTGTTAGGTTAAATAACTTTGTTCAACTAGAAGCAGCGTAACGGACCCCTTTCGGCTCCATAACTATCTCATATATTGAGAGGAGCTTTGTCCAGCTAAAAGACATTTATAACCTAAGCTACGGATTACTTTTTAATATATACAGATGGAAATAAAACTTTAAAACTTCTATGTCATGAACGCAGATTATCTGAAGCCCATAGTTACATTTTAAGTGTAGGTGGTGTGTTCGCGGAAAGAAATAGCGGTAGGTAATATAACCTGAAGGGGTCAGAAAAATATGATGCGAGAGGTATACTACAGAAATAGATTGTGTAATACGCTAATTACAAAAATAAAGATAGAATATAAATATGAATATGCAGATAGAAACTTCATTTCGTATGCACAACCTGCATCCAAATAAAAAAAACGAATCTCTAGCGATGCGTAATTTGCTGTTATGTAACCGGAACTTATAGAATATAATAAATTTTTTTTTTTACACACAAAAGAGCAAAAAGGTGGACTTAATGCCAAGAGGCATTCTTTACCGATCTACCATTAGGTTGAGCAGAGAAAATGTAAAAGGTTGCTCATATGGATAACTAAATATTATGTTTATGTATATACTCAAATAATATACTACGATACTATACTTATATATGACGGTACTTACTTATATATTGCTTAGACATTATGCGTCGTTGATATATTATGAAAAATGAAGATGCTGGATAAAGTGCATTACTCATGACTGCAGCTTTCAAATCAGAAGCTCCTTGAGGCAGTTTCTAGATAAACTAGTATATAACAAATAGCCCTGAAATGAGAATTAATTAAAAGGTAGCAGACATGCTCCTATCTACGTTATCTATATACTTAACTAGAAACGCGAGACGTATAGATTCAGGCACCATAAGAGCACTAATTATTATGGGCCAAACCTCTCGAAAAATAAGCTGTAGGATTTCAAAGCTAAGGAAAGAAGTCTCCATTTTGCAAGAATCCACGGTAATACATGCCGGATGAGTTTCTGCTGACTGACACATACCTTATTTACACCACCAATCTATGCAACTTGTACTTCTTCCATTTCCGTAGACTTCAACCCAAACGATCTTGAGAAGAAGCAGTACAAGTCTTTAGGATCATCTTAATCGAGCGGAGCCAATCGTGGTAGAGCCAAGCGGCGGCTTTTGCTGCCGCAGGAATGGGCCGGCTCGTCCGGATAAGTACCACGGCCTCGCAGAATACCGGCGTGAAGTAGAGGCATCTTGTGCCTCTGCGTTTCGTGCGGTGAGTGAGGTAACCGGAGGCCCTCTCCCCCCTCCCCCTCCCCAAATATGGTAGCGGTATATAATTTTGAGCTACCCCAGGAGGGTACCAGTACCTACGGTTCTGGAGAATCCCTCACTGAGCATCCACGTTCAGGCTTTCCTACGCTACCTAATCGTGGATGCTCAGTCTGTCCCGCGTATTCTGGGGCAATATTCCGCCTTTCTTTCCTACTGAGGCAAACGCAGCAAGGAAACTATGGCATCCCCTACCGCGCTCGCCGTGGATTTCTGCAATATCAGACTCCACTGAACCTTAGCGCCGTTCATTACCATCTTGAAACGGCGAAGCCAGCCTTGCTTTTTCTTACAGAGACTCAGATATTGTCTCCGGCTGATACCTCTTATCTCCATTACCCGTACAAACTGAACACCTTTGTGCCCCGTGCCGGAGTTTACGTATACGTCAGAGATGATATCTGTTCTCGACGCCTCGGTAGTCTTGAAGGTTTGGACCTATCTACCGTTTGGCTGCGCATCGACAGCGACGACCATCCGCGCGTCTATGCGTGCCTTTACAGGTCCCATAGCGGTAATACCGTAACTGACCGACTCATCGACCACATCCAAATGGCTACAGATTCCGTGCTACAACAGATCCCATCCGCAGAGATCGTGATTCTCGGCGATTTTAATGCCCACCACACCGATTGGCTCGGTTCTCGCATAACCGATCATGCGGGGAGATCTGTTCACGACTTTGCATTAGCATATGGCCTGACACAACTGGTAACCTCGCCGACGCGGATCCCAGACGTGGAAGGTCATACACCTTCCCCTGTTGGACCTTTTGCTGACCTCTCACCCGGACGGATATTTAGTCTCAGTCGATGCCCCTCTTGGCTCGTCGGACCACTGTCTGATCCGGAGTGTAGTGCCTATCGCGCGCCGATCCCGAACGCGATCTGCGGGCTTCCGCCGTGTGTGGCACTATAGGTCGGCAGATTGGGATGGAATGCGGTCTTTCTTTGCTTCCTACCCATGGAGGCAGGTTTGCTTCTCGCTGGATGATCCCAACGTCGTTGCAGATTCTGTCACCGATGTGGTACTTCAGGGAATGGAACTTTTTATTCCATTCTCTGCAGTGCCTGTCGGAGGTAAATCCCAGCCTTGGTTTGGTCGCACCTGCAAAATAGCGTCATGCCGAAAGCGGAAGTGCTACCAGGCCTGGGCCGATGCATCGGCGTCTCGGGATGCAAAAGGCTCTTAAAAACGAGTACAACTCTGCCTCCAGGTCCTTCAAAAGAGTTATCGCTGCGGCAAAGTTAAAGCACATTGGCAGAATTGGCGAGAGATTAGTTCGCCTCCCATCGGGATCCCGCGCATTCTGGTCTCGTCAAGGCTGTCCAGGGAATTTCTGTCAGACATCTCTCCCATCTCTACACAAGGAGGATGATTCGCTGGCCCATACTGCAAAAGAGAAAGCCGATCTCTTGGGCTCTCTTTTTGCATCCAACTCGACTCTTGATGACCGGGGAAACTCTCCTCCTACCATCCCGTGGTGTAAGTGCTCCATGCCGGAAATTCAGTTTCTGCAGAGCTCAGTGCGAAAGGCACCTGCCCCTGACATTCATAAGTCGAGTGGGCCGGACGGAATCCTCCAATTGTGCTGAGGATGTGTGCCCCTGAGTTGGCACCGGTTCTCACGCGTCTTTTCCGGCACTCCTACTCTTCAGGCGTCGTCCCGGAAATCTTGGAAGACAGCATTTGTGCATCCAATACCCAAAAAAGGTGACCGCTCCGATCCGTCCAACTACAGGCCTATTGCCATCACCCCCTTGTTATCTAAAATAATGGAGTCACTCATCAACACCCAGCTCCTGAGGTACCTGGAGGAACACCAGCTGATCAGTGACCGACAGTACGGTTTCCGTCGCGGACGATCAGCTGGTGATCTTCTAGTTTACCTGACTCACCGATGGGCAGAAGCAGTTGAGTCTAAGGGGGAGGCTTTGGCGGTTAGTCTGGACGTAGCGAAAGCATTTGATAGGGTTTGGCATAAAGCGCTTCTTTCAAAGCTTTCATCTTACGGGGTTCCTGAGAGATTGTGCAACTGGGTCACCAGCTTCCTCACGGATCGGAGCATCAAGGTTGTTGTCGATTGCGGCGCCGGACCCCAAACCCGTGAAGGCTGGTGTTCCACAAGGCTGTGTGCTATCTCACTCTGTTCCTTCTGCATATCAACGACATGCTACAAATCAGTAGCATTCATTGCTATGCAGATGACAGCACGGGTGATGCCCTATATACAGGCCGTGCGAATATTTCTCGGGAACACGTCGACGAGTGCCGGAACAAACTTGTGTCTGAAGTCGAGACCTTGTTATTCAAAGTCTCGGATTGGGGTCGACGTAATTTGGTCCTATTCAACCCCAAAAAGACACAGGTTTGCGCGTTCACCGCTAAAAAGAATCCCTTTGTCGTTTCTCCTCTTTTTGAGAACATTCCCCTTATTGCCTCAGCCAGTATCAGAATCCTTGGCGTTGACATATCGAGCGACGTTCAGTTCCGTGGTCACTTGGAGGGAAAGGCCAAATTGGCCTCCAAAAAGCATGGTGTGCTCTGCAGAGCGGGACAGTTTGAAACTGTTTGGAGACATGCCGGTCCACCGTTTGCAACTTTATAAGGCGCAAGTACGGCCCCACATGGAATACTGTTCTCATCTTTGGGCAGGGGCACCCCAGTACCAACTCCTTCCATTTGACCGCATCCAACGTCGAGCGGCTCGAATTGTCGGCGACCAAGCTCTCTCTGATCGGCTTGATCCTTTGGCCTTGCGAAGAGATGTTGCTTCTCTTTGCATTTTTTACAAAATTTTCCACGGGGAATGTTCTGAGGAACTTTTCGGATTGATCCCATCGTACATCGCGACTGAATTCGAAGTTCCATCGATACCACCACAGTGCGTTTTAATCGAAGTTTTCTGCCACGCACTTCGACTTTGTGGAATCAGCTGTCGCCAGCAGTATTTCCGAATAGTTACGACTTAGGGACCTTCAAGAAAAGAGCTTATTCCTTCCTTAAAGGCCGGCAGCGCATCTGTAGCTCCTCTGGTGTTGTGGATGTTCGTGGGCGTCGGTGATCACTTACCATCAGGTGAGCCGTACGCTCGTTTGCCCCCTTCTTATATAAAAAAAAAGAGCATCTCTTAATACGATACGAGCAATTTATCGGGTAGTGAAAAGTGGGAAAAAAATTCACTTCAGTATTTTTCTCAGGCATGGGATTCAAAAAGTGCATTACATCCAGTAGAATAGGTGAAAGGTTCGCTCCCGCTGTGATTTCAAATTATTTGACATAGTATTTAGCGTCGATTGCTCTTATTACAAAGATGGAGATAAAAGAGAGACTCTCGTTTATTATTATCATTCCAATATATGACAACACGTGGCAAGAAGTCCAACCAGCAATCTGAGAGTTTTGTTGGACCACATAAGAACTTAGAATTTCAAATCTAATTTGCGACAGTCACTTCGCGCAAAACCGTAAAAGAAAATAGTTATTGAGGGGATTTACGATCCTCAGCGCTGACGAAACGACTACTAAAGAATAGTTATTCTCTATTACGAACTATTATGATTAAGTAAGAACTTATTATTTTTATTATATAATGAATGTCCTAAAATACACAGACCATTGACGAACAGTAGTGCCTCCTTGTGTATGGTATTATAGTGAATCCTCGCTATGGGAGATGCTTAGATTCAGAAATAAACTATTTAAAAGAAAAGGAGAATAATAAAACATTTGGTGAATTTTTAAGTTTGTTGGGGTTTTGTGACACATGTTTATTCACAATTTCTGTGAATAAACAGAAATAAACAAGTAAGTGTAATGTGTAAGCAGGTTTTCGAATGGCAACCACGTACGGGCAAACGCAGTGTGGGACGTCCCCCCACAAGACGAAGTGCGGATGCAGGTGGCTCAGGACCGTGCTTAATGGTAATCTTTGGAGGAGGCAGTGGCACTGCATGTTCAGCAGTGGACTTGCAAACGGCTGAAATGATGATGATGATTCACTATTTGACTATTTCGTAACTTTATTTATGTTTAAAAGCTGGTCATTGCGAAAATGGGTTCTACGACTTTTACTTGAATAATATATTAGTTCGATAATTATATTCAACAAAACATTGGCTAAAATTATGTTTTAATAACAATTAGCTAACGTCATTCCCCGTTCCCTTCGTCCTTGTGGCACAAGAGGCTAGGAATTGAAGGAACTTCGCTTTCGTCGATTATTATTTTTGAGTACAAAAATGCAATGCCGTAATGCCTGTTCAGTTTTTATTTATTTTAACCTCACCATTCAAAGATCGTCTCTAAAAATTTATGAAATAAAATTCTAAAAGCAGTCACGACTAGATCGAGAAAGTGCCATTTTTTCGTTTTTTTTGTTATTAAATGAATGCACAATGGTGTGCGAAAGATGTAAAAGATTTGAGTCAGGTTCGTCCCAAATGGAAATCTGAAAAAATCCCTGTCTACCCAGCGTGGTTAGTATGGGACATTTTTTTTTATCTGCACCGTCTAAGGTCGAGGTCTGTTACTGCGATCGTCAATCCACTCGTCGAGCGTGATGATTATGGCAAATCCTCCTTATTTTACGTTAACGTCCTGCAGTGGACTTTTCACAGGCCGGTAAGGTTATTCCTTACGGGTACGTGGACCGACGGCGATGCCCACAGCTGCAGCCTGTGTTGCGCTGAAGAACGAACATGCTCTCTGTACTCATAACCTGGTAGCGAAAGAATTAGACTCATTTTGTTTCACTCTCAGTAAGTTCACAACGCTAGCATTATACATAATTTAATATGTAATTATGTGAATGTGTTTATATAATGATTACATTATCGTATTAGGATTACCGGTAAAGATATATGTAAGTGTTGAAAATATATAAACAAATTTATCTTTTTTTTTTAATCTTTATTTAATGGAGGGTTTGTTCGTATGTACCGAACATGTCACCCTCATTGTTGCATGCCCTATTCGGATCAGCCATACATACATTTTTACACGTGGTGGAGACAAGCGGCGGCTTTCGAATGGGCCGGCTCTACCGGAGGACCTCTCTCTCTCCCCGCACCCCACCTCATCCTCTCTCCCTTCTTCCAAATATCCTTAAAGGCCAGCAACATACCTGCAGCACCCCTGGCGCTGCAGATGTTCGTGGGCGACGGCAATCACTTACTATCAGGTGAACCGCTTCATGAGTTGCCGCCCTTCCCAAAATATATATATATATAGTGCACCATAACGTACACAACCTATATATAAGCTTAAAAAAATCAAAGTAAAATATGGATATTTCAATAATAGTGTAGTATCAACTACGGATGTAAGAGTATATACCATAATTTTCTTCAAATGTCAACATCACCTCCACGTGGTGCACATAGTGAGATAACAAACGAGGTTTAAGCACTCGACTGATGGCAGAAAATATCTTCACTAAATCGCACAGATTAACAATTGAGAGCAGCGTCTCTTGCTTGAGTGTACCGGTATTCCGCTGCTCAACTCGGTGAATTTGGGAGCTTTCTCGGAGAGGCTTTTGTTAAGCCGTGGACTATTAACGACCTTTGAACGACCGGACTACAGAAAGTTTGAGTAATTTAAATTATTAAGCTCAAGAATATGCACTAGAAAAAGGCGTCATTAAAAACTCAGTTGCCGCTATGTCCAAGGCTATATACATTTTTCATTATATTTGTGCCTTTCTTTACACCGTAGTTTCTGTTTGTCCTGTTATAAGTCAACATTGTTAAAAGCGATAAAACTTTTCAACTGTGACAACGGAACCGTGTGTTATTTAAGCTACGAAGATAAATAAATGCGACCTCGTTCCATACTATGTAAGTATTTTGTAAACGCTTTATTACTCGTTCGTAAAACTTTGCAATAGTTTTAAAAGTTTAAAGTAACATAACACAATGTATCCAGTCTTCCATCAATCAAATAATCGATTAGGTAGAGAGTTTATGAAAAGGGTAAGGTGATAATATAATGTAATATAGTTAAACCGTGCTGGCCTGTGGCTGGTCAGTGCGCTGCTCCACGTGTGACCTAGGTTCGGTTTCCGATTCTAGGATCTCATAAATTGTTAACAGCAATTTTAATTGTTGAATTTACCACGTGCTCGTCTGCTAAAATATTGTACGTGTCTGAGATATGACTTGAAATATATTGTATTAAATAGAATTCAATCTACCTGTCATTTAGCCCCAATTTAACAATTTGAAACAATATTCTAGCACTCTCGGATTCAGGGAATGCCAGAATACTGTTACTGAATTTATCTTATGCTGTGAACTGGTATGGGATGATGTACAAAAAGTAAGAGTATATTACTATATACAAAATGTTTGCGAAGTGTAACAAAGCACTGAAACTAATAAAGTTGTAGAGTCTAAGAAGATATTGAGATAGTTAAGCAACTTCACGGGAATTGATTTACAAAGTTCTGAGGGCGAGGGTAAGTGGTACACCCATTAAATTAACAGAGTAAACTTATTGAAACGCATAACAGATTAATTCTAATTAAATGCTATGTAGTCGTAACTTCGTATATTCTTGTGATAATCGTGTTCATGTAGTTTTGAAGCAATCGTGTTAATTCGTTGCAGAGTATCTCAAGATGACTGCTCAACACGGCCAATGGTTTGCCACAGACCATGGTCCTGAGACGTCCTCCATCGACTTTTCGTAACATGTTTATAGCTATAACGTAAAATTATCTTGAAACTTTTCACAGACAGAAGATAAATTCGGAATATAATTGGTTGTTCCTCTTTTTGTCAAGGAAAAAATAGTATGTTTAATTTCAAAAGGTTCAACCTATTGTATCAAACATTGTTGGTTTTAATGATATTAATTCGAATTTGAGATGCTAATAGCACTTATCCTAACTTCGCCATGTCACAAAAACACAATCGATATTGCTAAAGCTCTGCTAATATATGAACACACGCACCTTTAACTCACTCAACCGAAAACGTGGTAGAGCCAAGCGGAGGCTTTAGCCGCGAATGGGTCGGTTCGACCGGGTTGGTACCAGGGCCTCGCAGAATACCGGCGTGAAGTAGAGGCATCTTGTGCCTTTACGTTTCGTTCGGTGAGTGAGGTAACCGGAGGCCCACTCCCCATCCCCACCCCCTTCCTCATCATCCCATTTCTCAAATACCCTTAAACGCCGGCAACACACCAGAAGCACCTCTGGTGTTGCAAATGTAAGTGGGCGACGGTAATCACTTACCATTAGGTGACTCGCTTGCTCGTTTGCTGCCTTTCCATAAACAAAAAAATATTCTCTAGCCTGTGGGATTTGGGTTTGGATATTCTTGGAAATATATTGTATTAAATAGAATTCAATGTATTTATATTATAAATATTTCAGTAAAATTTTCCCTAAACAACCATGTAATTTTATAGTGCTTTTCATTCGCCTTAAATGGACCAATAAACCCGGAAATAACTTCACTTCAACCTCAATAATTCAATTTCAGAAATAGCTTTGAAACGTCGGAGCATAATCGAAAACTTAATTTCAATTTTATTTTAGGAATGAATACTTTGAACAACGAACGTAAAATAAATGTGTCATTAATATTAAAAAATAAAAATAATATAAAGAATAAAATAAAGAGTAATATAAAGATTTAAACAGCGCATTTCTCCGAGATTCTCTCCATTTAAGTAAAGAAACTACTACGACAATTGTTAGTGTTGAAGAGATGCTTCGGACACGTAGATAGAATCGATGAGGAAACAGCAAGGAAGACGCTAATGCTACAGCGGCAGAGTCGACAAATGGACACATCTGTAGTCGGTCGACACTCTTGAAGGACGAATATCGGCCAAATTATCAAATAAAATAAAACTAAATTGTTTAATAACGATTGACACCTTTGAATTGTCCCGTTATTTTGTTAACAATCTTGTTGCTAGCAATGATATATGGTATGAGTTTATTTTACTAGTAAATATGTATATTTTATCATCTTGACATAAATGAGTATTTGAAATGTTTTTAATTTAGTTAATATTTCACGCTAATTATGGCCAAGTACGTTGAACTTTATTTAAGTAAGAACTTATTATTTTTATTATATAATGAATGTCCTAAAATACACAGACCATTGACGAACAGTAGTGCCTCCTTGTGTATGGTATTATAGTGAATCCTCGCTATGGGAGATGCTTAGATTCAGAAATAAACTATTTAAAAGAAAAGGAGAATAATAAAACATTTGGTGAATTTTTAAGTTTGTTGGGGTTTTGTGACACATGTTTATTCACAATTTCTGTGAATAAACAGAAATAAACAAGTTAGTTTTAATGATATTAATTCGAATTTGAGATGCTAATAGCACTTATCCTAACTTCGCCATGTCACAAAAACACAATCGATATTGCTAAAGCTCTGCTAATATATGAACACACGCACCTTTAACTCACTCAACTGAAAACGTGGTAGAGCCATGAGGTTTTAGCCGCGAATGGGTCGGTTCGACCGGGTTGGTACCAGGGCCTCGCAGAATACCGGCGTGAAGTAGAAGCATCTTGTGCCTTTACGTTTCGTTCGGTGAGTGAGGTAACCGGAGGCCCACTCCCCATCCCCACCCCGTTCCTCATCATCCCATTTCTCAAATACCCTTTAACGCCGGCAATACACCAGAAGCACCTCTGGTGTTGCAAATGTAAGTGGGCGACGGTAATCACTTACCATTAGGTGACCCGCTTGCTCGTTTGCTGCCTTTCCATAAACAAAAAAATATTCTAGCCTGTGGGATTTGGGTTTGGATATTCTTGGAAATATATTGTATTAAATAGAATTCAATGTATTTATATTATAAATATTTCAGTAAAAATTTTCCTAAACAAGCATGTAATTTTATAGTGCTTTTCATTCGCCTTAAATGGACCAATAAACCCGGAAATAACTTCACTTCAACCTCAATAATTCAATTTCAGAAATAGCTTTGAAACGTCGGAGCATAATCGAAAACTTAATTTCAATTTTATTTTAGGAATGAATACTTTGAACAACGAACGTAAAATAAATGTGTCATTAATATTAAAAAATAAATAGTCTAAAAGGTCCTATTTCATATCATTATAACGAAAACCATCAAAAAAAATATTAAAATATGTTTTCATAATTTTCACACTTACATTATTATTTCTTTTAGAAAAGCCTATAATTAATCCATTTCTGGACCCCAACTTCCTTAAATAGGATTTATCATAATCGCCACGATGGGTTAGTGGTTTAGCGATCGTATTACTAAGTTTTCTCAAAATCATGGCAGAACACCTTTATCCGTTGGTGGAAATAATATTCATACCCTTAACATAGTTGAACGAGTATACTTTATTTGTATTGATTGAATTTTTTAAATCTTATAAACATAAATTGTATCTTACAAAAGATCAACCTGTTTTAATGACTAAATTATTATATGTTTAAATATATATAGAATTTTTGTACTTACATAATTTCATAAAGAGAAAAATAAAAAGCAACTGTAACATTTGGTAATTCGAAATACACAGGTATATTTATATATTTTTTTTATGTATTATTATATGAGACATTAAAAAAATTATGATTAACAAACCTGTAAATCGCAGTTATCTCGCTTTTACCGCATACAGAATAAACCGAAGTTACCTGTAACAAAGAAAAATAATGATTTCATGTATTTACGCGAACACTACACATTTTAAATGAAACTATTATTTACGGATTTTATCGCGTTTATTTTATTTTCATATTCCCGACGTATCGTTTGCATTACAGCAGCCGTGGTCACTTAGATGTTAGACGTCCAGATGTCATAGTTAACTCGGGCTACCTACTGCCTTTATTTATTAATTTTGGTCCGATCTACGCAGAATGTGCTTACAGTATCTTGAGGTCATCCAGTGGTATACTGGGTTTTAGATTTAATTTTGTTTATTACTGGATCCCAAGCCGGTGGTAGCACCCAGCCATCTTCTCTATTGAAATTAGGATGATTTTTAATTTAATAGCCTCGCGAATCATCATTAGCAGGAATCGGTGTTCTTTTGTGAGGATTTGTGGTCTATCAAATCTGATGTAATGGTTGTTGCGATCAAGAATATGATCACAGACTGCAGACTTCCTAGAAATGACGGGAATATAAAAACAAATTAAACGCGATAAAATCCGTAAATAATAGTTTAATTTAAAACAAAGAAAAATGTTGTTTTTAATATTACCTTTAAATTACCAGTTAAATAACTTTCTGCGAAGTGGATATTTTACTGTATAAATAATTACCAAAGATTTGTCATTACATTTAATTATCGGTGAGACCTCTAAAACTAAGGGATAATGGATAAAGTAATTCTGTGGACATGCTGGGCAGTCGGGTCGGAGAACACACTGACGGTATTTTGTATCTAGATATGCCCCATCACTAGTCTGTGGGATTTGAATAGTCGGATAGCTCGCCTTAAGTCATCCTTTAGTCAGCAGAATCAGATTCGGAGAAAAATTTAATCTGGTGAATATTATTAAGTGCAAACTAGTCTACAAAAAATAAATAAAATGTAAATATTATTTATTGTATCTAATATTAAACGTTCGATGGCTTTTCGTTCTTTAACAGTTGATGTTATCCTTACCTAGATTAAGACGGACTACGAGTAATTAACTAGGTAAACTTAGGTAAACAACAACTTCAAGCGTTATCAATAACAACTGGAATATAAGTTTTATATAATTTATACTTGCGATTGTTGTCACTTGGTGAAACCTACTCATTATCAAAAAGTGTTCAACTTGTACCAGTGTCACAAATAACCTGTGTTCTCATCACATTTATGCGTTAATGGACAAATAATGATTATTATAAACAGTGATATATGTTTAATATTATCTTATTTATCACTTTCACGTCATAACTTTGAAATTATTGAAATTCTCTTGTTCTATTGAGTACTGTAAAATTCATCGTTAAATTATTAAAAACCCAATATACGTTTTAAATAGAAAATAGGATCTGAACAAGCAATTTATCGTAAAGATTGAAGCTTAATCCCTTTTTCATCTTGCGTTCATCTTGCGATGGAACTTTTTAGCAGCTTCAATTACGATGGTTAAATTATTTATACCTCTTTGAATTAAATTACATACAAAACGGGACCGTGGCGCGTTTCTTAAATATCTATTTGACACTAATGTAATACTTTCATGATTTCCCTCCAAAAATATATGGCTTTGTAATTTTTTTTATTTTCATTACATTCTACGTGAAAAACGATAAATGACTATTGTTACCACGTAACCTGAGGCTCTCTCTGTAAGCTACGACTATCAGTGGAACCCACTATACAACCAAAGCCCTTGAACCCCGACGGCTTCACAATTACGTTGATAATAGCGTCTCGCTTATAGGAATAAAACGAATTGATAAAACTGTTTACCTAGCAGAAGAGTAGAAATTTTACGTCACTTAAACACTTGTTTTATAGGTGTTACTTCTACTACTTTTAATTATTGTACATCTTTTATAAAATTATGAATTTTAAGCACGCTAGTCTACTATTATTTATACCTTACCTTCGTCAAGATGTCAACCAGACGGTACCAGACATCTCGCGGCGGTGATCTAACGGCGGGTTTTTGTTTGGTCTGCCATAGGTTAAATAGTTAATTATTTACAGGCTGATAATAAATATGACGAAACTAAAATGAAGATTGGCTAGCGGGGCAACAGGGGCGGTTCCAGGCCCGATATGAATTGGGTACATACGAGTTAATTAGAACATAGAAAAGGAACCCTTGAATTTGTTAAATGTTAACCGGCCTTAGAAATAACATTCGTTTGAACAATAATATTAATCAAAGGCTGGTCACAAATCCTCAGATATCGGCTCGTCAAGTTAACACTCGTTAATACGCAGTGGAGAAACTTGCAGTTGAAGGCGTAAAACATATTAAAAAAACTATTAGCTCTTTCTTAATTTTGCTTTAATTTTTTTTTCCAAATTATCAAATAAAATAAGAATTTTGAGTGAAATGCAAGAAAAGTATATTTTTTAATTCTGACTTGTGATTTAAGTTAACGAGCAGGTTTTGCAATATTGAATGATTTAATAGCAGATCTATCTTGGCATTGTTTCAACCCTTTCGGATTCACTACAAATAATGAAATGAGAAAATTTTGGAATGATTCCAAAACGATTTGAATTAATTTCATAGATGAAAATTAAATGCCATTAATTGATTTTAGTAGACTATTTGTAGACATAGCTACATCGTTCTTATGTCTTTTATATGTATCTTCAATTTAGACACTGTTTCACTTATAAGTTACCAGAGGTTTAATGTCAAAGTGAACAGACATCTAGGCAAGCGTGTACCATCCTAGGCCTCATCTTCGCTTTCCATCGGGCAAGATTGAGGTCAAACGAAAGCCTATTTTTTCATTTAAAAAAAAATGTCTGAACAATCGGTGAAGCTTAATTTTTGGGTGGTAAACCTTATGATTTTACTTATAATAGTATATAATATGTTACGAACTGTTAATTTGTTGGTGAACTCGAGACTTATATCTTCATCGGATTATATTATCATTTCAGATGCGTATTATACAGCTTTCCTTAAATTATAAATATTTATCATATTTGTCTCAGTAAAGGCTTTATGAACTTCATTATATTCCGCGTCTAAAAAAATTATTTCTGTAACGTAAATAACTTTTATAAAACGATATTAATTTAAATTCTTCATCTTTGATCTTCGCCGTACTCGCGGGAAGACATTGGAAGTGATGGATGACTACAGTACGTAGTACTGAATAAAATTTTTCGTAATCACCATGCTTAAATAATATAAGAAAGCAATTTACAAAAAAAATCCTTAACAATTTAACGATACAAAAGGCCAAACAGCAATGCAACTACTGTTGTGTTCCGGTTTGAAAGGTGTTCTTATGATTTTTATATGTATCTTCAATTTAAACACTATTTCACCAAACATCTCCAAACAATCGGTGAAACTTAATTTTTGGGTGGTAAGCCTTGTGATTTTGAGAGCCAGTAATATATATAGGTATAACGGACTGTGAAGCATTCCACCTAAGTACTCAGGAGTGGCAACGCAAGTGTGATCTGCTTTGTTTGAGCTATTTGACCATGGGCTGCAGTAGCCAGTTATCATCAGGTAGACTGTCAGCATGTTTCCATTTCATTTCAAAAAAATTTTGGTCTACAAAAGTAGCGCTAACCTAACCTAACCTAACCTAAGCCTTGTGATTTTGAGAGCCAGTAATATATATAGGAATAACGGACTGTGAAGTGCATTCCACCTAAGTCCTTGGGAGTGGCAACGTATGTGTGATCTTCTTTGTTTGAGCTATTTAACCATGGGCTGCAGTAGCCACTTATCATCAGGTAGACTGTAAGCATGTTTCCATTTCATTCCAAAAAAAATTTGGTCTACAAAAGTAGCGCTAAATTTAGTTGTCTCTGTACAATTACAGTTACAGACTGGTGCGTGAACAACTCGTCAAGATATCCGCTCCCACTTAGTGGAATTGATATCATCGGTCATTGCAATTATAATGATATTGTGTATGCTGTATGTATGTATATATATATATGTATTCATATTTATTTATGTCTTTATTCCGTTTGTATGTATCTAAATGCAAGTTATACATGTATTTTAGTTCTTTTTTATTTATTTAATGTTTTGCAGCCTTACAATATTCCTCCATGCCCCGGGTTTACTGTCAAAAATGGCAAGAGGCATGAGGCCGCCCTTTGTAATAGTTTTATTTAAAGGTATTTAAATAAAGTTTAAATAAATATATAAATAAAAAAATAGATAGTACTCTTCCTGGATGATATATTGAATAGATTAAAATTTATGTTGTATAATTTGAAATAAAATTGAGGTCAAATAAAATATACCGGAGCGCATTGCCGGCTCTTTTATCTAGTGGTCTAATTTTCTGACGTAGTGGTAGATTCTTGACATTCACAAGAGCTTTCAATAAGCCTAAATTGATGAAAATATTTTCTACATAAAGTAAAGGTTTTTTTTTTACTTTGATGACATATTTTAATTTTAATGTTTCCTTAATATAAAAAAAAAGTTTTTAAGTAAAGCGAAACCATTTCATTTCAGTTTTGTCGTTGTTGAATCTTTTTTATATAATATGTATATATATTTAATAAGTTAAAATTAATTTTTAGGTTCTTCTTTTACAAAAGATTGATAAAGAGATAATACATTTTAATGGTATACTTTTATAGATTAAAGAAATATTGTTCGTCAGATACGCTGATAAGTCTTTTACTTTTATGTCAAAGCAGCAAAACAGGTACAACCGTAGTTTAGCAGAGTAATGTCGTTTCTACAAGTCGTATATCTCGAATGAACGGGTAAAGATATTTCCGGAAGACATTTACTCCCACTATGAAGTCGCGTAAAAGGACAAAAATTGAGACTGGTTGAGATTTACTAAAACGAGATTGGAACATGTTACAAATATTAAAGCAAAAAGTAAAGTACTAGCCTTTAAATGCCCAGAACTGGACAAAGGCCTCCTTTCAAATTTTTTTCACGTCCACGAAATATTTTTGTTATTATTTTTCATAAATGCAGGTTTCCTCACTATTTATTCCTCCGTCGCCGAACATGTGGTAAATTCGGCACTTAAAATTGCTATTATTTTAGCAGTGCCAACAACGAGGATCAGGAACCTAGGTCGCTCGCGTACCTCGATATTAAAGCGAACCCTCTGACCACTAGGCTACCACGGCTACATAATACTAAATAATATTCATTGCCATACTTTGAATATAATTTGTAAGCCCTTGCCGCGAATGAACAAAAAAAGATTTTCAACATTATTTTTTTAGTTGTGAAACTAGTGCTGTTGCACCGCCGTATGTTGGGGGTACAAGTAAATCTATCAACATGTTTCCGTTGGCATACAATGGGCGACATAGGTAATGCAAGAGTATTTTGTCTCCGCCAGATAGCGGAATAGCCATCTCAATAAATAAATTTAATAAAATACCCGATTATTAACGGAAAATAATTTCTAAGGTCCAGGACATCTGGTGTTACCATCGATCTGGCATCCGTGCTTGCTTAGCTTGCAGTTTATGTTAAATCCTTCAAAATAGATACGGTATATGTCTAACACAAATGGAGTGTGTCAAACCATTAGTCTGTATATCCTGATGACAATGATAATTACACACTAACCTCCGTAAATTCGTCGTGCGAAAACACTGGATAAGTTTAAGACTGACGTCAAAAATCATTACCTGACATTGTGTGATCACTAGTCATCATCAGGAACCGCTGAAATGGTTTTTCTTCTCTTGTATTTATGCCTATTTAGTCTTACGTATGTCTATTGTGTATATTCTTTTTTTTTTTGGGTATATTAGTGTAATATTGTGTTATTATAATATAAAATATTGTTTTACTTTATTTAGATATTGGCGTTTAAGTTTATTATTTACACCACGTCCCAATGTTCAATAGGGTTTTTTTTCCTTAGCCTTAAGGTTGTCTGGAAAAGATCGCTCTTTAACGACTAGGCCGCCTCATTGTAACAACTTCATAAGTTTATTTTGTGTTTTTGTCGTGTACAATAAAGTATATACAACTAACCGTAATAACCTAATTGTAAGAACTTACTATTATATATGAGTACAGATTAGGTGGAATATATAATTTTCCGGGTACATCGCGCGCTTCGATTTCTAAAGGAATTACATACGAGTATATCTGTGACAGAACTTGTCTGAGCCGCTCCTGACTGATTTTAATTATAAGATTTATTAGACTGTACTTATTGCATGTAATATACATGTATATAATTATGTCCTATTATACTATACGTGTAATTGAACAGATTATCCGAAATAACGGAATCTTTGGATGTAATATCTCACACATGTATGTGACATATGTCATGAGTACGACAATATACTGAAAAGTACTGACGTGTAAACTACGATACGTTTTAATCAAACGCCTTCTCAGAAACAATAGCATCAATTGTTTTATGCTGAAAAGTTATAAGACTTTATCAGGTCGACTGAGTATTACAGGTGAAAAGGCGTTGACGTTGCTTTGTAGGTCTTCTTGTAGTGTCGAAGTAAGATCCAATATTATATGGTAAGAATATAAGCTCCTTAGGCCGTATACTAGAGTGGTCAGAAGTTTAGACATTGGTTTTAATAATTTCAACCCACATTCGTCAGAGCTTATCGTAGAACGACGTCATAGGTAACGATAATAATCATATAAGTGTTTCGGAAAACTCATTTGTATGAGCGCTCCATATAGAAGATTGAACTCGGGCCCTTTGATGCTGAGACAGATTCTGTAATTACGGATGTCGGATTAATGCCGTGATAATAGTTTCTAAAAGGTCGGAAGCTTTTATGCACGAGTGTAATTTTTTACACATACTGCATAAGTACATTAGTCAGCTTGATAACGTAGTAGTTGAGCCTTATGACGCGGCGCTGTGAGTCGTGGGCTCGATTCCCACACCGGAAAATTATTTGTATAGATTTTTGGTTTTTGATATTGAACAAAATCACACAGTTACTAATTGAAATAAAATGACGTACAACAGTCCTACCATTACGTCTATCTTCACTGTTTTGATAATCCAAAACATACGTACAGTCGCATCTATAAAGTATCTGAAGTGTCATGATTCTTATATTACGATTGAAAAACTCTTTAAAGTATTTAGAAATTTTTAGACGGGTCTAGAAAAAGAATCGCATTTACGACTTTTTAGTTCGAATCACTTGACTCGACGGTGCTTCATTGCAAAGTTTTAATCATACGTTGATTAATAGTACGTCGTTGCAAAGCGAAGCATAAGTCACGTTTTCAACGTTGATGGTGTGTACTAGTTGGGAGTTGAATGTAGTGCTGGTGTGGGTGATCTTTGTGGGGAACAAGCGGCTCACCTGATGGTAAGTGATTACTGTCGCCACGTACATCTGCAACGACAGAGGTGCTACAGACCTTTAAGGGTATTTGTGAGAAGGGAGGGAGGATGAGGAGGGGGATGGGGAAGAGTCGGCCTCCGGTTACCTCACTTACCGAACGAAACACAGAAGCACAAGATGCCTCTACTTCACGCCGGTATTCTGCGAGGCCGTGGTACCAACCCGGACGAACCGGCCCATTCGCGGCTAAAGCCTCCGCTTGGCTCTACCACGTCAAAGGTAATAAGTACCATTTTATTTTTAGCATGCAGAATTTAGCGAAGAAGTTTTCTCAAACACATTTAACATAAATATATAAACCAGATTTAATTTTGATCCTCGACTTTAAATAATTTTATTTATTGTGTGATGTATGACTTGTTAATAGTCTTAAATAAAAGAAAAATAATTCATATTGAGAATATTTTTAAAAAATGTGGCTAACCATTTTTCTATGGCGGAGATAGTTAGATTTCCGCAAGTCTGGTCCCGCATCAGTACGTATTTAAAGGACCTACAAATTGTTGATTTTTACAGCAGTCTATCCTTGTGCAATTTATGTCTGTTAAACGCTTAACTTAAGGTTCTGTGCGACAGATATCTAATAGAAATTTCGTATATAATGGATGTTCCGCCACACAGGAGAAATTCCTTCAGTGAAAGGTAACTTTATTTTAAAAGAAAGATAGATAATACTCTCTCAAAGCATTGGAATAATAGTACACTTATGCATGTAGTATATACCCGGAAAATTAGACACGGTTATGCGATAAGATCGGAAGAGTCAGTTGCAGTGTCATAGTGATAGCAACAAAACATTACCAAAAATCAATAATTTGTGTTTTGCACAAATATTGGCTTCTACTAGGATTCGAACCTACTCATATCAAACGAGGTGATATTATCTGTAATGACTTCGTTACACTTATAAATCATTACAAAGCCTGATTCTCTTTTAATTTTATTTTATTTTCTTCATCATCAACCTGTTATTTCAGTATTTCTTCAACAAAATTTTTATTTACTCACAATTCAATTCCACAGTAGAAATATGTTAGCTGATTAAGTAGTAGCTACTTGCTCGGTAAAAAGTACTTTTATAAAGGATAAAATATATTAGTATTAAGACAACCCTTATGATGATGATGATGATGAAATTAAACAGCAACGTATGATAAAGGTTACAATTTATTTACAAATTCAGTATTTACATTACAATTTCACATTTTTTCATCGTTTAGTAGAACCTCCTGTAAGCATAAGGAGCAGCGTATCCGAGTCCACCATAGCCAGCTAAGTTAGAGTATCCGTACGGGTAGTTGTATCCGAATGCGGGTGAGGCGTAACCGAAAGGAGCTGCGGCGATCAAGGCCGGGTCTTTCCTGACAATAGCATTGAAGCCCTGAGCACCCGCGGCGTAGTCTACAGTTCTGCGAGTTCCGTCTGATTCTAGCAGTGAGTACTGGCCTTTAACATTGTTGCCGGCGCGGCTTTCGATCTGGTTCTTGTAGTCGCCGGTGTAAGGATCAGCAACACCATAGGAGAAAGCGGAGTAATCTGAGGCACTGACTGCGGCCACGAGGGCGAGAACAACGACAAACTGAAAGAAGAAAGTATATTTTGAATGTTTTGAACAATAAAACCATTATCAAACAAATTGAAAAAGAACATTACAAAAGAATTTCTGTTTTTTTTTTAAAGTTATGACACGTAAAGGTTTAAGATAATTTAGTGCAATAATTTATGATATACGTGAATACGAAATCTAATTTAAGTTAAAAAAAACTACACGACTAAGTTCACTTGCATAATTATTTTACATTGAGTATTAAATTAACTCTTACCTTCGCAACCATTTTGATTATTGGAGTAGGTGGGACAGTTGTGACTATGTCGAAGATATTTGTAATTCTGATGCTGAACACAGTGCTTCACCTGGTATTTATATCATTGTATTCTTCATAGTATCTTACCGATATCAGTCAAGCAGGAAACTTCTTAATGTCAAGTATAAATCTTACAGTGGAGGTACATTCGGTACAGCAAAGTGAAAAACCGGTACAATTATAGTTTTTATTTGGTATAAAGTATTGTGTTTTTATTAAAAGCAGATAGTAAAATGTCAGTTACGTTTACTAAATTCCTTTAGCACTGTTGTAGTGTTTTGAGTTTAGGTGATCACAAAATTATCTAATACCCTTTATCGTAATTATATCAAGCAACTTCACAAACTGTCAAATATCAACTATGCTGAGACGATCGTTTCCGTCGCTTCAACACACACAAAAATATTTTTTATTTTTTAAAAAGCATATGTTATTTTTTTATTTTTCTTTATGTTTTGATATCTTGATAATTACGAGGATTATGTATCACCTGAGCATGTTTTATTTGTGTAGATGTAAGTGTCGGAATAAATGGCTTTATGTCTTTATGACTTCATCGATTGCCATATATGTCTGTCCTATTCACAAATAATTAAAAGATGTCCTGGAATCAGTGGTCAATTAAAAGTCTCAGTAATGTATTCCTTAGAAGCGGAACTACGGGTTCACAGTCCACAAAGTGCAAGAAACTAAAATAAAGGGGTGATCCATGGGAATCACTTTATAAATAGACGTCGGTGTAGTTCATAAAATTTTACCACTGCACGCCTTTGAGGTTAGCGTACCTTGACTGCTAAATCGGTTCTAGGTTAGTATCTTGACTGAAGCCAATAATTGTATAGCGCATACTCGGTTCATTGTTTTTAATCTATTGCGTGCGTGACTGTCCCGCGTCTGTAAAACTGCTCGGTTTCTGTAAAGTAGAAACAACCAGTGTTTTGTTTCACTAACAAACATCCGGCGCAGATGTAAACGTGGTAGACCCAAGCTGCGGCTTTTGCTCCTGGTCGAATGGCCCGGCTCGACCGGGTTGGTACCACGGCCTCACAGAATACCGGCGTGAAGTAGAGGCATCTTGTGCTTCTGCGTTTCGTTCGGTGAGTGAGGTAACCGGAGGCCCTCTCCTCCTCCCCAAATACCCTTAAAGGCCGGCAACCCACCTACAGCACCTCTGGTGTTGCAGATGTACGTGGGCGACGGTATGCACTTACCATCAGGCGATCCGCTAGCTCGTTTGTCGCCTTTACCATAAAAAAATGTCATCAATTGCCCTGCCAAATGGGTTAGGGTGCGGACTACAAAGCATGACATGGTAAGTTCGAGCCCGCCATTTCACTATTGTCGTGAACCACTCCAGATACATGCTGTAATCTTAGTTGGAGGGTTAACAGGCATATTCGTGATGTTACTTAATAAATAGCATTGCTAGTTTTCTTTTAATAAAATATTTTGGCTATTAAAGAGAATAATTGCTACAGTCAAAATGGTATACGCTAAGTGGACAACGAGTTTTGATTCATTCTCCTTTATTTCTTTATTGATGAGAAATTTATTTATTCATTGATGAGTTCATTTACGTTCAAGAACATAATACCCACATTATTAATTAAAATACTGTACATAATGCAGACGTTTAATAAACCGGCCGCTGATACGGCAATTTCATTACGGAGACGGGCGCGGTAATGTCATTAATTTAAAAGTAAATTTGTTTTAAAAATTCAGGCAGGTTAGCATTAAAAGTAAAATTTTATTTTCTTTAATGCAGGCCCCTCCTTCTACTCGATGAAATGGTTACTTACTCAAATGTAACATCTTATTTAAATCTTATCTTAAGTTTATCCAATTTTCATGCTCTTATTTCTAGGCATGTTGAAATAATAGAATGTCATCGAATAGAACGGCGAAAATCATCACCTGTCGGCAAGATTCTCTGATCTTTTTTCATTGTATAGCAGACACGATTTACAACATATTCATGACATCCACTTATAAACATTATCATACGGTCATTATTGTACATTGTAATGTTTCGTTTTCTATAGCCGGAGGACTTCCTAGAGCAGAGCAAGAATCGTTCCTCGCATCTTTATCCTCACTTAAGCACATTTTTGAACAATAGTTCCTTAAGATTTTTTCTAAAAGGAAATTTCTATTCTTCTAGACTAGACTCCTAGACTTCACAAAAATTTTCTTGATTTTACTAATATTACCATGTTTACGGCGGACGCAATATCGACCCAATTTTAAAAAGTACCAAAAAAATTATGTTTTTTTTTCTTAAATAGACGGAGAAGGTAAGACAAGTAAGTACCTCTGTGTTATCGCATATACTTGCGACTCTATAATATCCTGAATCCTATGCAGATGAACACTACTAATAAATTCTTAAAGATACTTCGAAAATTGTCGCGGTGGTCCAAATCGACTGGCAGGACACAATGACTGATGTCTAATGAACGAGGCTCTGGCAACTAATAATCGCGGTATATCTATGCGGCATATCCTTTCGAATATGCCGAATAGAAATACCACTAGCTAGTGATGGGGAGCAACATCACAGCGACAGCGATGCCTATATTCACCAGTGGACATTTACAGGCTGATAAAATTAAAAGTGTAAAGTCTGTTAATGAACACGTACAAGCACTCACTCGTATTAACCTTCCCATATCCGATCTAACGCTTTTGCAATAAGATCGGAAGAAGAGATAGAAACGCGAGACGTGACACAACCAGACCCGAAAACCAATAACGTATGTTCATGTACAAATATGTGCGCCTGATATTCGAACTGTATCCCCGGCTCGGTATTCGGATACGGTAACCATTCTAAGACACGCGGTCGCCAAATCGATATAGACCGGTTGTATTGAAGCATAATAAAAGTAGGAAACGTTAAAATGTCAAGTCCGATTCAGACGGATAAGCCTATAAAAGAAATACATGTGAAATTAAAACATTAAAGAGGAAGAACCGGTTGCAACCGTTAACTTAAAAACAACTTTTTGCTTCGTTTGTTTTATTAAAATATAATTGTGCACGATTAAAGACGTGGTAGCCTTAGGGATAGTTGATCGCCTTAGATTTAATTGGAGCCTTACAAATCGAGTTCGTTGCAATTTTAGGTGATCATTTATGAAATAATAATATCGTGGGGCAAGCTAAATGTCACAGTAATAAATAATGTTAATTATGCTGCAGTACATGCACAGGTACAAGCCCGCCAACCCGCACTGGAGCAGCGTGGCGGGCCCTTCCCGGCTTCTAAACCCTCTCCGATACTAGTACTTGAAAAGGAGGCCTTTTCCCAGCAGTGGACACTTACAGGCTGTTGCTTTACTACTTTTACATGCAAAGAAACGGAGTCTCCCCGGCTTCAGCAGTGAGACAAAGACTTCTAACTAAACTTTATATGTTATTTTGAAACAATTTAGAGCAGATTTAAGACGTCAATTCATATAAAAAAACAAACACCAGACACTGCGTACGATATCTCGAGAACAACAAAGCATAGAGTGAAAATTTAGTTGGTAAACAATGAGTAGAAAAAAGACAGTAAGCCTAAATGTAGATCACCGTTGTGGAGCACATTATAAATTCAGCCTACAATATCAACATAAGTCTTCGCCCGTAATTGAATTCTTGTTGTTATGTTGAAAATGTTGTTGCTTATTTATTACCTTATCGATAATAAAGGTTTCTATAGGACATGATAGGGCATGAATGTATTACAAGGAATATAACAAATTCTTTAGTACTTTGGGTGGTAGGGAAAAAAATCTCCAAATATCAACGTCTTCTGCAAACATACGTGGTGAAAAACCCATTAGAATTAAAATGAAATTAAGTAGCAATTTATAAATGCTCACTGTAGGGAAAAGGCTGTCTTCGCAAGGGTTTCAGCGGCGGGAAAATTCCGCAACGCTGTTCCAATGCGGGATGACTTGGGACCTCTCATGTCCTCGAAATAAGGTTTTTTTATTGCTCTGACATCCAGGTTTCCTCACGATGCTTTCCTTCACCGCCGAGAAAGTTGTAAATTCAGCACTCAAAATAGCTAAAAACAATTTTACCGATAGCGGCACCGGTAATCGAACGCTGGTCACATACGCTGTATGAAACTAAAACATACGTCCACTAGACTACCGCGGCTCTGCGTCAGATGCTGGATATTACTAGGGCGAGAGTATATGCTGACACTAGTACCCCAGTGACATAGACCCATCAGGAAATGCATCCTGACTGTGGAAAAATCTACGTTGAGTAGACTTGTGATTATATATGTTTCAGTTCTTTATTGTAGACTTTTATTCGATAAACAAGTGAAAATAAATTTTAATTAAATTCCAAGTAGCATTACCGATTTACATCGCAAGAATCCGCGGAACTTCTTTGACTTCAGACATTTATTGCTTCGTTGATCCTCTTTGATATTGTTTCTTTACTAACTTAAGCCAATGTTTTTTTTATATATCCCTCGTTGAGATTGAATTCGGAGAGTTGGAATTTATTGTCAAAATAGATACATTGGTTAGGTTTTTTTCAAAATAGAAACCAAACAGTTTCGATTTTATTTCTGCTAGAAAGTTTTTTCATAAAGAAAAACGTTAAAATATTCTTCCTAGTGCCTATGCCTACATGGTAGATTTTTTATTGAGTTTTAAGTATATAAGAAAAGTATGGAAAAGATAAAAACCATTTAATTATTGATTTAGTTTAACGGAATTAGATTTTTTGGACAACATACTGTTATAGGACACTACAAATGAAATTACATTACACTAGCACCTAGAAATAAAAATTAATAACAACATTTTTTTTAATAACAATTTAATAATAAAAAGATAACAATTGGCAAGTTAATTTCCGTTAAAATCCAATCTAAGAATTTAAATCATTTTCCATTAGCACATTCCATGAGTATAATTTACTAAATTATCCAAAATTGTCAATTATCAAATAAATTTAATTACTATACCGTGATTTTGAATTTTTAGATAATATAAATTATTTATTTTTGGTTGTTGTTGTTGTTGTAAAAATACAGTGTTGGCCAATGTAAAATCTATTTTTAACTTGAAGAAAACAATAGAATGAAAACGTTACGTGCTCGTCTGTATTTGCACTTCTGGTAATACAAAGAACATTGTTTATTAGTCGAGCTACTTTACCCGCTTTCTTGTTACTACAAATAGAAGATATTAAATGTTAACGATGAGTAGTTTAAGTCACGAAACCACTACATTACGAAACTACTACATTCCTTCGAACCTCATTCGGTGATAATGTATAGATTACTGTTTGATGTTACACGTAAACAACGAGCTAAAACATGTATGTATGTATACATTCACGCCTTGTTCCCAACGGGGTAGGCAGAGACAATCTTCTTCCACTTGCTACGTTCCTGACATACGTCTTTCGCTTCTTCCACTTTCATCAATATTCGCATGCTTGCTCGTTGGTTTAGAGTACACTTGACCTGGCCTTTTTTCAGAACGTCTCCGATTTCATCGTGAAATGTTCGCCTAGGTCTTCCTCTCCCGACTCTACCATATACACTCGCCGCATATATTTGTTTCGTCAATCTCTCTTTCATTCATCCTCTCATAAAAAAAAATTAAATAAGCTAAAACATATTTTCTGTAAGATAATATACACTAAAATTTTATACTTAACTACTTGTTAATAAAATACTTAAATTGGAACCTACTGATTATTAATAATTAGATACGCCTATCTCTTTTATTAGTAATAAAAAGAAAGGCGTACTTAAACGAAGAATTCAATTAGAAAACTTAGTAAAAAAATATCATTATTTATTGCATTTTTAATTACATATCAAAAGAAAAATGAACTATATTATTCGCTGTTGGCAAATCTGCTGTGTAAGTGTTGGAAACACAAAATCCCATTACGTCCTTTCAAAATTCAAATTTCAATTTTTTGTAAGTTACCTGCTTGGATTTGAATTTGAACTTGTGATTGAGTACTTTATTGAGTATTCAATATATAAGTACGATACATAAAATAAGAGGCTAAACATAGGGCTCTACAAGAAAGCGCCAATAAATAACGGATTTTCTGCCATCATTCGGTTTGAATGCAAATCATCATCAATGATGACTAAAATAAGCTGATGTAGTAGTACTCTAATTTGGTTTAAAATTATCTGACATTCAAAATATTAGGTAATTGAATGTCAAGAAGTGATTGAAATTCTTCGCCACAGGTTTAAAGAGTTAGATAATACTTAGATACATAAAGCAAATCATCAATTATAGTATGTTTAATAGTTTAAACTAATGTCATATGGAAATCACGTATTAAAACTTCCTTTACTTTTTAAAAATCGAATACTGTATCTGTATTTTACTAAATATAATATAATTATAGGAACTACTTTCATCACCGCTAACGTTTAAAATAACAATGCAAGGTTATTTAAAAAAAGGCAAAGATAAGACACTCGGAATATCGTTGTATAAAATTAAAATTCTTTCTTGATTACTAGCATTATTTGATCTTTAAAATACTGATGGGTACATCAATCATCATGCATATTTTGGTATGCCTCGCCTTTCTTCCAGTTTCCCATTGTTTCTCTACTGTAAATATACTATACATATTACACCATAAAATGTAATGAAATAAAAAAAATCAACCTAAAGATAACAAAACAAATGAATATGTTGTAATTTCACATTCAATTAGCATGATACTTGAAGTTTAATAACTCACGTTGGACATTCCGACACATCACCGGGTTTTTTTTTTTAATTCGCAACAAGTAAATAAAAATACCATTGAAATACTTCTTTAATCATGAACAAAAAAACACGCTTAAATATGTTCTGAGAAAAGTTTTTGTATTTACTAAGATTTGGTAGTACGGGGTTCGGATGATTGCCGTAAATTTGGTAACACCCGTTCGACCTTCATTTAATCGCCGGTGCGACTATCAAATAAATTATAACTAAAGTTGATCCCACATTATATTATGTCATATATAATGTGTTGTGGATTGAAAAATAAATGAAAAGCGGCCAAGTGCGAGTCTGGCTTCGCGATGTTAGAGTTCCGCACATGTGTCCAATTTTTTATTAAACTATTTATTAAATAAATTGATGTTCTCTGTATTTGTTTAAATATGGTTCATTATGTACCGGAATTCTAAACTCCTATCTAGTTTAGTATTTGAGATAGACCTCGTAGCTTCGAGCAAAAACTGACAACTTTGATTACAAACTTTATTTTTGAAGATACCAAAGAATAAATAACGTTTTTGTATTGTAATTAATAAGCTCTAGACCATAACATTCCATTAGAAAAAAAAATCTTATTTAATGATTCTGTAACTCGTTCTGTCTAGGAGCTAGAGATTCTTAACATACGGCACCGTTTTTCCCTTTGGTTACAGAACCCTAAAAATAGTTAGATGATATGTGAAATCAGACAACCCGCACTGCAACAGCATTGCAAGCAACTTTTCTAGTTTATTCTATGTTAGCGAATTTCAAGATTCTCTGTCAGTAAGTATGCTCGGTTATTTACAGGCACTTTCAGAACTTGGTACAGAGAAGTCGTACCAAGACTAGAACGAATGAAATTCGGATTAAAAAGCATCATTAATAATAGCTTATCTAATCATTTGTAATAAAATATTCCTTAAATAAAAGGAAACAAATGCTAACTTTTGGCTTTTGGCTACCGAGGCCTATAACTACTAAGTGATAATCGCGTATAGTGTGTTTTGTTTTTTATAATCTGTCTTACCAAAGTGATCATGTTCAGCTGTCAAATTAAAGAAATAGAGTTCAGTAAACCAGATAAATCTGTAGCGGTGAGTGTACCAAGACAAGATTGTAATTTAATTAGTTGATGTTTCTGTTTCAAGTCAATGTAATTTACTTACTGGATAGAATTCAATTTGTAAAAAATACAGATGTTTTTCAGTAGCTGTTCTTTAATTCAATAAATATTTTTTTACTCTACTAATCGTTTTGTGTTCCTGACAAATATGTATTTAATCCCAGATTATCGATTTAAAGTATAGATTCGTAAAATTTTCAATAAGTCCTAGTACTAATTTTACGAATATTTAATATAGAATGAACTAGTTTTTATGTTTATTAAAATGCCTTAGTTGGCGAAACCGAACAGCTGCTGAATATAATTAAAAAAGTTAGTGGAACTATTACATCTGTCTGTGTTAGACAATTGAATACAGAGAATCATTTAAAGCGATCTCCGGCGATAAAACGCGTCAGCAGAGAATAGATAAAATAGTACATAACCAAAACCGCGGGGCTTATTGGTTAGCGTATCTAAATTTAAAAACAAAATTAAACGCGACAGAATCCGTAAGTGGCGGTTTCATTTCAAATATGTAGTGTTCGCGTAAATACAAGAAATTATTAAGCAAATTAGTTGTTTTTTTGGTTTAGTTGTATTGTGCTGCAACCCGTTCTGTGGTGGGTATCTAAACGACTTCGAGATTGTAAATACATGGCCGATGGCCGATGGTAGGCAAAGACGTCTAAGATTCGCGACGTTTTGGAACTATCGAGCGTGATGAGCATGGCAATTTAGCGCAGCTAATATAAGTAATTCTGTTCAAGTTATTCAAATAAACATAAATTTTCGATTACAAAAAGTTGTGCAAAAAAAATTTAAATCAATGTTGATCATCGTTGTAACAATAAATGCCGTTACTGATCAATATTGGCAGTATACTGCCACTTCTATATAATATCTCCCAATGTCATTAATATTCTTAATCTCATATAATTACAAATAAAAGTAAAATATTTTTTGTTTTACTTTATTTACGTAATAATATCAACGCCATAATCAACAGTAATTTTCGAATTAAGTATATTATTTTGTACATTTTTGGTAATTTAAAAGAAACGCCTGTAAGTATAAGGTGCGGCGTAATCAAAGGCACCGAATCTGCCAAAACTGGCGTAGCTGTATGGGTAATTGTATCCGTATATGGGTGCAGCATAACCGAAAGGAGAAGTGGGAAAATGGTAGGGTCTTTACTGACGATAGCATTGAAGACCTGAGCGCCAGCTGCGTAGTCGACAGTTCTGCGAGTCCCGTCAGACTCGAGGAGTGAGTACTGGCCTTGAACACTATTACCGGCGCGGCTTTCAATCTGGTTTTTATAGTCGCCGTTGAAAGGATCACCAACGCCATAGGAGAAAGAGGAGCAATCAGAGGCAGTGACTGTTGCCACAAGGACGAAAATGACGAAAAACTGAAATAATAAACTTTTATTCAAACGAGACAAAAAATAATAAAATTCAGTGCTACATATGTTTCAAGCCATGTCCATCATTTAGCACTAAATTAATCTTAAATGGCGGTGGAGAGAAACATTTTATTTAAAATATGTTAAAGAATCTTTCTTAGATATTTTAGAAGAAAAGGTGGTTTTAACCTTTTAATAGAGGACATTTACCTTCGCGACCATTTTGTAGATTGCAATTATTTCTGGTGTGACTACGTGAAGAATGGCAAGTATCTGACTATCGTCACGCTTCAACAGATATTTATATCAACGATGCATACTTTAGTAGCGGCTTCAACGAATAGGAAATAATTAAATGTCAAGAACGAACATGTGTATAATTTATAGAAACAAAAAGGAGTGACCGAACACCGTCCGATTATCTTCAACTGTAAGTGTTAAAATCTTTAACACAATAAAAAAAAACTTACTTAACAATCTGTGTCCTTGTCTGTTGGTAATAATCAATGTCGAAGTATAAGAAACAGAAGTTATTTAGTCTTGTTTGTGTTATCTATTTAATGATGAGGGAAGTGAGATTGAGATGACGCCTATGCACGGTACTGAATTATTTTTAGTTTTGTGCTGTAACAGCCTCATCCTTCCTGTTGAACGTAGGTGAAGATGACCCGTTTCCATAGCAACAAAAATCAAATAACGACAGACGTCGTTTCGCAACTAGTAGGATTTGCTGCAATCGCTTAATTTTAGCATTAGTTATTTACAATACCGTCTTCAACATTTCATCATTTTATTTTATTTTATTTATTTATTTATTTAACTTCATATACATGAAAATGTATATAGGCGGACTATTATTGTTCCATACAGGGCTTTATCAAATATTGGTCTCTCCCTTAAATTTTCACGAATAGGGTATTCCCCATCTACTGCGAAACAGTACGAGCCCGCAATTCGACAATTGTCACTTTTGGTGTTAACTGGAATATTATTAATGTTAATTAATAGCATTTATAATGTTACGATTTTTCTATACTCTTTTTTGTTGTGGTTTGCAAAACTAACCCTGTATATCAATTAATAAATATTAAAAAAAAAAAAAAAAATTTGAAGGTAATATTTTTAACTGTAACTTTTGTATTCCGAAATAATTGTTACTAAAAGTTCTGATACTTGAGGAAATTAAAGGTACATACACATTGTTTGAGCTCTAGGACGGCGTCTCTAACGCTTGCGATCCAGAATAAGTAGGGCTTACCAAGCGCGGGCGCACCGTCATTTGATTATTCGATAATTTTAGGTTAAATCTTTAAATAAATATCTTTTTAATGCCAAGAAACAAAGAATGTTTGATGCAATAAATTCAACAACCGTGAATTCGGACAAGACAACATTGTATTAAAATGAATTGGCTAATTTTTATTATTGCTTACATAGGATTTACACTAAAATTATTTTTCGATAGCGTGGCTTTGTATGGATAAAATAAGAGATATTTTCATACCGAACTTCATGAAAAACAATTCAGTGACAGCTGTGAAAACATAACGGACTGACAGACATTAATAACAATTCATTATTGTCAATGTGTCAAGCGATTTGATGGCCACCATCACGCTTCCACAGATATTTATATAAACGATCCGAGGTCCGGTAGCGATTCAACAAATAGAAAATAAAGGAAATGACTAGAACGAAAATGTATAAAAAAAAAAAAAATTATGTGATTGAAAACCGTCCGTTTATGTATAAAAACTGTTAACGTTAATAACTTGAATACATTGAACCGATGTGACGTCACTCAATTGACAGCTTTGATAAGAATGGACGTCGAAGCCAATATGGGACAATATAATATGATATGATTCTAGTGTAATGAATACGTATATTTATAATATCTTTACATTAAATACGGAGAGGTGAGGATCATACAATGCCTTTGTGAGAGACATATTGTGCGGCACTCTTTTGTCTCCTACTCTCTTTGCTGCGCTTATTAAGATTTCAAAGGTGTAAAAAAGAATACGTATTTTTTATTTTACCTAAAAATGTAATTAATTTGAAATATTTTTTTAAAATCTCTATCTCTAATTTTTTAAAATATCTATAGAGTCTGCGGGGACTGGTAAGTAATAATAAAGGAACGTATACTTAAAAACGGAATTGCCTGAAACGTTAATGTATTATTTTCCAATAAATAGATTGAAAGATTTTTGATCATAGAATGTATTTTGGTTCTAATATACACACGGTATAACTCATACAACCATTTACATAAATAAGATAATATGCTATTTCTAATTAAATAACCAATGAGAAACAAAAGAAATACGTATTATTTTCAATTTAAGGTAATACAATACAAATTCCAGCTTGAAATCACTTACAATCAACAGAGTCAAGACAATAAAAACAAATGCTGGACAGAAAATCGTAGTAGCTGAATCTGTTCTTATAAGAATCCTCAAGGCACTGTTACTTATATACTGCAACAATAGCGTCGGCATGAATTTTAAATAAACCCATAGAGTTTTCAAGTAGTCGTTCGAAAACTGTACGTGACGCGTGACGGCTATCGACAGGAACAGATATCACACGAGACACCTGAAGATGAAGACGCGACTGCGACACCTGTGACCTTCGGGTCCCGGTAAGGCTTAAGGACCAAACATAAAAATGCAACTTTCGTTCCATACACCTTTAAGTGAGTGAAACGCCTACTATGAACTACATCCAACTATGCATGGCATAATTTGAAATCATAAAATCCGCAACGACCATATGCGTAGCAGACAACAGCAGATGGTTTGCCACCGGGTCAGAGACCTCGCGGTAGGCTAATAATGTGCCTGTAGGATGCCATAAAAAACGACATGTGGTTTCCAGTTATTGTTGATGTTTAACCGAGCAAAGTTGAAACTTTATTGCTAGGAATGCCTACTCTGGTTCAGGCCGGGATTCGCTTTGGTAGAAAGAAAAGAAGACTACATATTTGTAGCCATTTTAGACCACAAATACATACGGCTTAAGGTATTTGTAAGTGTGAAAAAAACTTGTATTGTCTACATTTTGCACAATTTATGCAGTATCAACCTGCAACGTTATTATAACGGTCCAAGTAACTGTCAAGTGTACTGTCGTTATTTCTCCGTATTGTTTTAAACAATAAGTTTAAAAAAGAAATTTTGTTCTGGTAAGTGCAGAGATATAATATTTTTCCAAGGAACTTCATATATGTCGTGTAATATTATTTATTTAATTCAGTAAATTATATTAATATTCAGGTGTTGCTGTACATAATAAAAAAAACAATGAGTTATTTGAATATTTTGTATTCTAAAAATCATATATACTTAAAATATCATATCTTCAGTTATAAAAGTTGGTGTTACTTAGGAGAATTTACTGTAACCATAGGGATATCCTGCGTATTTTGGATATCCAGCATATCCGAAGGATCCATATCCAGCGTAGTTAGAGTATCCGTACGGGTAGTTGTATCCGAAGGCGGGAGAAGCGTAGCCGAAAGGAGCTGCTGCGATCAAGGCAGGGTCTTTCCTGACAATAGCGTTGAAGCCCTGGGCACCAGCGGCGTAGTCGACAGTTCTGCGAGTTCCGTCAGACTCGAGGAGTGAGTACTGGCCTTGAACATTGTTGCCGGCGCGGCGTTCAATCTGGTTCTTGTAGTCGCCGGTGTAAGGATCAGCAACGCCATAGGAGAAAGCGGAGTAATCTGAGGCACTGACTGCGGCCACGAGGGCGAGAACAACGACAAACTGAAAGTAAAAAATCTGTTTCGTATATGTTGTATATACATATATAACGATCGGTAAACCGATTAAAAGGAACCCAGTTTGAGATGAATTACAATTGGTGCATTTAACTGTCAATATATTTTATTTTGAACTGGACACTGCATGACCGAGTTAAAAATGTTTTTTCTCGGATGTTTGAAGTCGGAAAACCCTCACTGATTGCACAGCCTGGCTGACCCCACCCAGCTCCAAAAGTCTCAAATATTGATCGACGGTCTTTGTCCAGCAGTAGGACTTGTCTTGTCAATAAGAAAGTTTTAGGATACACTACTTCAGGAGCATTATTACTATTATAAGTCACTGGTAGTTGCAGTTGTAAACACAAGCCGGAAATAAAACACTTATATGATCCTACACAGAAAATATTTAAAAGAAACCATATTATTAGTTTACCTTCGCAATCATTGTTATTATTTTAGCTACAGTAGTATCTACGTTGAGAACTTCTGTTATTATGATGCTCTGCTTAACTCCTCGGCAGATATTTATAGCAACGAAGTACTTTCTCGTTTCCCTCAAAGCTTGTTTCATACAAGAAGGTAACAAATAAATGTCAAGTTGAAATTATCGTCACATAACAATAATAAAAAAAAAATTGGAAATAAATTCAGACTTGTTTTGTCGCAGACGATGTTAATCATATGGAAAAAATAAAGTGAATAAAGATGATAAACTTTCTTTTGTTTACACACGAGTAAATTGATTTCTAAATTGTATACTAATGACCAATTCACCACGATACCTATTAAAAGGATATCCCCTTTTAAAAATAACTTTTAATTTTCTTAAATATCATATCTTCAATTATAAAAGTTGGTGTTACTTAGGAGAATTTACTGTAACCATAGGGATATCCTGCGTATTTTGGATATCCAGCATATCCGAAGGATCCATATCCAGCGTAGTTAGAGTATCCGTACGGGTAGTTGTATCCGAAGGCGGGAGAAGCGTAGCCGAAAGGAGCTGCTGCGATCAAGGCAGGGTCTTTCCTGACAATAGCGTTGAAGCCCTGGGCACCAGCGGCGTAGTCGACAGTTCTGCGAGTTCCGTCAGACTCGAGGAGTGAGTACTGGCCTTGAACATTGTTGCCGGCGCGGCGTTCAATCTGGTTCTTGTAGTCGCCGGTGTAAGGATCAGCAACGCCATAGGAGAAAGCGGAGTAATCTGAGGCACTGACTGCGGCCACGAGGGCGAGAACAACGACAAACTGAAAGTAAAAAATCTGTTTCGTATATGTTGTATATACATATATAACGATCGTTAAACCGATTAAAAGGAACCCAGTTTGAGATGAATTACAATTGGTGCATTTAACTGTCAATATATTTTATTTTGAACTGGACACTGCATGACCGAGTAAAAAATGTTTTTTCGCGGATGTTTGAAGTCGGAAAACCCTCACTGATTGCACAGCCTGGCTGACCCCACCCAGCTCCAAAAGTCTCAAATATTGATCGACGGTCTTTGTCCAGCAGTAAACCTGTCTTGTCAATAAGCAAGTTTTAGGATACACTACTTCAGGAGCATTATTACTATTATAAGTCACTGGTAGTTGCAGTTCTAAACACAAGCCGGAAATAAAACACTTATATGATCCTACACAGAAAATATTTAAAAGAAACCATATTATTAGTTTACCTTCGCAATCATTGTTATTATTTTAGCTACAGTAGTATCTACGTTGAGAGCTTCTGTTATTATGATGCTCTGCTTAACTCCTCGGCAGATATTTATAGCAACGAAGTACTTTCTCGTTTCCCTAAAAGCTTGTTTCATACAAGAAGGTAACAAATAAATGTCAAGTTGAAATTATAGTCACATAACAATAATAAAAAAAAAATTGGAAATAAATTCGGACTTGTTTAGTCGCAGGCGATGTTAATCATATGGAAAAAATAAAGTGAATAAAGATGATAAACTTTCTTTTGTTTACACACGAGTAAATTGATTTCTAAATTGTATACTAATGACCAATTCACCACGATACCTATTAAAAGGAGATACCCTGAAGGTTAAAAAACAACTTTTTAATTTTCTTAAATATCAGACAACGTTATTCATATATCAATTAGGCAACATACTTGAAGGTTCGCTACCTAGACATCAGAATCCCTACATCGTATCACATTGTACAAAGTGCAAACGAAACCGGCACCTAATAATGTTCATTTATAAAACAATAATTTCAGTGTTAGGTAAATATAATATATTATTTGGATAAAAAAGTGTAAATATTATATATTTACACTTTTATATGAATGTTGATAAATTGATACTTCGTAAAACTTCTGGATGGCTATAATATAGTACTGCAGTAGTTTCTTACACAGATAACGCCAAATCTTTTCGAGAAGGTAGCTTGAGTGCAGCTGGATGAGTTTAAGGATATAAGGATAAAATCTGAACATTTCCACAATGGATTCGAAAAGTTAATATGTAAATTTAGGCACAGAAATACAATAATTAAAATATTTAAGGAAATTCCAAAATTGTAAATGAACACAGGCTTTGCGCGTCGCTTTGTGCAATCGCGATTACAAAAAGCTGTATATATATTTGTTAATAAAAGGGGCGGATTTGCTATTAGATGAAACCGTCAGTTTTGCGTTTTCATAAATTTTTTAAAGAATGTGACAGATAAGAATTCGTAACTAGTAAAATAAGTGGTAATTCGAAAGAGAAGTTAGTAAAATAAATCGAATTGATTCATTAAGTTTGTTGACGCCGAAACGCTATAACATATACCCTTGTATTCAAAACGTGCGCAATCGTTTAATTTGAATGTCCTAGCCTGAATTAAATATTTCTAGTCATTTCCTATATATTGGTAATATCTCTAACTCCTACATTCACCTCAAGAAGAAAGGAACGCAACGCAACGATTATTCTAACGAAGATAAATCGACGCCAGCGCCACGCATCAGTGCGCAAAAAGTGTTAAATCCCGCGACGCTAATGGAATGCCGCTGTCGCCAAGTGAATCTTTTTAATTAATATCAGCGCTTTGTACTCATAAATAATATGCTAATCCTGAGTACCGCGTTCGTGTTATCTTGCAACTCAAACAAGATAACCCACCAGCATTGTGATACAAGAAAACTGCAAGGAAATCCGCCCAGGTTACCAGTCCATCAGGTTACGTTGTATTTTCACAGTAAACGTTGAGCACCTTAATTTCAATTTTCCTAATCAATCGCACCATACAATCCGTTTATGGTCACTTCTCACCGGATTAAACCAGTAATTGCAGTAAGTGTTTTACAGGTATTTGGGGAGTGGGGGAGAGGATATAGGACCCTCCGGTTTTTTTATCCATCCGGCTCTATATATATAAAATCGAAATGTGGTACATGTCGGCAAGTTACGCGTACAAATGGCAGCACAATGTAATAACAATTATATTTAAGTTTATTACAGGATATATACAGGATTTAAATATAATTCGTATGATAAATGTACAGATTGTATTAAAAAATAAACATGCGCCGTTTCGTTTTGATAATAATACTCGCTTTAGTTGTTGATAGCATAATAGACATAGATTGCCAATGGAATATGTTGACAAGCCTCTTAGGCAGCAACTGGCACTCGTATATGTTCCACTCTCGCAGACCCGCACTGCCACAAGCCGAGAGAGGCTAAAACTTCACCGCCTGCGCCGCCCGCCGTTGAAACCGTTTTTGAATTTGTATTTAAGAGTATAGTCATAGTAATAGTCCACTAGATTATTTTAGTTCCCGCTCGTATAAAACTATTCGTACCGCTATATGTTTAATTTGTCATGATTATTTACTTTATTAATTTTAGAACGCAACTTTTGAAATAGTAAGCGTGCGATAGTTATGATAAAGTGTTTAGAGAATATATTGATACTGTATGACTACATATATAGAACTGAATATATGACTGTATATGTTAGGATATATCCGAAATTTCATCTCACAGTTCAGAGGATGGATATTACTCGTATAAACCAGACCATTCTGTTTTAGACGCTATTAAATTCACACATTTTTAGACGCAAGCACAATATGCCATAACAGTATACCCCTTAATGACAGTTTACATGCCTATTGCCATGCATATTGAAAAATTAACAAATTTTATTTAAAATATCTCTATGAAATATGTGAGCCGTAGTAGTCTAGTGGTCAGGGGGTATTCGCTTAAGAATCATAGAGCGAGAGTGACCTCGGTTCGATCGCCGGTGCTGGCAATACTAAAATTATTAATAGCAATTTTAAGTGCTGAATTTACCATCTGATCGGGGGTGAAGCAAAACATCGTGAGAAAACCTGCATGTCTGCGAAATAATAAAATATTATTTCGAGAACACGTGAAATCCGCCAACGAGGAGGGGAATTTCGTCCATAAAACGCTCTCATATGTTTGAAAAGGAGGCTACTTCCCAGTAGTAGATATTCACAGGCTGCTGCGTTTTTAATGAAATACTCAAAATTTTCCGATACAGAGATAATTTTATCCAGGATCAATTCTTCTCCGCATTAATTGATTATTTTCGTTAGAAATAGTGTAGTAGCCACATAACCGCAGTAGTGTCAAAGGACTTTTACCTGAGGAATTACTCTCGCATGATTTTAGGGAGTTCCTTCGTGGCTTTGGTCTCAAGTATCGACCAACTATTAAGCCTTTAGCTCCCGCTTAATAGAAGCCCGGAGAATTTTTAACGCACACCGGTTTTAAGCATTATAACTCGTGGAAAAAAAAATTGTTTACGCGTCTGATTTAAACACTGCTGAAATTTACTTACTATGCTCATTAAAAAAAAATTATTTGAGTGAAATATTAAAACCTCTTAAATAATAATAAATTACCGGTAGAAAACTCGATCTTCAACTTGTCAAAAATCGTATTATTAGGGTAAGAGGGCGCTTATTTAACTCCAACTTACCTTTCGATGCTCAGCATTTGATTTTGTTGCCTGAAAACGATCATGTAACTTGCCTAATAATTGATTATTATCATAGCGTTCACTGCCATTCAGGTGCACATTTGCTTAATTTGATTATTATCATAGCGTTCACTGCCATTCAGGTGCACATTTGCTTAATTTGATTATTCGTCCCAAATTTTGGGTCATTTTCACTAGAACTATTGTAATACATACAAGTAATTTTTGTTGTAAATGCACTTCAAAGTCCTAAAATGGCTTTCGTTCACACGGCCCTATTAATATAAGTATGCAGACGCAGAGGTCAAAAAAGTCAGGAATAAAATATTATCTACAGGACCGCTTCCAAATGGCTTCATAGACATTGTAGAGTCCAGATCCCCAGAATTTTACAGTAAAGGCGTAAATGATCTTTCCTCGAGATAACAGATATGTTTTTCGAATAAATAAGTAATATTTAGGAATTATAGTACAAAAGCCATCTCCGGGTCAAGCCAGGATAAGGCTAGATGAAAAGAAAGATTACGTATTTGTTTTAAACAATATACCCTCAGAGATAATAAATGTAATATTTACAAGTGTGAAAAAATTGTCATGTTTATGTTTTGCAAAAGTAATATCAACCTTTAACATTATTAGATGCGTTTACGGAAGACATTTTTTTACTGTATTATTTTATTAAATAATACAGTACATTAACAGTACAGTACCGTAATACAGGAAAGTAGCAGCCTGTTCCCAAATATCTGAGCGGATTTTGCAGCCGGGTAGCGCCCGCCACGCTGCTCCAGTGCGGGTTGCGGGGTTCACATATCCCCGGAATAATCAAGTAAATACAGCCATTAACAATTTTAGTGGTGCCGGCACGGGGGATCAAACCCAGGTCACTCGCGCTCAATGAAACTAAGGCGAGCACCCTGACCACCACGCTACCAATAATACTGTATGTAAAATTTTGTATTTAATTTACAATGAAAATCATCAAAGTTAAAAGAACATTTTTGTATTTAAAAATCAAATCAATACATCAAGGTTGCTTAGTAGAATTTTCTGAAACCATAGGGATATCCTGCGTATTTTGGATATCCAGCATATCCGAAGGATCCATATCCAGCGTAGTTAGAGTATCCGTACGGGTAGTTGTATCCGAAGGCGGGAGAAGCGTAGCCGAAAGGAGCTGCTGCGATCAAGGCAGGGTCTTTCCTGACAATAGCGTTGAATCCCTGAGCACCAGCGGCATAGTCTACAGTTCTGCTCGTTCCATCAGACTCAAGGAGTGAGTACTGGCCTTGAACATTGTTGCCAGCGCGGCTTTCAATCTGGTGCTTGAAGTCGCCGGTGTAAGGATCCGCAACACCATAAGCGAAACCGGAGTAATCAGAAGCACTGACTGCAGCCACGAGGGCGAGAACAACAACAAACTGAAAGTAGAAAGTATGCTGTAAATATATATATAAAAATATATACTTATATAAATATATTTAACGATCATTGAACAGATAAGAAAGGAACAAAGTGTATACATATAATGCACTAACTTTGATTGATCTCACACTCTACTCTTACACACTAACACACTTTTGACAGCTGTCAAAACATCAGAGTTAAAAGTCTGTTATAACGAGGATATTTTCAAGTCCGCAAACCTGCACTAGAGCAGCGCGGCACACTTACTTTTTCAACATTATTATGTGGGGTTACCTCGTGAGCCAGGTCCAGATATTTCACACATTATTATAATCATATAAATATGATTAAATCACTCGTAGTTGCAGAAAATATTACACATAAAATATATTGTTAATTTACCTTTGCAATCATTATTATTATATTAAGCTACAGTAGTAACTACGTCGAGAGATTATGTTGTTGTGATGCTCTGCTTAGCTCTTCAGCAGATATTTATACGAAACGAGTATGTACTTGATACATTTCGAAAAAAAACTTACAATAAATGTCAAATTGAAATTGTAGTCTTACAATAATAAAACAAACTTGTATACGAATTCAGACTGGTTCTGTCCCAGAAATATGTCTCAATCATACGAAAAAACAAAAATGATTTTCATTACAATCGATAATAACCTTTCTTCTGTTTTAAACATACGATTAAATTGCTTAGTAAAATACGGACGGGAAAATAGTTATTTCATATTTTTATCATACTTTATTTACATTTAATTATAATATTTACGAGTATGTGCCATTTTGTTCAATAAGTTGTTGCCGTTTTGTAGGTAGTGACATAATCCCATCGCATGATGAAAAACCGTTTTTTCTCGTTTACTTGATATCTGAATCAATAGTTTTGCTCACACCACACATCTTATTGCGATTTGATCCGGATTTCGCTATAGTCTGTGGAGCTTGCTCTGCTCTTTAATCATGTTCTTGTCGTAGGTAATCCACTTTTCATCACCAGTTATCAATCTTATCAAAAACCGTAAGGTTTACGTTTACGTTTCAATAGAGAATCGAAAAAGAGTACACAAATAGTTTTCGAAAGAAACCTAATAATTTCACTGAAAAGTGAGCTTGTGTGGCATCCAAATATCGAGCATTTTTGTATAGCTAGACTTTTTCAAATGGGTAAAAACTGTTTTGTGGTCAAACTCTAACCCTTCAGCTATGCTATAAACAACTCATATAGCGATATTGCTCCACTTTGTAAAAAATAGCATTGACTTTATCCATAACAGGTCGACCATAGTAAATTTTATCTTTGAAATCTAAATTTCCGAACTGAAAACGCTTGAACTAATTTTGTGCTACTCTTACTGACATTGTGTAAGTCCATAAACGTCACAAATTTTATTCTCAGTCGCTCCTTTTTCCCTTTATTGTAATAAAACTTCAAAATGCATCGAATTTCTTCGTTAGATTCACACGGACAGAAACGCTATAGAAAAATGTCGGAAAATCGTATACAATACAACCAAAGACATTTTACTGCAACTTTTTACTTATAAAATACTAAAAAAACTTTCTCCGACCTATTACAATAACGATCATACAACTCGTCAAAACTCACATATTCTCTCAAAATATTAACTCAAAATAACAGGTTTTCAAGCCTTTTTTTCTTCCATTTCGTCTTCCTCTTCCACTTAGTTTGGAGCTCACCACTGAACTATACTAGCAGGCTCCTTTGCTCCTTACATAGTCCCGAATTTCGAACGTCTTTTTACATCAACATTTCTAGAATATTCAGGATTTTTTTATTATTAGAGAGAGAAATATAAATTCATATTTTAAAAAATGTAAAGCCACCCTTATTTACCTACCAAAGAGTTTCTTTAAAATCTTCTGCCATTTTGTAAAATTTTCGTTTTATTCCCATATCATTCGATGTCGTCATAGTTGACAAGACGTTATCGAGCATTCGCTATAATACTTTTATTTTTATCATTACAAGGGCCGTATCACATTATCTCATACATCTATTACTCATGGACAAATGATAAAGTTATATTATTATGTGATTAATTTTACCAACTGCCATATATCTATAATCATAATTGACTACATGCTGAAACATTTGATCACATGTAGTCTACAAAAATGAGTGGAATTTCTTCAAGGTGGAATATAGGTAAAACCAAATTATTAATATGTCTTTATGGAAAACGAGGTATACAAGAAAAAAAACTGGCAAATAGTAAAGTTGATATTAATCGGTATACGATAAAAAAAATTAGATGAGTATTGGATACTGTTTGGTAGTCACTTCGTGGTGTTATTCACTACAGCTATTTCAGATTCTGTGTATCAATAACAACAGATGCCTATTGTTAAGAACTTCAAACAATGATTCCGAAACTCAGAAAAATAACCCTGACTCGTCAATCCATGATAACGCAAATCCTCACACAACTCGACATACCGTTTCAACATTATAAGACCTGCGCTTAGGAACTATACGACATTGTACGTGCTCGCCAGACCTAGCGCGAACCGATTACCATTTCACCCGCAATTCGGACAATTTCGTGCTGTGAAAAAAATTGTAATCACAAAGCGGTAAACATGCCTTCATAAACTCTAAAGTCGCCTTCATAAAGTCTAAAGTTCTACCGCAAAGGCATTCCCTCGAGATAACTGAAATATATAGGTAAATTAAATACTTACATTTTTTCTTAGCAAAATATGTGTTTGAATTTTTCAATATGAAACGGCGATATCATAGTTCAACCCCCTAATATTTCAACAGAATTAGCAAAGCGTCGCATTCATTCATTCAGATTCCTGGCACCACATTTAGTGTGCCCGATGAGGATAGATCAGTATATATATCGCACTATTACTCGGGGCCCGAAATATTTTCAACAGTTTTAACATAAATTAAGACGATTTTGAATTCACGCCCGCTTTATATCTTATCTGAAAATCTGTATCTTAAACCGCTTACTCTCGTGCATTTTATTATGACGTCCCCGCTTACGTTCCTATTCGGATATGATGTTGCCTGGGAGAATTCAAAAAGTCTCCCTTAAAAAAACTACTACTAGATCAAACGGTACAAAATTATTGAAAAAAAAAAGAATATTCACATAATTTGCAAATTAGTCAAAAATGGTTTGGTAAGAAATAGGATTATATTAAAAAAAGTAACTGTACTACAGTATACATTTGCGATGGTCGATAAAAGTTAATTGTTTATAGGTGTTTTCTAGCAATTAGTGAAAAATTCCTTTTCTGGGGTAACCTTTTTCAACAGGTTTGATCTTTCAAGGTAGTAAAAGACATTTCAACTCTCTCTTACATTTCATCAACTTTCTAGAAAAGATCTGATTGATAGTTCGTTAAAAATGTATGCACTGAATACAGCCGCGTCGCAATCTCCCTTAGGTAATTTTCACATTTCCGCTATCTTCATATCACTGTACCGAAGACTTGAAAATATAGTTGGTTCAAATTACAGTTCGTTTACGCAGTTTCCGCTTTCATTCTGCAGATGTACACTTTATTATGTTATGTTAATCATTATTTACAAAAAAAAATCTTTCAACGGACGAGAAATTTCGGGTCTGATGATTACCAGAACTGCGGTAGCTAAATTTAATGCAACATGACAAGTTTTTTGAATGATTTTAGAGCCAAAAAATGTACGGTCTGATGGTGACCAGATCTTTGGCAACAGAATCTCGGCACCACGGAAGTTACATTATTTCTGTTTGGATGTAATTTTTTTGAAGTAGATCTTACGATTTTATCTTAATCTTAATTTGAGGGTCCTATTTACGGTAACTAGATCTCAGGCATCACGGCAGTTTCAACTTTGGGTTTCAATATTTTGTTTTACGAAGGAGATTTCAGTACAACGGTTGATGAAGGTTTCTCAAGAAATTTAAGAAATTTAGAAAGCTGTGTGGTGTTCCATACGGAACCACTTGGCCTTTAACTATCTTGTCGTTGATTAACAGGGCCAAATTAGGCATTATAGTAGGAAAGCCAACTCTAGCTCAAGCCAGGGTTAAGCAAGGTAGAAAGAAAAGAATACTATATCTTCCTAACCGTCTTAATGGGCTTATTTTAGATGTGAAAAAACTTGTCATGTTTACGTTTTGATCAACCATCAAAATCAACCTTCAACATTATTAGAACGGTTTAAGTAAGTCATTGTTTTTCTGTATTATTTTATAAAATAAATGTAAAAAAAGAAATTTGTGAGGAACTACGTATGCATTATACATACTTAATATACTAAATTAAGAAGTGTTGAATATTCAATCGAAAAAACAATAAATTATAAGAATATTTTTTTATTTAAAAAATCTAATTAATACAATTATCAAGCTAGCGTCAAGTGTTGTTTAGAAGAATTTTCTGTAACCATAAGGATATCCGGCGTATTTTGGATATCCAGCATATCCGAAGGAACCGTATCCAGCGTAGTTAGAGTATCCGTACGGGTAGTTGTATCCGAAGGCGGGAGAAGCGTAGCCGAAAGGAGCTGCTGCGATCAAAGCAGGGTCTTTCCTGACAATAGCGTTAAAGCCCTGAGCACCAGCGGCGTAGTCGACAGTTCTGCGAGTTCCGTCAGACTCGAGGAGTGAGTACTGGCCTTGAACATTGTTGCCGGCGCGGCGTTCAATCTGGTTCTTGTAGTCGCCGGTGTAAGGGTCAGCAACGCCATAGGAGAAAGCGGAGTAATCAGAGGCACTGACTGCAGCCACGAGGGCGAAAATAACCACAAACTGAAATTAGAAAGTATGGTAAAGGAAGAAAGTTTGAGATCAATTAAAGTAAGTGCATTTGTATTTTTTGAATCCTATATCAATACATCGGAGTTAAAATAATGTTATTTCGAGGATATTTCAAATCCGCAAACGCACACTAGAGCAGGGCGGCGGACTTACTTTTTCAATATTATTATTATTATATATATAATAGATATACTCTAAGCAAATTACACATAACATATATTGTTCGTTTACCTTTGCAATCATTATTATTATATTATTAGTAGTAACTACGTTGAGAGATGATGTTATTCTGATAGTCTGCTTAGCTCCTCTGCAGATATTTATACCAACGAAGTACATTCTCGTTTCTTTCCAAAAAAAAAAAAACAAAAGCAAAGAAATAAATGTCAAGTTGAAATTATCGTCACATAATAATAATAAAAAAAACGTGTAAACAAATTCAGACTGGTTCCGTCTCAGAATTATTTTTTAATCATATGTAAAAATAAAGTGATTTTCATTAAAAACGTTAACAAACTTTCTTCTGTTTATGACAAAATTCCTTACTGAAATAAATATATAATAACGCTCAACTGTTCATCAAAACTCGGGTAGTCCTAATAAAAAAAATCATTTTTTCAAATTCTCTTCAAAACAAAATGCTGTTAAAAATAAAATTATCACAGTATTTGTAAATTTTTCCATAGTATATGCTTTCTTTTCGTGGCATATTTTCAGATATGTAAGAAACAGATTTTAAAAGTTTTTAAGTGCAAATGTTAATACTGCTTCGAAATTTGGATTCCGGAATGTGAGTGAAAGGCCCGTAGCCTGTTTTTATTTATTTACACACAAAGACTGTAGTTTCATAGCCGATGCGTAATCTTCCACGTGTCTTCCTGTCGGTAATCAATCCTCTGTCTCTACCTGCATCGCTTATCTAGCTTTACTACTCGTCTTCTTCTCCATTTCCTTTCCTCTTCTTTTCTTCCTTTTGTGTTCCTTTTCCACTTACTTTGGAGCTCATCGCTGAACTATGCTAGCGCGCTCCAGTGCAGCGCTGCGTATACAGACCCAAATTTGTAAATGAAATAAAAAGATTTAAAAATTTCTAGAATATTCACGATTTTTATTTATTTTATTTTTGTTTATGTAAAAAATTATTACATAAACATAAAAATTGTAATAATTTATGTACACACAAGTAAATCGGAAAAAAGAAATATGATAGTAGGAAATGGTCGGTACAAAGGTACTGCTTATTTCTTAAGAAATTTCTTCCAGCAGACCTGTGACAGGAGAATAGCTAGTCAATGGTAGATTCCACGCGTACAATACAAAAAAAAAGAAAACATACATATATTGTTCGTTTACCTTTGCAATCATTATTATTATATATATAATAGATATACTCTAAGCAAATTACACATAACATATATTGTTCGTTTACCTTTGCAATCATTATTATTATATTATTAGTAGTAACTACGTTGAGAGATGATGTTATTCTGATAGTCTGCTTAGCTCCTCTGCAGATATTTATACCAACGAAGTACATTCTCGTTTCTTTCCAAATACAAAAAAAAAAGAAAACATACATATATGCAAAACGTTCTATATAAATCTACATACACCTACTAATACATAAATATGTACTTAAATAAATACTTTTATGTATTTAGATATAGATAAGTATCTACATAAATACCCAAAACTAAATATTTTTTTTATATTTATTTTAAATGTAAGTAAGTTTTTTACTTAATGTTTATATAAATAAAGTGAATTCCAAACAATGTAAAGCCTCCTTTATTTATCTACTAAAGAGTTTCTTTAAAATCTACTGACTTTTTGAGAAATGTTCGTTTTCATCTCATCGTTGACAAAATGTTATCGAGCGTTCGCGACAATACGTTTATTATTTCCATTTCAAATACTAAATACAAATGGTTGCGTGCGATAGTACTTTAAATATAAAATTAAAAATATCGATTTCTTATATGAATTTATAATTAATTAAATGCTTTTATTGTATATCATACATAACGTTTGTTTTTTAATGATTATGAACGTTTATTTCGTCGATATATAAACAAGCATGTATACACGCACCACTACAATAAGGACACACCCTTGCCAGCCATAGAGATAAGCAGTAATTACGGATTTCAATTAGTTCACCTTTTACGCCGGATAACTATACAATGTGTACTATATGAACCTTAAGTATGGCGTACCCTTCTGGCATATCTACTGACAAGTGGTAACGCTGAATGTAAGCGAGCGATAATGTTATTTTATCTCGCGTTCATAAATTACTATAATGCTAAACACGTAGTGAATTAATTTTCTTTATGGAGTCGGCAACATTCTGTAATGTTCGCTACCCAAACATCAGAATCCCTACAATCTATCACATGTAGAATGACCAGACGAAACCAGGAATCTATTATGTTCATTTATTGAATATCAATTTCAGCAAAAGATGAAAAGCTAAAAATATCTGTAAATATAACTCATATCTACATATATTTATGAATATGTTGATAGTTTCTCGAAAATTATAACTTCTTTAACTATAGTTTTTTAGTTATTAGCATTGCATGTTGGTTTCATTATATATTGTAGGTAAAATATTTGAAGTCGGTTTTCACCTACGTGGTGGCATGAAAAACGAGGATTTCACTTCGTAGGTCTGCCTCTACTTCAGCGTGTTACTACCTCGGTCGACCCGGCCCATTTCAGCAGCAGCAAAAGCCGCTTGGCTCTATCACGTACAGAAAGAAGCTAGGTAGTAGTGTGGCCAGGATGTTTTGCAGGGTGGTTTTTCTACTGTTGTGCTGTCAACCCTGACCACACAGGTGATATGGCGTCCGTACAGGTAGACGCGGCGCAGGAGCTTCCAGAATCCCAAGAGGTTGAAGGTAAAAGAAATAAAAAAAAACCGTAATCGGAGTTGACACGTAGCTTGGTTTGAGTAGTTGGACAGCGTCCGCTGCTCCGAAGAGAGCTGCTGGAGCTAGGCTTATCGCTTACCAGAAAGAGGAACGCCCGGGTATTCTGACCGCTTTTATACTGACGACCACAGATTATTGTAGTCTAAGGGTCCATGCCACAGATTATAAATTTTGAACGTATCGCACTAATAGGTGTGCCCTAATATGTATTTAATAGTTTTCAGTCAGAGAGATCATTAAGCTTAATTGTTTTATTTACAATTTAGAACCGATTTAAATTAAATTTTACTAACTTTAACGTACTCGTACAACGCTACAACATGCACACAAAAAACATCACTCTTCTTCTGAGGCAGTCAGGTAAAAAAGTAAAAAGAGGTTAGAATTCAGTAAAAAAAATCTGCGTAGTGCATTTTGTTGGTTACAGAAGTTCGTTTATTTAAGGATAGTTTTTTCAGTCGAGATTCAAATCACGTTCCTCGACAAGAAATGGGGTATTTTTTGCTAGTGGACGTTATTTGATTCCGCTTGAAAAATGAGATATAATAAAGCGGTGCGCTTGTACAAGCATTATTGGATTGAAGAATAGAGTCCAAGTATCATATTATGATGTATTTATTATGAAAAATATTAAAATACAGATAGAGAAACAATATTGTGAATAGAACAGTTAAACTGCTTCTACTAAACTTTTGAAAAAAAGAATAAAAAAAAACATTACACATTTTTGTGGCATACAAGCGTTTCCATAATTCTCTTTTTATCGGTAATTTATGTATTTTTATATTTCTGTGACGAAATATGCATTAACAGTAAAATTACTTTTGTGTAACCGCGCAATCATGAGACATTTTCGAATAAAAGTATTTAACATTGCTAAATAGTACTGTTAATTCTTAAACTACGTCGCTAAAGAATAAATTTATTGGTATTATATTTTTAAATTCGCCAAAACTAAGCTATGGTTTTGTACGTGATAGGACAGTACTACGACCTCGCAGAATACCTGCGCGAAGTAGAGGCATCTTGTCTTTTGCATTTCGTTCGGTGAGTGAGGTAACCCAAGGCCCACCCTCTCTCCCCGATTTCTCATCATCCTCCCTCCCATCCCTCAAATATCCCTAAAGGGCAGCAATGCACCTGCAGCTCCTCTAGTGTTGCTGGTGTATTTCGGCGATGGTAATCACTTGCCATCAGCTGAGATGCTGGCTTCTTTGCCCCCTTTCCCATAAAAAAAATAAATTCGAAATGGAAACCGCCGCTGCACGTGGCTAAATGTGGCTGCACATCTGTGAGGTTGTCTGCACTGTGCTCGCCAACCCGTTCGTTTAGCATGATAAGTGTCGACCAAATATTCTAAGAAATATATTGACTGTCCTACTGGCGATTTCTTGGAGAGGCTGAGAAGTGAAATCTAGGCCCAATATAGCTACGATACGAACAGGACTCTTTTTTTATAGAGGAATAGATAATTTTTAAGTACGCTCTTAAAAAGGTTAACTTGTTAAAGACAAACGATAAATTTAAAGAATTTTTACTATATTTAAATCCATTTCTAAAGTGAAAGTTGCATACATCAGACGTTGTTTAGAAGAATCTCCTGTAGCCATAGGGATATCCTGCGTATTTTGGATATCCAGCATATCCGAAGGAACCGTATCCAGCGTAGTTAGAGTATCCGTACGGGTAGTTGTATCCGAAGGCGGGAGAAGCGTAGCCGAAAGGAGCTGCCGCGATCAAAGCAGGGTCTTTCCTAACAATAGCGTTGAAGCCCTGAGCACCAGCGGCGTAGTCTACAGTTCTGCGAGTTCCGTCAGACTCGAGGAGTGAGTACTGGCCTTGAACATTGTTGCCGGCGCGGCGTTCAATCTGGTTCTTGTAGTCGCCGGTGTAAGGATCAGCAACGCCATAGGAGAAAGCGGAGTAATCAGAGGCACTGACTGCGGCCACGAGGGCGAGAACAACGATAAACTGAAAGTAAATTTGATTTGTTTTAAAAACTGTGCTATACTAAATGTATTTATAAATAATAATATATACTCTATAATAAAATGACTCGGTTTTTATTAAATATATATATTATTCTAATAATCTAACAGTTATTAAAACATAATCTCTAGTCTGATACTGCAAAAATAGTTAAAATTATATACTGTTAATTTACCTTTGCAATCATTATTAAAAGATTTTCTTATAGTTGATAAAACGCTTAACGTTTCAGATAATCTGATGCTTCTCTTAGTTCCACTGCAGATATTTATACTATCGTAAGATGCAGTTATACTTCCAGTATCAGATATGTAAAAAAAAACTTAAATGTCAAGTTTAAATTTACATCACACTCTTATAATAAAAACAAAAATAAACAATGCTTTACCGAAAGATGTAATAACTTAAACCGGTTTTAATTATACGGAAAAAAAATGAAAGGGATTGATAGGAGCCAGTTTTTATTTACAGTTCTTAACGCGATGGTCAGCTTCAAGCTATATGAAACAACTGCTGTGTTTGCGTTTTTAGCTAAATGCAGAAAAGTTACATGTGTAAAATAAATCCTTTGCTTTATATTTAAGTTTCTTCTCTTTTACACGCTGAAGTAATATAATTATATAAGCTCTCACGACCGAATACCCAATGCTGGGTGGTCAGAAGTTTAGATATATTTAGTAGTTTCAACACTTGATCCTATTTCGAACAATATGTTAAGTCTGTCGCCGACTTAATATTCAGACCTACTACACAAATCTTAAGTTTCAAAAAACTCATTGGTACGATGCCTCTACATGGAGGATCGAACTCGAGCCTATCCTTATTTAGAGGCAGTTCAGTATCGGCGTAAGAGCATAAACCTTGAAAATCGCAATGGCTAGACGATGAGATAACCATCTCTACAGTTGCCCGACCAAAATTAAGTATATCGACGAAGAGCAACAGCGTTTAAAGCGAGGCAATTAGTATCCTTATAACACAAGTTTTTACCATGCTGTGTACTATTTACAGGATATTAAGATAAACAATACAATAGAGACGTACAGAAAATGCAATAGGCAATATACCATATTTTGCACTACCCTGATAGCTCACAAACGAAACTCCTTTAACCAACTTATGGCGGAATATTCATTCGATTTCGCCGAATCCAAATCCCACAGACTGCACTTGCATCGGTACGCGCCTACCAATGCGCTAGCCATGCGAAGTCAGTATGGCCATTTGTGAAATGCATGCTGTCTTTTAGAAAGGCCTGGCGCCTTCATGGATAGACTTTTGTTCAGCGGTAGACTAAACTAGAAATAAGCTTTAAGAAGTGAAGTAAAGAACGTATAGAAAAATATTGTTTCACCTTTTTTTCCTACCTATTTATACACACCACGAACACTTGTAATCACTGTCTAGTTTAGCAAAAGCCAGTCGGATCGCAAACGCATAACACATTTGCGATCAGATTATTTTACTGTTTTATTAACGATGAAACTAGAAATTATGATTTAATTTATTTCTCTGTAATATGTTTCTACGCAAATGAAATTCATTTTGGTCCGATCTACGCAGAAAATATTATAATTAAAAGCTGAAGGTAGCCCATGTCAACATGTGTCAAAAATGTCATCAGAACGCCTAACAACTCAGTCCCCCCGTAACGTGCAGTGTTCGCGTAAATACAAGGAATCATTATTTATCTTTATTCGACATTCTACTTTTACGTAAATTGTTTCAAATGTTCAATTCACTTCAATTACACTGTCTTATAAGTCAAAATATGGCGTATGCTATCTTATAAATCAATGGGGAATTGTCTTTACTTGCACGTATATTCGTAACAGACTCATTAAGTAGATTGTCTTGACAAATTGCTCTCAAGCTTCTCGGCCTTTCATTTGCGGTTGCATCGTTATGAACTATCTCAAGGAACAGTTAACTTAACTGCTTAATTTCGTTAAAACTTTACTAATTTAACTAAGCCTTTACAACTGTTATAACAAAAAATTAATTTATTTCTAAACGCAAACATGCAGTTTTATCAAATGTTAAACACATTGTATATTTGTAATTTAACGATTATTTTTGTAACATTTGGAGCAATTAGTAACATTAATAGAATATTTTTTCAATGCATAACTAATAATGTGTTTTTTGCACAAATATAAGATTCGAACTCGGAACACATGATGCGCAACAATCAATAATGCTAAAGACTACATGTACTTGTTAAATTATATTGTATTCAATGTTCGTGCTGAAACCCCTTCCACCTGGAACCCTAGATAAAGGTAAAGATTTTAGTCCTTTTTTATCAACCTGTAAAGTCCTTTTTTTTTGGAAGCATTTCTATAATAATACCATGCGACAGCAAAAGCAAAGCAAAGAAACAGTTACCGATATACACCATGCCGGGTTGGTAAACGCATGACTAGAACCTTGGATCTAGAGATTGGTGATAGAGAGTACCATCCATTATTAATCTGCGGGAAACAGGTTTGACATATGTGGATGAATTGTTCGCTTGTCAGCGTAAGTCAGCATGCAGGTGAGCCAAAATTATAAAGTCATTTATCTCATCGTTAAAGTCCTGTCAAAATCTATGTAATACTATTTTCAAATTTTACTCGAAGAAAATTTTAATCGTCGTCGTGAAATATTCGCATTGTGAACAAAGGAAGAGGAAATTATTTCGAAATCAGATCTCATTTATGTATGAGATTAAAATAACAATTTTAGTGTATGTAAATGACGTTCAATTTAAATAATTCATCTTCTTATGCTATACAACAATGACGACGCTTATTTAGTTATTCGTTATTTGTAAAGTTCACACTTTAATAAATACGTCTAACATACGCAATTAAAGCGTTGTAATTTAAACGTCACTTTACAGGTAACATAAACATTAACCTTGCTGAATTTACATATGTCCTCTGTGGTGAAATGCGACATACTTTAAAGGCTACTTGCAGCTAAAGCTCTTACAACTCTATTGTGAACTAAAATTGTTCTTTTGTTTTCTCGTGTTTTATATTTTGCCAGCAAATTTCATTCAAAATTCAAGCAGTATTTCATGCTAAAATATAATTTGAATAAACCTTAAAACGTGTAACAAACTGTGAAATTAATATGTTGCGGTCTAGTTTTCCTTTTTGAACATTTATGTTTTTAAACAATTTGATTTTGCATCAGCTGTGTCACAAGTTTAAATTAAATTTTAATCTGGCTTCAGATCCACTTTATTAGTTTTATACGTTTATCGTATTCCGTTTGTTATTAAAATAACTTGAGTAAAATTCAGTGCATTATTTTTATTTATCCGATAGAAAATTTTATTTCCCTACTGCTATAATAAGAAGCTTGATATTGTCGTTTTTTTTTAAATACTTTTTTGGTATTTATTGTATATTTTTGTAAAAACAAAACACGTTCGATTTACATGACGAGGTTACTGGAATTGGTAATATTAATATTAATTTCTCGCCTGACAGCCACACACAAACTAGAAGAATACTTGAGAAGGATTCAATAGAATAGAAAAGATAATCAACCATCAATCTGAAAGGGCAGACCCGGAATCTATTCAACTAGTAAACCCATTTAATCTCGTCGAAGCCACTTTCAGTCAACCCGAACCATATATTTGTTTGCAAACTACTCTTCACGTATATTATATGCAAGACCGAGACTTGGAATGTAATAACGGAACTCAAGGTTTCACATTATACGCACCTTGTTTTTTTTAGCAGATTTTATTATCAGAATCTGTAAACTAAATATAAATGAATGTAGGTAATTCATTTATATTTAGTTTACTGATTTTGTTTTGTTTAGTTTTACAGAGGAAATAAATTATTATGAGTCGAGGAAAAATGCAATAATATGTCTAAACAAATTAAATGTAACTATCTATGTAAACACTTTGTGGTAGGGATCATTGGAAGCCACTAAGAGAAAGACTTTGAATATCTGTTTACAATCTCCTCTCCATATCCCCGGGATGGCGAAAAGCGGGTTGCGAAATCTCGAGGCCACGCTGTGTCCTGTCAAATCAGTGCAAGTTTTTATAATTAATAACAAAACAAGCAATTTTGTCCCTTTAGAACTATAAATTGAGATAAAAAGTGTTATATATACTATTCCATGGCATGATGCTGCCAATTCTCACCGACAAACATACAAAACTTTCGCATTTCGTAATATAAATCCCCAACAAAAATTCTATTGTTTCAACACGTCAATAAATAAGTAAGATAAAACATAGCCTTTAGCCTTTAAAAATATTTAAAACGGATTATCAAGATCCGTCTATTTGTTTTCAAGTGAAATAAACGAGCAAAGGTGTTTTAGTATATACATAGATTTCTTCCTAGTCCGGATTTCTACAACAATGTGCAGATCGACACCATTTGGTGTGGTTCTTACCACACTGTCTCTTTGACGTTTTTTTTTTTTTTTATATAGAAGAAGGGGGCAAACGAGCGTGCGGCTCACCTAATGGTAAGTGATCACCGACGCCCACGAACATCCACAACACCAGAGGAGCTACAAATGCGCTGCCGGCCTTTATGGAAGGAATAAGCTCTTTTCTTGAAGGTCCCTAAGTCGTTGCTCAAGAACCGGTTATCGGTTACCGTCGAGGTTCTATCTCGTACAGAAACACTATAATTTGGGATAATTTATGGAAGAGTTGTTTATTCAGTAATGGCTATAACTATAATAATCATGAATAAAATATCTCATTCGACGATTTGTTTTTTCGGTAAATTATTTGGTGAAGCTTCACAATGTGGTCGTGCAAATAATATTAGGGAAAGGTTACGTCTATAACTTTAATGGCAAAAATAATTTAATTAGTTTAATTACTGTAATATACTTCAATATCTTTTAACTTACAGTTTCAGAATAAAAGAAATTTCTTGAAGATTTTGCACAACAAAAACATCAATTTCAATAGGACAGAGTCGGCTGTATGATAGTAGTCTAGGACAATATGCCTCGTCGTCTCACTCAGTGGGTATAGTAAATTCCAAAGAAGACACGTTGTCTCTGAAAAATGGCGGAATAACCTAAAATACCAGACAAATTTTAAATGAAATGCTTATGAGCACCGGCTCCCCAAGGTGATATATGTCCAACAGTGGAATGTTTAAATTAGATTCAAATCAAAAATTGAACGAATGTTTAGGTGATATGTAAAATTTTAAGACCGTGTGGATTGGATTCCTACCTTATAGCTGAGCACGGTCAGGCGATGTTAGCCTAATTTGAGGTAAATAGGAAAAAAAGATAAGTAGAGGTTCAGATTTATAATTATTGCAGTAAATATAAGATGACGAATTTCAATCAATGTAACATGATTTATGTAATAGCTAAGCGTCGTCGCTTTGTCTCATGACGGTGATGAAGAAAAATCAAACCAATAGACGGGAGATAATTGTAAACTATAATACAATATACTTTTAATATTTCTTTTATAAATAGTCATAAATTGTGAAAGTAAAAATGTCATAAAAACATTATCTTTATAATGAAAAGAATCATTTTGCAAACGACTATTCTGATAACTCTAAATTGCTTAGTTTCAAAACTTTTTATTATCACTTATCTGGTCTCAATGTGTCCTTCAGTCTTTATCGTAAAAACTTTTGAAGAGCTTTCGAGTGACTTTCATTTAAGTTATATTTTATGGATACTGATAAATTCAAGTTTCTTATCGTATTTTGAGACCGATTTCGTCCAAGATGACAACTTCCGAATACTAACGACAGTTGTCAAACTGCGCAGGACACTTACGGTGCCTCGATTTTTTTTTGGTAAATACACAGAAATGTTGTTTCGTTGTACGGAACCCTCGTTGCGCGAGTCGGACTCGCATTTTCCTGGTTTTTTCTTAAATGTCTCACTTCATCAAATGTTTCGTAAATGTCCAGGTTCTACAAAGATATTCCGGACTTCACGAAAGATGAGACTGGCCCTTGTCCAGTCTGGACCAGACTACAAATTGTGGTCAGTACTAAAGGACATGGCCTACTCAGCTCTGATATTGAGTTTGGCTAAATTCCCCATAGACACAGTGCGTAGATCCATAGATTAGTGACCAGAGATGTTAATGGTATCAAAGCCAAACAGCACTTTGAAAAAAAATGCTTTCAATAAATCGCTTCGATAAATAGGTTTTATTATCGCGTAGTGATTGTTTATTTTAAAAAAAAGATATACATTTTTACGTGTAACGCCATACTAGGTAAAATAAACTAGATTCCGTCCGCAAATTCGTTCGCGAGGAAAATTACTCTGCTGTTTTTCCAGGATGAAAGTTACCAATATCATAGATGGGGCCTAAGACAAAGTTTTCAATATTGTTAATAGAATCAGGCGACAATCCACTATTTCAATGATGGTAGAAAAAGTTATTTCGGACTATTTCGCAAGCAAAAATTAATAAAATCATAATTATGTACGTGGTACAGCCAAGCGGCCGCGTTTGCTGCTGTTCGAATGAGCCGACTCACTACGTCAAGTAGAAGCATCTCGTGCTTTTGCGTTTCGTTGAGTGTGTGTGGTAACCGGAGGTTTATTTTCCTTCTATCTGCCCCCTTCCTCCTTACACCATCCCCAAATATCCCTTAAGGCCGGCAACGCCACCTGCAGCTCAATGTCAGATGTACAGAGGCGTCGGTTTTTATTTGTCATCAGGTGAACCGCTTGCTTGGTAATTTGGTCCCCATTTTCGATAAAAACATACATATATTAAACTCGTCGGTTGTACGTTGTGGAGTCTAAACGCTTCATAATACCTTGCTACGAGGCGAAAAGCAAATACGATGAAACATAGTATATATTGGAAACATCCAAGAGTTATTATGTTTAATCTGTATAAAAATTCATGTCAAGGTCTCGAGTTTTATCCGTACAGATAGACAAAAATAGTACTTCCATTTTATATATATATTCGTATTTATGGTGATAGTGTAGCATTAGTTAATAATATGGACACACTCCTTATCCAGAAATTACCTCATGTCTCTTACGACTGCCTCTAATTGAGCACGGCTATTGAGCCTCTTCCGTCGATGCCGTAAAGGTCACCGGACCCCGTGTAACTTTCTGTAGGATTTTATCATTACCCTAAAATACGTATGCGTTTTAGGCATTTCCCTGAGAATCAAAAACGCCCCTATCAGTATTCCAACTCTCAAATCACAGTATTTAGCTTTGGCTTGAATTCGAAAGCGGAACCCTCTACTCGGCAAGCAGGTACACTAATTACTACCCGAAGCGGTCGTTTGAAGATGTTTGTACCATGAATATAGCTAGACTATACTAAGATACGAAAACTTCGTTCTATATTCATCATGAAAAGTCGGCAAACTCATTAAACAGATTGTTTTGACAAATAGCTTTCTAAAGTTATTCCACTTTTCATTTATGATTTATAAGGTGGTTTTGTAGGTTATATTTAGTGACATTTATTTACTTAAATAAGCCGCTACAATTTTGTAATCATAAATTAAAGTGAATATATTAAAAGTTTTATGTACATTTGCTAAGGTTATACCTTAGTCTTCGTATGTTATCACGCACGCCCGTGATCTATAGGGATTGGCAGAGATTACGGATTTTAAGACTCAGTGTAGTTGAACGAGCTTCTTTGGGCTTCCCAAAAAAGCTCATTTGACTACAAAAAAGCGCCGTTTAAGAAGCTCCCTGCAAAGGGATCTGGCAGATTCTTATTAATTTTAAGATACATTTTATTACTTTTAAATTATTTTAAATTTTAAATAATAGACATACACAGCGAACCATGGTGGCTTATAGGTCTATTATACAGGTTGGATGCAACGTTATTGACATTTATGGAAACTCGGTACTAGTACTCTCAAGCTTTCCAAATTTAAAAATATGTACGAAATAAAAATAGCAAAAAACTTAAATAAGAGTAATAATAATGAATAATAGTGACAACAGAGCGACGTTGCAGGAGGTCTTTGACGCCGCTGTGGACCATCGATATGGTCTTTGACCTGTGTATTATAGACCTATTGGACCTGTGATAAAAATACTGTTCTATAATTGGTATTTGGCGTATGATCTGTGAAATGAGTAATAAAAGAAGCTGTTAATAAAAATTAATTAAAAGCTTGAGTTATACTGTCGACATTAAAGTGTTATCTACAGGTTATTTAAATGATTTCACTGTATTTTCCAATTCGGAGAGCCTTTGAACTAGGTATAGTGGAACTGGGGAACTTAAGTAACATAGTAGGAGTGTGATCTGTCTTCGATTCCCAGTGTCAGCACTATTAAAATTATTAATTGCCAATTTATTCACTTAATTAACATGTGCTGAAGTGAAAAGAAAAGCATCAAGAGGAAGTACAATTTAACGATTAAATAAAAAAAAAAAATATTCCTAGGACATAAAGTCAGCCAATTCGCTCCAGTGAGTGGACGGACACATCCCGGCTTCAAACCCTCTCAATAATGCAGGAAGAAACCTTTATCCAGCCGTGGGATATTTATTAGCTGTTACTCCGCTTTTTCTTCAATTCATTCGGAATTGGACACGAGGTTATAATCATTTTGTGATTTTTAGCCATATCTAGTTTTTATAGATACTTAAAACATAAAATCTTTTACCCGACGGACAGAAGGAGGGTAATGGCATTCGAGTGTACGTACCGCCTTGTCTATTTCTTTGGCACGCCCTGTAGCCGAAACGGCTTTATGAATTTCAACATATGAGGTGTCATTAGATACGTCTTCATTGTGGGAGTGACATGGGGTATAACATTTAAATATGGCGTCTGCGAATCAACGAAGCGATGGAAAAAAAAATACACAGTCGGATGAATCAATTGAATTGCTACTTATTTTTCTTAATCAAAACGCGCGCTGTGTTTATCTTGTAAGGCGCAAACCGCGTTGTGTAAGTTATATCGTTATTGCCATGCTACTCATAACTGAAGTTAAAATGCAGTTATTATTGTAGTTCAACTATGTATCTCATGTAAAATTATTTTCAAAAAATTATGTATATATGTTCGAGGACGAGTAAAGTCCGCCAGCCCCCACTGACGCAGCGTAGCAGATCCTATACGGCGCCAATATTTCTCGCTACATTTACTTGTCGCTAAGTTACTTTTACTTAATATTTATTTTTTAATTTAAAAGCATTTACCATAAAGCTCTTATTAAACCGTAAAAAAAAACAAATATGAACAATTCACTTCTATATATGTAATTAAAGGGAATATCCAAATACCAATCTCACCTGTTCCCTACGTACTCTGCTGGTTAACGAACGATGTTTTTGCTGATTGATGACGAAAATTTTATTCGAATATATTAAATCCCAATCTCACAGCCTAGTGACGGGAAGCATCAGAGGTGAGTGGGTGTCAGTACTACGTTCACCAACCCGCCTCCGCTGAGGGTGGTTAGCACGGGCAAATCTTCCACTCATGGCGTGCTTACTTTTGTTAGCGCTTCAATAGAAAGGTTACCTACCCCCCTTCTTCTATAAAAAAAAAAAAAACCTTTCATTCCATGCTGACGTATAAACAAATATAAACATCACCTCATTTGTAACCAATACCGTGGTACCCAAATGGTCCCGGCGTTCGCTTTGATTTTGTAGAACGCGAATGAGTTAGATTCGAACCCACCCGGGTTCTGGCACCACTTAAATTTTTAGTAGAAATTTTCAATGCTGAATTTTCCACGTATTCTGCGGTGAGTGCTTCAGAGAAATAAAGATAAATGTAAACTCGCATGACCATATACCCAGCACTGTGTTGGTGGTGGTGCTGATACATTTTGGTCGCTCCAACTCACTTTTACCAGAGCTTATTTGGGACAACGCGCCAGAGGGTGAGCCTTTCGTCGTCTTAGTGTCCGCCAACGATACAAATCTTACGTAAGTTTCGAAAACTCATCGATACGTGCCCTCCTCGAAGCGATCCACCTAATTCAGAGGTAGATCCCCTAACCACTTTGCTAACGTGCCGCCAACTCAAACAGGAGCAGCGTGGCGGAATCATCCCGACTCCAAAACTCTCTCAAATACTTGAGAGGAGGCTTTTGCCCAGCTGTGGGCTAGTTTTGTTACTAATAACAAATGACATTGCTTTTATGAAGGCTATGGATACAGATATCTGCTACTACAGAGGTCATGTTTATTAGATAACTAACTGCAGCATCCAATATATTAAAATGCAATACTCTCTGTGATAATGTAATATACCCGCGACTCTCAACCCTCAGTTATTAAGTCTCAAGTGCTAAGACTCCTTTGTTATGCCGTGATATCCCTACTAAGTGAACTGACATGTCCTTGCAGCGTGTCATAACAATATAATTTACATTGTGGATGCCACAAAAATTTCATGACACAGACATACCAAATGTTCTGTAAGTTTTATATCTTATCAGACTATTATAATGCCACTGAACATCAACTTCAATACGTGGATCTGCCATAACTGCCAGGATTGGCAACGCAGTACCAGAGTTCTTGCTGCTTAAACGCGTACTACACGTATCGGTCTGCGTTCAGATGATTAATTCACCATCTGTCGAACGCTGTGAGATTTTCCTTGGCAGATAGTTTCAATGCCTCCTCTACAAGGCACGTTCTTTAAAAAAAACTCTTTAATAGGACATAAAATAGTTTCGCTTACCGATTTTAAAAGAACATGACTTGACCAAAGGCTAATATAACAATGTTCCAAATTACCTATTTACAGTTGGAACCTTTATCCAAAAGGGGCCACAAATGCAAACTCATACAAGTTACTATCTCGTACCATATATTTGTTTGCAAACAACTCTTCTCGTTCATTATATGCAAACTCGAGATGTAGCTTCAAATTAAGTCATTCGAAGCTTGTGTTGTGTCAACAGCAATTGCTAATAAATAACCTTTGAATAAATTGATACTGAAAAAATTTTATTGTGTTTAGTTATAAATAGCTTTTCGATTTTTTATTTACTGTTTCATCATACACCATACCCATTATTTTTAATATTTTAAGTATATTAGTAAATTATTTATCTTTATAAAACTAAAAGGTAAACAAAAACCGCCAATTTTTACTTCATAATATATAATGACATAACCTTTTAATATTAAATACCTAAATAACTGAAATCCAAATGTCAATGGAATCCTCCCTTTGAAGGCGTAAATTTGTGTTTTCTGTAAAATGTGAGCAGTGTGATACTATATTTCAATAGTCGAATCGTTTTGCAAAACATATTAGAGATACAAATTCGATTTATGCTATTCAGCCTTAAAAAAATCGGTTCAGATTTAATTAATTTTAAGTAAACATATCGCTGTGACATAAACCGTTAAATGCCAGTGACATTTATGGGGAAAGTCTATTTTAAATATAAGGATCGTAAGCTAACAAGACTAAGAGCGGCGTGGTTGACAAGCTAATGGACTGGCAATTTACGATACTCTGGTCTCGACACCGGAAAAAAAATAAAAAGCTGAAGGCGTTAGCCCTGCCTTCACGCCTCTAATAAAATAAAGTCGTAGGAAGGCGACGGATGTTAAAAAGTTTTAGAAAAATCCTCTTGAAGGAACGACTTAAGAAGAAGATTTTACATTTGAAAAACGACCACTCAGACGAATTCAGGCGCTTCTTCTTTGAAACTTTTTAATACCATTAGTCTGTTAACAATGTGCTGCAAGTTTAATAACTTGTGATGATATGTTTTATTTATTATAAAGCTATATTTTTATGTATAATTAACATCATTATATGATTTCGTATGCAATCAACGAGTAACTACTTATGAAAAACTAGGCACCGGATCATAAGTAAAATTTACATGTATTTATTCTTCCATGAACTTCAAAAAGAGAAAATAAAACAGTGGCTTGTAAATATGCAACTTCTAGGCAAAGACCTTCTCTGCATTCGAAAGGGTCTTGGAGCCATGACGCTCCAGTACGGCCCGTGTCCGTTTTTTATTTCTCTAACATGCAGTTTTCCTCATGTCGTTATCCTTCGCCGCCGTGCACGTGATAAATTCAACACTTAAAACAGTACTTAAATATTTTGTTGGATTGGTATCAGTATTCAAACCCTGGTGACTAAAAATTATATAGTTTCTACGTCATCCAACGGCCTTATCCGCTATACCACAAACAATTTCGGAAACATGCCGTGTGACACACTTCCCCTATAAAATCGGTGACTGTTATTTTTTAACATGTTTTCGTTAGTCCGTGACATGTTTACCTATAAACGAAACCATATCAAGGGTGTGAAAAATAACGCGATATGATTTTATCGAGGAATAACTTCTTCTGGTATTGTAGAGAATCATATAATATTTCGCTTTTACAAATGAAATCATTAAAATGATAATTTTAGACACTAAGTTAAGTACCTAATTAAATTAAAAGACTATTACTATGAGACTTGCATGCCCGAGAGTGATCATCGCAAACGAGCAATAGGTTCATGATGGTAAGTGATTACCGTCGCCCACATACATCTGCAACACCAAAGGAGCTGGAAGTGCGTTGCCGGCCTTTAAGGGTATTTGGTAGATGGGAGAGAGGATAAGGAGTGAAATGTGGAGGGGGAGTGGGCCTCCGATTACTTCACTCACCACAAAAGCACAAGAAACCTCTAATTCACGCCGGTATTCTGCGAGATCGTGGTATTAATCCGGTCGAGCCGGCCCATTCGAACAGCAGCTAAAGCCGCCGTTTGGCTTTAACATTAAAAAAATTATGAATAAGGAAACAAGGCTTATTTGATATAGTTTGTTTTTATAACAACCTTTAGTGACTTTTTTAGACTTAACAACTTGTCTCGTGGCTGGAGAGAATTAAAAAAAAGATAGTGAGTTTCTATATACGGTAATAATCTACAACGAACTACTAGACCGATTTTAAAATAAATTGCATTATTTGATAGGTACATTACTCCAGGTGAAAGCTAAGTCGATGTTTGATTACGTAGAAAAAATTGAGTTCCGTAAGTAAATTCGATATTTGTGCAAGTAGCCGAGAAGTAAAGTAAAGTGTTGATATGAGAAGTCGAAAAATAAGTTACAGGATTTTTTATTAATTAAAAAGTTCCATACGATTAAAATCTCTGTGAACTCTGTCCACGATAATAAGAAGACTGTGAGTTCTCTAATAAAGCTTTACCTTATTAGCCCAGTGGATTGTCCACTACAGGATGTAGCCCTCTCCTATAAGTAGGATTTGCCATAGTCGCAGCGTGGCGATTGGCGATCGTTGTACCAGACCTCTGCTTCATTGTAGTCTGGTATTTTTCGATTTTGTTATTTTTTTTTATTTAATTATCTCGCCATCTATTGGAAGCCGTTGCTATTTTAGAAGCTAAAGAATAAAGAGATTGAAATTGAAAAGAACTATGATAACCATTGAGCGTGCGGATGCAGCCAGCCTCATTAGCATTGTCGAGAGGAATATATCTATTTGATAATTTCAGTTACAAAAATTATAGTATTTCTAAATATTCAGTAAAAAAATAAATTTTATTTACTGAAGAAAAAAACTTAAAACCATAAAAAAATCTTAATGATTAGAAGTGAAAAATTGTTCAATTGAATATTACATTCCTTATTATATTCTATTAAACAAAGTCGTTGTACATCAGGGCACGGCACTCGCCTTTAATTACATAGTACGCCCGTTACAAAGCTTCGATTCCCGATGCTCTACCACCAAATAAACGCAAAAATTGTTAGTTATGGTGTTTTGTTGCAATTTTTCGATAGTGAAGTAAAACACGATAAAGAAACCGTCATCTCTGAAAAATCAAAAAAATATTTCAAGGATATGTGAAAGGTTTGTCAACCAAATAACTGGACTATCGTGGCGTGACGGACCTTCGACGTCTCCGAAAAGCCTCTCAAAAAATAAGAGAAAACCATAGCCAAGAATTTAAAGTCCGAATTTTAGACAATATTTTAATTAATTTAGAAATATATATTAAAGAACTTATAATAAACTCATTTTAAATATAAATTTCAGTCGCTCAGATGGTAAATTGAAACACTTAAGATATACCTACCTGGTAAAGTTACTTGACGCCTCATCACCATAGTCTCGATCAGCAGCAGAATCAAATGATCATCAGCAAAGCACCCACAACTCGAAGACACACTTTACACTGTAACACTCTTAAAAACACTTAACCATTAAACACGGGAAAAGAAAAGTTTTTAGGAAAAACAATTAAAATTAAATAAGAAATGCGTATTTAAAAAGGATATTAAAGAAACCACACTGATTTCAACATAACTTCAATCGAGTAAATAATTTGGAAGCTTCATCCGCGCGTAATTTTACACACGCGAGAAAATACACCGCTGAAATTATTGGAGCGGACCGTATCGGAGGCGTACGTATCAGCTTCTGAGGGAGGGTTGTATCGCTAGGGCGGAAAAGGCGTTGGGCGGCGGCGCGACAGCCGCCCTAGGCGCGCCCGATACCAGGAGCTCATAATCCACCAGAAGTAAATCGAGCACGTGCGTCGGGAAGCAGTGCGCATGCCCGAACGAGAAAAGCTAGGGGAAAGCGCCGAGCGTGAAAGGGACAGACGTACACTAAAAATAGGGGTGCGATCGTAACAGTCGCAATGCTAAATCGAGAAGCGCCATGCAGTCTATAAAGTCAACACTGATTTAGATTGTGTGTCTACTCGCACACATTGATGATTTACTCGTAGTTTAGAACTTGACATATTGTATATTATTACTCTTTTATCTATTTAGACGGGAACTTATTTCTGCTTATTTTGGCCCCTACGTCACGTTGGTTTGAAGCAACAAGTACTTTTGTTATTCGATATTTGTATGATTAGAATAAGAGATATTATTTTATTAAATTATTTCGTATCATATATATAATATGTTTTTAATTGAATATTTTACGGCAAGTAGAATTCAACAAGTTGCTTATGGAGGCGAATTTTCAGGCCGGCATTTACAGGAACTCGTTTCCATACATGCCAGCCTGAAGGTCTTGGCTATTCTTGGAAAGTACCATGTTCAGCAGTGGATTCAAGTAGGCTGTGGAAGATGAAGTTTTTCTTTTTTGAATAAGTTAACTAAATTATAAAATTACCTTATGAAATGCAATATGCTAATAAAAAAATATTTTATGCATGTGTAATGCCGTGGTTATTATTAGGTGACTGAAGAAAATACTTAGCCTAATTGGTATTGAATTTGCATTCGAAACCGTGGGTTGCGGGTTCGAATCCCGCTAAGGGCAAACATTTGTACGATGAATATAAATGTTTGTACCCGAGTCATAGGTACTATGACACCTATGTGTATTTATTTTATCTGCATCCAAGTATCAAGACACAGGAAAACCTAATTTGGGTCTGGACGTCGTGTGTGATTGTCCGATATAATAATGTCCGGCGACGAGACACGCTACCTGCCACAATCACCAGGAGACGCGAAACATTAACTAATTTTTATTAACTTTAACTGCGCAGGCGCCAATTACATGTTAGTTGCTAGTTTATACCTAGAAATTATATAGAAAGCGCTTAGCTAACTATAGGTAGTCATGGGTGCTTATAATACTGCTATACGTGCCGTCGTCTGCCACGCACTTTGACTTTGAGGAATCGGCGGTCGCCAGCGGTATTTCCGAACAGTTACGACTTAAGGTTCTCTAAGAAAAGAGCCTATTCCTTATTTATTATAAAATAAAGAATAATTGAATAATAAGTAGTTTGGGTGTTTATTACATAATTTAGGTGCCATTTACAAGGGCTGCATTTTAACATCACACTACATTGCAGGTTTTTGGTGCTCAACAACATACATAGCTTATTAACAGCTTAGCTTGTTGGACCAATGCTTATTCATAGCTTTCGGAACACCAGTTCCGCATCCCAGCATGGTTTGCCTGCTAGGGACCGGAGAAGTTTGGTTCACGAGTGCTAGCTTCAAGAAACTCTGGTGAGGAAGCGAAAGATAACCTACGTATGTACATATGTGAGTATTTTTTATTCTATTAGTAAACAGGCTCACTTTAAAATTGTACTTTTCTCAAAATATTTTTTTACTTAACGATTGAGCGATGAACTTCTGTCGTCAATTCGAAATACTCTCTATTTTTTTTTTATAAAGAATACTAGCAATGTTATTTAACTAACATTACTAATATTCCTGTTAACCCTCCAACTAAGCATTAGAGCTTGTATTTGGAGTGGTTCACGACAATAGTCGAACGGTGGGCCCGAACCTGCGACGTCATGTTTCGCAGTTCGCACCCTAACCCATTAGGCTATTGGCGCTTTTTAATGCTTGCTATGACGGTTACTTCTTCTTTGTTGTCAATTTAGACGAACAGGAACTATTTCCAACAGTGGAATAGAAACAGAGGTCTATACCTCTCCTAATAGGAGTATTTGCAATAAACGGCTCGGCAAGTGGGCCGGAGAACGCAGTACTAGCCGCCTTTGACTCTGCCAAAGGTCTGTGTATTTTGGATGAGGCATTATCTGAAATAGTTAATCCGCCTATAGTACGCCCTAATAGCTATAGTAGCCGAATGGTTACAGAGACTGCTTTCGAATCAGAAGACAGGCTCGATCCTTTATGGTCTCATACCCATGAGTTTTTAAGAAAGTTATGAACGCCTGTGCGAAGATCTAACGCTGAAAGTGTGACAGGCCCATCGCCTGTCATGTTGTTCTAAATGATCTCTGATGAAAAATGGTTTTTGGTTTTACGGAGTTTCTTACGCCAGTTTCTTCTCCGTCAGAGGAACCTCTTTACGCAACGGTGGTAGATTTAAAAAATAATAACAAAGTGAAATATATTGTAATAATGCCCGATATCGTATTGTCAACTCTTACGTCTTCGAATGACAAGTCAATAGAAATAATGTTTTATAAATTACCAGTCGATGTTAACAAAACCCTTTTGATAGGTAAATAAGGATGGTTGTGCACTGGTTAGAATTTGAAAATTAATTATCGTTTCGTAAAAAGTCTGGAATAATCGATAATAAGAAAACAATCGAAATTAGGGACTATGTAAGGAGTACTGGAATGCGCAAAGTTCAGTAGTGAATTTGAAGAAAAAGAAGAGATAAAGAAATAAACGACAGACAATTGGTTACTAACAGGAAAACCTGTGGTAGATCACATGCGAGGGACAGCGTATCAAGAAGAAACTCTGCTTGCCCTTTGTAATTGTTAAAAATAAATAGAATTTTAAGAAACCGGCCTTATTAAACATTACTATAGCTCGCAACCCGTCGCTCGTAACAATATGTTCCTATGTCGAAGAATAAGGGATTTAATTTGATTTGAGTTGATTCGAATGGCTTTTCCGCGGTCAGTCGAGGAAGCCTTGTTTTGTAGCTGGCAGGGTGCACCGCATGCAGATGCTATTATCATTTATATAAAAGACCCCTTACACGCCTTACACCCCTAGTAGCTCTTTTGCCACTTAATAGAAATCTACTCAACGTATTATAATGTAATTAATTATAATTTCATTACAGTGGCTGAAATTAAACCTTCCACGTAAATTAATACAAAGGATAAAACGATTTTAAAAGATGGTATAAAATTTCATCGGACAGACAGAAGGTAACGGACCATAGAAAATAATATAGTTATGTATAATACACCTTCATTTTTATTTTCCGTTGCATTTACTCTATATAATAATAGTTAATACAACACCGATACCGCTGATACCGTTAATAAATTGTTTTAATAATTAAAAAAAAAAGTATATAGAGAAAAATATGGAGGCGTTTACTTACGTTGGCTTTATAAAATTTTTTATTATTGCATTTGAATAAAATGACAATAGGAATATTATTCTATTAAAATTTAGCTTTTGATGTCATCCTAAGCACGTGTATTATTTTTTTATAAAGCCAAAAGAAGTATAACTTTCAAAAACTACTAATTTGTTTCACAAATTTTATTTAGATGCTTAGGTTTATTTACATTTATGAGATTTATGTTCATATCGAAGTTCATAACAATGTTCGTTTTATTTCAGATACAAGTAATCCGTACTTCACCATACTATCCATAAATATACAAACGCTGTCGGCACCCAAGAACACCTAGTACGCACAGGTACGCACGCACACACCTAAAATCTTCTGCTGAAAATGAACGCCTATCAGGTTCTGTTATCCGGGTATTCCTAACCTTATTACTGAAATTTCAAGGAAATCCATGGCCGATAGATCACCGAATGCGAACGAACTTTGTTTGACAAAACGTTTTAATAGAGGAATGGATTATTGATTGAATATAATGAATGTGTCATTAAAGTAATGTAAATTCCATCATAATCATCAGCAACAACAATACACTGCTGACCTTTTCCATATGGAGAATTTTTCGAGACCAAGATGAAAACACTCATTGCATTCCTCCCGTCTAGTTTTCGACCATGTTATTTCATACATCTCAATTAAAATTAAACATTAGTGTTATTTATATATAGAATAGTTTATGTAATATCGATAATGAGTACTAAAAATATTTTTATATAGTAATACTAATATGTCAATAATATTCGTCGGTGCAAAATAAATTCTCTGCTGACGGGGAGCATCAACGCCATGTTAAGAATGCTAAGTTAGAACCCAGACTGTGCATACTGAGGTAAAGGCAAGTACTTAAATTAATTGTAATAACTTATATAATATATTTCTATCGATCTAATCTTGTTTTATTAGTCAATTTTTTGCAAACATTGGGCCACTAGTCTGATTTTTTTTTTTTGCAAGTAAATATTTTACCATATTGGTGTCATCATAATGACATTCAAATGACAGTGACAGGCACATGTCCATTACGTCACGGCAGTCACTTTCTGCTCTTTGTTACCAGGCGAACATAAACAAGCAGCGACTTGGAGAAAATTTGATGTGAAAATAGAACACACTCACACTGCCGTTCAAAAATAGAACGTTCGTGAACACCGCTGTGCGTTTTTAACATCGGATTGGCGCCAGAAGTCATTATTTAATCTGTTCCGAGATATTATTAACCCAAGCTGCATATTATTCTAATTTTGTAATATGGGTAGACATTGGATTGTAGAGTAGCCGAGCATATGCCCCCTTTCATTTTGCTTCAAATATCATTTGCTGAAATTAATGACTAAAAAATATTATTGAATAAATATGTAGATTTACCATATTTTGAACCAGAAAATTTTCCACCTATATAACAAGTAGATATAAAATATTCACCAATATATTGCTGACGTTTCGGGCGGTGTAACAGTATCCTAACCCGTATAGTATCCTCCTAAGTAGATGAAAATTACCGCTAATATTAGACCTTTGTGGATTCTGATGAGGAAATGTATGCAGTAATATTAAAATTCCTTATTTTAGACAGTGAGAATTTAAAGATATTGCTAAATTTAATGATATAGTTATATATTATGCTATTTATATTTAATGTTTAAATTTCTTTTTTAATTTATGTTTAATATGGTCTTTTAAATATAGGCTTTTAAATATATATATCGATGATAAGGAAGTATTGTTGTAGGTCACAAAAGTCTGTAAATTGGCGCTATACCATAGAGATAAGTAGGGTGCATCTACATTGGTGGGCTAAACGCCATTGATGCCTGAGGACGGGCCTAAAACGCCGAAGAAGGTATACGATTAGCCGAAGATCTGCAGTGAATCGAGATAGATGAAAGGAGTTGGGAAAGACGTTGCCCAGAAGATACATTTATCAAAAAACACATTTTTGTATCTTTTTTAAATTTTGTATCTCTTATAAATTCAGCATGATTCATAGGATTTAATTTATTTGAAAGTACCCAAAAGGTGACAACCGCTATTTTACACACATTTTTTCTCGCAAGCATAACAGCAAACTACGATTTGGGTACGATATCTTCCGATGGATTTTCCGCCATTAAAAAGTAAAAAACCCTTAAAAAGTGCATTGCAATATAGTGTTAAACGTAAAGATTTTACGAAGGGTTCTTTCTGGAAATCTTCTGTAATTATAACTAAGATGAACAAAGAGACAGACCAATGATCTCATGAGGATTTTGTTTTTCCTTTGGAGCTACGAAACTCTGTTACACTACTACATGTTTATGTCGTATTAAATCGTAATAATTTTTTTAAAGATTTAAGTCAATCTATCTCTTCTATTATGTGCCGAGTGGTTCTGTACCACTTGGTAATCTCTTGGGAATCTGTCAACCCATTTCTTCGTGCGTGTCGTAAGAGGCAACTCAGGAAAATACCCTGGAAATAGCAATGGTTACCGACCGATGGCGATATAACTATTTCGAAATATACCAGACCAAAATTAAACAGATCTATGTCGGACAGCAGCATCTAAGGTGCGAGGTGTCTGGTACAGTGATCGCCAAATCGCTAGCCGAGCGTGGCAATTATGGCACGTCCTCCTTATGGGAGAAGTCCATGTCCTGCAGCAGACTATTTACAGACTTGTTAAGGTAAGATGATGGACTAAACTATCTGTCTTACAAGATATAATATCACAAACTAAATAATAGTAGCTACGTAGGATTATAATAATCGATCTGTTAATTTCACAATTCAACCGGCTGTTCTTTATCCCTTCTCGAGTCACTGCAACAGAATTTTATTTGTTACAACTGTTCGAGACTTACCCTTCTAGTATTATTAGACCTGATGTGAATTACTATAGAATATCAATAGTTTCAAAGTTATGGCTAAGGGTTAAGCAATATGCTCAGTTTGTTCTGTATTCTGAGGCTTTGATTTATATTAACCGTCTGAGATTCAAGTTCGAACAGCATAATTCTATAGTTTGGTTTTATAAAGCTCAACAATAAACCAACACCTGTAGGAAAAACAAGTCCATAAATTATAACAAAATTACGTATTTGCGTAACAGCTCATTATGATAGGTTATATACACACGAGGAAAAAGTTTCAAAGTAAGACATCATATTGTTATTGCAATTTTAAGTCTTACTACTTGGAGTTTAAAATTTATAGTGCCATCGGCTGACATGTACGATATATGTTGCTCTGTGTTGCCTTTAAAGGAAGTTTGTTCGCCTTTCTCTTCTCCAGGAAGTCGGAGCAAGGTCGCAACCGACGCGTTATAAAACAAATGTCACCGCCCATATACATTATCTGACAATATAAATAACATTCGGCAGCTTTGTACGCAATGCGTTCACACCTTATAAGTACCAGGGTAACAAATAATCGTCAGTTTTATTGTCAATCACTACTTTACTATATTCATACAGCACATCGGAAATTCTGTGGCAAGTTCGATGTAAGATATAATTCATAGAAAGTTACATACGATTCACATTATTTACACTTCTTACTGGACTACTGATCAAAATGTAATTATTTAAGTTTAGGTTACATTTACGTTACGTTTATTTTACGTTTACGTTACCAGTCTATTAATAATCTACTGCAAGTCATAGACCTCTCCCATAAGGTGGATTTGCCATAATCGCCACGGTCAGCAAGCATATTGACGACCGCAGAACCAGACAGCTCGCACTTTAGACACTGCCACCCGTCATCGGTCTGCTTAATTTTGGTCTGGCATTTTTGAGATGGTTATCCCACTCTCGGTATCGTTTGCTATTCAAGGCTATTCCCTTTGTCGCCTATTATGATACCCATGAGAAGAAAGAAGGTGGCAGATTCTAAGGTCGATACCAAACGTCATAGACACACATCATAGATAAGTACTATCATTAACTATCTTAAGCCGCCTGGTGAGTATCGTGTGTCAGGTGTTCCGTATTATCTTATACGGAACGTTTAAAAAAAAAAGTCTTTACTTTGAAAGTTATTCTCCAAGTCGATCAGATAGCGCGTCTAAAATTATGCTAAATATGAAATCGTTGGCAAGAGCAGTTACCGAAAAGGGTTGAAAAACAGAACGATACGGAAGTCTCATCACAAGGGTTTCTATTTTTCTCATAATTTGCATTTCAAGGTGTATGACGGAAAATAGCAAAGTAATCGCCAAATGTCATTCTCACCTGCACGGACCCTGGTAGGTACACCCCTGCTGGCTGACGTGCTACTTCTTCGCGCTATTGTGCCGGTATTACCTTCAACAACTTGTCTACCCAGTGTAGTCAGAATGGTGAAATTCACCATGGAAGGGATGGTAAACATTTTTAAATTTACAAGCCGCATGATTATAATGTAAAGCGCGAAGTAGTAGTTATGTATGTTAAAATAATCAAAAGCGAATTAACTATGTAACGTCTGAATATATTACCAGCTTCGGAACAAATGTTAGAATATACAGGAAAAACTTTGCAATCAAATATATTAAAAGTAGAAGATAATTATTGAGTCATGTTTTTCGAGCAATATAGCTTGTTAGATTTGACCTTTACGCAAAAAGGGATTTTATAAGACCATAGATCGTGGTCTAAATCTTAGTGCAGTGTAAGTGATGTTTTCAATTTAATGATTATTAAAAATTATTTAATGTAAAAGAAAAAAATTAAAATCGTATATTATATGTATCTATATATATATAAATATAAATATAATCGGAGGCCAAGTCACACTTTGGGTCATTGAGCCAGCGGAGTAAGTGGTAAGTATAAGAGATAAGCGACTCGATTGGCTCATGGTTTCGATGCTGGGTGTAGCGAGTTCAGTACTCGTGTTATTTTTTTTGTTTGATATCTAAGAAAGCACCGATGAGGAGAAATCATACAGAGAAGTAACATTTTCTTTTAAAAACTTATAAAAATAGTTCGTATGATATAAGCCAAACTAAGCTAAGGCGAAAAATTGGGAAATATTGCAACAAATGCTGAACACGTTTAACCCTAGCATACTAATTACTACACTTCGAGACTATATCTACTTTAAAACTAGACTAATAACGCGGTAAAATGAAGAGAACAACACAAGTAATACAAAAAAATTACATTAGATGGCGCTGAACACAAATAGCAAGGTTTTACTATTAAGTCACTTTAGAAACAACAAAAACACATATTTATGTTAATCTCTGTTTAAAACTACTCTTTACAATGAAGTTAGTTTAACCGTGTCCAGGTACATAACTTATCTTGTAAAATCGTCAAACTATGACATGATGATGTCATACATTAAGATTAAATGCATGGCTTATTTTTATTTGCCACTAGCTTTTACCCTCGATGCATCCGCGTATAATCTATGAGTATGGAATATTTTTATTTACAATGTTGTTTTTTAATAAATAGACTTCCGAACAGTGAATGTAACATTAAAACCGTTCGGAGGTTTTTGTGTTCGAAATTCATTCTAGCCATAACTTAGGTTATTAATCTCATTCTCGTCGATTTCGGTATTTTCCGGTATTAAAAGTATCAAATGTATCAATTCCGCTTTCAGCGTTTATCCAATTGATCCAGTATTATTCAATAAAATAATAATAAATGGTATAAAAGTATCACAGTTTTTAAGCCGAGTCATGTCACCTTTCAATTTTTCAATAGTGAAAAACGCGTCAAAATCGGTTTAGTAGTTATTACGTGATACCTGAACAAACTGATGAATAGACAAACGGACTAAAATTCCAAAAAAAAAAAATTCACTTCGACGGTTTTTTCCCAAAAGGTTTTTTTAAATATCTTTCATGTTTCACATAGCTTTTTTACAATTTTGTAATAGGGCAGATAGACATTATTAACTGGGTCTGGGTGACTGAGTATCGCTCGATATCATTCGAGTTTACCAATTATGAAGTTTCAGTTGAAGAATCACATAAGTTTAATTAAATCGGCATATGGCAGACGAATAAAGAATGACATTAAAAACGAAGGACCACACTTTGAATACCTCAACATTCAAGAGATGGCGTTTTTATTAACTTTAATTATTATTTTGTATATTTTTTTTTATGATGTAAAACAACTAGACTAGATAAACTTGTAATGTTAAACATTATCTGAATACAAAATTTCATTGAACTTGTTAGTTAGTAATTTCCCAGAAACCAATCACATTAAATTGCTCGCTTTAAGTATTAAGATCATATTAGAACCTTATTTTTGTTCAAATAATAGAAATATTTGTAGTGTCTACAAATTTTATACATGTTAGAGCCAAGCGGTGACATTTTCTACTGCTTAAATGGGCCGGCTCAATCAGGGTAATACCACGCCCTCGAAAAATACCGCCGTGAAATTGTAACAGCTTCTGTGTTTCGTTGGATGAGTGAGGTGCCAGAAGCCTCTCTCTCCCTCCACCTCCCCTCTCCCAAAATAACCTCGAAGGCCAGCAACGCACCTGCCTCTGGTGTGTAAGTGGACGTCGGTAATCACTTTCCATCAGGTGAGCAGCTTCCTCGATTGGGTCTCGTTAGAGGCGACTAAAAATACTAAAAGCTTTAAATTCCATGGCACTGTCCCTTCTAGTTCCATATGTAGGTGAGGTGAAAAGTGGGTCATGAAAACTACGCTGATACGTGCCAATCGTTATCTCTGTGTGCTTATTACTCGTACTCAATCACAGTCCAGTGGACGATTAGCGACAGAAGATATTTCTGAGATCCGTCTCAAAGATTTTAATGTTTACACAATTGAGTAGTCCATTAGTTTCGGCGTAGCCCTGTGCAAACAATTCACCCAAAGTCGCAACATAGGGGCGACCTAACCGACCTTTGAACCTTTCCATTTACAAACTCGCCTTAAATATTAAACAATCTCATCAGTGAGCACGCAAAGTTTGAACTTTAGTTAGTTGATTATGCAATGAAAATGTTTTATTTAGATCCATATTAAGCTTCGCCTATAACTTAAATTGCAATATTTAAATATATCAACTTAATTTTATAACAGCATAGTATTTTACAATAAATCCATGATACGCATAAGTTTGTTAAAATCAGTTATGATCCTAGTCGATTGACCAAAAACTTACTGTTAGTGCAACAAAATGCTCGCGCCTTATTAACTTAACGTAGTACATCGTTACTAAGCGAAAGCTCGAGAACTATAAGTGTCACCTTCCTCATTAAAAAAAATGCTCAGCTCTGATCCGAACCTAGTACCCACAGACACTAAGGCTAGTCCCAGTCAATATTTTTTATAAATTGTAAAAGTTTTGTACTTACCGTATACTATATTCATTGCTCTTTTGCTGTAATATGGCTCGATCAGTAGTCGATGTTGTTCAACGATCCCGTGCAACTTATGTTTGCAGACCAGCCGTAGACAATATTCGTTATTCATAATGTGTTGTTGTTGTTCTAATTACAGATTTATTAACCTCTGTAATGATGAAATGTTATATTGATGGCAGAGAATATCTTAACTTTACGAGAAAGTAAAAAACTTCTCATTCGCCCCTTATTTTAAAGGTTGTTTAAAAAAGAATGTAATGTTGGCTTTGAGCCAAATTATTTAACATTTTTTCTATGTCTATCTATAATAAATAATAATCTAAATATTCTAGTTTCTTATTCATAAAATTAGTAACCTTAATAGATTTATATTATTACTATTTCATTTCATATTTAAAATGATTACAGACATTTACAAACAAAGACCAGCAACAATTTAGAAGTAGTGACCTTGGAGTCCACCCGGACTGCCCGCTACAGTAGAGTCAGAAAAAATGTTCATTAATTTATAAATATAAAGATAAAGTGTTATTGGGCGGTTAAAAGGCATTAAGTGCAAGTTTTGTTACCATTAATTTAAAAAAAATTACTCATTTACTCCTGGACCACTTATTACCTGGACAGAGCAATAACTTTTCTCCGCCCTTTTAAACATGTCAGTGTGTGACCGACTGATTCATTGGTCAGGCTACAAATTTAGTAAAAAAGTACAAAAAGATTTGTTTTTTGTTTCTCCAAAACAACGAAAGGAGGCGTAAAATATCCAGAATTGTTATGTAATCAGTATTCTTATCTAATATTTAAATAAAATAAAAAAATCGTACAAAAAATCGACTTGCGTTTGAATCTTTTACTCCGTTCAATATTTTTTTTTTATATTTCGGTTTACCACTTAATACGAAATTTCAAACGGTAATAAATATAAAAAAAAAACATTTTTAATCTGTAACTAGTTAGTCTGTACTTATGTTTAATGTTTGTTCGTTTTCACTCGATCGTGTCGATCGATGATACGATTTTTAAATCTGTCTCTTAATTCATGACATGTAGAAACATTAGAAATTAGATTTTTATGACACGCTATTGGAATTTAATAAAACCTGCGTTTAATAACCGAAGGCTGCTATGAGTTTTTCAAGGCTTTGCCTTTAGTCGCCTCTTTCGTTACCCACGGGAATGAACATATTCTTACGCCTGATAAATTATCCCGAGGCAATGGTAATTTAAAATTAACTTACAATTAGACTTTTTACATCACGCGATGGATGCAATTAATTATTGCAGAATACGAAAGACAGCTCAGGGCCCCGGTAGACGCAGGTTCAATAATTATACGTATAAGGCTAGGATGGGCTAGCGGGAATGTTGCGTACTTACCTGCGCGTTTCACCTGTCACTCTTAGAACTAGCGTTACGGTCATCATATGGATTAATTAACTCGTGCATACAGCGTCGATCAGTTCCTGGGTTCACTCGTCGATATGTTCGCACACGTGGGATGCTCAAGCATTGTATCCGGAAGTATATCGACGTTCGCTCACCACCACGCGTGAATGCGTTCTTTTTCGGTGTGTGGCCGAAAGGTAGCGCCACCGATCGGTCAGGCGAAGCGGTGATACCGTACTTACAATTACCGCTACGATAATCAAACTATTTGACATAATATACAGACAGACATCCTGGCGCTTTCAATAATATTTAGACTATAAACTCCCTGCCCGACAAAGTTAAGAAATCGACAAGCAGGATTTCTTAAAATTAGTTAGAGAACATTTTTATATTTCAATGGACTTATTTAGTTTTTATTGTGTTTCTTATTTATATTTATTTATCTATCTACATATATAATAGTATATTATTATGCAAATGTATATTATTTCATTTTTTTTTTTTATTATATTTGTTTATACTTATTTTAAATAATTGTTGTCAGTTAATTTAAAGTTAAATAAATACGCTGCTACGGATATCTCACCTACGCATTAGTCGACTGGCAGAGAAAAAATATATAAATAAAATTTTAGTCGCTATTCTTTTAGAATCTGGTTATTGCCTAATTAGGAATATTAACATTAAAATATTTACTTATGTATAAAATTAATACGAATAATATTAATACAACTAAAACGACTTAATCAAATAATACATTTCATTCTGTTAAAAACAAAAAAATTAAAACATAATTTTTTTGTCAAGCAGTACAATCGGTCGCCAGTCAACCACAATCCGCATTCCATCTAAAACCCGCTCGCTGACTCACTTCGCTTAATGTCAACATCTGTCTAATACAAAGACCTCGCGTGACTATACACAAAGATAACGATAACGTAACCGATACCTTACGTACGTTCATTCACTCACTCGTGCGCATCACGTGTCGTTGACCTCTCGACTCCCGATGAGTTTGTTGCTTACACTTAAAACTTAATGTGTTCTTCCGCTTACGGTCATTTAAGTTAACTTATGCGATGAATCATAAAGATGAGATAATATTTTTTCACGCTCATCTCGTGGTCAGCGACCTCTGTTGTTTATGATGTTACGATTTGTTTACGGTAGTAAAGCAATACACTAAATAGAACGTTTTTTTAAATATTTTTCTACAAATTCTGTGCGTTAACTTTTTAAGAATAACCGATTTTATTGTTTATATTAGTGAAATATGCACGAACTCAATACCTTTAAAGTCATATAACTTTATAAAGATTAAAGTCTTGACTATTGTCTCTGTATGTGTGAGTATATAAGGTATTGTTTAAACGAATTTATCTAAATGAACACAAACGAAATATATCTATACCTTTAATCACCTTTTAGGTTAAGCATATCCATATTTCACACACGTGTATGAACAGTAAATTCTGTGCACTAGGTGCTGAAACTGCTACAATTTAAACTTAAGTGCTGAATTTACCAAGTGTTCGGTGGCTAGGGAAGACGTCGGTTACAAGGTCGTGTTGTGGGTCCCATGTCAATGAGAGCATCTTGTTCTTCCACAGGTCATATCGCCTTTGAATAGGGGAAGTTAAGAAAGTGTTTTTGTGTATAGTTGCAGCACTATAATATCTCCTGCACAGTTGACAACTGTCGATAGTCATCGGAAGTTTTCGCCGTGGTTGAAACCGGATAGAAGGCCCGGCACTAAAACCTTCTTAAAAATGAGAGAAGGCTTCTGACTAGCAGTAGGTCATTCATAGGATGCTACTTACTGTATCAGTATTACTTTATAGGGCTGTTTTGCTAATACGAAATATAGTACAGAGTCTCAATACCCTGATCTATCTGGTCGTAAATCCCGATTACCTAGTTGGTAGTGACCCTGTCTACGAAGCTGAGGGTTAAGGGCAAATATTTGTATGATTATTAATCTTTGTACCATACATTAATCAAGTCATGAATGTTTATATCTATGTATATGTATGTGCTTTGTCACCATCCAGTTACCAAGATACAGGGATATCCTGGTTTAGGACTGGATGACGTGTGTAATTGTCTGATATATTACTATTATCATAAACAATTGCGTCTACGACATAATACTACTCATTTATTATGTGACGACTTTTATTATCCGCCAATAAGTCCAATGACGTATACTTTATCGCGTTGGAATTGAATGTAAGGGATATGACACATTTATGGAAAAGAATTTCGCAGCTGTGTTTAATATACGGAAAAATTCTTACTTCAAATGTAACTGATTCTTATAAAAAATACTTGAACAATTTAATACGTATAATTAGTTCTGCAAGTAACCTACTCGTACATTTTTATCATGGTAGAAAAGTCATAAAAGGAAAAAAAGATACTGAATCAAGTACATGACGTCGTGGCCGATTTTGCCCCTGTCCGCAATTTCAGAATACTATCAGCATTTTAAGTTTGCGCAGGAGATTTGATAAGACTCGTCTTTACCTTCCCCTATCTGATGTTACGCTTATTTGATAAGATTGAGGGAAGGGTCAGATGCTGTGTCACTGACAAATATTGACTTTTGCTATGAATTAATTTGCTAGGCTAGATATTAAATAAAATATTTGCCATTAATACCATTTTCCTATAAAATTAGACACAGATCTCATTGTACAACAATAATATAGAGTTGTTGAAAAACAAGTTATCTCAGTAGTTGTACGCATCTCGTGCCATTGACATCAGAATAATGATGAGCCTCATTCATAACAAACTAGTTATAGTTCTTTAGCATGAATGTAAACAAAACGCTTGTGTGGAAACTAGTCACGACATTTGAAACACATAATTCCGTATTGCAGTCGGAATTAAAGAATATCACCGCTGTACCTAATTATATAATACAAGCGAAGCGCAACGACTTTCTTCGGACATGTATATAACTAACAACAAAATTTTCGTGATCAAACGTAGACTATGGCCATCTGGATTAAAGTAGCTTTCAAACAGTGAAAAAAATGTTTACTCCTATGACTAATGCGCAATCCGCAATCTCTGCCTACCTCTATAGGTAGGCAGAGATTGCGGATTTCCATTTGGAACCCATGGGCCCAGCAAAACGAGCTTCTACGATTGTTTTAATTATTATCTTTCCGTTATTGTGTGTAACATTGGAAGAGTAGCGATGAGCAACAACACAACCTGTTACATTTTGACGTGATAGCTGACTCATAATCATCAGGCTTGACGTTAGAAGAAAAAGATGTGAATGTATTCCAACGTAGTTAGTAATTTACAACTTTCTCGGTGGTGCATCGCCTGCCTGAAAAAAGTGAAGCTCATGTAGGTCAACATAAGCTCCACTTTTTTCAGTTTCTTTAGTTACTTTTAAAAAAAAAACAATCACTGGTTTTGTTATTATTAGTCTGGCATTTTAGCATGGATATTTTTTTTTTTTTTTTATGTTTTAAAGTTTTAAATATCTGGGAATCCTCATAGACCGTTATTTTAGTATTAAGGTATTTACAAAATCATCATCAAACCTATGTATAATGATTAAGATATGAAATTACTCAGTCATTTTTCCCTACGTCAGTCAATAAAACCTTTTAAGTTGTAAAGTTCAATTGGAGTATCCAATTGAACTTTACAAATATAGCAAGGTACTAGACGCTATCTTCTAATAAAGCTATCGCTGAAAGTTCATTAATTAGTAATTTAAACGCAGATATATTCTTTGTTTAATTTAGACATACCGGTTCGAATAAAAAAACCTTCTCAGAGAAGATCGGCAATTTAAAATGACGTGTTACAATGTCAAATAAGTATTATTACAATTTATTAAATTTTAACAAATATATGTGTAGCCTGCAACTTCTAAGTGCAGAGTAAGAGCTATTTTGATACATATTTGACTTATATACTTCTACTTCACATATCGAGTATTTTTTAGGCCGGTCCAATGTGAAGGCGTTTCTTTCAACATTCAAAAATAATGTCGTAAACAGAACTATTGCAGAATATTTTTATTATTTTTATATTATTGTACAGGTATGATCGTTTATGCAGACTAAGAACAAAAAGGACCAAATACCGATCCCTGAGGGACACCTATTTGATAATCGTTATTTCTAACCTTTTGTTCTCAGTTTGAGAGATATAACGATAAGAAATCAAGTGTGGCATCACAATTACCGTAGTTTTAAAGTTGATAAAGTAAAATTTTATTGTCGATGAAGATTTCAGCAGTATCATAGTCTTCCCAAGTTTGTAAAATATGTGACAGGTTTTTTTACGCGCATTCGTCATTGATCTTCCTTTTGTGCAAACGAATCGCTTATGAGATAAAATATTTTTTTTGATGAAGTATTCAACTCTAAAATATTGTTTGTTTTATTTCTAAACTCTTGTTTTACCAGACATTTTTTGTGTAGTCTAATAGATGAACGCCTCCTGCGACATTAAATATTGATCTGTGAAGAAAGCTAAACAGAAATGTTAAATTTGCTTACATCCTTATCATTCGACTCGAGAAAAAAGTTTTTTTATACACTTAGCATAATAGTGAACCGAGAATGTATAGTAGGTAAAACATAAGTTTTTGTTTGTTTTATCCATTTATTAAATAGTTTAGTTGTAACTAACACAGTAAATCGAACGAAAACTTAATTGGTTTGTTTTTCGTTACACAAACACCTACGACATAGGCTGGTTGAATGTGAATACAACTGGAACTACAAATTGTTAAATAAGTTCAAGATAATACTTTAATTTTTTTTAATTTTTGATAAATATTGCAGCAAGTTGGTCAATAAACTGCCACCTTATCTTATATTAGGTATTTGTATAGTAACTTGACAAGCATAACTTTTTATACGCCATTATCATAAATTTAATTTTATTATCAATTACTAACACAAAGTACTATGTAAGCGGCATAAGACTTTCATGAAAAGGGGTCGGAAATAGGAATTACCCGAGTTGTTCGAATAACTTGTATGTTTTCTTTAGCTAGTGTAGCCTTGTGGATTTTCCCGGATAAGAAAGGAATTTATAAGAGAGGTCAAGGCCTTCGGCAGAATCTCCTAATGAATAACTATCTAAAGTAAGCCAGACCGAATTATTCAGACCGGTGACGGACAGTGGTGTCTAAAATGCGAGTTGTCTGATCGAGATGACTGTGATCACCAATTCTCCTGAAGGTCGTTGAATTTGGAAAGGATTATGTGCACCAATCGATTGTTTAGAGGCAGCGTAACAATAATATTTTTTAAAGTGAAATAAAGTTAACCGCACTCTTTAACTGATGGTTCTTCATAATGCATGGGTTAAATAACACCAGTGTAAAGGAACACATAACTGTCGTGCAACATCGACCCTCTAAGATGTCTGTAACCAGTGTTCATATTCTAGACCGCCTCAGTCATTATAATAGAATTGATAGCGAACAACACCGATTTCTGAATTTAAACAAGTAACTATATAAAATTTCTATAGAAAAGATAGCAGGGTGCTGTCCCCGCACCCGGATTCACACAGGATGAAGCAAACAAAATCATAGAAAAGTTATAAATGTTATCTATGATAATTTACATGTTATAATTACGCGATAACGTATTATAATGATTCGTGGGGCCGATCCCTTCGCCTTTATATAATAGTAACTATATGACGGAGAATGGACAGTTCGACATCGGACAACCCCACCCACCTTCGCTGAAGGCCGTAATCGTACACGTCGCCTCTCGAATTGTTATTGACCAGTTTTAGTGTTTTTATTTTTAGAATGGTCCATAAAAATCCAAGCGTCAATAGTTAGGACTCTAACTAGTATGGCCATAAATAATGTTGCAATTTTAAAGTGTTTTTTATTCTTATTTGGAATGTGTTAGTTTTTACGTATGGTGCATATTATTATGTACGAAACTTCGACCGATTTGTCGCTATGTCACTTGTTAATTTTTCACGAAAATAGAATAGATTACCTCGCAATAGATGAGGTGCATTAATTTTTATGACGCTTCAAAAGCTAGGCATCAGTCGTAGGTAGGTCCGCCACCAATTCCTCTGGCGACAGAAAATTCGGGGCGACCCCGTGCTGTTAAGGCCAGATAGGTTTGTGAACGCTGTCGAAGCTAGAATTTGACAAAACCCTGTAAGGGTTTAAAAAATGCTATCGCGTGAAATGAAGATTCCTTCTGGGTTTCCAGTCGCGTACTATTCAACAAAAGCTGAAGCTAGGTGATTACCGTCGATACACAGACAATGCCCTAAATCAGTCCCTGTAGTTTAAAAGAGGAGAACCGATCAAAACGCTTGCTGTCCCGATACACTTGTGGAAGATACAGAAATATAATCTTTACAGATGAAACATTATTTTACGATTGAAGAGACCTGCAATAAGCAAATTATAAAACAAATGCTCACAGCTCTAAAGAAGCTTCGGAACTTAAAAGTTCAACGTGGTCATCATCCTGCATCAATCAACCTTCAAATCAAATTCGTCTGGCGAATTCTTAGAAACAAGTCCAGCTTGAAGTAATCGTAATTATTAAAAAAAAACTCTCCAAAATATGTTTACATTTTTTATGTCTAACTTAGATTTTCACTTTTACGGAATCATTTTAAATTAATTTATAGACAGTAAATTGTTTTTAAACGATTTTCTCAAGACTTACACAATAATGAGCGTTGTACCTTTACGATTGAGTACACTTAAGCTTTAACAATTTTACTTTAACAACCGTCGAGTTTTGGGTACGCTTCAAGGTCACAATTGTACAGTATCGTTCGGGGTTCATTGCCACGGCCAAACTATTTTAAGACGAAGTTAAAATGATGTCATTAAGTCTTACATAAGCTTAACGTGCGTTGTTGCGTTGTTTTAATGTGGTATAATAATGGCCCTTTGTCCTAATGCCCATATAAGTAAGATGATTATTACGACAAATGGTACTTAACACGTACCATATTTGAAATACCTTTCATGCTTTTTAACTAGGTACTTATAATGTAGGCGAATAAGTAGAATACCTAATTTTATTATTGGTTACAAGAGCAGGCTCATTTCACGGTCTTGAGTTTTTTTAGCTTCAACCAAATTTGCAATAAAACAAGAACGTTCCACCACACAGTGGTCTCTTATCATAATCCTTCATCGTATTACTAATAACCTAAAGATGCCATAAGGCGACACCGGATAATTTTATATAGAAAAAAGGTGATATATGAAAAAGTAATATTTAGTGTGACTTACTAGTTGTACAAGCGTTAATTATAATTTCTAATAAAAGGTAAATATTTAAATAAATTCTGTTCAATTAAAGATCTGACATCAAATAGAGCGCAAAAACTGAAACTAAATAGGATAAGCAAGATTGAGTTAAGTTAAAAGAGTGTCCAAAAACTACATAATTATAAATCCCTAATTTTGTCTGATAAAATTCTGGCTTCGGACAAAGACAATGAATAAAAACTTTATTGACCGTTGCTTCGGTGCGGTGGTCATATCACCGCTAATGCCGATGGTGGAAGTTTGTAAAATATACGGAATCTCGTAAATATTTAGCACTATACACTTTTAAACTATTTCAAAGTTTCAATGAAAGTTTTTCACATTCACGGACTCTTCTGTCACGTAAGATAGCTACTTAATAATAATACATCATTATGTGAATTGACCACATTTCATTGCAGAGGAATCTGACACGAGCAAATATTGAACAATTTATCAGTCTAACGCTCCAATTCACTTGGAAATATTATACTCATTGCGAAATGTGGTATTATTTTTCATTATACTTGGTATATAAATTGAGAAGATTTTATCTAATAATCATATTCAATACAATCGTTTGAGAATAAGACATCAATCAACAGTCGTTAGTCAAAATACAACAACATGATTCAGAAGGTGAGAAAATTCATATTCTAATATTATTACCATATAAGTAATCGAAATCCAATGATAAAATTTTGATAAAAAATTTTGTCATAGAAAAAATGGGATAAAATATCAAATAAAACGCAGTAGCAATCAGGAATTAGTTACAAAAGTTTTATTTAACAGCCGATTTCAACTAGATGTCTTCCGGAACTTCTTCTTCACCATCATGTAAAAAGTTTACTGTTGAACATATTACGAAATTAGGGCTTTGTATGTTCATAATTAATTCTCAACATCAGCTTTACCACCAGAAATAGTCATATCCTGGGATACATGGAAGTGTAGCGTAAAATGCAACGAATAACATTGTTTGAAATTTGCTCACTTTAAAAAATAAGTATCAAAATGTGAAATCATATTAATATTATAGATTGAAACACTTTTTATAGAATTGTCTGGTAATAGTAGATTCCATATTACCATCAATGAATAACAATATATATATATATGTGTATGCTGATTTTATTTAATTAATTTATTGTTTTCAATTACAGCTAGCAATTGTATGTGGCCTGATCGTATCTACGACATGTATGGTACTTCATCAGGCTCCTTTGCCATTGTACCTCCCTCTCCAGTACCATGATCAAACGCCAAACTACAATTTTCCTTATGAATTTAATGACGCCCGTACTGGAGACTTTAAGAATCAGCAAGAGAACAGCAGAGGAGATGGTATTCTTGGCCAGTACTCTCTTCTTCAGCCCGATGGCATTACAAGAACTGTTGATTACAGTGCAGATGATCATCCGGGTTTTAACGCATTAGCCAATAGTGACAGGAGACCGAGCAATGTGCCTACTGACAGGAAAGCAGAAAACAACAATGATGGAGCCGCGCGTCAGAACAATGCAGGCGCTCAAGTTAATCAACCATGGCCAACCCCAAACCCTAACATTCAACATGGAACTCCCACGCCAGTTACTATTACTCATACCTCGGTTTACCACCACACATATTCAAATGGCCACAATCCTTGGATTTAATTCAGTACTGAAAATAATATTGCAAACACAGATACTAATTTTCAATATGAACAATTTAATCTACTAATTCTACTTTGATCTAGAAAAGACAATAATATTAAAAACTATTAATTTTATGGTAAATCGACTTTGCATTCCAATGCAGCTTAATGTCACAACACACGTTAATGATCAAGTATGTTACTTATTTATATATTTATATAATAAATATTCGCAATGAAATTCTTTTTGTTTTACTTAACCTTTCAACCTTTGTTATTGCACAGGTGTTAATGTTCTAGATTTAATGAAATGATAAATTACAAACGGTTAAAATTAACTTCAAGATTAACCTGTTGCTCTGGTTAAACAAAGGATCGAAAACCAGCCAATAAACTGGCGATACACTGAGACAAATAGTACGGTGCATCGCCCAAATGAACTTGACTTTTAGCTACTTCCTGAATTTCATTACAAACAAACAGGTTGAGTAGCATAACTGGAACAGTGTTAACTGTTGTATAAATTCACAGGAGCCCTGCACTGTGCATCACAGTTAAAAGATTCACTGCCGTACTCACAGCGAAAAATATCATACATCAAAAATGGTCATGAAGGTAAAATATTTATTTATTTATATTATATATAATTCGTTTTATATAAATTGAATTCAGGAGATATAACATTTGTGCAGTACCTGAAAAGCACAAAATTTTGGTAAGACAGAAATAACCTAAATACGTCTATTTGACTAATTAGTATAAGGTGTGAACAATGAAGTATAAAGAAATAAATAATTATTTGTTCACGCTAAGATTAAAGTCAACTATTAAAAAATATAACGGTGTGAATAACAAAGTAATACCTAACTATGAAATGAATAATATGTTTAATCTATTAACAGTTTCTGATCGTGCTCGCCCTTGTGGCTGCTGCGAGTGCCGTAGACTTCTCAAGCTTCTCTTATGGTGTCGCGGACCCATCCACCGGTGACTTTAAGAGCCAGATCGAAAGTCGCGCAGGGGATAATGTTCAAGGCCAATACTCACTCCTTGAACCCGATGGCTCCCGCAGGACTGTTGACTACGCTGCCGGCGCTGAGGGCTTCAACGCTGTCGTCAAGAAGGGCCCAGGTTTCATCCCCGCCGCACCTTACGCATACCCCGCTCCTTATGGTTACGGCAGCTGGGCCGGTTACCCTGGATACGGATTCGCTGCACCCTACGCTTACAACCGTTTCTACTGAACACAACGAAATCGCGATCTCGCAATTGTAAATAAATGACTTGTAAATAAAACAACAATAATTCAATAGCGTTTAAGAATTAATAAGGCTAGTGAAAACTATACCTTGAACCTTAAACTACACCTTTAAGATCTAAAAAAAGTAGTGAATGTGAACATGTAAATTAAGACTACCAATGCCTTCGCATATTTGAAATGCCTTAGCTATTTAATTGCCTCCAAGTACATACAATGGCAGTCAGAGAATGTAATTTATTTACAAGGTCACCGGACAATGAGTAAAACGTATTGCAACAATTTTGACATTGGTGTAGAATAATGTAAATTTGTATAAAATTTTATAATGTTGTTTCAATTCGAATAATTTAAAGACTGTAACTTATTTATACTTTGTTGCAGTAATCAATTTAATTATTTATAACAACACATTGCTTTAAATAATTAGTTTTGGAATCGCATCGAAGATGAGGCTTCAATAGAAGGTATGGGGGTTCGAACTGTGAAACATAATAGTACAGGTCCGCTGTAGTATATTAGTAATGAACCATTTCCAAGCAAAATATTTGTTCTTTGGCATTATTTAAATAGTCTACTGCAGGACTAAAGCCTCTCCAAATTGAAAGATTTTGCCTAATTACCGCGTTGGCATTATATTGTTATGGCATGTTAATGGTTAAACGTAATTTCGTCATCTGTTGGAGATCTTATTTTACTGGCTCTTCCCTTAGTCAACTTTTAGTCATCCACCTCCCTGCAACATAACACGCAAAAAGTCACAATGACCGTAAAGAAACACTAGCATCCCTAAACATTGTAGAAAATGAGTAGAAGCTCATGTTCAAAAAGGAAGCCTGACGATTATCACCAACCGTAATCTGCCGATTTAACATGTTACTTTCGACCAAAGAACACCATTCTTGAACTTGGTGATAGAAAAATGAAATCTATCGAGGAGTCTGGGTGGATATCTCTCTCTCACTCTCTTACCTATTTCTGCCGCCAACCAACAGTTGTTCTGGTTTGAAAGGTATAGAGAGGCATTATGATTATGGGCTGAGAGACATTCCATCTTTATCCTCAGGGGTAACAACGCATCTGTAACCTTTTTCGATTGAAATTGTTTGCGAATTTCTTTGGGATCCAGTAGCCACTTACCATAAGGTGGACTGTTCAACACGTTTGTCACCACAATCCAATATCCAACCATCATAAGGCAATAACTAATAAGTTGTAATAAGATTAAATTAAACATTGAGTTACGGATTTAACTTACCACGCATTAATTAAAGTATCAAAAGTAAATAACACTTATTGTCGTGGTTTGAATGCCCTACCAATTTCCGCATTGTTAAAATTAGTTAACGCTTACCGACAAAAATGAACTCTAAAATACATACAGCATGGCCTAGAGCACACTGCTGTCTTTTACTTCCTATTAATATCACACAATAATTGAGCAGAACTTGTATAAAATGACCAACACTAACCCAGAATGATCATTCACAGTTCATTGTGTAGCAAATTCATACTAATCAAAATGGCAGCTAAGGTAATATTTCTTATACATAAAATTAATAAGAATCTGACTCAGCGTGATGGAGTTCCCCGCTCCAAAAATTCTCACAATAAAAAGTTTTGCTTAGCAATAGGTATCTAAAGGCCTCCTCTCAATTATGAAAGTATTTTAGAGTCCTAAAGGGTCCCCCATACCGCTTTGATGCTTCCGGCAGTCCTGTGCAGTCACAGGTACACGAAATATTATTTTATTATTCTCGGACATGCAGGTTTCCACACGATATTTTCCCTTCACCGCTAAGCAAGTGGTAACTTTAGCTACTAAAATTGTAATAAAAATTTTAAGGACAAAGTCACTCGCGCACCCTGGTTCCTGAACTACCAAGGCTCTTGTTTTTTTTACATTTAAAATGAATTTTAACAAAAATCATAAGCCTAATAATTGAATTTTATTTTCAGTTCGTCGTTATTGCTCTGTTGGTGGCCGCTGCGCAAGGCAGTGCGATCCATGGCGGAGACTACACGAGCTTCTCGTACGGCGTGGCGGACCCGCACACCGGCGACGTCAAGAGCCAGCACGAGACCCGCATCGGAGACAGTGTTGTTGGCCAGTACTCGCTGCTCGAGTCTGATGGCCATCGCCGCACTGTAGATTACGCTGCAGGACCTCACTCTGGATTCAACGCTGTTGTACGCAGAGACCCTGCTTTGATCGCTCACGCCGCACCCGCAGTCGTCGCTGCTCATGCTGCACCTTTGGCATACGCTGCACCTGCGGCATACGCTGCTCACGCAGCTCCCCTTGCTCTTGGAGCTCACGTTGCACCTGGAGCAGTGTCCTACTCTGCACACAGCAGCTCTGTAGCCCATGGAGCTCCCCTCGCTCACTCTGCCGTTGTAGCCGCTCCTCTTGCCCACGGCGCTGCCATCGCCTATGGTGGTCTCGGTTATGGTGCACATAGTCTCGGTTACGGTGCTCATGGTCTCGGCCTTGCTGGACATGGACTCGGCTTTGCTGGTCATGGTCTTGGCCTTGCTGGTCATGGTCTGGGATACGGCTACCATCATTAAAAACTGAACGCTAAATAACTACTAGGCAATAATAATGTAACAACGGATAATTTATTCTAATTTCATGTGAGTAAATGATGTGTAACTGTGATTCAATAATTGAATAAACTTATAATAAGTTTAAAATTTATTTTATTTTCCTACTCTTACAATAAGCTATGAAAGTATATGAATATATAAAGACTATACTATTTCAAGTCTGAGCACATAGTTTATAACTAAGTAAATTATAAATGAAAAATGAAATAAAAAAGATACATTAAGAAAAAGAAGAGAGTTTTGATAGTATACCTAACTGTCTGTAATACTGCAGCCGATACTTCCTCATAGAAATTACATCGTATTATTTAATCAAGCACAAAAACAATTGAAGCACTGTTCTTTCGAAAGAAACAGCTTTGAAATAAGGACTGCTGTCATCACCGAAAAGAAAGGTCCAATACAAAACTTAACCCGATTGGCTCTTTGATAGATAGATAGATAGAATGATAGTTGTTATTCTGGATAAAGTATGATAAGTTGCATATATGCATTATATGAAAAAAACCGTAATTTTCGGCATCATCTCTAATTAGCTCTATTTCCAGTCGGAATACACCGTGAATGTGAAAATTTTTCTTTCATTCTTAGAAACGGTTTAAAAGGATCATCATTTCAGCCTATCATAAGGCCACTACTGAACAAAGGTCTCCACCAAAGATTGCCACAAATCACGCTCCTGAGCCACCCGGAGTCATCCACTTCCCGAAATATTGCACAGGCCGTCACTGCATCACCATAAGTTATATGAAATTAATTAGAAATGTCAGTATATAATTTCATCGAGTTTTATTCCAGAAATATCACGGAAAATATACATAAAAAATACAATAGCACTGGACTACTAAAATCATTATTTGAACTTCGGTTATGTGGAAAATATTGTGATACCCTGGCTCATTTACGAGGGGATTCATTTATAAAACAAAATAGGAATTCCATGCCCATGATGACAGATTCTCCATCATCGCCCTCATTTGGCGAATACTCTTATAGATCTGTTTCTACCTCCAAATATATGCAAAGCTATTATTACTAATTATTGGTTTGATGTTCTGTTGATGATGTTCTGTCGTCTCCCAAAGTGACAGATACATTATGTATATGAATTTTATATTATTTGTTTGTTGTACCTTGAACCTGCGAGCAGTGAGTCAGATGAAGTAAAGTCGTTGTCTCGAGGCTAACTGCTAAAGTATTTTACATGACAGTAAAGAGGTTTCAGATATGTCGTAGTGATTTGATTCCGAACACTTATGACGTCCAATCGTCATTTCGGAAGAATCTAAAATCACGTCGCCGTATGATGGCATAAGAGACTGTTATGCATTTATTCCTGTATTGATTAAACTTACATATGACTTTTATTGATGGTATGTATTATCTTTAAAAAGTAAAGCAAGTAGACTAAATTAATTGCCTTAATATTTAAGTGACATTTTGAGCCGGGCACTTCTGCGGCTACTCTAATGCGGGTAAGCGGACTTGACCTGTTTCCGATATATTTTTTTTCACAGACAGGCAGATTTCCTTACGATGTTTTCTTTTACTACCTAGGAAATACAGCTCTAAAAATTGCAAACATAAGTGGTGCCAACACCAGGATTTGAAACCAGGCCATTCGCTTATTATGAAGAAAAAGCGAGCACACTAATCACTGAGTTAAAAGGTCAATTTAAGAACAAATGTAATTTTTATATTGTTTTTCATGGATACTTTTTTAGAATGTAAAAAATATTATGGACATTAGAGAATATATAAGCACAGACGTTAGTGATATCGAACATTAATCAAAAAAAACATTTTGTTCATAATCAATTATTAGCATATTTGAGTAAAAAGTGATTTCGTTAACACAAAATATCGTTTAATATGGGTAAAATATTTTTTAATCAAAACCAAATATCTGTTAATAATTATTTCTTAAACAATAAGTACCATGCTCTCATTGCTGTAGTATTTTTTTCTTTTAATATTTGGAATTTGAAACTCACACTTCTCCCATCCGGATTAGTACGAGTATACCTGGTTTATACGACTAGTTTTTAATTCTCATATCAATTTCTTCAATATGTTCTGATTCACCTTTTTTTTTATGGGAAAGGCGGCAAACAAGCAAGCGGTTCTCCTGATGGTAAGTGATTACCGTGGCCCACGTACATCTGCAACACCAGAGGTGCTGCAGGAGCGTTGCCGGCCTTTAAGGGAATTTGGGAGATAAGATGCAGGATGGGGAGGGGGAGTGGGCCTCCGGTTACCTCACCCACTCAAACAAAACGCAGAAGCACAAGATGCCTCTACTTCACGCCGGTATTCTGCGAGGAAGTGGTACAAACCGGGTCACTATGTCGCTCACTTACTCATCCTTTATCACATTGCTACGATTTTGATATTTGTGTAATACCCAAATGAGCCATGGTAGCCTAGTGGTCAGGGCGCTCACTTTAGTGTCATAGAGTGCGAGTGACCTGGGTTCGATCTCCGGTGCCGGCAACACTAAAATTGTTAATAACAATTTTAAGTGCTGTATTTACCACGTGCTCAACGGTGAAGGAAAACATCGTGAGGAAACCTGCATGTCTGAGAAATAATAAAAATATTATTTCGAGGATATGTGAAGCTCGCCAACCCGCACTGGAGCAACGTGGCGGGGCCTTCACGGCTCCAAAATCCTCTCAGATATTTGAGAAGGCGGCTTTTGCTCTACATTTGGCACTTACACGGCATAAATGCACTTTAGCCTTTTTATAATATTTATTATATTTCTTTACCTCATGACTTGTTGCAAAAACAAATTTCAGCTACCAACAGCAAACAGGCAAACATTACTTTCATATTTAGAATATAATCATGGAAATATGGATTTGTATATATATTTAAAAATGAGAAAAACATTCCAAGCCCCTGTTTCTTTTGCGGCCCATGAACCTTGTAATGAAACGGTTGGAGATTGTATAAATATGTCGCATGACCAACGTAATTAAAATACCTCACTCCTATAACGTTTAAAGGGTCATAACAAATAGAATAACTATTATAGTATTAAACAAATGAACACATCATGAGTTATTAATTTATTTATTTTGTTTTATTATCTTCTTTCATCAAGTGCCTGTTCAAGTAAGTGCCAGCATACCGACATACACTTCTTGAAGGATTTGCCTATACTTTTTGTACGTGGTAGAGACAAGCGACGGCTTTTACTGCTGCTCGAATGGGCCGGCTCGACCGAGGCCTTGCCACCAGCAGTGGACATTTACAGGCTGCTAAGTAAAGTTACTTATATTTTACTTTAGAAAGTTAACCTTAAGTTAAGTGTAACCATTCACAGGTGACGAATGATTGGAAATTTAAATGATACTTTAACTTCTTATTACTAAAATAATTAATGTAAGGCCACTTTGAATTAAAAGTAAACCTGCATGGTCAAAGACTTGCAATTATAACTTTTGTTACACAAAAACTAAAGCATACATTTTTTTTTAAATTTTATGACTTTCTTTTCTTTTAATTGTTTTTAAGTTTAGTATTTGAGATAAACATGAAAACCTCAAAAGTTAGAGTAATTTTCGAACACGATCTCCGATGTAGTTCTAACACAGAGAGAGCTCGTAATATGAACTATCGACTAAGGAACGTACTGTGCCTTTCTAGTTGAATCAATTAAGTAGCGGATATTGTCGATTTGAAGAATGAACCACGAAGCACCTGGGCCTCGTGGTTCATTCTTAAACTAATAGTTAAAGCCGATTCATATCAAACAACCGAGAATTAGCATCATGGTTCGACGTTCGCCCATAATATTGACACAAATGCACTAAATTTGTTCAAAAAAAGAACTCGAGGAATGGGTGCCTCATGAATTATCTAATGCGCATACAGGTCCCCAGAGTTCTACGTGATTTCGTTTAAATAAGTATATTTTAATTTAAAAAAAGGTGTAAACTATGTTACATTTATCACCAAGATTAAGCAAAAAAAATTATGCTTTTAATGGTAATTACTATGAAGAGACATCTTTAAAGCAGTTTAAAAACTCAAATCTAAAGGCATGTTACTTTTAGACTAACTTAATTATATCTGTGCGAGGTTCAACTATCGTAGGGCCACTTGTTAATATTAGGTTAACTTTAACTGGCAAAACTGCGCTCTAAGAGCTATAGAACGTGACCTAGAGCCCAGAAATGTCTTTTACTTCCTATTTATAGCATGCAATAATTGTTCAGGACTTGTATAAAACGACCGACATCAGCACAGATTAATCATTCCCAGTTCACTGTGCAGCCAAACCACACTTACCAAAATGGCAGCTAAGGTAATATTTCTTGGGTAATAAATTAATTCCAACATTTTCTGAATAATTGTAGATCAATCCTTGACTTTTCCTTCACTTTCAGTTCGTCGTTATTGCTCTGTTGGTGGCGGCCGCGCAAGGCAGCGCAATCCACGGCGGAGACTACACGAGCTTCTCCTACGGCGTGGCGGACCCGCACACCGGCGACGTCAAGAGCCAGCACGAGACCCGCATCGGAGACAGTGTTGTTGGTCAGTACTCGCTGCTCGAGTCTGACGGCTATCGTCGCACTGTGGACTACGCCGCTGAACCTCACACTGGATTCAACGCTGTTGTACGCAGAGACCCTGCTGTGATTGCACACGCCGCACCAGCAGTCGTAGCTGCTCATGCTGCACCTTTGGCATACGCTGCACCTTCGGCGTACGCTGCCGCTCCCCTTGCTCTTGGAGCTCACGTTGCACCTGGAGCAGTCTCCTACTCTGCACACAGCAGCTCTGTGGCTCACGGAGCACCCCTCGCTCACTCTGCTGTCGTAGCTGCTCCTCTTGCCCACGGTGCTGCCATCGCCTATGGTGGTCTTGGTTATGGCGCACATAATCTCGGTTACGGTGCTCATGGTCTCGGCCTTGCTGGACATGGACTCGGCCTCGCTGGCCATGGACTCGGCCTTGCTGGCCATGGTCTCGGATATGGCTACCATCATTAGAATCTGAACAATAATAATATAACAATGTTATTATGCTTATAATTTTACAATGGATATAATTTATTTTTGTGCCATGTGAGAAAGTGATATGAAACTGTGAATGGTAAAAATGTAATAATCAAATAAACTTGAAACAAGTTTTAATTTTATTTCATTATGTCTATACCTTACTCTACATAATTGCTTAAGCTTTAAAAACTATAAATATATTCCAAATGTTAGTGAACACAGAATTAAGCTCATCCCTAGCTTTGTAGTCTCGTTTAAACAAGTGAATTAAAACAAAGTTTTAGAGGAACAACCGTCTTCCATAAATTTTTTAAACTTCGACTTCTATTTTTTTACATTTAAAGTGGATTATTTTCTTCAAATATACTCGCGATAGTATAACATAGCAGATAGTTACCATTTACTAGAGGAAACAAATGTACTTAAGCTCATTAATTTTTAAATTAATGAAATAAATATAAGCTGCCAATACCGATGTATAATAGGCATAATCGTAGGTGTAGGAACAAGTCTTGTCTGCGGGACATCCGCGGTTGGACCTGGACAGTGAGAGCGGTGATGCTGTCCCACGTCGCTACACATAGGGACAAATATAAACGAAACTGATAACCCAACCTTCACTAGTTGAAGAGGCACGTCAAGACTTAACACCCAACAATGGGTTGACTAGAGGTTGAGACATTTGTTTTAGACGTTTTATTCAACTTTTTATTTTAGAACAATGTGACATGTGGTGAGCTTGTCGCAGTCTTAGTTTTCAGGCCAATGCTAATAATCTTATTAACAACTTTCAAATTAAAAAAGAAAAATAATAACAATATCAGTGACAGAAAAAATTCTAATTTCATTATCTCCTAAAAAATTCAAATTGTAATGTTTAAAAAACGACTCATGTTCATATATGTACTCGTTTTTTTTTGTTAAATATTATCGTAAACGAATGTTTAATACAGTTTTTCAACCAACACAATTTTTTTTTAAAAACTTATCTGTTGTTTTTAATATTGTTAGGTAAATGATAAAAAATTCTAAAATCCGGCCCCAATACACGTGTACAATGCCGCAGTAGAGCCCTTTTTGCCGGTAGATCACCTATTTTATATTGTAATCGTTTAGTTTTCCTATTTTTGACTGAATTTAATGTAAAAAAACTACAGTGAACTAAAGCTGCAATTACTCCAAATAATTAAGATTTTATGTTCTTTGAAGTAAAGTTTGCAGCTGTAAGTGGATTGTTGTCGAAGAATTGCGTCAATTTACTTTTTTGGGACTTAAATATAGTATTTTTTTATCGAACAGTTTCCCTAGAATATTATTGGTGCAACATAAGCGTGATAGGCAGTTGTTACAGTTTTAATATGCTAAAATTTTCACAGTCGTTGAAGAACAAATACATAACAATTTAGCCGTTTTTCTACTGTCTGTATATGTGTTTTTCACCTTGTCTGATTATCTAGTTCTATACCCAAGAATGTTGTGACAGCCACCTCAAATTCAAAGGACCTCGTTCTACTTCGATTAAACTGTATGAAAGTAGTTTTTGTTAGGTTAATCTGTTTTTTGTGTAAGATAATCTGACAGAAAGTGTATTATTTATGTCATCTTTTATCTTTACATTAACGACAATTCGTACTGTCATAAGAAAAGAGTATCATTTGATGATTTACAGTGTTTTGAGAAGTCATTGACATAAACTAAAAACAATAAAGGCCCGTGGATGCTTCCTTGGGGTACAACAACAGTTTTTATTCTTCTTTGTGTGGAAAATTTTGGCGAGGCTATCTCTACGCAAAAGCTCTTTAGCCTTTTTATATTCTTTTACCTCATGACTTATTGCAAAAACATTAATTCTATTATTAAAACACGATGATGTATACCAAATTTCAGCTACCGTTAAAAGGGAGCAAACCGACCAACAGAATTACTTTCGAATTTAAATTATAAGCATTGAAATATGGATTTTAACATATTAAAAATGCGAAAAAAATCCCTGACGCCTGTTTTTTATGAGCCTTAGGAACCTTGTAATGAAACGATCGGAGATTGTATAAAAATGTTGCTTGACCAACGTAATTAAAATGCCTCACTCTAATAACGTATAAAGGGTCAAAACAAATAGAATAACTTTTATAATTTTTTAAAGTAATTACCAGGTCATGTGTTATTATTTTAATTATTTTATTATCGAAGTATATTATCAGCACATTTTAGGCGTATGTTGGCAAGAGAGTGCCAGCAAACCAGCAAACATTTCATGAAGGCTCACATTACCGGTACCCTCGCAGTAATGATACTACTAACATCACTGTTCTGTGAGTTTTCGGTCCGACTACCTGTTCCAGTATACATGAAGCCCGTTTTAATTTCGTGGTATGACGACGACGACGTACAAGTGACCAGGGTTCGTGATGAATATATCACAAATTCGGCGGAGAACGAAATAGCGTGGAGGTGTTGCGAAGTTTATTTCCAAGTCTGAAATATAATAAAAAAATAATATACTATTTCGAGGGCATGTGAAGTCCGAAAATCCAGCGCAGCGTAGCGAACTCGTTGCAACTCTATCAAATGTTTGAGATTTATTGGAGAGAGGAGCCCTTGGCTCATCAGTGTGTATTTACAGGCTGTACTTTTACTTTTCTTTGCACAGTCGGTTCGGGTCGGCTAGTCCTTCGATTGTAAGCTCGATTGGTAGGGTGTAAGCATTTGCAGATGAGGTTAGTATTTCGAGAGAAAGGTGGTAAAAAATACTACTTTACACTCAGGACTAAACATGGAATAAAAAAACATAAGCTTATGCTGCTAAGACGAGATTTTTTTAAGGGTTTAAAAGCTTATCAGTCTAAAGGCTTGTTTCGTTAGAGCTGTAAAATAACATAATAATACCTTTGCGAGCTTCAAGTGTCTTACTAAGTTCCACTTGTTAATATTAGGTTAACTCTAACTGGCAAAACTGAACTCTATAAGCTATAGAATGTGACCTAGAGCCCAGTAATGTCTTTTACTTCCTATTTATAGCACGCAGTAATTGTTCAGGGCTTGTATAAAACAACCAACATCAGCACAGTTTAATCATTCACAGTTCACTGTGCAGCCAAATCACACTTACCAAAATGGCAGCTAAGGTAATATTTCTTTTGGAATCAATAAATTTCACGGCCTTTTCTGAATAATTATAGGCCAATCCTTGACTTTTCCTTTACTTTCAGTTCTTCGTTATTGCTCTGTTGGTGGCGGCCGCGCAAGGCAGCGCAATCCACGGCGGAGACTACACGAGCTTCTCGTACGGCGTGGCGGACCCGCACACCGGCGACGTTAAGACCCAGCATGAGACCCGCATCGGAGACAGTGTTGTTGGCCAGTACTCGCTGCTCGAGTCTGACGGCTATCGTCGCACTGTGGACTACGCTGCTGAACCTCACACTGGATTCAACGCTGTTGTACGGAGAGACCCTGCTGTGATCGCTCACGCCACACCAGCAGTCGTAGCTGCTCATGCTGCACCTTTGGCATACGCTGCACCTTCGGCGTACGCTGCTCATGCCGCTCCCCTTGCTCTTGGAGCTCACGTTGCACCTGGAGCAGTGTCCTACTCTGCACACAGCAGCTCTGTGGCTCACGGAGCTCCTCTCGCTCACTCTGCTATCGTAGCTGCTCCTCTTGCTCACGGTGCTGCCATCGCCTATGGTGGTCTTGGTTATGGCGCACATAATCTCGGTTACGGTACTCATGGTCACGGCCTTGCTGGACATGGAATCGGCCTTGCTGGTCATGGTCTTGGCCTTGCTGGTCATGGTCTCGGATATGGCTACCATCATTAGAAGCTGAACGATAATAATATAACAATGTCATAATGTTAATAATGTAACAATGGATATAATTTATTTTAGTGCCATGTGAGAAAGTGATATGAAACTGTGAATGGTACAAATATAATTATCAAATAAACTTGAAATAAGTTTAAATTTCATTTCATTATGTCTATACCTTACACTCTATAATTCTTTAAGTTTATAAAACAATAAAAATATTCCAAATGTTAGTAAACACAGAATTAGGGATTCGCTTTGTAGTGTCCTTGAAACAAGTAAATTAAAACAAAGTTTTAGGGATTTTCCATCAATATATGAAACTTCAACCCCTATTTACTTAGGAGTGATATATTTTCATGGTCTTGGCCTTGCTGGTCATGGTCTTGGCCTTGCTGGTCATGGTCTTGGCCTTGCTGGTCATGGTCTTGGCCTTGCTGGTCATGGTCTTGGCCTTGCTGGTCATGGTCTTGGCCTTGCTGGTCATGGTCTTGGCCTTGCTGGTCATGGTCTTGGCCTTGCTGGTCATGGTCTTGGCCTTGCTGGTCATGGTCTTGGCCTTGCTGGTCATGGTCTTGGCCTTGCTGGTCATGGTCTTGGCCTTGCTGGTCATGGTCTTGGCCTTGCTGGTCATGGTCTTGGCCTTGCTGGTCATGGTCTTGGCCTTGCTGGTCATGGTCTTGGCCTTGCTGGTCATGGTCTTGGCCTTGCTGGTCATGGTCTTGGCCTTGCTGGTCATGGTCTTGGCCTTGCTGGTCATGGTCTTGGCCTTGCTGGTCATGGTCTTGGCCTTGCTGGTCATGGTCTTGGCCTTGCTGGTCATGGTCTTGGCCTTGCTGGTCATGGTCTTGGCCTTGCTGGTCATGGTCTTGGCCTTGCTGGTCATGGTCTTGGCCTTGCTGGTCATGGTCTTGGCCTTGCTGGTCATGGTCTTGGCCTTGCTGGTCATGGTCTTGGCCTTGCTGGTCATGGTCTTGGCCTTGCTGGTCATGGTCTTGGCCTTGCTGGTCATGGTCTTGGCCTTGCTGGTCATGGTCTTGGCCTTGCTGGTCATGGTCTTGGCCTTGCTGGTCATGGTCTTGGCCTTGCTGGTCATGGTCTTGGCCTTGCTGGTCATGGTCTTGGCCTTGCTGGTCATGGTCTTGGCCTTGCTGGTCATGGTCTTGGCCTTGCTGGTCATGGTCTTGGCCTTGCTGGTCATGGTCTTGGCCTTGCTGGTCATGGTCTTGGCCTTGCTGGTCATGGTCTTGGCCTTGCTGGTCATGGTCTTGGCCTTGCTGGTCATGGTCTTGGCCTTGCTGGTCATGGTCTTGGCCTTGCTGGTCATGGTCTCGGATATGGCTACCATCATTAGAAGCTGAACGATAATAATATGACAATGTTATAATGTTAATAATGTAACAATGGATATAATTTATTTTAGTGCCATGTGAGAAAGTGATATGAAACTGTAAATGGTAAAAATATAATTATCAAATAAACTTGAAATAAGTTTTAATTTTATTTCATTATGTCTATACCTTACACTCTATAATTCTTTAAGTTTATAAAACAATAAAAATATTCCAAATGTTAGTAAACACAGAATTATGGATTCGCTTTGTAGTGTCCTTCAAACAAGTAAATTAAAACAAAGTTTTAGAAAAACAACCATTTTCAATCAATGTATGAAACTTCAACTCCTATTTAATTAGGAGTGGTATATTTTTATTATTACCCCCGAAGTATAGCCTATTCAGTAAAAAATAATCATTAAAATTGGTTCACAATCAGCGAAGATATCGCCTTAAATACATACATTAAACAGATAAATTGATAATCTCTTCCTTTTTTAAAGTCAATTGAAAATTACCATTCAACATTAAAAAGAACTATACTTTAGCACATTCTATTTAAAATTATTTAATCATATAAATATAAGCTGCTAAGACCGATGTATAATGTAAAATTGTTTGAATAAAAGATACATTCATCGGGGAGAGGACTTGGATAGCTGGTGCGGTAGAGCTGTAACACCTCCTATATTTGTCCTTATGTGTAGAAAAGGACAAATATAAGAAACTGATAGTCAACTGTCACTAGCCAACTAGAGAGGCAAGTCAAGAAGAAGAAGTCAAGGGCGAGAAGAGGAACTCAAGGTCGGATACCCAATAATGGGATGACAGAGGCTTAGACATTTATTGTAGTCGTTTTATCCCACTTTTCATTTTGTAACAATGTGATAATTGGTGAGCATGTCGCAGTCTTACCAGTAGGGTTCTGTCTTAAGCCATTGCAAATAAACGTTCATCAGTTTGAAAAATATCTCCTTCCATATAGGCAAACGAACACGGTTCTCCTGATTCGGAGAGATATGCCCTAACCATTCGGCCATGGTGGCTATTAGTCAATGACAAACAAAGTTAGAGTCTATGACTCACTAAAGAATATAAGAAAGTACTGTAATTTTGTTTCGGACCATCATCTCTAACTCCTTAAAAATTAAAGACAGGTTCTTTGTTTACTGTTTAATAATACGTATATATGCATAATAGCATATTTATATATATATACTATTATTATTACGCCCTTGTGTTTACCGTCGCCGCCGAATAGAAACGTAGACTCCCGTCACAAGTTAGAACAATAGACAATAGACCTCCCCAGTGAATACTCTGTAAATTATGTTAAGTTACTGCAAATAAAATATTTTTATTATTTTTTATTTTTAATTCCTTTCACCGGTAAGATCATGGGCGAAGTATTTATTGAATACATCGATCATGGAACTGATGCTACGGGCAAATTCTATTCAGAACAAATAATAAAATTGCTCAATGTAATCCGATGGAAACGGCGTGGTAAACAAAAGATTGTTTTATTTCACCAATATGACTCCTCGGCTCGCAAGTTGTCTGTTGCAATAGCCGCAATCCGAGATGCTGCATTTGAAATATTTGAGCATCGTTCATCAGATGCACTCATCATGCATCAGAGCTAGTAATTTCCATCTTCTTCTGTGATTAAAGGAGTATCTGAGAGGACAAAGATTTGAAGACTTTTTGTCCCTTTCCATCAAATCTAATGCTGTGGGCTACGATAACATCGGTCGTCAAATGATAGTTAATATCCTGGACCATCTCCTGCTTCCTATTTCTTACATCATCAACTTCTCCCTAGATTCTGATACTTTTCCTTTACTGTGGCGCAAAGCCCACGTTATTCACCTGCCTAAGACCCCGAATCCTTCTCTACCCAATCACTTCCGTCCTATATCCATTCTTCCCTACCTATCGAAAGTACTTGAAGCCTGCGTGCACAAGCAGCTGTCTCAACATGTCTATCAAAACAGTTTACTTAGTTCGATGCAGTCTGGTTTCAGACCAGGTCACAGTACTATTTCTGCGCTCCTCAAAGTTACTGGTGATATTAGAGCTGGCGTGGAGGATACGAAGGTCACTGTGCTGGCCTTGGTTGATTTTTCGAATGCTTTTAATAACATCAGTCACGACATCCTACTATCTGTCCTTTCCCATTCAATGATCTCTCCCGAGGCACTGGAATGGTTCTCAACCTATCTTCGAGGGCGTCAGCAGTCGGTCCGTATCGATGAGGCATTCTCTAGTTGGTGCGACATATATGCTGGCGTTCCACAAGGCGGAATTTTATCTCCTTTATTATTTTCATTATTTATTAATCTCATCACCCAGCATCTTCAGTGTGCATATCATCTGTATGCCGATGACCTGCAGTTGTACTCACAGCAACTGTCGATTGTGTGGCTAGTGCGGTGGATAAGGTTAACAGGGACCTAGAATATATTAAGAGCTGGTCTGATAAGTTTGGTTTAACTGTTAACCCATCTAAGTGTCAAGGTATAATATTAGGTAGTTATCGGATTCTGAGGAGACTGAATACAGCAGCATTACCTGCGATAATTTTTAATGGCACTGTAGTAGAATTGTGTCCTTCTGTTAAAGACCTTGGCCTACACATCGACTCCACTCTTAGCTGGCAAACTTAAGTCAGGAATGTCAGCCAGAAAGTCACAGTTACCCTAAGAACTCTCTATCGCCTGAAAAATTTTCTCCCATCCAAGACTAAAATGACCATAATTCAAACCTTAATTTTTCCTCTTATTGACCCCTTAAAAAATACGATCGTCTTCTCAATAACTGCATTCGATTCATTTTTAACCTTCGTAAGTATGATCATGTATCTACTTATCGTTCACAGTTAAATTGGTTACCTATTCGTCAGCGTCGAAGTCTGCGCGCTCTCACGACCCTCTATTCTATCCTGAGGTCTCCTACTGATCCTTCCTACTTGTCTTCCTACTTTCGTTACCTTTGCTCAAACCATGACAGAACACTACGTTCGTCTAATAATCTCCTACTCCAGTGTCCCTCACATACCTCATGCTTTGTCCGTTCATCCTTTCCTCTTTAATCCGTACTTCTTTGGAATGCGCTCCCACTCGAAATCAGAGCAGCTAACAGTCGGTACATATTTAAAAAGAAAGCTAAGGAACATATTCTTAAAAAAATGGCAGAAACATCACAGTAATAGTCTATTTTTATATATATTTAATTTATTAATATATTTAAAAATTGCAAATGTATGTACGTAAGTGTGTATATATTTATTTATTATTATTTATGTATTTATTATTGTATGCGTATTTAAATATTGCATGTACATATAGATTTACATTTATTTATTTTTTTTCCTCTCTTTAGTTCTCTCTATTCTATCACCTACACCTACTTCATTTCATCTCTGCATCGTCCAAAAGTTGACTGGTAGAGAATGCTTCTGGCATTAAGTCCGCCTATATACATTTTCATGCATATGAAGTTAAATAAATAAATAAAATAAATAAAAGGACTTTTTGAGAATATTACACTAAAAGACTACGTCAAATAAAATAACGTAAGCAAAATAACATTTAATTAAAGTTACCTGAAACATACTTAATTATTGTCACTTTTTATTGAACGCCCTTTTTATCTAATATGCTCTTAGTACGTTTGTCATTTAAATATGTATTATATATAAATAATGTCTACATGTGGTATGTTTGTGCAACAATTATCAAAAGAATCAAAGCCTTAACCTTTATAGTATTTCCCATGTAACATGAGGAGAGATTTCAGTAGCGTTCTCAACCGCGACATTGTGCGATTACCGATCGTCGTATGGAAGAATACAAAATCATGTTGTCACTCGTATGTGTCAACAGGGTCAGAGAACCTTCCACACGTACTATAATTCGCAAGTCGAAAATCGTTAATCTACCAAAAATAAAGCTATAGATATGCCTACATTTTTATTTAATTTTATTAACAAGGCATGCACAAAAGATTACAATCAGAACAATAAACGGCCATAGATAACCATTTCATCGGAACCTAAAGAGCGAATGCATGGCGTGATAGACATTGAAATTTAAGAAACATTAAATAAATAAAAAAATACTAATTAATTATAGTGAAAAAAAAAAATTCTTAAACATATGAACAAGAACCGTTTGCTTTAGTTTCATAGAGCCCCAGCGACTAGTTCGGTCCCGTGTGGTCAACACCACTATAATTGTTTATAGCAATTTAAGTGCTGTATTTACCACGTGCTCATCGAGAGGAAACATGATAAATAAATAAAAAAAAAAACAATAATGATAAATAAATAAAATAATAAAATATTATTTCGAGAATATATGAAGCCCGCCAATCCACACTGGAGTAGCATGGTGAGCACTTCCCGGCTCCAAAACCCTTTCAGATATTTGAGAAGGAGACAGGCTTATTTTACTGCTTTCATAAAAAAAGAAAAAATATGGTGTTTTTAAAATTACGCTTATAAGCGATAGTCTAAATAATTTAAGTCATCGTTTTCTTTTGGTAGAAATTACATTATAAAACGAATTCATTATAAGACGAAGTGTTATTTTGAACAACTTGAAGAAAAAAAATTTTGACTTGCCAATATTATACCTTTTATTAAACACAAGTAGAGATCAAAAGATACCGAACCTATATTTTACCTATTTTGATTAAATAGCGACCTTCACCGATTTTTTATAATGTTCATATAACGAGATTTTATTTTGTTGATATTGTTTTTTAATTATTCTAACATGTGAAATATCAGCATGTTTACGCCATTTATTATGGATTTAAATCTTAATATTTATTTAATGAATGTAGTAAATAATAATTATGTGCTATCTTAACAATATACTAATATCTATAATATATGACAATTCTCCTAAGAGTGTTATTTTGGGTATATTGTAAACTTGAGTATGTTGTACCGCTGTAAGTCTGTCTATGTGCTTACAGCGGGGTCATCCGTTAGGTCGTTCACGTCTGAGTAAAAGCTTTCCGATTTTATCGTACATGATGAATAAATCAAGGGGAAGGGGGGAAGTCGAGGTTTTACAATATAAGATATAATTGAAAGTAGTTAATCCTCATGGATTTTCTAAGCAACTTTAATTTAAGATGGTTACAGTAGTCATACTGTAACCTTTAATGTTACAGTAGAAGAACATCTTATTCCTCAGGGATGACTGGCTAAGGAATAAGATGGGAATGCTTCACAGCCCGTAATTAAACTAGCTCTCTATAAATCTCAAACCGGATACACAATATAATTACACTGCTGTTTGACGGCACAAATGTATAAGAGTGTGGTACCTACCCAGGTGATCCATAGGGGAGAAGGAATCACGATATGCTATGTGGATCAATTCGCTTAGAGCGTAGTCAACCGATATTTTTAAAGCATATCTATCTGAAAGCGTGGTTCATTAGAGCATTAACAAGAATGGTCACTCCAATGGACTTGCCCTACAAGTTCCGCATTGATAAAATTAAGTTAACGCTAACTGGCAATACTGAACTCTAAAAGCTACAGAACGTGACCTAGAGCTCACAGCTGTCTTTCACTTCCTACGAATAGCACACAATGATTGAACAGGACTTGTATAAAACGACCAGCATTGGCGCAGAATGTTCATTCACAGTTCACTGTGCAGCAAATCATAATTACCAAAATGGCAGCTAAGGTAATATTTAACAGCCGAGTAGTAAAGCAATGAAAGCTAGGTAACGTAAGGATTAGTTTTCGAATTACGAGACCCGAGTTCGGATAGGGGATCACATGGGGATGTGAAGAGCTCTTACCAATGTATATAATCGTAGGTTCAAGTTGTTCTAAAATAAGCTCTGGTGAAAAGTGGATAGAAACAACTTTATCAAATCTCTGACTAATGAATCTCTGATATACGATCAGGGCAGCTGTTTTATTTTTTACATGTAATATAATAAATAAATTTCGCTATATTTTCTCCGAAATCGTAGACCAGTTATGATTTATCCTTTATTTTCAGTTCGTCGTTATTGCTCTGTTGGTGGCGGCCGCGCAAGGCAGCGCGATCCACGGCGGAGACTACACGAGCTTCTCGTACGGCGTGGCGGACCCGCACACCGGCGACGTCAAGAGCCAGCACGAGACCCGCATCGGAGACAGTGTTGTTGGCCAGTACTCGCTGCTCGAGTCTGACGGCTATCGTCGCACTGTGGACTACGCCGCTGAACCTCACACTGGATTCAACGCTGTTGTACGCAGAGACCCTGCTGTGATCGCTCACGCCGCACCAGCAGTCGTCGCTGCTCACGCTGCACCTGGAGCAGTGTCCTACTCTGCACACAGCAGCTCTGTGGCTCACGGAGCTCCTCTCGCTCACTCTGCTGTCGTAGCTGCTCCTCTTGCCCACGGTGCTGCCATCGCCTATGGTGATCTTGGTTATGGCGCACATAATCTAGGTTACGGTGCTCATGGTCTCGGCCTTGCTGGCCATGGTCTCGGATATGGCTACCATCATTAGAAACTGAACGTTTAGGAACTACTAGGCAATTATAATGTTACAACAGATATACATAATTTATTCTAGTGACATGTGAGTAAGTGGTATGAAACTGTGAACGATGAATATTGTATTAATGAATAAACTCATAAAAAGTTTAAAAAAATTGTATTATTATTTTACCTTCAGTAATAAAACTAGTTTTTTTAAAAGAGTGGGAATTATTTCAAAAGTGGCTACAAAATTAATTTATGTAAAAGCTTGCCAATACCACATCTAATAATAAATATAATGATTTATTAAAAAAAAATTAAACACATTATTTCCTTAAAGCAAAATTTGTGTTATTATGGCGTTTTGGTCAATACTTGCTTAATATTGCGTACTAGCGAACCGCGCCGGCATCTAATTTTCAATTGTTATACATATAAAGCTTCCGCATGAAATGTTCTTAATGATGGTGGAAGCCCTATTTAAATGCACATATGCGAATACACAGAAATACGTGGGTTGCAGCTTTGTGTGACTTTGTTTTATCAACATTTATTACTGTTACCATTTACATTTTCTTCTTTGTTTTATAAATATGTATGAAAATCGAAACCCAATTGTAAATATTTATTTAATGAATGTAGTAAATAATAATTATGTGCTATCTTAACAATATACTAATATCTAAAATATACGACAATTTTCCTAAGAGTGTTATTTTGTGTTTATTGTAAACTTATATGTTGTGCCGCTGTAAATCTGTCTATGTGCTTACAGCGGGGTCATCCGTTAGGTCGTTCACTTCTGAGTAAAAGCTTTCCGATTTTATCGTAGATTATGAATAAATCAAGGGGAAGGGGGAAGTCGAGGTTTTACAATGTAAGATATAATTGAAAGTAGTTAATCCTCATGGATTTTCTAAGCAACTTTAATTTAAGATGGTTATAGTAGTCATACTGTAACCTTTAATGTTACAGTAGAAGAACATCATAATATCAGACGATACTGTACCAACAATAAACTGCTTTCCGTAAAGAATTATCTTGTAAAGAGGCATGGAAATAGTTTATGTTCTTGAATAATGAACATTTCACGAGCCACACGACCAAATTTTTAAGAAATTACAATAAAATGTTATTTTGAGATTATGTGACTTCCACCAATCCTTACTAGAGTCGGACTCTTTCCGGCGCAAAAATCTCTCAAATATGCTAGAAGAGGCCTTGCCCAGGTGTGGCATTTATAGAATTCAACTTTATTTTCAGTTCGTCGTTATTGCTCTGATGAACGACAGCGCAAGGCAGCGCGATCCACGGCGGAGACTACACGAGCTCGTACGGCGTGGCGGACCCGCACACCGGCGACGTCAAGAGCCAGCACGAGACCCGCATCGGAGACAGTGTTGTTGGCCAGTACTCGCTGCTCGAGTCTGACGGCTATCGTCGCACTGTGGACTACGCCGCTGAACCTCACACTGGATTCAACGCTGTTGTACGCAGAGACCCTGCTGTGATCGCTCACGCCGCACCAGCAGTCGTCGCTGCTCACGCTGCACCTGGAGCAGTGTCTTACTCTGCACACAGCAGCTCTGTGGCTCACGGAGCTCCTCTCGCTCACTCTGCTGTCGTAGCTGCTCCTCTTGCCCACGGTGCTGCCATCGCCTATGGTGGTCTTGGTTATGGCGCACATAATCTCGGTTACGGTGCTCATGGTCTCGGCCTTGCTGGCCATGGTCTCGGCCTTGCTGGCCATGGTCTCGGCCTTGCTGGCCATGGTCTCGGCCTTGCTGGCCATGGTCTCGGCCTTGCTGGCCATGGTCTCGGCCTTGCTGGCCATGGTCTCGGCCTTGCTGGCCATGGTCTCGGCCTTGCTGGCCATGGTCTCGGCCTTGCTGGCCATGGTCTCGGCCTTGCTGGCCATGGTCTCGGCCTTGCTGGCCATGGTCTCGGCCTTGCTGGCCATGGTCTCGGCCTTGCTGGCCATGGTCTCGGCCTTGCTGGCCATGGTCTCGGCCTTGCTGGCCATGGTCTCGGCCTTGCTGGCCATGGTCTCGGCCTTGCTGGCCATGGTCTCGGCCTTGCTGGCCATGGTCTCGGCCTTGCTGGACATGGACTCGGCCTCGCTGGCCATGGACTCGGCCTTGCTGGCCATGGTCTCGGATATGGCTACCATCATTAGAAACTGAACGTTTAGCAACTACTAGGCAATTATAATGTTACAACAGATATACATAATTTATTCTAGTGACATGTTAGTATGTGGTATGAAACTGTGAACGATGAATATTGTATTAATGAATAAACTCATAATAAGTTTAAAAAATTGTATTATTATTTTACCTTCAGTAATAAAACTAGTTTTTTAAAAGAGTGGGAATTATTTTAAAAAAATTGTGTGTGTGGTGGAACCAATAATAGCAATTATAATGTTACAACAGATATACATAATTTATTCTAGTGACATGTTAGTATGTGGTATGAAACTGTGAACGATGAATATTGTATTAATGAATAAACTCATAATAAGTTTAAAAATTGTATTATTATTTTACCTTCAGTAATAAAACTAGTTTTTTAAAAGAGTGGGAATTATTTTAAAAAAAATGTGTGTGTGGTGGAACCAATAATAGCAATTATTTTTTTTTTAATTATTGACAGTTTTATATATATATGTTCGAAAAATAATCTCTTAATAGTTATTTTAATTTATTTGATGTGTTCTTCAGTAGTGACGGTTGTTGACCATCCGGGGCAAGTCTAACACTTACTGCTCGTTCTGTCAATCTGTAATAGCGCGCAAGAGTACACCACTGAAAAATTACCTATATTTAATTTCAATGGACGTTATGGATTAAATTCAAATATTTTTAGATAAGTTTAATCTGTAATGAGATATACTATAGCATATATTTATTAACAATTCTATTTAAGTCTCATATACAATTTTATTACGTACAACGACAGGTCATAATATCAGACGATACTCGTACCTAACAATTAACTGCTTTCCGTAAAGAATTATCTTGTAAAGAGGCATGGAAATAGTTTATGTTCTTGAATAATGAACATTTCACTAGCCACACGACCAAATTTTTTTAAGAAGTTACAATAAAAATGTTATTTTGAGATTATGTGACTTCCACCAATCCTTACTAGAGTCGGACTCTTTCCGGCGCAAAAAATCTCTCAAATATGCTAGAAGAGGCCTTTGCCCAGGTGTGGGCATTTATAGAATTCAACTTTACTTTTCTTTACACCGTCATCCTGATAGTATGCTCTGCAAACTTGTAAACGTAATGTTGGTTTCCTCGTGATATTCCCGTAAAGCACATGGTAAATTTGCCACTTAAAATTATTAACTAAAAATTTTAGTATTACCGACACCAAGGAACGAACCCAGGTCAGGAGGAATTTCTACTGTACACGTACTGTGACACGTATTGCACATTGATAAATCCGGGTCCCAGATCGGGTTTCACTTGCGGGCTTTTTGCTCGCGAATATCTTCCGCCGACGGTGTCAAGGCCACATCCTGTCTTTTGCGGGGTAAAAACCAGACTAAAAAGTCTGTCCGGCACTTAATGCTAATTCCGACGTAACCAGTCACTGCCTTCAGTGACAAACAGTTGACGTACATCTTTTCCCCACGCTCTCAAAAAACTCAGATCCGAAATCGGACCGAAGTAAATCTCTAGTATTAGAATTACTTGTTCCGTGCCGGAATCGAAATGTGAATTACTTTGACTAAATATAAAACTAAACTATCTTTCTAAACGGTAAATAATGTATAATTAAAAACTTAATTTTGGTAACCATTATATGGTTCCACCATTACCATTAAATGTTTCTTTCTTGCTCTTCTCCGTTTGATATGTTTGGAACTAGGTTTCCGACCTACTCCCGTGCTGGATAGCAGATTGTCTCGCAGTGTTATCGTTCACTAAAGAGTCTAAATTGTCGATATGCTGGAAACAAAGGTGGAGTACATTCTGTCCTAATGGCTGTTTGAGGTACAATTTCTGTCTCTAAATCCACAATTTAAAATAATGTAAATAATTTGTTATGGAAATACTTTCGGAACATTTTCGATTTTTCTGGAAATCTATTATCTACTTTCTTTCTCATATCTGTTACCAATACGGGTAGGGAAGGAAATTGAGATATTTTTTTTTATCTGAAAGGAGGGGTCAGACGAGCGTGGCTCACCTGATGGTAAGTGATCAGCGACGCCCATGAACATCCACAACACCAGAGGAGCTACAGATGCGCTGCCGGCCTTTAAGTTCGGAAATACTGCTGGCGACAGCTGATTCCACAAAGTCGAAGTGCGTGGCAAAATTCGATTTAGCACCATCGATCAGCGTATCCAAATGGCGTTTTGTAAACTACTTTATGAGGGAGCTAGATGATCGATCAACTTTCAAAAGACCCAGCTAAGCATTGTCGAATTTGGTGTGATGCTGTGGCTCTCGAGTGCGATTCTCGCACATGGTTTTGTTTAGCTTACAGCTATTTTTGTTTAGCTTACAGCTATTTTTGTTTAGCTTACAGCTATTTTTGTTTAGCTTACAGCTATTTTTGTTTAGCTTACAGCTATTTTTGTTTAGCTTACAGCTATTTTTGTTTAGCTTACAGCTATTTTTGTTTAGCTTACAGCTATTTTTGTTTAGCTTACAGCTATTTTTGTTTAGCTTACAGCTATTTTTGTTTAGCTTACAGCTATTTTTGTTTAGCTTACAGCTATTTTTGTTTAGCTTACAGCTATTTTTGTTTAGCTTACAGCTATTTTTGTTTAGCTTACAGCTATTTTTGTTTAGCTTACAGCTATTTTTGTTTAGCTTACAGCTATTTTTGTTTAGCTTACAGCTATTTTTGTTTAGCTTACAGCTATTTTTGTTTAGCTTACAGCTATTTTTGTTTAGCTTACAGCTATTTTTGTTTAGCTTACAGCTATTTTTGTTTAGCTTACAGCTATTTTTGTTTAGCTTACAGCTATTTTTGTTTAGCTTTATATAAAGGTGAGGAAGTTTTAAGAAAACAAGTATTTTTCTTAAATTTTTGTAAAGCAAATTACAATCTCGCTCTGCGATAAAATTCTTCAAATTATTGAGTAAAAAATTTTATTCGTCTAACGAAAAAAAAACTCTTTCGTCTAAAAATTAATTATGATTTTTAAAAATTACAATGTTTTACGGATTTTACCATGTTTATTTTGTTTTCTTTCTTATTCCCGACGTTTCGGATGCTTAATAAAAGCATACTCAGATTTTTAGGTTAAAAAACGAGCTAATATCCCACGGAATGGTGGTGAGGGGCGACTACAGCCCAAAGACACCTTCAAACTACTTGAATCGAAGAAGATTACTGATGCGTTGACACCCGCTGTGTACTAAGATGGCTTAAAGCCCGTGATTACGAGTATACTGGCTCTCTATACCTTTCAAACCGGAACACAACAGAAAATACACTGCAGTTTGCCAGCAAAACTGGGTAATTGTACTTACACAGATGGCTCATAGGCAGCGATGGAGTCTGCCACTAGTTGTAGGTATACATGTTTGTTTAACGCGGTAGAGCCAAGCGGCGGCTTTAGCTGATGATGGGCCGGCTCGACTGGATTAATACCACGACTTTGCAGAATACTGCCGTGAAGTAGAGGCATCTTGTGCTTCTGGGTTTCGTTCGGTAAGTGAGGTAACCGGAGGCCCATTCCCCCTCCCCATCCCCCATCTCGTCATCCCTCCCTTCTCCTCTTTATTCCCCCCATCTAATTCTGTACAGGAACCCAAGTAGGTGGTAGTAGTAAATTAGATAAAATCCATGACAGAAGCTGGTACAACTATGATCAGGATTTCAAATACCTCCGTCTTGAAACGTGACGAATAAATAAGTTAAATTAAACGCGATGAATAATAGTAAATAATAATTTAATTTAAAATGAATAATAATGATAATTTTGTGCCACAAGGTATCGGCGTAAGATTCCGCCACCCCCTTTCCACCCGAACCACATCTAAATTAAACAGGTCTCAAAAGCATTATAGGAAGAACAAGTAAATTGTATAAACTGAGTTAAAATATATAACACTAAGTTCCGCATTGTTACAATTGGGTCAACATTAACTCGCAAAACTGAACCCTAAAAACCAAAGAACGTGACCTAGAGCCTACAACTGTCTTTTACTTCCTATTAATAGTACACAATGTATGAGCAAAAATTATATAAAATGACCAACATTAACGCAAAATGGTCATTCACAGTTCACTGTGCAGCAAAATCATACTTACAAAAATGGCAGCAAAGGTATAATGTCTTCTAGAATAAAAAACATTCAATACACTTTCTCATAAATAATCAGCCAGTGTTCTTGACTTCTCCTTTACTTTCAGTTCGTCGTTATTGCTCTGATGGTGGCGACAGCGCAAGGCAGCGCGATCCACGGCGGAGACTACACGAGCTTCTCCTACGGCGTGGCGGACCCGCACACCGGCGACGTCAAGAGCCAGCACGAGACCCGCATCGGAGACAGTGTTGTTGGCCAGTACTCGCTGCTCGAGTCTGACGGCTATCGTCGCACTGTGGACTACGCTGCTGAACCTCACACTGGATTCAACGCTGTTGTACGCAGAGACCCTGCTGTGATCGCTCACGCCACACCAGCAGTCGTAGCTGCTCATGCTGCACCTTTGGCATACGCTGCACCTTCGGCGTACGCTGCTCATGCCGCTCCCCTTGCTCTTGGAGCTCACGTTGCACCTGGAGCAGTGTCCTACTCTGCACACAGCAGCTCTGTGGCTCACGGAGCTCCCCTCGCTCACTCTGCCGTTGTTGCCGCTCCCATTGCCCACGGTGCCATCGCCTATGGTGGTCTAGGTTACGGCGCATACGGTCTCGGTTACGGTGCTCATGGTCTCGGTCTTGCCGCCCATGGTCTCGGATATGGCTACCATCATTAAAACTGAACGCTACGTAACCATTAGAAAATAATAATGTAACAAAGAATATAATTTATTCCAAGTGGCATGTGAGTAAGTGATATGAAACTGTGAATGGTGAATACATGATTATCGAATAAACTTGAAATAAGTTCTCTAGTTACTTTGTTTTTACTTAACCTACCATCAATATTTAATATATATAACAGAGTATTAATGTTCCAAATGTTTAGTAGCCACAAAATAAGAGATTCATTTTAAATCTTACCAATAATAAATTGCAAATTTATTTAGGGAAAAGTATTACATGAGCATATTCATTTTTAAATTATAGAATTAACTTTGTGTCATGCGAGTATATTCATTTTTTAAATTACGTAAGTGACCTATATACGGGTCTGCTGTTGAATATTGTGAATAGTATACGGGCTACCGTATATTACATATATTTCATCATGAAGTTAAATTTAGAATACAAATTTGATTGGCTAAAACATTTCTGAGCAAAAGTATTTTGTAGATAAGGTCGTAAAAATTTACGATAACATTTCTAAAAATTATTAATAAGCCAGTTAAAAGAACTTAGTTAAATAAGGTCTACTATAAAATATTGAGGACAATGATGTGTGGAAATAATCTTGCACGGCCCCGGCGTCAGAAGCATATATTGTAAAAAATAATATACTTATAAGAGTGTATTGATCTTTGGCATTAAAATATACCTTACTTTCTTACCGGTCCTTCTCTGTGAAGGTCTTGTTTTGAAACGATGAAGGGTTTGACGTTCACAAGAGCTTTAAAAAAGCCTAAATTGAATAAAAAAAAGTTTTGACTTTGACAAAAACTTCCTCTACGTTTTAGAAATCAGGAACCAAAAGAATACTAAGTAATAACAAGTGAATTACGAGTAAGAGTTAGATCTCCTATGCGAGGGGACGGTCAACGAGCTATTCGAAACTTATGTACGATTTACATCGTTAGCTTGAACACCAAGACAAGCTAACATCAACACATAAAGACTTTTAATTTTAAGTTCTGAATTTACTGTGTGCTCAACGTTGAAGGAAAACACAGCGAGAAAACCTGCATGACAGAGAAAATCCTGAAAGAGAATAATTTAGTTACAAAGAGCAACAAGTAGCCTAGGAGTCGTCTGTATTGGAACCATTCGTTCTTTATCATTACATTCTTACTCGTTTGCTTTTATGCTATAACTGTGGTGTTCCGGTTTCAATAGTATAAAGAGTCAGTTTCAGAGACCTTCCTTCTTAGTTCTCAGGGATGACAACCCATCTGCAATCTTCTTCGATTGAAGTCGTTTGCCGGTGATCGTGGGCCACAGTACCTACTAATCATCAGGTGGAGTGTTAGCTCTGAATATTTAGTCCACGGTACTTTCTGGTATAATTACTTGCTATAGCAATATACTGAAACTTACGTTTAAGCGCCAATAGCCAAATGGGTTAGGGTGAGGACTACGAAACATGACGTCGTAAGTTCGAGCCCGCCATTCGACTATTGTTGTGAACCACTCATTTTATTTTATTTTATTTTATTTTATTTTATTTTATTTTATTTTATTTTATTTTATTTTATTTTATTTTATTTTATTTTATTTTATTTTATTTTATTTTATTTTATTTTATTTTATTTTATTTTATTTTATTTTATTTTATTTTATTTTATTTTATTTTATTTTATTTTATTTTATTTTATTTTATTTTATTTTATTTTATTTTATTTTATTTTATTTTATTTTATTTTATTTTATTTTATTTTATTTTATTTTATTTTATTTTATTTTATTTTATTTTATTTTATTTTATTTTATTTTATTTTATTTTATTTTATTTTATTTTATTTTATTTTATTTTATTTTATTTTATTTTATTTTATTTTATTTTATTTTATTTTATTTTATTTTATTTTATTTTATTTTATTTTATTTTATTTTATTTTATTTTATTTTATTTTATTTTATTTTATTTTATTTTATTTTATTTTATTTTATTTTATTTTATTTTATTTTATTTTATTTTATTTTATTTTATTTTATTTTATTTTATTTTATTTTATTTTATTTTATTTTATTTTATTTTATTTTATTTTATTTTATTTTATTTTATTTTATTTTATTTTATTTTATTTTATTTTATTTTATTTTATTTTATTTTATTTTATTTTATTTTATTTTATTTTATTTTATTTTATTTTATTTTATTTTATTTTATTTTATTTTATTTTATTTTATTTTATTTTATTTTATTTTATTTTATTTTATTTTATTTTATTTTATTTTATTTTATTTTATTTTATTTTATTTTATTTTATTTTATTTTATTTTATTTTATTTTATTTTATTTTATTTTATTTTATTTTATTTTATTTTATTTTATTTTATTTTATTTTATTTTATTTTATTTTATTTTATTTTATTTTATTTTATTTTATTTTATTTTATTTTATTTTATTTTATTTTATTTTATTTTATTTTATTTTATTTTATTTTATTTTATTTTATTTTATTTTATTTTATTTTATTTTATTTTATTTTATTTTATTTTATTTTATTTTATTTTATTTTATTTTATTTTATTTTATTTTATTTTATTTTATTTTATTTTATTTTATTTTATTTTATTTTATTTTATTTTATTTTATTTTATTTTATTTTATTTTATTTTATTTTATTTTATTTTATTTTATTTTATTTTATTTTATTTTATTTTATTTTATTTTATTTTATTTTATTTTATTTTATTTTATTTTATTTTATTTTATTTTATTTTATTTTATTTTATTTTATTTTATTTTATTTTATTTTATTTTATTTTATTTTATTTTATTTTATTTTATTTTATTTTATTTTATTTTATTTTATTTTATTTTATTTTATTTTATTTTATTTTATTTTATTTTATTTTATTTTATTTTATTTTATTTTATTTTATTTTATTTTATTTTATTTTATTTTATTTTATTTTATTTTATTTTATTTTATTTTATTTTATTTTATTTTATTTTATTTTATTTTATTTTATTTTATTTTATTTTATTTTATTTTATTTTATTTTATTTTATTTTATTTTATTTTATTTTATTTTATTTTATTTTATTTTATTTTATTTTATTTTATTTTATTTTATTTTATTTTATTTTATTTTATTTTATTTTATTTTATTTTATTTTATTTTATTTTATTTTATTTTATTTTATTTTATTTTATTTTATTTTATTTTATTTTATTTTATTTTATTTTATTTTATTTTATTTTATTTTATTTTATTTTATTTTATTTTATTTTATTTTATTTTATTTTATTTTTAATTCTTTGTTTTATACCTGCCAACTACCTTTCACCATAACAAGGGTTGACTGGTAGAGAATGCCACTTGGCATTAAGTCCGCCCATTGTAACCTTAAGCTTAAGGCAATAAATAATAAATAAATAAATAAAATAAATGCATAAACACAAAAAGAAATTTCTTCCTTCTATCCATCTCCAAACTGTCTATGTAGATATGATCGCCACGAACTCGTTAACTGGCTGGTTGGCGATTGCAATAAAAACAAATCTTATCATGAATTAACCTTCATATAATGATGGTCTATAATCGAAGGAATAACTAGCGGACACATATTATATTTTCATGTGTCGATCATAGATGCATAATATCTATACATATTTTGATAAATGAAACCAAAGCAATACACTTTACAAGAAATTATTTTTAATCACAGTTATACATTTAGTTTGGTCAAGTATTATTTGTATACGTTCACCACCCCAAACGAGCGCCATGGCCATAAGAAAGTCCATAGGTACGATATGCATTTTGGGCCAGGGGTGCTACAATCGGTCCATGAGCATAGCGAGCAGGGCCGTACGCTCCGTAGGCTCCGTACGCTCCGTACGCAACGGGTGCAACTGCAGCATAAGAGAGGGGAGAGCTGTTTGCGATGGAATTACTGTATGCAGAGTAAGACACAGCTCCAGGGGTTCCTACGGCGAGGGGAACAGCACGAGCAGCGTAAGCCAGAGGTGCCGAGTGGGCGGCGTAGGCGACGGGAGCGGCAACAACAGTCGGTGCTGCGACAACCACGGGAGCGGCGTGAGCGAACACAGCCGGTTCCCTGCGTACGACGGCATTGAATCCGGAGTGCGCGTTCGCGGCGTAGTCGACGGTGCGACGATGACCGTCGGATTCGATCAGCGAGTACTGTCCCACCACGCTGTCACCCACACGAGTCTCGTGCTGGTTCTTCACGTCGCCGGTGTGCGGGTCGGCCACGCCGTAAGAGAAGCTGGTGTAGTCGCCAAGGCTTGCGCTTCCGTGCGCAGACACAACGAACAGGGCAAAAACAATTAACTGAAGATACATGAAAAAAAAACAAAGGATTTTAATGATCAACTATAAGAAGGTAAAAGCGAAAATAGTAAAAATTAAAATGCTTAAAAAATATTTAATATTTTAAAATACTATTTTACCTTAGCAGCCATTGTAGATGGGTGTATTATGCTTAACGTCAGTTAATAACTGTTTAACTCACAAGTTTTTTCTCTATTTATATTCTTACTAAGGCTTGTGTTGCAATTTTAATTTTAATTTGAAGAAGGAAGGAATTCGTTTTTAATTTAGTCTTAACATTCGTGCTAATAGTAAATGTCAATAACCTTTGACACAATTAATGCCAATAGCAAATTCTTCTACCCCAATGTTTTTTTTTTAAATGGTGTAGAGAATTACAGAGGTGATTCTCGCGTAATTCTAATGAGATCTGATTTTGTCAGTTCATCTGCCACTGCCGATATCTTTCTTTTTTTATTTCTTACAGAAGAGTGGGCGATTGATTCGGACACATTAAATTTAACATTATAGTACATTCTATATAGCCTCCATCTTTCATCAGTGATACTTTAAAGTATTTTTGTAGTAATCACATAGAAGATTGTACGATTGTACATTGTACTCGATAAGATATATTTTTTTTTATTTTATAATTCTTTTTTTTTGGGTTAAGATTTGTAACAGCTAGTTATGTAGATCACAAAAATAGTTTTTATAGATTTGCATAGTACATGTTTATTTAAAAACACTAAAATATGCAAGAAAACACAAATTTGTACGGTCGAAAGATTCTGCCATCCCCTTTCTTCCCGTAGGTCGTATGAGGCGACTAAATTAATAGTCCTGTGGGACAATTTTGAATTGTTATTTATCACTTTTTAATGATTATAAAAAAAAAAAAAATTTTGGGCGGCATTTCTCCTCAAGGTTGAAATGAGAAACAGAAGTCTTCTTAGTTTATAGTTGGTTGCTGGTGTGCCTGGACTGAGGTTATCACATACCATCAGGTAGGCTATTAACCGATTAGTTACTAACTGGATGGTGATAAGATAGATATCCATATACCTACATAGATAAATTATCATTTCAATTATTTACACTATTTTATACGTCCTAGAGCCAAGCGGCACCTTTGCTGCTGCTCGAATGGGCCGGCTCGACCGGGGTAGTACCACGATCACGCAGAATACCCGCGTGAAGTAGAGGTATTGACCTGTCTTCCATCTCCCAAATATCCTTAAAGGTTCGCAACACCTCCTGCAGCTCCTCTGGTGTTGTAGATATACGTGGGCGACGGCAATCACTTTTTATCCGCCACTTTCTCGTTTGCCCCCTTTCCCAAATAAAAAAAATCAATAAATAAACCATATAAACATTTTTATTCATCATTTAAATTTGTCCCTATTGGGATTCGAATCCACAACCCGCTACCGCAGGGTCACTATAAACTAAACTATCGGTCTGTAATGTTTAAGTTATTTTAATTGCCGTGAGGTGGGGGTGGAATAAAAGCTGTCACCGGCATTCTTCTCGAGGGTGACGTAAAAGGGCGACTAAAAATATGTCATATTTATCTCATGGCGTTCGCTACACGGCGGAATAACCATTACAAAAAATGCCAGACCGATAACTGACCACAGTATCTAATGTGCAAGGCATCTGGCGTTGCGATTCCCAAAACCGCTTGCCAAGCTGGGAGATTATGGCAAATTCTGTTGGAGGCAGTTGATTATTTACAGGCTAATAAAGAAGATATGAATTAAAACTAATAAATTTTGTTAAAATTATTCGAAAACAAAAAAAAACTTATTCCATTTCAGATACAGTGTTCTAATTAAATTCAACCTTGATATCCACCTTGATTAAATTGTACATTTCATATCTATGAAAAAGTTGTACAACATTTTTTTTTGTTTCATAATTTTAAACTTATGCAAATTATTTGCGATGTTCTCCTTAAACTAGATCTAATCTACCGATAAAATTTTATTACCATAGTTAACGATCAATAAAAGAATGGGGTCCTTGTGAACGCGAGTTGCCAGTCGATGTTCACGAGCGTTTCCTGCTACAAATACGATTGCGTATGTAGCTAATACGTCATAATAAATTAAAAAAAAACTATATAAAAGCATGCATTGTTATACATTCATCAGTTGAAAAGTAGACAAGAAAGACAACAGCACAAAATGTTCTCCAAGGTAATTATAGTGGAGCCATATTCAAATAAAAAGTTACAAGCTGTAAGTGTTCCATAAAAAATACTAGGCAAATATCTTTTCTCAATATCCGCGAAATCTCTAACTCCGTAAAAGAAGAAATATTTATAACATATTTTTCAAAGTTGCAGGTTTCCTTACGATATTTTCCTTCATCGCTGAGAATGTGGAAAAATCTGCACATACAATTTCCATTTTATTCCTACGGGCACCCGGGTTCGACCTCGTACACTGTAAAGTTTAAACGAGCGTCCAGACCCCTGACTCGGAATTATATTAATTAATAACAATAATCGAGCACTGATATATAATCTGTACTCGACTATTCAATATTAAATTTTACGAAAATGTACGTAAATAAATTAAGACAAAAACAACAACTCGAAATTGTTTATTATTCGATGATTATGAAATATAACTTTCTCATTTCCGCAACAATATCAGGAATTCATAACTGTGATATAAAAAATACTGATAAAAATAAGAAAGCTAAGTTTTGGCAAATTTAGACCAAAGAAAATAAATTTGATTCCCCGTTCTCAGCGATGAAGCAAAACATCGTAAGGAAACCTGCAACTTTAAGAAATATGTTATGAATATTTCTTCTTTTACGGAGTTACAAATTTCACGCATGAGAAAAGGAGAATGGAGAAAAGATGTTTGCCTAGTAGTGGAACACTTACAGGCTGTTACTTTTTATTTTAATATAATTCCATAACCGGCAGTCACACTAAAACCTCAATTAATAAGTCTCGTGTACTATTCTAGTTATCTCTCTAACTTTGTTGTCCTTTAAACAGAAATACAATCATTACACATTTATTATTTGTTCGTTAGTACCTTTCGCTTCTGTAGCCCAGATAGGTTAACTACTGCATAGTTAATCGACAACTGCCCACGACTTTAAGTACCACCACGCATCTTTTATATAGAAACATTGATTGTATCAAAACCTTCTTACGTGTATTGTTTTCATTTCCGTTAAATGACAAAATTTTATTTTACAGGTAGCTATTCTGGTCTTGTTAGTAGCAGCCGTCTATGGCAGTGCCAGCGATAACGACTACACCAGCTTCTCTTACGGCGTGGCCGACCCGCACACCGGCGACGTGAAGAACCAGCACGAGACTCGTGTGGGTGACAGCGTGGTGGGACAGTACTCGCTGATCGAATCCGACGGTCACCGTCGCACCGTCGACTACGCCGCGAACGCGCACTCCGGATTCAATGCCGTCGTACGCAGGGAACCGGCTGTGTTCGCTCACGTCGCTCCCGTGGTTGTCGCCGCACCGACTGTTGTTGCCGCTCCCGTCGCCTACGCCGCCCACTCGACACCTCTGGCTTACGCTGCTCGTGCTGTTCCCCTCGCTGTCGGACCTAAAGTGGCCCCCGGAGTTGTGTCTTACTCTGCACAAAGTAATTCCATTGCACACAGCTCTCCTCTCGCTTATAGCGCCTTTGCGCCCGTGGCTTACGGAGCGTATGGTGCTGCTCCCTTGGCTCATGGTGCGATTGTAGCACCTCTTGATTATGCCCGTTTAGGTTGGTAATAATCGATCTGACAAATGTCCTCTAAATGCTGTGATTTTAGCAATAGTTGTGAATGATTAATTTAATCCTAACGAAATAAATGAAGCGATCTGATATATACATAGTTCACATAACATACTTGTACGAATTATATAGCATAACATTCGATGCAATAGGATATGCAATGTGTGAAAGCAATACGAAATAAATGTATTTATTCGTAATTTTTATTATTTGTTATTTTACTTCTCCTAAAACACCATGATATATTTTGTGAATCCAAATTTTAATTGTACTCGTAACGCCTGGAAAAATGTAATTAATAATTTAAAAACCATTACTTCCTTCAAAAGTATTTCCCTCGAAATAAAATACATTATTAAATACAAGCGAACTGCGATGTTTTCGCAGAATCTGATCGGTAATATATAAACTAAATGTGAATGCGTTCTACGTCAAATATAAATATTCTAAAAGATGATAAAACCCACATAAAATTTACTTAGAAGTTAAAAACTAATTTGGTAAATTTATTTCTGATTAAAAAAAATTAAAATTGATCGTTAATTAATATTAGAGTAAAATTAAGAACAAGATTCAAGATAATATTTGGATGCTGAAAAAACTAATCCACCTGCTATCGTGGTATTTAGTAAAAACTGCCTAATTTCATTTACCAGTTACATTATTTTATCATAACTAGAAGGCAAATGCCACGGAACTGTTTAAGTCAGCCGGGTAATTCGGCTTCTAAAATGGGCACCCACAAAAAAGCTTAAAATATGGGCCGAACAACTTTGAAATAAGTAATTTTCTACATACATTTCCTGCATGACTGGTTTTGTAGGTAGCAGTTTAAAAAATTACACTAGTTTGCGATGACCTTGATCTTAAACACATTTCATTACGTAACATTACTTAAGGATATGAAGGAATTCGAAATAGTATACCAAACAAAATATAAATAATACACATAAGGACTAACGCCTGACTTTTTACTAGTAAATTGAAAACAAAGTAATAGGGTATAATAAAAGTTGAGAGTCACAGAAAATAGTTATTTGAAAAATAAAGCCACAACTAGGTCGTGGTAACCAGCCTACACCCTCACTTTCCGTTGTAACACTCTAGTTCCTTAGTTAATGGAGCAAGGTACTATCCCTGGGCCAGTAGTATATCGCTGCCGGCGTGGCTAGTGGCTCGGGGATCCGCTAGGCGGTGACGTGGCCAAGGCCTTGCAGGGTTGTCAGTGCTGCCAACTCCGACCACAAAGGTGGTAAGGTGGCCGTACGCTGCCCTACGCCACTAAACGAGCTGTATTAGGAATATAACGCTAGTACATGTGTGCCATAACAAGTATTAATTTATTAAAAATTATTATAGGAAATTTCCGCCATTAATTCAATGCCAAATAAAAACTTTTTAGGTTAATATCTTTACTGGTTCGCGAAAAAGACCTTTCATAGAGAAGAACCGGCAAGATACTCTGGGGTCTGTTTTTTCAACGACATTTTACATACAATATCATTAAAAATTTGTAATAAAATCAATAGAATGTCAAACATATAGTAATTATTATATAAAATTAATGTTTAATTGTATATCTGTAGTATTAACAATTTTAACAATCCACCCATCATTGTCCTCGAAATTTGGGTCTATTTCACAGAAGACCTTTTTAATTATTTCTTTAACAAACTTCTTAAATATTGAGTCTGTTGGACTATACTTTTAGGAATTTTATTATAAAGTTTTGACATATTTGCATCATTGGTCGCAAGTGCCCTTTATCTGCAAGCAGAATACACTATGAGTAAGTGCCGACGAAGAAACTGAAGCATTTCTCCTTATACTCCTGTCCCACTTTTCTATACGAATGAATTAATATATGTTATTTCTTTTAATGTATTTAATCACGTGACATATAAAATTATGTTTTTGATATATCTGCCATTATTAAAGAAGACCCAATCAAAAATGTATCGTTCAGTAATCATAAAACTCTCTTAAACCTTTTCAGTCATATGTTTTCATTTTTTAGTCAGTCTTTTAATATTAACGAAGTCGCTGCTCCAAGATGTAACGACTTTGTCACAGCGCTCATATATCCATCATTCGAACGCAGTCATTTTATGAAGATGATGAATTATTACAAAAGCTGATAAATAAAATGAATAATGAAAATAAAACTCAACTAGCTGACTCAATTATTTTCTTACATAACCATTAATGAGAGCAAATTACCGTTACTAATTGAATCATACTGTAAAAGGCTAATCAAAACATAGTGCAAATAACAAACTTTATAATTATATTACTGCCTTGAATGTCGAATCTAGAACGATGCAAAATAAACAGGGTAATAACTTACTACTTCACATTTAAAGCTGGTCGCCACAATCATGTATTTGAAAAATTACCCCCGGGAGTAAAATATAAACATATTTTACTGTATTGTAATATCTTTATCGACTTCAATATTTTAATAAAGCGGAATCCGAAAAATTTCACCTTGCAATGACGTCGTAAACAAATCGTCCCTTTTATCTAGTGGGTTAAGTCGGTTAAGTAACAACGGCAAAAAGTAACAATTATTCGGAATAATAGGAAACCGATATCTAACAATTAATTATTGATTGATTAAATGTTAGAAATGAAACTATTAATTTCGGATTTTATAGCGTTTAATTTTTGTTTTCATATTCCCAATGTTTCAAGTGCTTGACAGCAGCTGCGGTCACGGGGGGACGTCCGGATATCATAGTCAACTCGTTGTGCCTTCTTCTTTTAATCATTAATTTTGGTTCGATCTACGCAGAATATGCTCACAGTATCTTGAAGTCAGTCAGTAGTATGCTTGGTTTTAGATTAAATTTTATTTCTTTGAATTCAGAATTCAGAAAGTACTTTGTTCATTGCCACAACTCAAGTAACACATAATGAAAACTTAATTAACATAACAAAATAATAATAATATTTTATCGAGTTGCAGCAACAAAACGGTGTCCGACTCAGCATAATGGTGTAGCAATGATAAATATTAAACCACAACTACAGCGCTGGTATTCTGTCGGAACCCTTTTTTTTTACTCGATTTCATGTCGGAATATGAATAGGCATGTTAATTATTTATGTCACCTATCACTGCCTACAACCAATAACAAACTTGACAGAATGCTACAAAATAGCAAACAACTATGTGGCATTTTGTCTTGATATGTCTATGTTTAGAAATCAATTACTAGATTAATGTAATTTTTATTTTTATTTAAATGTCATCGGAAAATATACATAATATTACTCGCTTCCTTGCAAGTTACATTTCCGTTTATTGCCGTCCGTATGAATCAATAAGTACACTCGTCGGCCTTGCTCCTGCTAAATATGTAATACCTGGTTTATAAATAATATTTTCTATCAAGTGTCTATTTCAGATAAACATCACAGAATAATATTACGTGTATGTGAATAATAGTAAGTACTCTATTCAACAGTGTGCAAATATTTATATGTTCGCTAAAAGTTACAGCTTTAAGTCACATTACATAATCATTAATATTAAACATGTCAATAGATACATAAATTATCATCATCATCATAATTTCAGCCTGTCACAAGTCCACTGCTGAACATATGCCTCCCCCAAAGATTGCCACAAATCTTGGTCCTGAGCCACCTGCATCCATCGACATCCCGCAACACTGCGCAGGTCGTCACTACACCTTGTAGGGGGTCGTCCCACACTGCGTTTCCCTGTACATGGCTGCCACTCGAGAACCTTTTTTCTCCAACGGTTGTCAGTTCTGCGGGCTATGTGGCCGGCCCATTGCCACTTCAGCTTGCAGATCCTTACGGCTATGTCGGTTACCTTAGTTCTGCTGCGGATAACATCTTTGCAGACTCTATCGCGCAGAGTAACACCGAGCATAGCCCTTTCCATAGCGCGGTGAGCAACTTTAAGCTTCCTCAGACGGCCTGCAGTGAAGGACCAACTCTCAGCTCCATATGTCATCACGGGCAATGCACACTGGTTCTATACTTTGCTCTTGAGGTTTTGAGGTATAGACGATGAGAAGATATTTTCCCGACCGCAGCCCGCAGCAGCAGATTAATAAATATTGATTTTAAACTGTCATTATTGGAAAACAGAAATAAGTCATAACTACAAAATTAAGACAAATATTAGTCTAATAGAAATTCATTAACAATATAATAAAATTTTCGAGTCAATAATATATTGCGCAATATTTTCTTAAATAAATTTGAATTTAATTCCTTTAACATGTTGGAAAGTTTGTTATAAGTTTTTGGTGTCATGCAGAGAGAATGTACTATTGTAACATTGAGTAGCTTTTACGTACACATATTCTATAGATGTCAGGCCTACTGCGATTATGATTGCCTTAGGAAACATTGCTAAGTTATGTTTTACAAACAGTTAATATATAGTTAAAATTGTAATTAAAAAAATCATCTGTTATAATCCACTGTTCAAGGTCACGCGATTTACCCTACTCAAAGTGTTTCTTTTCATTTTATATTGCATATATAAATATGATATTATTAAGAGGACACTATGCACACCTAATGTTTTTTAAAACATTTAATTTATATTAAATGAATAAAAAATCGAAAGGAAAAAAAAGTTGTACGTTTTTTTACGTATTTTAATCACCATCATGCCCGAAATACTTTACGTATCGACCTCGTTCTTTTCCTTTAGGTTAATTATTAATTAATTAATACTTAATATTTTTTTGAATATTATTACCCTAATCCTATTAGTTTGTTCATAATATCTTAAATTAATAATTAACACGAGCGTTCGAGGCTAGTACTTTAATAGATTTTTCAAACTATTTCTCTATTGTAAAAAAATAGTAAAATTTATTCATATTTTAGCGAAATGCAAGCACTACGTCAAGAATAAATACACAAATTTGTATAACTAACAGCTTATGCTCTGTTTCACACAAAGACCGGCTGACTCAAACGTCTGGGTTGTAGGTAGTTATTATAATAATCTGGAACTTGTTCACTGACTATCGTTTTCGAGTACTTTGAAACCGGTTATGCAAGGTTTATCTAAACTAAGCTACATAAAGTATTTTAAACATTGAACAACTTTGTTTAATTTAATATTGTTTTGAAATGAAATGCCTCATTAACTATGTATTAGTAAATATCAATACATACAACTAAGGTCAAAGGAACCTTTCTGTTGATATTTCGTTGTCTGTCTTGTAATCACCGTTTTTCTCAGTGCCCACAAACGCTAAGCCGTGAGGCAGCGGCGTGAGAACCTTTCTCACCCCCTTCATTCCATAGATGTCACAATAGACACAATAGATGACAAATCTCCTGACCTCCGGCGTATGGAATAACCATTTCATTAATGCCAGGCCCAAACTAACTAGGCCAGTGACAAGCAGCAATGTCTAAGGTGGGAAGTGTCCGATTCTACAAACGTGGCGTTTACGACCAATCCTCCCCATGAGATGCCTATGTCAACTAGTATTAGTGAACTATGAACAAAAGCCATGGTGGCCTAGTGGTCAGGGTGCTCGCTTTAGTTTCATAGAGCGCTATGGTCCTGCGTTCGATACCCAGCAAAAAACGTTATGTTAGTGAAAGAGTAAACCACAGTGCAACACAATAGCGACTTTATGATATTTAAAACGATAAAGTTCATTATTTGAATTACTTTAAAATTTGAAAAGTATGTTATTTCGATAATAATGTATTATACGTGATTTATTCACAATTATTGGATTGACTTGATTTTTATAAGCTTTGTTAAACAAAATTTCAATTAAATAATAATACAATTACAATTTAAAATCAATTGTAATTATAACATTTATTACAAAAATATAAATATCTTGTTAAAAATGTAGCCTTGGCTTACTTGTATAATATTTCAACAACCTCATTTTTGTGATGTTTTATTTTATTCTTATAAATAGTTAACTGAATGAATTCAAAATACTATGGTTGATGTCAGAAATGTGAAAAATTAATAGGTTTGTACCATCTTATCGCATAAGCTTACATTACATTCGGGACTAACGGATTTTCTTTTGTTTTTAAATGTATAATGCACAAAATCTTTTTAAACTTCGTGATGTACCGATGGTGATGCAATTAGGTATAGTTCAGCCAGTCGCGACATCATGATGAAACCAGGTCTCGTTTATTCTGAACAACATCGCTTAAGCTGTTGGGATAACGCAGCTCCAAATTAAAAACAAAGATCAAAACTCGGTCACCGACTCGAGTGCTTTACAACGTGCGTTTTGTTATTCAAATTTTATATTTTGCATAAAAAATATTCACGTACAGGGAAAAAAGTCTATCACGATTGTGTCACTTTTCTAACGAAATTTTGTTTAAGTTAAAAAGTGTCTTCGTTTGAAATAACATGTTGCATTTAAACTTCAAAAGATAAAAAAATATATAGTCACGCTGTTAAATTTTAAGCATACTCACAGTAGCAATTTCAGCGTATAATTAGGACGCATTGTCATTAAACTACGACATGGGTGTTTATATACATAATTAAAGAAAAATAAACATTTTTCTTAAATTCTAATTTGCAGCATATTTTAAATTTCTGAAGTGTATTAAAAGAGATTTACAATCGACACCGATCGCAAGGACCACAAAAGCATCATAAATCTGTCTTTGTCCGCGCTACACTTACCAGCAAGATCACCGAACGGCCTTGCGTTTCCGGATCCATCGCGTAATGAATATGACGCTTTATGTACGCGCATTTTTTAAAGATCAGCAAGTGACTACGCGGCTCGCCCGCGCGTGCATGATCCGTATAAAAGCTCCCGACCACATACGTCGGTATTCATTCAACGAGTGGAAATCCTCCAGACTAAACAGCAATGGCAGTTAAGGTGATTACACCTAGTGCAGTGAATCTATCACAATAGTTTTCTATAGTGTATCATGTCTAAATAATTATACGTAGTTCTTATGTTATTAGTATTAACTTCTATGTCTCATACCAATTTCGAAAATACTTGCATATTTCAGATAGAATTTTTCACGAGGAAACTTTATACTTGGCATTAAATCGTTTAGGCCTCACAGATTTCCATACAAACTTTCATGTCCAAATTTCTCGTGATGAATAAACCGATTTTAATAAAACTTTGTATACATAAGCAGGATTCATGGGTCTAAAATGTTCATAAGAACAATTTTGAAAAAGTGTTAAAGCAAAATAAGAGCAATTTCAAGTTATGATGAATAAACGATAATTTTAATTATCTCATTTGGATCTAGACATTTCGAAAATACTTTGTACTAACTTTTCAGAGCGAAGTATTTTGCTAATGCATAAAACGTAATGTTACGTTAATATCGGGTAGTTCATTTCGAAGATTTTAAACTTGAAAGTTTGTATGAAAATACGACCATCGTAAACGCACTTAATACATTTAATTTACCCACATATTTTGCGCTTCAAAGTATCTCATAATGTTTTTTTTTAATTAGAACCCCTTTTCTCAATTAAATTAAAGGGGTAAAGTAGAAACACGTATTTATTTACTAAAATTTGACGTTTTTGTTTTTACAATACACAAGAGTTTGCAAACTCATTTTCTTAAGGTTTGTACTAATTAACATTAGACACCATCATAAATCATATAAGATCTAAAAGAAAACGTCAATTACAAATTCATTTTGTGCCTAATTTCGTAAGATTTAATAAGGATATGAATTTTAAAAACAAAATAGATAAATTAAATATTTTTCTTACAGTTCGTCGTAGTGCTCGCCGCCTTGGTAGCCGTGGCCCACAGCTCGGTGGTGCCAGTGGTACCAGTGGCTAAAGTAGACGCCGACTACACCAGCTTCGCGTACGACGTGGCAGACCCCAACACTGGCGACTTCAAAAGCCAAGTAGAAACTCGCGTCGGTGGAACTGTGAAGGGCCAGTACTCGCTGCTCGACGCTGACGGAACCAAGCGTACTGTGGACTACGCTGCCGATGACGTCAACGGTTTCAATGCGGTTGTGAGAAAAGACCCTGCTGTTATCACGTCGTCCGTAGTTGCTGCGCCTGCCGTTGTTGCTGCACCCGCTGTCGCTCCCGCCGTAATCGCCGCCCGTACCGTGGCCGCTCCCGCTGTCGTGGCCTCGGCCCCCGCTCTGTACGCGCACGCAGTCGCCGCTCCCTCAGTGTACACCGCAGCTGCTCCTTTATACGCACAAAAATACTACGCTGCCCCCACGGTCTACGCTGCAGGCGCCCCTACAGTTGTAGCTCGCAACTTGGCTTCGCCTGCGTATTACACCGCTTCGGCCCCTACGTACCTCACCTCTCGTAACTTTGCCTCCCCCACATACCTGGCGCAGTCACCGTACGCCTATTCACCGTATTCAGCGTATTCATCTCCAGTATCTTACTGGTAAAACATCTAACTGGCCCTGCCGACGCTTCAAAATATTTGTACAATAAACGATAAAATGTTCGAATACTTATTTTGTTAATACAATAATATTAAGTTTGTATATATTCGTCGAATAAAATAAAAACGTTACAGAAAATAATTCGTATCATTTAATACAAATATTAGATTTTCACTCTATGAATATTAGAATATAGCTGAAGAAGTATTATTACTACATATCGTTCATTACTTTACCCTTATATCTTAAATGTAATACTCGTAATATGCAGTAATGAAACAGCATCAAAAAGAAATAACACATTTTGTATTAGAGTTTCTTCGTGAATTATAAAAATTAATACTACGTATCACTACATTAATATGAATACCTAATTTGAGGGTTACCTTCAAAAAAATACAACTATTATTCCTTCACGAGTTATAACTTTGAAACAATTAAAATTCTATTGAAATTACTCATCGTCATACAACACGATATACATATATTATTACAAGATTCCTGTTGTTCAAATATCTGTCTGTCCCTTATGACTCTTTTACCACAGATTAACTAATAGTAACTGACTACGTTTTTACTCACGAACTCCATAATCATTTCAAATAATCAGAAGAGAGACGCAATATAAACATAAACACATTTTGATACTCATTGACTAATTTATCAAAATGTTCCTGGTTGTACTCATTTATTGGCTGTTGTTTTGCTTTTTACTTATTATTTAATGAAACAAACATATTAATAAAAATTTTGCGACTAGTGCTTGGCCGACGAAACATATATATGTACAGACGTAAAAGCGAAGAAATTTTCAAAGTACCAGAACGACAGAACTAGAACGTTATTTATTAAAATGTAAGTATGAAATTTCACCAAGTGACAACAAAAATAAAATGTGTTGTACAAATTCTATATCCCACGCTGGACCACTTGAAGCTGTTTGATCGTCATCAGCTTCTCCGCCGCCGGTGCCCACACGCTAGCAGCGTACAGGCTCTATCGTAGCCGTATAAATAATTTTAAATATTTCAGGGTGAAGACCCCAGCTCACTCTCGCCGCTTTAGAGAGTTGTTTATATATTCCGATGGCCTTCCTGCAGACATTCGCCACGTGAGTGTTGAAAGTCAGCCTGTCATCCACGGTGACACCAAGGAGTTTTATTTCCCTGGACATGCCAATGTCGATCCCTCCTATCCTCAGACATGGGGCGACGTGTTTAAGTTTTCTGGTAATAACCATCGCGTTTGTTTTTTCCGGCGGAAATTTAAGCTTATTTTTGACACCCCACTTCCGAACATGTTCGAGAGCGGCATTGGCGCGTCCTCGCACCTCTAGTGCGGTGTCACCATCGAAGACAAGCACGACGTCGTCCGCGAAAGCCTGACCATACACACCCCCATTTTCTAGCCTTTTTAAGAGGGGGTCCAGGAGGAGGTTCCACAAGATTGGTCCTCCAATGGAGCCCTGGACGCACCCCTTGGTAGTGATTTTAGTGCACTCCTCTCCCCCATACCTAACCACTACCTCTCTGTTCTTCAGGTAGCTATCAAATAGCTTCCTGAGGTTCAGTGGGCACTTTTCCTCAGCCAGTCGGACTCGTATAGCTGGCCACCAGGCGCTATCGAAGGCTCCCCCTATGTCCAAAGAAACCAGGTCAATTATTTTCTTTCCATCTAGTTTCCTGTGAATGTGTTGCATTAGGTTATAGAGGGAGTCCTCGGTGCTTGCGTAGTGTGCCGCATGGTCCATTTTTGCCCTGACGCAGTTTTTGCAACTCGGAGGTACGTCCGCTAGATAGTCAGTACATTCTGACTTCAGGTGAGGGCCGCCACAGTGGCTGCAGAGGTCCGCCGGCTCTTTGCAGAACCGCTTCCCATGCCCATAGCCCAGGCAACGTGTGCACTGGACCAATGGTGTGAAGACCAACTTCAGCCTTAACCCGCTGGAGATCGATGTGGACCTTCCCAGCTTCCGTCACCTTCTGCCAGACAGTCGGAGAAACACCGATGACCACATGGCTAGTGTGGGGATTCCTGGTTTTCTTTCTATATTTTATAGATATTCTGCTTTCCTCCTCACCGAGGCCGCGAAAAACAGCCCGGTTCTGATTTCTCAGGGCTTTATAGATGTCGTCGTCAGTATTGACCTGCAAGACGTCCCTAAGGATCAGAAGCGGGTCCGGTTCCCCACCTCCTCGATGGTGAGGTTAGCAGTTTCCTTTTCAAGCCTATCCCTTACTTTGCTTCTCTCCTCCTTAGTCCCAAAGCCCATAATCACTTTCCTATCCTTTCCCTTCCTGACCCTCTCCACCTTTACCCAGCCCTCCTTGGCATCCACAGCAAGTCGGACCCTCTCAGTGCACCTCTCTCCCGTCTGTTTCTACCTACGAGGAGACCACCATGGAGTGCAGTGTGGGTTAGGTTAGGTTAGGTTAGGTTAGGTTAGAGTTAGGTTAGGTTAGAGTTAGGTTAGGTTAGAGTTAGGTTAGGTTAGAGTTAGGTTAGGTTAGGTTGGGTTGGGTTAGGTTAGGTTAGGTTAGGTTGGGTTGGGTTAGGTTAGGTTAGGTTAGAGTTAGGTTAGGTTAGGTTGGGTTGGGTTAGGTTAGGTTGGGTTAGGTTAGGTTGGGTTAGGTTAGGTTAGGTTAGGTTAGGTTAGGTTAGGTTAGGTTAGAGTTAGGTTAGGTTAGGTTAGAGTTAGGTTAGGTTAGAGTTAGGTTAGGTTAGGTTAGAGTTAGGTTAGGTTGGGTTGGGTTGGGTTGGGTTAGGTTAGGTTAGGTTAGGTTAGAGTTAGGTTAGGTTGGGTTGGGTTAGGTTGGGTTGGGTTGGGTTAGGTTAGGTTGGGTTGGGTTAGGTTAGGTTAGGTTAGAGTTAGGTTAGGTTAGGTTAGGTTAGAGTTAGGTTAGGTTAGAGTTAGGTTAGGTTAGGTTAGAGTTAGGTTAGGTTAGAGTTAGGTTAGGTTAGAGTTAGGTTAGGTTAGGTTAGGTTAGAGTTAGGTTAGGTTGGGTTAGGTTAGGTTAGGTTAGGTTAGGTTGGGTTGGGTTAGGTTGGGTTGGGTTAGGTTAGGTTAGAGTTAGGTTAGGTTAGAGTTAGGTTAGGTTGGGTTAGGTTGGGTTAGGTTAGGTTAGGTTAGGTTAGGTTAGAGTTAGGTTAGGTTAGAGTTAGGTTAGGTTAGGTTGGGTTAGGTTAGGTTAGAGTTAGGTTAGGTTGGGTTAGGTTAGGTTAGAGTTAGGTTAGGTTAGAGTTAGGTTAGGTTAGGTTAGGTTAGGTTAGGTTGGGTTGGGTTAGGTTAGGTTAGAGTTAGGTTAGGTTAGAGTTAGGTTAGGTTGGGTTAGGTTAGGTTAGAGTTAGGTTAGGTTGGGTTAGGTTAGGTTGGGTTAGGTTAGGTTAGAGTTAGGTTAGGTTAGGTTAGAGTTAGGTTAGGTTGGGTTGGGTTGGGTTAGGTTAGGTTAGAGTTAGGTTAGGTTAGGTTAGGTTAGGTTGGGTTAGGTTAGGTTAGAGTTAGGTTAGGTTAGGTTAGAGTTAGGTTAGGTTAGGTTAGAGTTAGGTTAGGTTAGAGTTAGGTTAGGTTAGGTTAGGTTAGAGTTAGGTTAGGTTGGGTTAGGTTGGGTTAGGTTAGGTTAGAGTTAGGTTAGGTTAGGTTAGGTTAGGTTAGAGTTAGGTTAGGTTGGGTTAGGTTAGGTTAGGTTAGGTTAGGTTAGGTTAGAGTTAGGTTAGGTTGGGTTGGGTTAGGTTAGGTTAGGTTAGGTTAGGTTAGAGTTAGGTTAGGTTAGAGTTAGGTTAGGTTAGAGTTAGGTTAGGTTAGAGTTAGGTTAGGTTAGGTTAGAGTTGGGTTAGGTTGGGTTGGGTTGGGTTAGGTTAGGTTAGAGTTAGGTTAGGTTAGAGTTAGGTTAGGTTAGAGTTAGGTTAGGTTAGGTTAGGTTAGGTTGGGATTGGGTTAGGTTAGGTTAGGTTAGGTTAGGTTGGGTTAGGTTAGGTTAGGTTAGGTTAGGTTGGGATTGGGTTAGGTTAGGTTAGGTTAGGTTAGGTTAGGTTGGGATTAGGTTAGGTTAGGTTGGGTTAGGTTAGGTTAGGTTAGGTTAGGTTAGGTTAGGTTGGGTTGGGTTAGGTTAGGTTGGGATTGGGTTAGGTTAGGTTGGTTAGGTTAGGTTAGGTTAGGTTGGGTTAGGTTGGGTTAGGTTAGGTTAGGTTAGAGTTAGGTTAGGTTGGGTTGGGTTAGGTTAGAGTTAGGTTAGGTTAGGTTAGAGTTGGGTTAGGTTAGGTTAGGTTAGGTTAGGTTAGGTTAGGTTAGGTTAGGTTAGGTTGGGTTGGGTTAGGTTAGGTTGGGTTAGGTTGGGTTAGGTTAGGTTGAGTTGGGTTGGGTTGGAGTTGGGTTGGGTTAGGTTAGGTTAGGTTGGGTTGGGTTAGGTTGGGTTAGGTTAGGTTAGGTTGGGTTAGGTTGGGTTAGGTTGGGTTAGGTTAGGTTAGGTTGGGATTAGGTTAGGTTAGGTTAGGTTGGGTTAGGTTGGGTTAGGTTAGGTTAGGTTAGGTTAGGTTCGGTTTTTTTTTTTTTTTTTTTTTTTTTTTTTTTTTTTTTTTTTTTTTTTTTTTTTTTTTTTTTTTTTTTTTTTTTTTTTTTTTTTTTTTTTTTTTTTTTTTTTTTTTTTTTTTTTTTTTTTTTTTTTTTTTTTTTTTTTTTTTTTTTTTTTTTTTTTTTTTTTTTTTTTTTTTTTTTTTTTTTTTTTTTTTTTTTTTTTTTTTTTTTTTTTTTTTTTTTTTTTTTTTTTTTTTTTTTTTTTTTTTTTTTTTTTTTTTTTTTTTTTTTTTTTTTTTTTTTTTTTTTTTTTTTTTTTTTTTTTTTTTTTTTTTTTTTTTTTTTTTTTTTTTTTTTTTTTTTTTTTTTTTTTTTTTTTTTTTTTTTTTTTTTTTTTTTTTTTTTTTTTTTTTTTTTTTTTTTTTTTTTTTTTTTTTTTTTTTTTTTTTTTTTTTTTTTTTTTTTTTTTTTTTTTTTTTTTTTTTTTTTTTTTTTTTTTTTTTTTTTTTTTTTTTTTTTTTTTTTTTTTTTTTTTTTTTTTTTTTTTTTTTTTTTTTTTTTTTTTTTTTTTTTTTTTTTTTTTTTTTTTTTTTTTTTTTTTTTTTTTTTTTTTTTTTTTTTTTTTTTTTTTTTTTTTTTTTTTTTTTTTTTTTTTTTTTTTTTTTTTTTTTTTTTTTTTTTTTTTTTTTTTTTTTTTTTTTTTTTTTTTTTTTTTTTTTTTTTTTTTTTTTTTTTTTTTTTTTTTTTTTTTTTTTTTTTTTTTTTTTTTTTTTTTTTTTTTTTTTTTTTTTTTTTTTTTTTTTTTTTTTTTTTTTTTTTTTTTTTTTTTTTTTTTTTTTTTTTTTTTTTTTTTTTTTTTTTTTTTTTTTTTTTTTTTTTTTTTTTTTTTTTTTTTTTTTTTTTTTTTTTTTTTTTTTTTTTTTTTTTTTTTTTTTTTTTTTTTTTTTTTTTTTTTTTTTTTTTTTTTTTTTTTTTTTTTTTTTTTTTTTTTTTTTTTTTTTTTTTTTTTTTTTTTTTTTTTTTTTTTTTTTTTTTTATAATTGTAAGATTGTTTTGTTTTTAATCTCCACTTTCTTCGACATCAGCTGGTTTGAAACTTCTACCTCCGACAGCGCGTCCGTATTTTTTACGCTTCCATGTGCTCGTTCTAAATATGTGCCACATTCAGCAAATAGGCTAGGCCGAGATCTTAACAAAGTTTTGGTCTCAATGGAGCCCTGGACGCACCTTGGTATGATTTTAGTGCACTCCTCTCCCATACCCTAACCACTACCTCTCTGTTCCTCAGGTAGCTATCAAATGACTTCCTGAGGTTCCAGTGAGCACTTGTCCTCCAGCCAGTCCCGGACTCGTAGCTGTACCAGGCGCTATCGAAGGCTCCCCTATGTCCAAAGAAACCAGGTCAATTATTTTCTTTCCATCTGGTTTCCGCAACTGAATATGTTGCATTAGGTTATAGAGGAGTCCTCAGTGCTTCTCTGGGGCATAAATCATACCTGGCGGGTGCTCATTTTTACAGACGGCAGGTGGAGATTTGAGGCGTGACACGTTAGTTAATTTTCATATATTTTGCCTGAAGCGGTAGACCAATTGGTCTATATGATTTAAAGGGCGGCGTAGTCAGTCGCCCGGCTTTCTCAACACCACGACATAGCTTTCTTAAGGCTCGAAAGTGATGGTATTCCAGACACTTGTTCAAAATATCAAGAATACAACACTGTGGTTCCTGATGACGTGTTGTAAATGTCTGCAATAAAGCATCCGCTCCCGGGGCCTTTTTCGGATTAAAGGATTCGCTGGCCTGTTGTAGCTCCGCCATAGTGAATGGTGGGTCACTTGAAACAACATGCCATCCTTCCTTTTCGGCTTCAGCTCTGATTTGACGGTGGTCGCTGTTTTCGCACTTACTACCGCACAATCAAGCACGCCTTTGCGAATGGGCTGCTTTCTTCAGTCCATGCGAATAGTAGATTGTTTTGTTTTAATCTCCACTTTCTTCGACATCAGCTGGTTTGAAACTTCTACCTCCGACAGCGCGTCCGTATTTTTTACGCTTCCATGTGCTCGTTCTAAATATGTGCCACATTCAGCAAATAGGCTAGGCCGAGATCTTAACAAAGTTTTGGTTTATTGCTGCGCAGAAACCTATTTAGTGTCTCCGAGTTGGTATCCATGAAGAAAGCTACTCCTCTTATCCATGGTCGGTTTGCCTCTCTCTGCATGTTCAGGAGCTGGTGTTCGGCTGTCAGATGTGGGACTACCTCTTGCATGCCGACATGGTCCGTGACAGTGTCTTGTGGCCCGGGCTTACGTGTGTGTGTGTTGCGTAGGTGTAGGTGGTGTTATCAGTGTGAGTGCTGTTTCGTTTGTGACAATTTGAAAATTGTGTTCTGCAAATGCCAAAAATGGATTCTCTCATGTCGTCATCGTGTATATTTATCGGTAGGTAGGTCGGATTTTGTCAATTTATCCCTCTATTTTGTTTCTAGGTCCAGACAGGCCGCTTGGGAAGCGAGGCACTCCAGGATGATGTGCCATGGAACTCATTTACCTCCATCCTCCTCAGGGCTGTCTTTCGCTTGAATCTGTGTAGGTATTCCGCGATTCCGCCGTGCCCTGTCAGTACTTGTGCGTGGGCGTCAGCTTTGTTTTTCCCTCACCACCCGGTAGCACCAGCATCTGGGAGAATTTCTTTGTAACTGACCCAGTGATGGAGTTTCGTCCAGGCTCAGGCCAGGCCAGGCCAGGCCAGCCAGGCCAGGCCAGCCAGGCCAGGCCAGGCCAGCCAGGCCGAGGTCAGGCCAGGCCAGGGGCCAGGCCAGGCCAGGCCAGGCCAGGCCAGGCCAGGCCAGGCCAGGCCAGGCCAGCCAGGCCAGCCAGGCTTGTGCCAGGCCAGGCTGCGTGTCAGGCCAGGTCAGGCCAGGCCAGGCCGGTGGCCAGCTTGCGCTTCAGGTCAGGCCAGGCCAGGCCAGCCAGCCAGGCTCAGGCCAGGCCAGGCCAGGCCAGGCCAGGCCGGTGGGCCAGGCCAGGCCAGGCCAGGCCAGGCCAGGCCAGGCCAGGCCAGCCAGGCCAGGCCAGGCCAGGCCAGGCCAGGCCAGGCCAGGCCAGGCCAGGCCAGGCCAGCCAGGCCAGGCTGCGCCAGGCCAGGCCAGGCCAGGCCAGGCCAGGCCAGGCCAGGCCAGGCCAGGCCAGGCCAGGCCAGCCAGGCCAGGCCAGGCTGTGCCAGGCCAGGCTGTGCCAGGCCAGGCCAGGTCAGGCCAGGCCAGGCCAGGTCCGGCCAGGCCAGGCTGTGCCAGGCCAGGCCAGGTCAGGCCAGGCCAGGCCAGCCAGGCCAGGCTCAGGCCAGGCCAGGCCAGGCCAGGCCAGGCCAGGTCCGGCCAGGCCAGGCCAGGCCAGGCCAGGCCAGGCCAGGCCAGGCCAGCCAGGCCAGGCCAGGCCAGGCCAGGCCAGGCCAGGCCAGGCCAGGCCAGGCCAGGCCAGCCAGGCCAGGCTGCGCCAGGCCAGGCCAGGCCAGGCCAGGCCAGGCCAGGCCAGGCCAGCCAGGCCAGGCCAGGCCAGGCTGTGCCAGGCCAGGCCAGGCCAGGCCAGGCCAGGCCAGGCCAGGCCAGCCAGCCAGGCCAGGCCAGGCCAGGCCAGCCAGCCAGGCCAGCCAGGCCAGCCAGGCCAGGCCAGGCCAGGCCAGGCCAGGCCAGGCCAGGCCAGGCCAGGCCAGGCCAGGCCAGGCCAGGCCAGGTCAGGCCAGGCCAGGCCAGGCCGAAACAGGCCAGGCCAGCCAGGCCAGGCCGAAACAGGCCAGGCCAGGTCAGGCCAGGCCAGGCCAGGCCAGCCAGGCCAGGCCAGGCCAGGCCAGGCCAGGCCAGGCCAGGCCAGGCCAGCCAGGCCAGGCCAGGCCAGGCCAGCCAGGCCAGGCCAGGCCAGGCCAGGCCAGGCCAGGCCAGGCCAGGCCAGCCAGCCAGGCCAGGCCAGGCCAGGCCGGGCCAGGCCAGGCCAGGCCAGCCAGGCCAGGCCAGGCCAGGCCAGGCCAGGCCAGGCCAGGCCAGGCCAGGCCAGGCCAGGCCAGGCCAGGCCAGCCAGGCCAGGCCAGGCCAGGCCAGGCCAGGCCAGCCAGGCCAGGCCAGCCAGGCCAGCCAGCCAGCCAGGCCAGGCCAGGCCAGGCCGAAACAGGCCAGGCCAGGCCAGGCCAGGCCAGGCCGGGCCAGGCCAGCCAGGCCAGGCCAGGCCACAGGCCAGGCCAGGCCAGGCCAGGCCAGGCCAGGCCGAAACAGGCCAGGCCAGGCCAGGCCAGGCCAGGCCAGGCCAGGCCAGCCAGGCCAGGCCAGGCCAGGTGGGTTAGTTAGGTTAGGTTAGGTTAGGTTGAGTTAGGTTAGGTTGGGTTAGGTTGGGTTAGGTTAGGTTAGAGTTAGGTTAGGTCTTATTTTTTTTTTTAATAAAATATTTCTCCACAGACTATTTGTCCAAAAAGCCTTTTTAGATTTATTTTTTCTTTTTATAATTAAAGATTGTTTTTTTTTTTTTTTTTTTATTTGAACAATACCCTTTACACTATGTGCTATTAATAACAAATAAATTAGTTACAGAATTTTTTTTTTTTATAAAACAGTTTTTTTTTTTTTTTTTTTTTTTTTTTTTTTTACCTTTATTATTTTTTTTTCTTTTTTTATCATTACTAATTAATATCATTAGTTACTTAAAAGGTAAAATTGAGGTTACATTATGCCTATTTTGTGTCCATTACATTGTCAGGTTTTCTCCGTGACCGCTGAGTCCCTGTTCACCTGCCATTTTTTAGGTTATATTCTCTGATTTTGGTTCTTGATGCAGCCATTGCTCTGAACCAGCCTCCCTTGTTGCGTCGTCGCAGTCATCCGCGTAATAGATGCAGCTAACTGTGTGTCTGGACACCGCCACGCGGCGCTGCTGAACGCTGTCGTGCTTCAGTTTTCTGCCACAGTTTTCATGATTACGACTGGTCCCGGATGTGAGTCCTGGGCCCCCGCGAACTGTTAGGGGAGGCGTGACCGGCGCCCGACCCGTATCCTAAGTCAGATAGGATTCCTTTTCGGTTTGGGTGAACACCAGGTACAATGTATCAGGAGGGTGCTTGGAATATTTTGCTCCTGTGTACCTTTCCTTTTAGTGAGTGTACCAGAGACTTGGATGAGTATATGCCGCTGTGATCCTATTGAGGGCACGCTACATCCATTGGGCCCCGGTGCGTACACAGAAGCCCTGGCTGATCGTGTGGTTACCAGGTTTAAGGAGCGCATTGCATCGCGAAAAGGTTCTCTCTGTCGTGATGAAGGAAGTTGGTTGATATCACCGATAAGCAGCATTTTCTTCCGCATCGCACAGCCTTTGTTGCCATCACCATGGCCCGAAGTGATTCGCGAGAGCCTCATCGATGATGAGTCGAGAACATCGAACCCCGTCAGGCCTTCACACCGCTTACAAGGACAGAGGCCATAGTGCGTACTTTTTGTTTTGGCGTCTGCGCCTATGTGCGGTTTGCTAATTTTATTTTTAGTTCTTTTGCTGCTTCTAATGTAGTTGTGATTATCAAGTCCCTTCCCCTCGAATGGTTTACCACCCAGCCGCTGTTCTTCTGCATCCGGGACCTGTTGGATCCCATTTTATTTTTAGCCACAGGTGTCCCAGGGCGCCCTGACCTGTCCTCTGTGATGGCTTCAGCCATATTGGAGGATCTTGTCGTTTAGCATCACCCTGGTGCACCGTGCAGTTACAACGATATGGTCGGAGGCCTTTTGAATTTGCCTTCGTTGCTGCCTGATTTGTCCCTGTCCAGCATCACGAAGCTCGCCGTTCCACTGTGTCGCCATATGGTGCTCTGATTTTCTCCAGAACAGTAGATGCCGACATATATGGCCGTTTGTCCTCCTCGAGTAGCACCTAAGCAGATCCTCACTACCAAGGTGATAAGTTTGTAGAATGTTTCTGCAGGTGTTGAGGTTCGCCTTTATGGTGGCTTTTATTAGTCCTTTAAACTCGAGGAAGGCGTTGATTGGCGTGATCTTTTGACTCCACTACCGACTGAAGATTTGGGTGGCCGGGTTTTCTCGTGGCATGGAGGTTTGACTGCTTTAGAGATGTTGAATGGTTGGGTAGCTCTCTGTGCTCTTGTTTTATATTTAGTATTTTCCAGACACTGCGGGTATACTCCGTGCTGCTGCACTTATAGTATAGGAAGGCGCCCAGTTTGCTCTTGTTCCTTAATAAGCTGGCCTTTTGTAAAATGTTTGCCTTTTTCTGTGGCTGCTTGGTAACCGCAGTCTTTCCGATCTGCTACATCTCAGGTGTCGCTATGGGATGACCCTCAGCTGTCAATGGGGTGCTCGGTTGCAGTTAAGTCGTAACTTTTGAGGTAACTTAGTTCTCTCCTCTGTTTTCGTATACGACCATCATGTGGGTATTGGAGGCCTTATCAACCCAATGCGATCTGCGATTTCCCTTGTCGCAGAATCCGCCATAGCATCCACACTAATAATGTGGGATGACTGTGTCCTTTCTCTTGCTTTCAAGCTCATTTAGAATCGAGCACGCCTTTATGAATGGGCTGCTTTTTCGGTCCATGAATAGTAAGATTGTTTTGTTTTTAATCTCACTATTCGACATCGCTGGTTTGCGACTTCACTCCGACAGCGCGTCGTATTTTTGCGCTTCATGCTCGTTCTAAATGTGCTGGCCCAGCAACAGGCTAGGCCTGGCGAGATCTTAACAAAGTTTTGTCTATTAAGCTGCGCAGAAACCTATTCCCAGTGTCTCTGGTTGTTATCCATGAAGAAAGCTACTCCTCTTATCCTTAGTCCCGGTTTGCCTCTCTGCATGTTCCAGGAGCTGGTGTTCGGCTGTCAGATGCATGGGACTTCCACCCTGCATGTGCCGACATGGGAGTCCGTGACAGTGTCTTGGCGGCCTGAGGCTTGTGTGTATTTGTGAGTGTAGGGTGGTGTTATCAGTGTAGTGCTGTTTCGTTTGGCGGCACCTGAAAGGTGTGTTCTGCAAATGCCAAAATGCCTCATGTCGTCATCGTGTAGCATCGTAGGTCGGATTTTGTCAATTTTGGTCCCTATTTTGAATTCTAGGTCCAGACGTATTGCTTAAAGCGAGGGCACTCCAGGATGATGTGCCATACAGACTCATTTACCTCCACGTCACACCTCACACCAGGCTGTCTTCAGCTTGAATCTGTAGGTATTCCATGATCGTCGTCCTGTCAGTACTAGCCTCGCAAGCCCGCTTTGTTTTCCCTCACCACTCGGTATGCTTTTTCAACATCTGGGAGGAATTTCTTTGTGACTGACCCAGTGATGGAGGTTTCGTATCTGTCCTGCCATTTGCGGACAGATTCCTCTCTGATCTTTTCTTAACGTAACACAGCGAACTTGGTCATAGTCCGAGGCGCCACCCTCCCCGAGCGCCGCCGACTTCGCAAGCTCGTCTGCCCTCTCGTTTCCGGTCGTTCCGATGTGTGCTCTCAACCAGAATAGTCGCACCTCTCTTCCATTTCGAATCTCCCTAAACTTTCGGTTAGGTTAGGTTGGGATTGGGTTAGGTTGGGATTTAGGTTAGGTTGAGTTAGGTTAGGTTAAGGTTAGGTTAGGTTGGGATTTAGGTTAGGTTAAGGTTAGGTTAGGTTGGAGTTAGGTTAGGTTAGGTTGGGATTTAGGTTAGGTTAGAGTTGGGTTAGGTTGGGATTTAGGTTAGGTTGGGATTTAGGTTAGGTTAGAGTTGGGTTGGGTTAGGTTAGGTTAGGTTGGAGTTAGGTTAGGTTAAGGTTAGGTTAGGTTGGTTAGGTTAGGTTGGGTTGAGTTAGGTTAGGTTAGTTAGGTTAGGTTGGTTAGGTTAGGTTGAGTTAGGTTAGGTTAGAGTTAGGTTAGGTTAGGTTAGTTAGGTTAGGTTAGGTTGGAGTTAGGTTAGGTTGGTTAGGTTAGGTTAGTTAGGTTAGGTTGGGATTTAGGTTAGGTTGGGTTGAGTTGGGTTAGGTTAGGTTAGAGTTGGGTTGGGTTGGGTTGAGTTAGGTTGGGTTAGGTTGGGTTGAGTTAGGTTAGGTTGGTTAGGTTAGGTTAGTTAGGTTAGGTTAGGTTGGAGTTAGGTTAGGTTAAGGTTAGGTTAGGTTGGGTTAAGGTTAGGTTAGAGTTGGGTTAGGTTGGGATTGGGTTAGGTTGGGTTAGGTTGGGATTTAGGTTAGGTTGGGATTTAGGTTAGGTTAGGTTGAGTTAGGTTAGGTTAGAGTTAGGTTAGGTTAGAGTTAGGTTAGGTTAGGTTGAGTTGGGTTAGGTTAGGTTAGAGTTAGGTTAGGTTAGGTTAAGGTTAGGTTAGGTTGGGTTAGGTTAGGTTGAGTTGGGTTAGGTTGGGATTTAGGTTAGGTTGGTTAGGTTAGGTTAGTTAGGTTAGGTTAGGTTAGGTTAGTTAGGTTAGGTTAGAGTTGGGTTAGGTTGGGATTTAGGTTAGGTTAGAGTTGGGTTAGGTTGGGATTTAGGTTAGGTTGGGATTGGGTTAGGTTGGGTTGAGTTGGGTTAGGTTGGGTTAGGTTGGGATTTAGGTTAGGTTAGGTTGGGATTTAGGTTAGGTTAAGGTTAGGTTAGAGTTAGGTTAGGTTGGTTAGGTTAGGTTAGAGTTGGGTTAGGTTAGGTTAGGTTGGGATTTAGGTTAGGTTAGGTTGGGATTTAGGTTAGGTTAGGTTGGGATTTAGGTTAGGTTGAGTTAGGTTAGGTTGGAGTTAGGTTAGGTTAGGTTGGGATTTAGGTTAGGTTAGGTTGGGTTGAGTTGGGTTGGGTTGAGTTAGGTTAGGTTGGTTAGGTTAGGTTAGGTTAGAGTTAGGTTAGGTTGAGTTAGGTTAGGTTAAGGTTAGGTTAGGTTGAGTTAGGTTAGGTTGAGTTAGGTTGGGTTGGGTTAGGTTGGAGTTGGGTTAGGTTGGGATTGGGTTAGGTTAGAGTTAGGTTAGGTTGAGTTAGGTTGGGTTAAGGTTAGGTTAGGTTGGAGTTGGGTTGGGTTAGGTTAGAGTTAGGTTAGGTTGGGTTAGAGTTAGGTTAGGTTAAGGTTAGGTTAGGTTAGGTTAGTTAGGTTAGGTTGAGTTAGGTTAGGTTAGGTTGGGTTGGGTTAGGTTAGGTTAAGGTTAGGTTAGGTTAGGTTAGGTTAGGTTAGGTTAGGTTAAGGTTAGGTTAGGTTAGGTTAAGGTTAGGTTAGGTTAGGTTAGGTTGGGTTAGGTTGGGTTAGGTTAGGTTGGGATTTAGGTTGGGTTAGGTTAGGTTAGGTTAGGTTGGGTTAAGGTTAGGTTAGGTTAGGTTAGGTTAGAGTTGGGTTGGGTTGGGTTGAGTTGGGTTGGGTTGGGTTAGGTTGGGTTGGGTTGGGTTGGGTTAGAGTTGGGTTGGGTTGGGTTAGGTTAGGTTAGAGTTAGGTTAGGTTGAGTTAGGTTAGGTTGGGTTGGGTTGAGTTAGGTTGGGTTAGGTTAGGATTAGGTTAGGTTAGGTTAGGTTAGGATTAGGTTAGGTTAGGTTGGGTTAGGTTGGGATTGGGTTAGGTTAGAGTTAGGTTAGGTTAAGTTAGGTTAGGTTAGGTTAGGTTGGGTTGGGTTAGGTTAGAGTTAGGTTAGGTTAGGTTGGTTAGGTTAGGTTAGGTTAGGTTAGGTTAGGTTAGGTTAGAGTTAGGTTAGGTTAGAGTTAGGTTAGGTTAGGTTAGGTTAGGTTGGGTTGGGTTAGGTTGGGTTAGAGTTGGGTTGGGTTGGGTTGGGTTGGGTTGGGTTGGGTTGGGTTGGGTTGGGTTGGGTTAGGTTAGGTTGGGTTAGGTTAGGTTGGGATTGGGTTAGGTTAGGTTAGGTTAGGTTGGGATTGGGTTAGGTTAGAGTTAGGTTAGGTTAGGTTAGGTTAGGTTAGGTTAGGTTGGGTTGGGTTGAGTTAGGTTAGGTTGGGTTGGGTTAGGTTGGGTTAGAGTTGGGTTAGGTTAGGTTAGGTTGGGATTGGGTTAGGTTAGGTTAGGTTAGGTTAGGTTAAGGTTAGGTTAGGTTAGGTTAGGTTGGGTTGGGTTGGGTTGGGTTAGGTTAGAGTTGGGTTGGGTTAGGTTAGGTTGGGTTAGGTTGGGTTAGGTTAGGTTAGGTTAGGTTGGGTTAGGTTAGGTTGGGTTAGAGTTGGGTTAGGTTAGGTTAGGTTGGGTTAGGTTAGGTTAGAGTTAGGTTAGGTTAGGTTAAGTTAGGTTAGGTTAGGTTAGAGTTGGGTTAGGTTAGGTTAGGTTAGGTTAGGTTAGGTTAGGTTGGTTAGGTTAGGTTGGTTAGGTTAGGTTAGGTTAGGTTGGGTTAGGTTGGGATTGGGTTAGGTTAGGTTGGGTTAGGTTGGGTTAGGTTAGGTTAGGTTAGAGTTGGGTTAGGTTGGGTTGGGTTGGGTTAGGTTAGGTTAGGTTGGGATTGGGTTAGGTTAGGTTAGGTTAGGTTGAGTTAGGTTAGGTTAGGTTAGAGTTGGGTTAGGTTGGGTTAGGTTAGGTTAGAGTTGGGTTAGGTTAGGTTAGGTTAGGTTAGGTTGGGTTAGGTTAGGTTGGGATTGGGTTAGGTTAGGTTAGGTTAGGTTAGGTTAGGTTGGGTTAGGTTGGGTTAGGTTAGGTTAGGTTGGGATTGGGTTAGGTTAGGTTAGGTTAGGTTGGGATTGGGTTAGGTTAGGTTGAGTTAGGTTAGGTTAGGTTAGGTTAGAGTTAGGTTAGGTTAGGTTAGGTTGGTTAGGTTAGGTTGGGTTAGGTTAGGTTGGGATTAGGTTAGGTTAGGTTAGGTTAGGTTAGGTTAGAGTTGGGTTAGGTTGGGTTAGGTTAGGTTAGGTTAGGTTAGAGTTAGGTTAGGTTAGGTTGGGATTGGGTTAGGTTAGGTTAGGTTAGGATTTAGGTTAGGTTAGAGTTGGGTTAGGTTGGGTTAGGTTAGGTTGGGTTGGGTTAGGTTAGGTTAGGTTAGAGTTAGGTTAGGTTAGGTTAGAGTTAGGTTAGGTTAGGTTAGGTTAGAGTTAGGTTAGGTTGGGTTAGGTTGGGTTAGGTTAGGATTTAGGTTAGGTTAGGTTGAGTTAGGTTAGGTTAGGTTAGGTTGAGTTGGGTTAGGTTAGGTTAGGTTAGGTTGGGTTAGGTTGGGTTAGGTTAGGTTAGGTTGGGTTAGGTTAGGTTAGGTTAGGTTAGGTTAGGTTGGGTTAGGTTGGGTTAGGTTGGGTTGGGTTGGGTTAGGTTGGGTTAGGTTAGGTTGAGTTAGGTTAGGTTCATGTTGTGCGTGCTCTACACCCTTCATTTCGACGAGCGCGATTCCCGTGACGTATCGGTGGGCACCTAATTGGGCGTCGAGCTCGTAGGCCGTACTCATGCAGTCGATTTCGCACAGTTTGGGGACTTACATCAACACCGTTTGAATTTTGTAGCCTCAATCTGATCTCTCGAGCGGGTATCGGCTGGCGCCCTGCAGTCAGCGCCATTGTATGGTACCGCTGTTTTGCCGAGTGGTTGTACCCTTTTACGGCCTGAATGTTCAGCGGGTCTCAGACATTGTAGCGCCGGTGACGGACAACAACACTTATGAATGCCAAAATGCCGAGATACCTGAGATTGACTACTTCCCGCTTGCAACATCCCTACAGCTCTTTGCACTTCATTTGCCGTCAAATGACGTCGCTCTATGTCGTAAAGAATATCTAACAATTTAATTTTATCGCTAACTTTATTTAAATGGTTGGTAAAAATATAAAATTAAGAATAAACGTAGCAATAAAAACGCACTTAAATTTGAGTGAGTAAAGACTTAGAAATTAATTGATATCAATGGTAAATTTGTAATATCATGCATGTTGCTTAGACTTTTTTGATGTGTGATGTTATTACAAGATTCCAGTTGTTCAAATATCTGTCTGTCCCTTATGACACTTTTACCACAGATTAGCTTATAGTAACTGACTACGTTTTTACTCACGAACTCCATAATCATTTCAAATAATCAGAAGAGAGACGCAATATAAACATAAACACATTTTGATACTCATTGACTAATTTATCAAAATGTTCCTGGTTGTACTCATTTATTGGCTGTTGTTTTGCTTTTTACTTATTATTTAATGAAACAAACATATTAATAAAAATTTAGCGACTAGTGCTTGGCCGACGAAACATATATATGTACTACGTTAAAGCGAAGAAATTTTCAAAGTACCAGAACGACAGAACTTGAACGTTATTTATTAAAATGTAAGTATGAAATTTCACGAAGTGACAACAATCGCAAGTACAAAACTTATTAATAAAATGTGTTGTACAAATTCTATCATCATCAACATCATCATTCAGCCTATTACAAGTCCACTGCTGATCATAGGCCTCCCCCAAGGATTGCCACGAAGCTCGGTCCTGAGCCACCTGCATCCATCGACTTCCCGTAACACTGCGCAGGTCGTCACTCCATCTTTTGGGGGGTCGTCCTACACTGCGTTTGCCTGTACGCGGCTGCCACTCGAGAACCTTTTTTCACCACGATTATCAGTTCTGCGAGCTATATGGCCGGCCCATTGCCATTTCAGCTTGGCGATCTTTACGGCTATGCCGGTTAACTTAGTTACAAATTCTATATGTTATATTCATTGTGCTTTTATGTATGTATATATTCACGCCTTGTTCCCAACAAGGTAGGCAGAGACAATCTTCTTCGCTTCTTCCACTTTCATCAATCTTCGTTTGCATGCTCGTTGGTTTAGAGTACTCTTGACCTGGTCCTTGTTCAGAACATCTCCGATTTGATCGTAAAATGTTTGTGAAACCTGCTCAGCATCCCTTTCTCAATACGTGTAACTACATCGTCTTTCACGCCACAACGCTCTCTGATCACATTATTTCGAACCCTGTCAGTTACGCGTACTGCGCAATCACAGGCGCATTCACTTGTCTTTACTTAAGATATCCGATATGTAAAGCTTATACAATCAGTTCGGAGCAAGGATTTGATGTAATGCCACTGACACAGAAAAAAATCGTAAAACCAAAAATGTACGTCTTGCACCAATATTGGCTTCCGGATGAAATACGAACACGCAACCCTTGGCGTTGATCATTAAGATATGCTAACCACTAAGCCACACGATCGTCTTATTTGTAAATAACAACCGTTAAAAATCAAACACAACCGAGCCATGAATAGTAGGAGACAAGAGTTCGATCCCTTAGGTATGTGGAGGGAAAATGTATTAGTACAGAAACTATTCAAACTGATGTACGATTTGTATCGTTAGCCTTAACACTAAGACAAGGACCGGCTCACCTGTCACGTTGCTCCAAATAAGCTCCGGCTAAAAGTGGATAGAAACTACTAGAATTAATGGACTCTTAACCGCTCCCATATTAGATGCAGTGTCGAGAAAGATTACTTATAAAAGCGCTAAGATAAGGTCTCGCTCGCAGTAGTTTTGGTTATATTTCTGTTTGTTCGAGAATCATTCGAGAAGAGAACCGATTTTGATATCTTTTTCACTTACCTAGTACAATACTTAATAATTAGTGATGTTCTCGTAAAGTTGTATCACGTATGATAAAAAAAATTTGTTTCATATTATATCCCTAAAAAAGTCCTTTTTTTATCAAGGCTCAAGTTTATTATTTAGATTATATTGTATTAAAAAAAAAATTTATTAAAATAAAAAAAAACTGCATCAAAAAACGTATTGTAATATATCACTAGCATTTGAATGTGATTTTATCAGCGTATAACTTATAAGTGGGGCGAAGTTTCATTCATTATATTATTTTTTTTAAAAAATGACATGATAACTCATTTCCGAACAGTGAAAGTAATTAATTTTTTTTAAATTAATGAAACAAATTCGCTGATGAACTGTAATTAATTAAATTAAGGAATAATAGGTAAATTAAATAAAGTTTTTATCATATTAAAAATTTTAAATTAATTAAAATTAAATTTAATGCATTACGGGAAGATGGAAATAAGTGAATGCAAACGTGTTTGCGATCTTAGATACCGTATTGCTAAATATCCTGCGTCAATAATGTCACCTTTCGTTTGTAACTCGCATTGAAGTAAATGAATAAAGTAGCAAGGCAATTTTATATCTCGAGTGATTTGAGACATTATTATAAAGTTTGCTTTGGTCACTCAGGGGCCGGGCGCTTGCTGAAGTTTTCATAGAACACTGGTGACCTGGGTTCCATCAACAATATTTTTACATGATGAAACAATGGATTTTCAAAAACTTTTTGGGATCGTTTAAGGTTCGCCAACTCCCATAGGAGCAGCACAGTGACAGCTCCAAAACTATTTAAAAAAATAAAGTGGTGACATTCGTCCAGTAGTGGGATATTTATAGGTTGCAATTTTACCTAAGCAAATAAATAAAAATATTTTCCTTATTATTCATAAACTAAAGGAATAATTTCATATATAATTGTGCACGGCAATTTACTTCCGAGTGTAATCGATAAGAAATTTGTATAAATTTTTAAAAGTAGAAACATAAATATTAATGAAATATTTCCAAGCAATACTCGTTGTATTTCGTTGTTTTTTATTTAATCCAAGATTAGACGAACACTTAAATTTTAAATCAAATATTCATCTATTAATTTTTTACATTTTCAAAAAAATTTAAAAGCTTCGTAGAGGAAAAGGCAGTAAAAAAATTTATGAAATTCCAATTATCAGGCAAAACCAAAATATAATAACTCAAAATATCCACTTGCCTGTGCCAGACGACAAAGATGGCTGACACAAAAAAAAACGAAAGCATAGTGTAAAACATATTTTCAGTTAATTTAAATCCATGCATAATTATTATTTTTTTTTTGTATTATTATTTGTTCCGATCCTTTGTTTCATTTTCTCCTAACGCTTTTCCACAGATGTGAACGTTGAAGCGGAGTATTTACAATTTTTAATAATGCTGCACAGATTAAAAATTGTAGTTTTTACCAGGGAAATGTCAAGGTTGTTTCAAAAAATTATCATTGTAAATTAAAATATTTCTAATGTAAGAAAAACTGATACTATACCGTTAATTAGTTTTTCTCGTAAAGGACTTTTCTGCGACTACCGTGAAAGGCAGGTGAAATAAAAAATCCCAGATTTGAATTTGTTCGCACAACACATTATAGTAAAATCAGCTAATGGCCTTGCATTTTCAAATCCATCGCTTAATGACTACGACACTTGACGTACAAGCATTTTTTAAAGATCAGCAAGTAGTGACGCGGCTCGCCCGCGCGTGTATGATCGGTATAAAAGCTTCCAACCACATTCGTCGATATTCATTCAACGATAGGAAATCCGCAAGATTGAACAGCAATGGCAGTTAAGGTGATTAGATCTTGTAAAGTGAATCTTTCGCATTTGTTTTCTGTGGTGTATCTGTAACTAAACGTTTATAAATTTATTTTTATTTTTGTGTCATTCGTTTCAACTTCTAGATCTAAAATAGATTTCGAAAATGATTACTTGTATAATTCGTTTAGGTTTTCGAATGTCTCTACAAAATAGTAAATTTAAATGTACTTAAAAAGAAAGGGGCCAAGTGGGAACATGAACTTTTATTTACTCAAACTTGAACTTTTTTCATTGTACACGAGTTTGCTAAGTTATTTGCATACATTTGTATAATTAACCTGAAGAAAACGGTCATTATACACAATCAAACTCATTCTTTATATGGAAGCTAAGGAAAACTTTGTCAATAATAAATTTATTTTGAACGTAATTTCGTGCGGTTTTAACAAAGGAAATCTTTTTAGTTTAGAAACAAATTTTTCTTACAGTTCGTCGTAGTGCTCGCCGCTTTGGTAGCCGTGGCCCACAGCTCGGTGGTGCCAGTGGTACCAGTGGCGAAAGTAGACGCCGACTACACCAGCTTCGCGTACGACGTGGCAGACCCCAACACTGGCGACTTCAAAAGTCAAGCAGAAACTCGCGTCGGTGGAACTGTGAAGGGCCAGTACTCGCTGCTCGACGCTGACGGAACCAAGCGTACTGTGGACTACACTGCCGATGACGTCAACGGTTTCAATGCGGTTGTGAGGAAAGACTCTGCTGTTATCACGTCGTCCGTTGTAGCTGCGCCTGCCGTTGTTGCTGCGCCCGCTGTCGCTCCCGCCGTAATCGCCGCCCGTACCGTGGCCGCACCCGCTGTCGTGGCCTCGGCCCCCGCTGTGTACGCGCACACAGTCGCCGCTCCCTCAGTGTACACAGCAGCTGCTCCTTTATACGCACAAAAATACTACGCTGCCCCCACGGTCTACGCTGCAGGCACCCCTACAGTTGTAGCTCGCAACTTGGCTTCACCTGCGTACTACACCGCTTCTGCCCCTACTTACCTCACCTCTCGTAACTTTGCCTCCCCCACATATCTGACCCAGTCGCCGTACGCTTATTCTCCGTACGCAGCGTATTCATCACCAGTATCATACTGGTAAATCATCGAACTGGCCCGCCGACGCTACAAAATAATTACACAATAAACGTTGAAATGTTCGAATATTTATTTGTTCAATAATATTAAGGTTGTATATTAAGCGAATACAGCAAAAACATTTCAGAAAATCATTTGTATCATTTAATTCCTATATTAAATTTTGCACAGTTTACTTGTTATGCTATTTGTAAGGATGGATTGCGTTTAACCAAAAGTGATTTTTGTTATTTGTTGATCGAAATAAAGAGAAATAAAAGATACTAATATTTCTCTTCAGTACTTGAGCTTTCCACATTCGTATCTTTCTGTTATATTCGTATGATACATGTCATTCATTACTGAAGAAGAAAGAGAAAAAATCAACTACGCTTATAATGATAATATATAATCCAGGCTAGAAGGATATCGTCATTATAAGATGATGATCTCACTAAGAGGAAGTCCAATTTTTTTCTATGAAGACCATATTCGGCAGGTAGCGTTGCACGCTACTGAATGAGGGAAGAGGGTCTAGTTGACTGATAGCGTAAAATATCTCCGAATATACCGATCCCAAATTGCACTGATTAGCGATGGTAAGCAGCTTCTCGGCAAGGCATCCGGACTTTTGTTGGCGCTTTCGTGGAAAGGCTATCTAACGGTGGAATTACGTTTTTTTTATGGAGAAGGCGGCTAACGAGCAAGCGGTTCACCTGATGGTAAGTGATAACCGTCACCACGTACATCTGCAACACCAGAGTTGCTGAATTTGCGTTGCCGGCCTTTAAGGGTATTTGAGAGATAGGAGGGAGGATGAGGAGGGGTTTGAGAGGGGGAGTGGGCCTCCGGTTAAACAGAAACATAAAGAAATTGTGGGATACTGATACCAAATTATTAATTTTAGGTGAATGTAAGCTCACCAAGTGGGGTCAGAATTATTTTATTAATGCTTTTTTTATAAGTGTTCTTTTATTTCAAAATATAAAAAAAATCTTTCACTGTATCTACTACTACCAACTACTTACTATTTTACATTTTGTTACAATATTTGTATGTCTGTCTGTAATCGATTTCAGATGTATGTTTTTGTGTGTATGCGTTAATGTACGTACATGTTATTTACATGGATTTCTATACATGGATATAAAATCAAATTGACATTCACTCGTTTTCTCGCTGTATCCTATGTAACGGTTATTCAATTAAGAACAAAGGAAGGATAAGGTGCAGTGTCATAGATGCATTGACACGGGACACAACAACCAACTTGAAAACGAATAATTAGTGTGCTGCACAAATATTGGCTTCAGTCGGGATTCAAAGGCAGGAACTTTGACAATGTGCTGATTCAAGTGCGCCATCCATTAATCTACACGGTCATCGTATAAGTTGTACATGAGGGTATTAAAACACTTTTAAAACACATACAATTGCCTATTTATTGAACTTTATTACCACAGACAGCATCGACATCAACATTTCTGCAACGAGTATGTTACTTTTACTGCCGTGTGGTATTGGTGTAAGACTCTGCCACCCCCGTTCAACCCGCTGGTGTCGTAAGAAGCAACTAAGAGTATGACTAAAGGCTATGTGTATACGTGTATATCGGAAAATACTGTCGCTTAGCCAAAGGCTGCAACTCCCCCTTCTATTGGTATAACATTATCCACTATTATAATTTTTTTTCAGCCAAGTAAGCTACCTACACAATATTGAATTCTATCAAATGTTCGGACTTCTGAATTTTGTATACCAACTGATGCAATCGGTCTCCCTGTAAGCTTACGGAGTTGCTCAGTTTGTAAAAGTTTAGTTTGTAAAAGTCAGGTGTAAAAGTTTCGTAAAATATTCGTTACGTCAGTCGCAATTGAGTCTGCGGAAACGTTTCAGAAACCCGGGCCTCTGTATGTCGCTCACGAACAGCGGTCAATCCCAATCGAGTCTGCGTAAATTTTTTAGAATGCCGCGACGCTGAGTGGCGCTCACGATTAACTGGACCCATGCTCTTCGTCGGTTTCTTCAGACCTATCTTTTTACAACTTTTAGAGTCTGCGTAATGAATATTGCGATGTAGAATTGCTAATTCGCGATCAAAACCGAGAATCCCATAACGATTGTTCGTATTTTAATCAAATCAAGATACTTTAAATATAACTGAAAACTAAATTGCTAAATCAACAATGGACAATATTAAAAATTGTTACTCCTTTACCATTGCCAATTCTCAATTTTTTGTCAAAAACCATCGTCCATATCCAATAAAAAATTACGTGTAATAAACGCTTATTTAACACGTGGTCAGCGGTGAAGAAAAACATCGTGAGAAAACCTGCATGTCTAAGATATAATAAAAATATTATTTGGAGGATATGTGAAGCCCACCAACCCGCACTGGAGCAGCGTGGCGGGCCATTTCCGGCTCCTACACGCTCTCTGATACTCGTATTTGAGAAGAAGGTCTTTGTGCATCTGTGGCTACTTTACTTTTTTTTAAACGCTTAAGTCGTTTATACAAATTAAGCGCGAGACAAATTATGGCCTTTATACCGATCGAGATTTGGGATAAACTGTGCAAGACCAGCGAGTCTCACCTCCGATACTCGCATTCGAGTGAATATCGTGAAAATGTTGGCAGTATTTATCGCAATGTATACACATTATTGCGAGTTCTGGAAGAGGACAATTATGCATATATGATTTTCATGCCGCTCGCGTTCGAGAAACTTGTAATGTATTTATATTTACCTAACCTAACCTAACGCAGCGAACAGTTTTGGTTTGTGTTATGTCCCTACCTATGAGTATATCATGTTTAATATTAAACGTGGTTTCACGATACGGTCATTGATCTCAAAATCTTTTTCGCGTTAAACAGCCTTTATTAAAAAATAATCCAATGTATATTGCAGCAACGCAAAATATGTGCGATTAAACTAATTGCATGTAAAATAATTGTTTTACTTGAACTTGTCTTTTTATGTCTGTTTATACTGAAATCTTCAACTATCGCATAGTCAATCTATGTTGATTCAAAACTGTACCCAATCCTAAGTAAACGTTGAGGCGTGATATCGTATATCCCATGAAGTGTCTTAACAAAAGAATTTCTATTGTTTCATCACGTCAAGAATTATTGGAAATGAAAACAAGAGAGTGCCTCAATGTTTGCGCAGATTATAAGTTCAAAGTTTTGTGAAATCACGAATACGAAAGATAAGGAAACAGGATAACTAATTTATATGTTAGTCTCCAAACATGTTACAGCAAGATCAGAATCCGGCCTTGCGTTTCCGCATCCATAGCGTAATGACGATGACGGTTGACATACGATTTTTAAAGATCAGCATTGAGCACGCGACACGCCCGCGCTCTCGTCGTTTAAGATCCGTATAAAAGCTCCGAAGCACGCTCGTCGGTATTCATTCAACGAGTGGAAATCCTCCTGACTAAACGGCAATGGCAGTTAAGGTGATTAGACCTAGTGCAGTGAATTTATTTCATCTACATCTAAATATTTTTACTGTAGTATTTATTTAATTACAATTTCAATAACGAATTCTTGCTTAGTTTGGTTAGGATTTTGGGCGTCAAAAGAAACCTTGGAACCGTTATAAGACTTTTGCGTTTTGTCCGTCGGCATAGCCGAGAGAACTAGAAATTTAACGTAAAATCGAAAGTCACACGTATTTTAGATTTCTTTATATTCAAATTCACGTAGGCGACCAAACTGTCTGCGCGTGAGATTTTATTATCTATAATCACATATTTGTTGATCCATGTGCCTTATATTACGGAAGTAATTCTATATTAGATACACTCAAATTGTTATATAATTTGTATGGTAGCTTAAGAAAATTGCGTCAAAAAGAAATAAATTTGGATTTTAATTTCGTGCGATTTTATAAGGAAATTTATATTTTATAAGGAAATTTATATTTTCTTATAGTTCGTCGTAGTGCTCGCCGCCTTGGTAGCCGTGGCCCACAGCTCAGTGGTGCCAGTGGTACCAGTGGCTAAAGTAGACGCCGACTACACCAGCTTCGCGTACGATGTGGCAGACCCCAACACCGGCGACTTCAAAAGCCAAGCAGAAACTCGCGTCGGTGGAACTGTGAAGGGCCAGTACTCGCTCCTTGATGCTGACGGAAGCAAGCGTACTGTGGACTACACTGCCGATGACGTCAACGGTTTCAATGCGGTTGTGAGGAAAGACCCTGCTGTTATCACGTCGTCCGTTGTAGCTGCGCCTGCTGTTGTTGCTGCACCCGCTGTAACTCCCGTAGTAGTCGACGCCCGTACCGTGGCCGCTCCCGCTGTCGTGGGCACAGCTCCTGCTGTGTTCGCCCACACTGTCAGCGCTCCCTCAGTATATACGGCATCTGCTCCTTTGTACACCCAAAAATACTACTCTGCCCCCACAGTTTATGCAGCAAGCGTACCTACTGTTGTTGCTCGCAATTTTGCATCACCTGCGTACTACACCGCCTCAGCCCCTACGTACCACACCTCTCGTGCCTTTGCCTCCCCCACATATCTGACCCAATCACCTTACGCTTATTCAGCGTATTCATCTCCAGTATCTTACTGGTAAGTCATGGAACAAACACAGTCAAAGTTACGAAATAATTGTACATTAAACCGTCAAATATTCGAATATTTGTTTTGTTAATATTATGTTTGTATAGACCTTTCGAATGAAATAAATATATTTTAATAAATATTCTGTATCATTAAAACAAAATCTAGATTTGGATTGAAATTAAATTAAGAATAAAGCATTATCCGTCTCTAAATGTCAACTTCACCAGCGAGTGGGTGCACCTCTGGTAGACATGTGACTCACTAGTAAACATACGACTGACTGATAACGAAGTATCCATCCCAATTTTCCTAACTCAAAGCCCACAGACTAGTGATGGAAAATAGCATCACGAGTATGGCAGCACTGTGCTCAACAACCTGCTCGTTCAGCATGATGAATATGGATAAACCTTCCAAGAAATCTATCCCGTCATTCATTCATTTGCTGGCGTGTTCTTGGATAGGTCTATGTTGAGCAGAGGACTTCACAATAGGCTCATAAAGAAGAAGTATTACGTATCTTTATTACTAGAACGCTATTCCTTAATATTACTAACTAAATATTATAATATACATAAATGATAAATACTATAAATAATACTGTTGGTAGTCTCTTTGAGATAGTCATAATTATGTATAGCGTATATACGAGTATAATTTTGGGAATTCGTTTTTAAAATAGGACCATTAGAGTATCACTTTGTTATCGCACTGTCTGTTCTGACTGTCATGGCTCTCTAGTCAGCAACGGGTCGACAGATCGTGTTGAAACCCATAATGTATAGAGTATGTTCTAAATCATTTTAAAAATCGTCTACGTCAGACGTCAGACGCAATAAAGGTAATCGTATTTTCAAACTCATAGACGTTGTTGTTTTAATTTAATTGTATAATGAAACAATTAGCATGGCTACATAAATTTAACCAACTCTCGCCTGACCGATACATAACATTCTCTCTTAGAATTTCTTAAGCGAACCTGTACGCGAAATTGTAAGTATGAAGTTAAATTGTAACCAAGTAAATCCAAGTGTAAATAATAAAGTTATTATTTGCAACCATTTTTTATTATTAAACTAGCATATCAGCCTATTTTCCCCTGACGACTATATCACATATCATATAATTTAAATTATGGAAACAAATAATTAGTTAATCAAATAAAAAAAGTTAAACATTTTTCTGATCAACGTCAAGAAATTTCAAATTGTTTATAGATTTGTAATAAAAAAACTGTTTCATTGATGTTGAAAGTAATTTTAGTCATTATTCAAATGTAAATCATAAAAAAAAATTAAAATCAAAATTGTTTAGATATACAATTATTGATTTAGATATAATAATACATAATAATAGCCATTTTAAAATTGCCGTAGATACCAATGGAAAACTAATTTTTTAGAAAAAATATTTTTTTTTAGAATAAGTTACAATAAAAAATTTGTTAATCAATCGAAAAATATTTTTCGCATTTTTGCTATCAACCGCATCAAATCAGCGGTACACAAACAAACGACCAAGGCGATAACAGCCGAAGACTACTCCAGACATCTGTCCAGTACATATGAGTATTATACGTGCAAGTGTACGTATAAACTCGTCTTTAAGATCCCATATCCGATATAACGCTTTCGTTCTCGTTTCGGTACTTAGGAACAATCAAATTCTATTGGAAGTATCAGGTGCAGTCATTGCATCGGGACCCAACACAACTCAACCGGACACGTAAACAACAACTTTTGTTTTGGTGAAATATTGGCTTCGGCTGTGACTGGAACCCAAGATCTGTGTCGTGAAGCCATTCTACTAAAATTTCCACGAGATTTATATAACAAGATTTAAAAAAAAAACACTGGGATATGTTTCCACATTCAGCATGAAAGAACTACAACAAAAAAATAGAAAAGTAGACAGAAAACTTGTCGTTTGAAATGATTGCCATTGTTTCTGTTTGTTCGAACATTATACGTAATCTACCGAGCCGATTTTGATGTCATTTTCTTAGTTCAAATGCAAATTGCAGGTCTTAATAATTGATAATATATCATAACAAAAAGAAATAATTTGATTACTATATACTATATTCGCTAAAGTGATGTCCATAATTTTGTAACGAATGCCCGATAAAGTCTTGTCAACTCTTACGTCTTCGAATGACAAGTCAAAATAATTAACGTTTTATAAATTACCAGTCGATGTAAATAAGCCTTTTTTCTTCAACAAAAATTAAATACTGTTCAGAAATATTCTAGAATGATCGAAAATAAAAAAACGATCAAAATTTGGGACTATATAAGGAACTGGAACGCGCTAAGGACTGAGGATTGGTTACTATCAGGAAGACCCGTGGAAGATCTTGTGCGAGTGACAGCGTATCAAGAAGATACTTTAACCTTTATAAGTGTTCAAAAAAATAAATAAATAGACGTTTAAGAAGCCGGACTTCTACTCGAAAGGCTTATAAAAATCGGAGGCGTCCTACAAAGTAAAATAATTAAATATGTAAAAGTTTTCACAAAAATCCATAATGGTAACCACTATGTATGCGAGTACTAACACATCTTAAAATTTCTAGTTTTTATCCGGATATCAATCAAGGTTATAAAATTATAATTGCAAATTAAATTACCTTTTAGGTAAGGAAATAGGATTACAAAAAGTTTATTAGTTTCTCTCCCAGGGGAGTTCTTTTCTGTATTTCCCACGGTTGGCAGGTGGGTTGAAACATCCCAGACCTTAAGTTGTTAGCGCTACACTTTCTGGCAAGATCAGCGAACGGCCTTGCGTTTCCAAATGAATCGTTGAATGACTATGACCCTTGACGTACCGGCATTTTTAAAGATCAGCCAGTGAATATACAGCACCCGTGTCTATGTTTCGTATAAAAGCTCCAAACCACTTCCGACAGTACTCATTCGACGATTGAAAAATCTCCAGACTAAACAGCAATGGCAGTTAAGGTGATTAGAGCTAGTGAAGTGAATCTATTGCAATATATTTCTACAGTATATCTATTATACGTAAATAATCATCAAACCTGAATTTATATATATTTTTGTGTTATAAGATTCGAAAATGAATACTTGCTTAATAGGATTAGACTTATGAATGACAAAAGAGAACAACGGGATCTTCAAAAAATCCCGGGAGTCTCTGTCTGTCATCACAGCTAACTTTCTCAAAACCCGTGGTATTAATAAACTTAATTTTTTTTATTCATATACTACATAATTTACAAATTATTAAATTTAAAAGTAAAATGTAATAATTATCTATTCTACGAGTATTTATAATTTAAGATTAAGACGACAGAAGACAAATTATTTGTATCCCGATTTTTTTTCAGCTGTATCTAACAGCTGAAAAAAAATCGGGAAATATCGTTTCGCTATAAAGCTAGCTTACAAAAATATTCAAACGGAAGAAGATTTCTTCGTAATTTTATTTTTTTGTATAGTTAGTATCGTATTGCTTTTAACATATTAGACATACTCCAATTGACAAAATTTATAATTCTACAAAAAATGTATAAGCGTGTGTGTGCTTATTAGTAGATCGTAGATAAGGACGTATAATTAATAAATAAAAAAAATCTATCTCACAGTTCGTCGTAGTGCTCGCCGCCTTGGTAGCCGTGGCCCACAGCTCGGTGGTGCCAGTGGTACCAGTGGCGGAAGTAGACGCCGACTACACCAGCTTCGCGTACGACGTGGCAGACCCCAACACCGGCGACTTCAAAAGTCAAGCAGAAACTCGCGTCGGTGGAACTGTGAAGGGCCAGTACACGCTGCTCGACGCTGACGGAACCAAGCGTACTGTGGACTACACTGCCGATGACGTCAACGGTTTCAATGCGGTTGTGAGGAAAGACCCTGCTGTTATCACGTCTTCCGTTGTTGCTGCACCCGCTGTCGCTCCCTCCGTAATCGCCGCCCGTACCGTGGCCACTCCCGCTGTCGTGGCCTCGGCCCCTGCTGTGTACGCGCACACAGTCGCCGCTCCCTCAGTGTACACCGCAGCTGCTCCTTTATACGCACAAAAATACTACGCTGACCCCACGGTCTACGCTGCAGGCACCCCTACAGTTGTAGCTCGCAACTTGGCTTCACCTGCGTACTACACCGCTTCTGCCCCTACGTATCTCACCTCTCGTAACTTTGCCTCCCCCACATACCTGGCGCAGTCACCGTACGCCTATTCACCGTACGCAGCGTATTCATCTCCAGTATCTTACTGGTAAAACATCGAACTGGCCCTGCCGACACTTCAAAATAATTGTACAATAAACGATAAAATGTTCGAATACTTATTTTGTTAATACAATAATATTAAGTTTGTATATATTCGTCGAATTAAATAAAAACGTTACAGAAAATAATTCGTATCATTTAATACAAATATTAGATTTTCACTCAATGAATATTAGATTAAAAATGAATATTAGAATAAAGTTGAAGAAGTATTATTACTACATATCGTTCATTACTTTACCCTTATATCTTTAATGTAATACTCGTAATATGCAGTAATGAAACAGCATCAAAAAGAAATAACACATTTTGTATTAGAGTTTCTTCGTGAATTATGAAAATTAATACTACGTATCACTATATTAACATGAATACCTAATTTGAGGGTTACCTTCAAAAAAATACAACTATTATTCCTTCACGAGTTATAACTTTGAAAGAATTAAAATTCTATTGAAATTGCGCATCGTCATACAACACGATATACACACATCAAAAAAGTCTAAGCAACATGCATGATATTACAAATTTACCATTTATAATAATTAATTTCTAAGTCTTTACTCACTCCAAGTGTAAACTTTTTTGTTATTGATGACATACTGACATACATACATACATACATTCTAAAAAATTTCGATTATGTTTAGTTTTTTTTTCATAAAATTAAATGAAAGGGAATTTGTTATAATTTAAGTGCGTTTTTATTGCTACGTTAAGTCTTGATTTTATAATTTTACCAACCATTTAAAAAAAGTAGTTAGCGACAAAATTGAATTGTTAGATATTCTTTACGTCATGGAGCGACGTCATTTGACGTCAAATGAAATGCAAAGAGCTGTAGGGATGTTGCAAGCGGGAAGTAATCAATCTCAGGTCCATGGTTAGGTTAGGTTAGGTTGGGTTAGGTTAGGTTAGGTTGGGTTAGGTTGGGTTAGGTTGGGTTGGGTTGGAGTTAGGTTAGGTTAGGTTAAGTTAGGTTAGGTTAGGTTAGGTTGAGTTAGGTTGGGTTGGGTTAGGTTAGGTTAGGATTAGGTTAGGTTGGTTAGGTTGGGTTAGGTTAGGTTAGGTTAGGTTGGGTTAGGTTAGGTTGGGTTGGGTTAGGTTAGGTTAGGTTAGGTTAAGTTAGGTTAGGTTAGGTTGGTTAGGTTAGGTTAGGTTAAGGTTGGGTTAGGTTGGGTTGGGTTGGGATTGGGTTAGGTTAGGTTAGGTTAGGTTAGGTTAGGTTGGTTAGGTTAGGTTAGAGTTGGGTTAGGTTAGGTTAGGTTAGGTTGGGTTAGGTTGGAGTTAGGTTAGGTTAGGTTGGGTTAGGTTAGGTTGGTTAGGTTGGGTTAGGTTGGGTTGGGTTAGGTTAGGTTAGGTTAGGTTGGGTTAGGTTGGGATTAGGTTGGGTTGGGTTAGGTTGGGTTAGGTTAGGTTGGGTTAGGTTAGGTTAGGTTGGGATTAGGTTGGGTTAGGTTAGGTTAGGTTGGTTAGGTTAGGTTGGGTTAGGTTAGGTTAGGTTGGGTTAGGTTAGGTTAGGTTAGGTTAGGTTGGGATTAGGTTAGGTTGGGTTAGGTTAGGTTAGGTTAGGTTAGGTTAGGTTGGGTTAGGTTGGGTTGGAGTTGGGTTAGGTTGGGATTGGGTTGGGTTAGGTTAGGTTAGAGTTGGGTTGGGTTGGAGTTGGGTTGGGTTAGGTTGGGTTAGGTTGGGTTGGGATTGGGTTGGGTTAGGTTAGGTTGGTTAGGTTGGGTTGAGTTGGGTTAGGTTGGGTTAGGTTAGGTTGGGTTGGGTTAGGTTGGGTTAGGTTAGGTTGGGTTGAGTTAGGTTAGGTTGGTTAGGTTAGGTTAGGTTGGGTTGGGATTGGGTTGGGTTGGGTTGGGTTGGGTTGGGTTGGGTTGGGTTGGGTTAGGTTAGGTTAGGTTAGGTTAGGTTAGGTTGGGTTGGGTTAGGTTAGGTTAGGTTGGGTTGGGTTAGGTTGGGTTAGGTTAGGTTGGGTTAGGTTGGGTTGGGTTAGGTTGGGTTGGGTTAGGTTGGGTTAGGTTAGGTTAGGTTGGGTTAGGTTGGGTTGGGTTGGGTTGGGTTAGGTTAGGTTGGGTTGGGTTAGGTTAGGTTAGGTTAGGTTAGGTTGGGTTGAGTTGGGTTAGGTTGGGTTGGGATTGGGTTGGGTTGGGTTAGGTTGGGTTAGAGTTAGGTTAGGTTGGGTTGGGTTAGGTTAGGTTAGGTTAGGTTAGGTTTTTTTTTCCCCCTCCATTCTTTCTTACCATAAGAGATTGCTATCGGTATACATTCCCTTACGGCGCCGTTGTTAATGTATGACTAGTATGGTTAACATATATTAATATTTATTACATTTAATATAAATTGTTTCGCTTCATGGACATTAACTTAAAGTATTTATAATTATTGAATAAAATAGTTTTTACTATTTACAACCTTAGCCTAATTAAAATTAAAAGTAATTGAAAACTAACATAAAGAATACAATAATTAGAGTATGAAAACAAAATTGTTACACAATCGACTGATAAACAAACAATAAAACAAAAATTTAGTTATTTATATAGAATAATAAGGACTTAAAACTAGATAGTAACTAAGAGAACGGGCAGTGACAGTATAACGGCTACTCTCATTATTTACCTTTTTTAAGTTGTTTACCAAATATGTTAAATGTGTTTTAAATGATTCTACGCTACTTTCCTTTGTTATAATTTGTGATATCGCATATGGTTCTATCCTAAGACCTGTACATACTATTTCGTGATCCAATCTGGTTTTACTAAATATGGGACATGCTCTTACTAGGTGTATAATAGTTTGGACGGTTGTGTTGTCGCATGGGCACTTGTCATCATTCGTAATTTTAAATCTGAACAAGTATTCTTTGTGGTATCCATGGTTCGAGAGAAATTGTGTTATGAAGAAATTGGGTTTTAGTGCGTTTAGAGTGACGGTGAGATTTTCGAATGTAGGACATAGGGTTTTTGTATAGATGCAACTATTATTTTGAGAGTAAAATTCTATGCTGTTGTTCTCTGTTCGTTCTCGATTAAGATATCGGACATAGCTCAGGGGGAATTGGGATTAATCCCATGGACGGTGTCATGCAGCTGCACTTTTTGCTGCTGCATCTGCTTGTTCATTACCAGTGTTACCTGAGTGACCTTTGACCCAGAAAAATTTAATATTTAAGTTTAGGATTCGGCATTGATTCTTCACCTGCGTACTACACCGCTTCTGCCCCTACTTACCTCACCTCTCGTAACTTTGCCTCCCCCACATATCTGACCCAGTCGCCGTACGCTTATTCTCCGTACGCAGCGTATTCATCACCAGTGTCATACTGGTAAATCATCGAACTGACCCGCCGACGCTACAAAATAATTACACAATAAACGTTGAAATGTTCGAATATTTATTTGTTCAATAATATTAAGGTTGTATATTAAGCGAAATAAAGCAAAAACATTTCAGAAAATCATTTGTATCATTTAATTCCTATATTAAATTTTGCACAGTTTACTTGTTATGCTATTTGTAAGGATGGATTGCGTTTAACCAAAAGTGATTTTTGTTATTTGTTGATCGAAATAAAGAGAAATAAAAGATACTAATATTTCTCTTCAGTACTTGAGCTTTCCACATTCGTATCTTTCTGTTATATTAGTATGATACATGTCATTCATTACTGAAGAAGAAAGAGAAAAAATCAACTACGCTTATAATGATAATATATAATCCAGGCTAGAAGGATATCGTCATTATAAGATGATGATCTCTAAGAGACTAAGAGGAAGTCCAATTTTTTTCAATGAAGACCATATTCGGCAGGTAGCGTTGCACGCTACTGAATGATGGAAGAGGGTCTAGTCGACTGATAGCGTAAAATATCTCCGAATATACCGATCCCAAATTGCACTGATTAGCGATGGTAAGCAGCTTCTCGGCAAGGCATCCGGACTTTTGTTGGCGCTTTCGTGGAAAGGCTATCTAACTGTGGAATTACGTTTTTTTAATGGAGAAGGCGGCTAACGAGCATGCGGTTCACCTGATGGTAAGTGATAACCGTCCCCACGTACATCTGCAACACCAGAGTTGCTGCATTTGCGTTGCCGGCCTTTAAGGGTATTTGAGAGATGGGAGGGAGGATGAGGAGGGGTTTGAGAGGAGGAGTGGGCCTCCGGTTAAACAGAAACATAAAGAAATTGTGGGATACTGATACCAAATTATTAATTTTAGGTGCATGTAAGGTCACCAAGTGGGGTCAGAATTATTTTATTAATGCTTTTTTTATAAGTGTTCTTTTATTTCAAAATATAAAAAAAATCTTTCACTGTATCTACTACTACCAACTACTTACTATTTTACATTTTGTTACAATATTTGTATGTCTGTCTGTAATCGATTTCAGATGTATGTTTTTGTGTGTATGCGTTAATGTACGTACATGTTATTTACATGGATTTCTATACATGGATTTAAAATCAAATTGACATTCACTCGTTTTCTCGCTATATCCTATGTAACGGTTATTCAATTAAGAACAAAGGAAGGATAAGGTGCAGTGTCATAGATGCATTGACACGGGACACAACAACCAACTTGAAAACGAATAATTAGTGTGCTGCACAAATATTGGCTTCAGTCGGGATTCAAAGGCAGGAACTTTGACAATGTGCTGATTCAAGTGCGCCACCCATTAATCTACACGGTCATCGTATAAGTTGTACATGAGGGTATTAAAACACTTTTAAAACACATACAATTGCCTATTTATTGAACTTTATTACCACAGACAGCACCGACATCAACATTTCTGCAACGAGTATGTTACTTTTACTGCCGTGTGGTATTGGTGTAAGACTCTGCCACCCCGTTCAACCCGCTGGTGTCGTAAGAAGCAACTAAGAGTATGACTAAAGGCTATGTGTATACGTGAATATCGGAAAATACTGTCGCTTAGCCAAAGTCTGCAACTCCCCCTTCTATTGGTATAACATTATCCACTATTATAATTTTTTTTCAGCCAAGTAAGCCACCCTCACACAATATTGAATTCTATCAAATGTTCGGACTTCTGAGTTCTGTATACAAACTGATGCAATCGGTCTCCCTGTAAGCTTACGGCGTTGCTCAGTTTGTAAAAGTTTAGTTTGTAAAAGTCAGCTGTAAAAGTTTCGTAAAATATTCGTTACGTCAGTCGCAATTGAGTCTGCGGAAACGTTTCAGAAACCCGGGCCTCTGAATGTCGCTCACGAACAGCGGTCAATCCCAATCGAGTCTGCGTAAATTTTTTAGAATGCCGCGACGCTGAGTGGCGCTCACGATTAACTGGACCCATGCTCTTCGTCGGTTTCTTCAGACCTATCTTTTTACAACTTTTAGAGTCTGCGTAATGAATATTGCGATGTAGAATTGCTAATTCGCGATCAAAACCGAGAATCCCATAACGATAGTTCGTATTTTAATCAAATCAAGATACTTTAAATATAACTGAAAACTAAATTGCTAAATCAACAATGGACAATATTAAAAATTGTTACTCCTTTATCATTGCCAATTCTTAATTTTTTGTCAAAAACCATCGTCCATATCCAATACAAAATTGCATGTAATAAACGCTTATTTAACACGTGCTCAGCGGTGAAAGAAAACATAGTGAGTAAACCTGCTGTCTGAGAAATAATAAAAATATTATTTCGAGGATATGTGAAGCCCACCAACCCGCACTGGAGCAGCGTGGCGGGCCTTTTCCGGCTCCTACACGCTCTCTAATACTCGTATTTGAGAAGGAGGCCTTTGTGCATCTGTGGCTACTTTACTTTTTTTTAAACGCTTAAGTCGTTTATACAAATTAAGCGCGAGACAAATTATGGCCTTTATACCGATCGAGATTTGGGATAAACTGTGCAAGACCAGCGAGTCTCACCTCCGATACTCGCATTCGAGTGAATATCGTGAAAATGTTGGCAGTGTTTATCGCAATGTATACACATTATTGCGAGTTCTGGAAGAGGACAATTATGCATATATGATTTTCATGCCGCTCGCGTTCGAGAAACTTGTAATGTATTTATATTTACCTAACCTAACCTAACGCAGCGAACAGTTATGGTTTGTGTTATGTCCCTACCTATGAGTATATCATGTTTAATATTACACGTGGTTTCACGATACGATCATTGATCTCAAAACCTTTTTCGCGTTAAACAGCCTTTATTAAAAAATAATCCAATGTATATTGCAACAACGCAAAATATGTGCGATTAAACTAATTGCATGTGAAATAATTGTTTTACTTGAACTATGTCTTTTTATGTCTGTTTATACTGAAATCTTCAACTATCGCATAGTCAATCTATGTTGATTCGAAGACTGTACCCAATCCTAAGTAAACGTTGAGGCGTGATATCGTATATCCCATGAAGTGTCTTAACAAAAGAATTTCTATTGTTTCATCACGTCAAGAATTATTGGAAATGAAAACAAGAGAGTGCCTCAATGTTTGCGCAGATTATAAGTTCAAAGTTTTGTGAAATCACGAATACGAAAGATAAGGAAACAGGATAACTAATTTATATGTTAGTCTCCAAACATGTTACAGCAAGATCAGAATCCAGCCTTGCGTTTCCGCATCCATAGCGCAATGACGATGACGGTTGACATACGATTTTTAAAGATCAGCATTGAGCACGCGACACGCCCGCGCTCTCGTCGTTTAAGATCCGTATAAAAGCTCCGAAGCACGCTCGTCGGTATTCATTCAACGAGTGGAAATCCTCCTGACTAAACAGCAATGGCAGTTAAGGTGATTAGACCTAGTGCAGTGAATTTATTTCATCTACATCTAAATATTTTTACTGTAGTATTTATCTAATTACAATTTCAATAACGAATTCTTGCTTAGTTTGGTTAGGATTTTGGGCGTCAAAAGAAACCTTGGAACCGTTATAAGACTTTTGCGTTTTGTCCGTCGGCATAGCCGAGAGAACTAGAAATTTAACGTAAAATCGAAAGTCACACGTATTTTAGATTTCTTTATATTCAAATTCACGTAGGCGACCAAACTGTCTGCGCGTGAGATTTTATTATCTATAATCACATATTTGTTGATCCATGTGCCTTATATTACGGAAGTAATTCTATATTAGATACACTCAAATTGTTATATAATTTGTATGGTAGCTTAAGAAAATTGCGTCAAAAAGAAATAAATTTGGATTTTAATTTCGTGCGATTTTATAAGGAAATTTATATTTTATAAGGAAATTTATATTTTTTTATAGTTCGTCGTAGTGCTCGCCGCCTTGGTAGCCGTGGCCCACAGCTCAGTGGTGCCAGTGGTACCAGTGGCTAAAGTAGACGCCGACTACACCAGCTTCGCGTACGATGTGGCAGACCCCAACACCGGCGACTTCAAAAGTCAAGCAGAAACTCGCGTCGGTGGAACTGTGAAGGGCCAGTACTCGCTCCTTGATGCTGACGGAAGCAAGCGTACTGTGGACTACACTGCCGATGACGTCAACGGTTTCAATGCGGTTGTGAGGAAAGACCCTGCTGTTATCACGTCGTCCGTTGTAGCTGCGCCTGCTGTTGTAGCTGCGCCTGCTGTTGTAGCTGCGCCTGCTGTTGTTGCTGCACCCGCTGTAACTCCCTTAGTAGTCGACGCCCGTACCGTGGCCGCTCCCGCTGTCGTGGGCACAGCTCCTGCTGTGTTCGCCCACACTGTCAGCGCTCCCTCAGTATATACGGCATCTGCTCCTTTGTACACCCAAAAATACTACTCTGCCCCCACAGTTTATGCAGCAAGCGTACCTACTGTTGTTGCTCGCAATTTTGCATCACCTGCGTACTACACCGCCTCAGCCCCTACGTACCACACCTCTCGTGCCTTTGCCTCCCCCACATATCTGACCCAATCACCTTACGCTTATTCAGCGTATTCATCTCCAGTATCTTACTGGTAAGTCATGGAACAAACACAGTCAAAGTTACGAAATAATTGTACATTAAACCGTCAAATATTCGAATATTTGTTTTGTTAATATTATGTTTGTATAGACCTTTCGAATGAAATAAATATATTTTAATAAATATTCTGTATCATTAAAACAAAATCTAGATTTGGATTGAAATTAAATTAAGAATAAATCATTATCCGTCTCTAAATGTCAACTTCACCAGCGAGTGGGTGCACCTCTGGTAGACATGTGACTCACTAGTAAACATACGACTGACTGATAACGAAGTATCCATCCCAATTTTCCTAACTCAAAGCCCACAGACTAGTGATGGAAAATAGCATCACGAGTATGGCAGCACTGTGCTCAACAACCTGCTCGTTCAGCATGATGAATATGGATAAACCTTCCAAGAAATCTATCCCGTCATTCATTCATTTGCTGGCGTGTTCTTGGATAGGTCTATGTTGAGCAGAGGACTTCACAATAGGCTCATAAAGAAGAAGTATTACGTATCTTTATTACTAGAACGCTATTCCTTAATATTACTAACTAAATATTATAATATACATAAATGATAAATACTATAAATAATACTGTTGGTAGTCTCTTTGAGATAGTCATAATTATGTATAGCGTATATACGAGTTTAATTTTGGGAATTCGTTTTTAAAATAGGACCATTAGAGTATCACTTTGTTATAGCACTGTCTGTTCTGACTGTCATGGCTCTCTAGTCAGCAACGGGTCGACAGATCGTGTTGAAACCCATAATGTATAGAGTATGTTCTAAATCATTTTAAAAATCGTCTACGTCAGACGTCAGACGCAAAAAAGGCAATCGTATTTTCAAACTCATAGACGTTGTTGTTTTAATTTAATTGTATAATGAAACAATTAGCATGGGTACATAAATTTAACCAACTCTCGCCTGACCGATACATAACATTCTCTCTTAGAATTTCTTAAGCGAACCTGTACGCGAAATTGTAAGTATGAAGTTAAATTGTAACCAAGTAAATCCAAGTGTAAATAATAAAGTTATTATTTGCAACCATTTTTTATTATTAAAGTAGCATATCAGCCTATTTTCCCCTGACGACTATATCACATATCATATAATTTAAATTATGGAAACAAATAATTATTTAATCAAATAAAAAAAGTTAAACATTTTTCTGATCAAAGTCAAGAAATTTCAAATTATTTATAGATTTGTAATAAAAAAACTGTTTCATTGATGTTGAAAGTAATTTTAGTAATTATTTAAATGTAAATCATAAAAAAAAATTAAAATCAAAATTGTTTAGATATACAATTATTGATTTAGATATAATAATACATAATAATAGCCATTTTAAAATTGCCGTAGATACCAATGGAAAACTAATTTTTTAGAAATTTTTTTTTTTTTTTAAATAAGTTACAACAAAAAATTTGTTAATCAATCGAAAAATATTTTTCGCATTTTTGCTATCAACCGCATCAAATCAGCGGTACACATAACAAACGACCAAGGCGATAACAGCCAAAGACTACTCCAGACATCTGTCCAGAACATATGAGTATTATACGTGCAAGTGTACGTATAAACTCGTCTTTAAGATCCCATATCCGATATAACGCTTTCGTTCTCGTCGCGCAACTTAGGAACAATCAAATTCTATTGGAAGTATCAGGTGCAGTCATTGCATCGGGACCCAACACAACTCAACCGGACACGTAAACAACAACTTTTGTTTTGGTGAAATATTGGCTTCGGCTGTGACTGGAACCCAAGATCTGTGTCGTGAAGCCATTCTACTAAACTTTCCACGAGATCGATATGACAAGATTTAAAAAAAAACACTGGGATATGTTTCCACATTCAGCATGAAAGAACTACAACAAAAAAATAGAAAAGTAGACAGAAAACTTGTCGTTTGAAATTATTGCCATTGTTTCTGTTTGTTCGAACATTATACGTAATCTACCGAGCCGATTTTGATGTCATTTTCTTAGTTCAAATGCAAATTGGAGGTCTTAATAATTGATAATGTATCATAACAAAAATAAATAATTTGATTACTATATACTATTATTATTCGCTAAAGTGATGTCCATAATTTTGTAACGAATGCCCGATAATGTCTTGTCAACTCTTACGTATTCGAATGACAAGTCAAAATAATTAGCCTTTTATAAATTACCAGTCGATGTAAATAAGCCTTTTTTCTTCAACAAAAATTAAATACTGTTCAGAAATATTCTGGAATGATCGAAAATAAAAATACGATCAAAATTTGGGACTATATAAGGAGCACTGGAACGCGCTAAGGACTGAGGATTGGTTACTATCAGGAAGACCCGTGGAAGATCTTGTGCGAGTGACAGCGTATCAAGAAGATACTTTAACCTTTATAAGTGTTCAAAAAAATAAATAAATAGACGTTTAAGAAACCGGACTTCTACTCCAAAGGCTTATAAAAATTGGAGGCGTCCTACAGGTAAAATAATTAAATATGTAAAAGTTTTCACAAAAATCCATAATGGTAACCATTATGTATGCGAGTACTAACAAATTTTAAATATACCATCCAGCTTAAAATTTCTAGTTTTTATCCGGATATCACTCAAGGTTATAAAATTATAATTGCAAATTAAATTACCTTTTAGGTAAGGAAATAGGATTACAAAAACTTTATTAGTTTCTCTCCCAGGGGAGTTCTTTTCTGTATTTCCCACGGTTGGCAGGTGGGTTGAAACATCCCAGACCTTAAGTTGTTAGCGCTTTCTAGCAAGATCAGCGAACGGCCTTGCGTTTCCAAATGAATCGTTGAATGACTATGACCCTTGACGTACCGGCATTTTTAAAGATCAGCCAGTGAATATACAGCACCCGTGTCTATGTTTCGTAAAAAAGCTCCAAACCACTTACGACAGTACTCATTCGACGATTAAAAATTCTCCAGACTAAATAGCAATGGCAGTTAAGGTGATTAGAGCTAGAAAAGAAAATCTATTACAATATATTTCTACAGTATATCTATTATATGTAAATAATCATCAAATCTCTATGAAATGAATACTTGCTTAATAGGATTAGACTTTTGAGTGTCAAAGAGAATAACGGGATCTTCAAAAAATCCCTGGAATCTCTGTCTGTCATCACAGCTAACTTTCTCAAAACCCGTGCTATTAATAAACTTATTTTTTTTTATTCACGTAGTACGTGAAAAATTATTAATACAAATTATTAAATTTATATATTTATAAAAGTAAAGGAAAGAGAAATATATTTATAAACGTAAATTATAATATATACGCGATTTATTTTAAATATCATGTAGATTATAATTTTAAAAATATTATGAAATGTAATAATGAGTATTTATAAATAAAGATTAAGACGACAGAAGACAAATTATTTGTAACCTTAGACACAGCGGAAAATCAAAAAAAATCGGGAAATATCGTTTCGCTATAAAGCTAGCTTACAATAATATTCATACGGAAGTATTTGTCTTTTAGATTTCTAGGTAATTTTATTTTTTTGTATAGTTAGTATCGTATTGCTTTTAACATATTAGACATACTCCAATTGATAAAATTTCTTTATCTACAAAAAATGTATAAGTGTGTGCGTGTGTTATTAGAATTTGTGATCGTAGACGTATAATTAATAAATACAAAAATCAATCTCACAGTTCGTCGTAGTGCTCGCCGCCTTGGTAGCCGTGGCCCACAGCTCGGTGGTGCCAGTGGTACCAGTGGCGAAAGTAGACGCCGACTACACCAGCTTCGCGTACGACGTGGCAGACCCCAACACCGGCGACTTCAACAGCCAAGTAGAAACTCGCGTCGGTGGAACTGTGAAGGGCCAGTACTCGCTGCTTGACGCTGACGGAACCAAGCGTACTGTGGACTACGCTGCCGATGACGTCAACGGTTTCAATGCGGTTGTGAGGAAAGACCCTGCTGTTGTCACGTCTTGCGTTGTAGCTGCACCCGGTGTCGCTCCCGTAGTAGTCGACGCCCGTACCGTGGCCGCTTCCGCTGTCGTGGGCACAGCCCCTGCTGTGTTCGCACGCACTGTTGCCGCTCCTTCCGTATATACGACGTCTGTTCCTTTGTATGCGCAAAAATACTACACTGCCCCCACAGCTTACACTGCTGGCGTATCTACTGTTCTTCCCGGGAATTTGGCTTCACCTGCGTAGCGGTGTAGCGCTTCAGCCCCTTCATACCTTTCTAGTCGAGCTTTTGCCTCCCCTTCATATCTTACCCAGTCACCGTTCGCCTATTCAGCCTATTCAACTCCGGTTTCTTACTGGTAAATCAACGATCAAGCCCCACTGAAACTACTAAACTATTGGACTATAAACGTAGAAAGTTTTGTATACATGGTTTGTAAATAATAATTAAGTTTGTGTCTATACACCGATCGTTGAAACAGCAATAAAATAAATAAATTAAAATTTTGTTTTGTATCTTTTGATTCAAAAAGTATGATTTTGATGTTTCAGCTAATAACCTCTAGTTTCTAGATTTCTCTTAAAAATCTTGTCTGTTTGGGTTATTATATTATACTGGTAATATATAAATACACACAGATACATAAAATACGAAAAAATATATCTTTAACAAAATACTTAAAATAAAATAAATATAATGATATCTTGACACGAACACTACACAATTGAAGTGAAACTATTACTAACGGATTTTATCTCATTAATAATTAAAGCTGAAGGTAGCCCGAGTTAACTATGATATCGGGACGTCTAACACCTCAGCCCCGCGTGACGCTTGGGGTGAGTAACATACAACAAAAGAACATACAAAAAAACAACGGATTTTATACCGTTTAGTATAAAATCCGTAAACAACAGTTTTATTTTAAATGATATAAATAAATAATACCTCGCGCGGGTCTAGATACTTTGTCTTCTTGTTCATCATTATTACTATTATCATCATCATTTTATCTTTTCAAAGCTTCGTTAAAGCGCCAATAAAAGTTGGCATGTATGGATGGTTTATGGATGGTTAACTCGCCACGCAGGGTAACGGATTTATCATTACTCTCGCACTGGTGATGCTGTTCTGTATCAATAGTCCGTGGGGTATATTTTGAATATTTGAACTGTTTTTTCAAAATAATTTTATTCCCAACACTGATATTATCGTTAGATTCTACAGAATAGATACTAGTCACGTATTTGCATTCAACATGTGTGATGAAACTGTTTAAAGTATAATTTGTTTCTATGACCTACACTACGGGTACCGGGCGTTAACAGTCTGATATACTTGTAATAATTTACTGCAATATAAATATTTATTTTGCCTTCAACTTAACCGTCGATAACAAGTCTCTGTATCGACTGTTCATTTCTAGAGATGACCAAAGAACTTGAGTATTCACAGCTGCACAGTTCTATCCGTTATTGTGCCTTTGAGGATTGAATTAATTTGCGAAAGACCGTCCACTAGATTTTCAAAAGGCGTCTCCAACTTAACTAACATATTCAGTGCGTCGATTTTGATCTTGCAGTCCCAAAGACCATGTTTCGGCACCGTAGAGAAAGATTGAAAATACAAGGCATCTCATAATTTGAACCTTCGTTTTCTTGCTTATCCTCCAGTCTTTCTGTAGTTTAGTGAAATCACCTTTGTTTTTATAGGTATATAGATTTTACTATCGTCTGCGCATATAAGAAAAAAGGTATACTTGAAACACATTTCTATCTTTTAAGCATACGTTAACGAGGAGGAGGGGATCGAGGTATAAGCCTTGGGGTACTCCGGTTGGCATTGGAATAAATTATGTGAGAGAGTAACCAATCCTAACTGCTTGGCTTCTATTTAGAAGATAAGACTCGAACCAGAACAATACGTCACCGTGCCCATTTAGTTATGTTTCTAGAGTATGGTATTATGTTGAAGACGATCAAAACATTTTGAGTAATCCGTGTATATTGCATCTACTTGGACTCCTTTATCCATGGATTTTGTTATGGTATCCACTAATTCAACCAAGTTCGAAACGGAAGTTCGACAAAAAACCGTGCTACTACATTGGTGTACTACTAGGTATGATATGACCTATTTGGTCATGAACCATATTACAATTTATAACTGATAAAGTGACTACTAATAAGTTCATTCATCATTAATTTTTCGTTTATGTACATTTTATATTTCTTTTAAGAAAGCTTCTGCAGTATCAAAGAAACTAAACCTCAAATCGTCGACCACCAAAGTTATTTCACTTCACTCTATTTCGTATTTAATATATTTTTTTGTTTATTTTATTTATGAAATACCTACGAACGCAAGGACATAGGGATAATAGATAGAATACGAGGTCGTCAGTTTTTCTTCTACAATAAATAATTACCGTAATAGCCCGGAATGGTATTTTAATTGACAATCGCAAAGTCTAGACACCTCTCTGGATACTTGCTTAATGCTCGGCCCTGATCTGGATAGCTATGGTTTTGAATATCAGAGACTAAAAGGTATTTCTATAATCATTTTTCGAAATTCAATTCTCTCTCAATTCCTTGTCATCTCGAGTCGGCGAAGTATGATGAAAAACCATCATAATTTATGTAATATACTTTGTTCGTAAAATGAACAATTAAACATTTTGATTATAATTTGGTAAAGTTATTTATTTTACATAATTTTTGTTTCTTATTCACATATATTTAAACAAATATACAAAGAATATAATTTTAGCCATGCGCAACATATATAATTATTTACAAACCAATTATTCAAACATATTATAGGTTATTTTAAAAATATATAAAGTAGACTCAGAGAAAACTGATGTTTACCAGTAAGATATTGGTGAGGAATATGTTGCATAGGTGTAAGGTGACCGGTTCAAGTAAGTGGGGGAGGTAAAGGTGCGGGTGGTGAGGTACGTAGGGGCTGAAGCGGTATAGTATGCAGGTGAAACCAAATTACGGGCTACAACAGTAGGTGCGCCTGCAGCGTAGACAGTTGGGGCAGTGTAGTATTTTTGCGCGTATAAAGGAGCAGACGCGGTATACGCTGAGGAAGCGGTCAATGTGTGGGTGTCGAACACAGGAGAGGAATCCACAAATGAGGATGTGGCCAAAGTACGGGCGTCGACTACTGCGGGAGCTATAGCGGGTGCAGCAACAGCAGCAGGCGCAGCTACAACGGACGACGTGACAACAGCTGGGTCTTTCCTCACAACCGCATTGAATCCGTTGACGTCATCGGCGGCGTAGTCCACAGTACGCTTGGTTCCGTCAGCGTCGAGCAGCGAGTACTGGCCCTTCACAGTTCCACCGACACGAGTTTCTACTTGGCTTTTGAAGTCACCGGTGTTGGGGTCTGCCACGTCATAGGCAAAGCTGCTGTAGTCGTCGTCTACTTTCACCACTGGTACCGCGGGTACGACTGAGCTGTGAGCCACGGCTACCAAGCCGGCGAGCAATACAACGAACTGTCACAGAAATTTCATGTTTATTTCTCATAATCTATAAAATTATTTGTAATCGTTAACCAAAGCCAGTTAAGTTTTGTAAGTTGTAGAAGAATATTAATTAAATGCTTCACATACGATTGTTTCATGATTATTGTAAATATGTAAAAGGTAAAAATCAATATTAATTTTAAAATTAAAGTTGAAAAACTTTTTTCTAAAAAAAAACCTTGTATCTTACTTAGAGTTGAATTTATTAAAAATTTTGTTTTATACAGGCTTTAATCATATACGAAGTATGTGTACAATTGGTACTTTCACTAATTCTTAATATTAATATTATGAATGTTAAAAAATATCATTAAAGATTCACTTCGTTAAATGTAATCACCTTAACTGCCATTGCTGATTGGTCGGTAGGATGTCTACTCAATGAATGAATACTGACGAATTGGATCGAAAACTTTTATACGGATCATACACGGAAGGGCGTGCCAAAACATCCTCTTGATGATCTTTAAAACCACATTATATATTACGCGATTATGGTAATGCATATTAAGATATGTGTACAACAAAAATAAATTGTTTTTCATATTTATCGTCTGGAATGTAATTTACTTATTTGGGCCATGGTTAGGAGTCCGATTCATGATCTGAGTCACTAGAAAACTGCTAATAGTATATACACAGTCTTACACAAACTCACACAAGCACACATGCTATCTCACAAAGGACACTACAAATAAAATTATAAGTTAAAGTAGCAGCCTGTAAGTGCCCACAGCTGGGCAAAGACCTTCTTCTCAAATACGAGTATCAGAAAGAGTTTTAGGAACTGGGAAGGGCCCGCCACGCTGCTCCATTGCGGGTTGGCTGGCTTCACATATTCTTGAAATAATATTTTTTATTATTTATCAGATATACAGGTTTCCTAACGATCTTTTCCTTCACCGCTGAGCACATGGTAAACACAGCACATGAAATTGCTATAAACAATTTTAGTGGTGACGGCACCGGGGATCGCGCCCTGACCACTAGGCTACCACGGCTCATTGAAATTATGAGTTAACGTAAAAAAATCCGGAAATCAAGTCCAGTAAGCTGTTACGTATTAAAAATGTGTTTCATGTCTCGGTTATATTTTATACAAACAGCGACCATCCTTCCTTCGTTATCCTTAACAGCCTGTAAATAGTACACTGCAGGAAGTCCCATGCCTTTTTTATAACGAGGATTTGCCATAATCACCACTCTCGGCAACCGAATTGGCGATCACATTACCATACACCTCACATAGACGCTCGGCCGACACCGGTCTGCTTAGTTTTCTGTGTATGGTGTTTTTCGCGATGGTTATTTATTTATTTATTTATACTTTATTGTCTACACCAAAAGGATTACAAAGGGCGGACTTAATGCCTATTGGCATTCTCTAACAGTCAATCCTTTTTTTTGGTTATCCTGCCATTAATCGGTAGCTATTGCGATTTTCTTAGTCTCCTTTTATGACACAAACGGGAAGAAATTATGGTATCCTTCTGACCAATTTCATCCACGCCGACAACTCGGGAAGTGGTACTATATCATCAGCAATTGTCAAGTGCATAAGTTATATTACAGTTTATGAGAGTCCTCAAATTATTAGTTCTAATTTCTGAGCTAGAAAATAACCTGATCGTTCGAAAAAATTTTGGATAGTTCAATAGGCTCATTAATCTCACTTTATGCTATTCTTGGCATTTAACCTTGTACATCCGGATAAAAAAACAGCGATTATCGAATAATTAACATATTTTTAAATATCAACTAGTTTCTCACGCTTAAAATTAATATTTTGGGATTAATATATAAGGTCGTGAGTTTTTTTCTAACGTATCATTTAACCATTGCCAACATCCCAAAAAACAATGAGCGCTAAGGTAGACGCCACTATTTAATTTCCTTTAAAATATATATTTTTTTAATTATAATTAAAATTTTTGATTATAAAACAAAGTCTGACATTGTAAATAATTCCTTTTTTAAATTCCTATTTCATACAGTTCGTCGTAGTCCTTGCCTTCGTGGCCGCAGCCCACAGCTCAGTGGTGCCAGCAGTACCAGTGGCGTATGGAGACGACGAGTACACGAGTTTTTCATACGACGTGGCAGATCCTAACACCGGAGACTTCAAGAGCCAAGTAGAGTCCCGGGTCGGTGGTACAGTGAAGGGCCAGTACTCGCTGCTCGACGCCGATGGCACCAAACGTATCGTCGACTACACCGCTGATGACGTTAACGGCTTCAACGCGGTCGTGAGGAAAGAACCTGCAGTCGTCGCTACAAAGTTTGCATCACCTGCCATAGTTTCCACGCCAGCTGTAACCCCCGCCTTGGTTGCTGCTCGTACTGTCGCTGCGCCTTCCGTCTATACTTATGATTCTCCTTCATTGTATAGAGCTGCGCCCTCTGTTTATGCCACCAATACTTTTGCAGCTCCTTATTACTACTCGCGTTCACCTTACACGTCTTACTCTTCCCCTTTAAATTTCCTTTAAATTTACCTAATATTGTGTAATATTTCTGTACATATTCTGTATATAAATTGTAATATATTATGTATAGAAATTAAATATATATATTCAGTTGAACGAAAGTACTTTTTTTTACTGCTGTGGTTTATCTTGTGTGGGTATCTTTAGAAAAAATCTAACAAGTTGAAAATTATTTTCGACTTGATTATTATATATCACCACTGACTAAACTAAATATAATAATATAATAAATAAATCTACTTTTGTAATGATTGCATATATGATAATCTAGTCCTCAATTTTAGAGATATCTCAAAATTTACATAGAAAGAGGAAAGTAATCGAGCATTGTTTTCGAAAACTGAACAAATCTTCCGCTCTTATGATGATGATTTCCTTCTGTTAGATTTCGACCTCGGCGACAATTTCAAAATTTTATCGGGGCAACTGCACAGGAGGTATTATAGTGCCGTTAGAATTTATTGAGCGCGCAAATGCAGAGGCACTTTTCCTTACTTATTTACTTTTCATATCCGATGTCTTTATTATGCAATAAACAGTACTGTACCACGTAACTGACTTTAAAGAGAAACAAGGCAAAAAGCAAAAATATCGTGGGCTTAGAGCCCAGCGTTGGTGCCCTATCGATTGGTATTGTGATGGTCAATCTACTTAACAAACGTGGCAATTATAGCAATTGCATCTGACTTGTTAGATTATATGAGATAAACTAAGGACCAATAATTGGTCATGTCGAAAACGAATAAAAAATCGGGCAACTCCGTGCTGTTAGGTTTTATTGACTTTTCAGTTTCTTGAATGCTATATAGATTAGTATTGTTGGCTATATCAGCATTTCTCTGAAGCATTCAGGGAAAAATCGAGAGAAATTATGGTATCCTTCTGACCAATTTCATCCACGCCGACAACTCGGGAAGTGGTAATATATCATCAGCAATTGTCAAGTGCATAAGTTATATTACAGTTTATGAGAGTCCTCAAATTATTAATTCTAATTTCTGAGCTAGAAAATAACCTGCTCGATCGACAAAATTTTGGATAGTTCAATAGGCTCATTAATCTCACTTTATGCTATTCTTGGCATTTAACCTTGTACATCCGGATAAAAAAACAGCGATTATCGAATAATTAACATATTTTTAAATATCAACTAGTTTCTCACGCTTAAAATTAATATTTTGGGATTAATATATAAGGTCGTGAGTTTTTTTCTAACGTATCATTTAACCATTGCCAACATCCCAAAAAACAATGAGCGCTAAGGTAGACGCCACTATTTAATTTCCTTTAAATTTACCTAATGTTGTGTAATATTTCTGTACATATTCTGTATATAAATTGTAATATATTATGTATAGAAATTAAATATATATATTCAGTTGAACGAAAGTACTTTTTTTTACTGCTGTGGTTTATCTTGTGTGGGTATCTTTAGAAAAATCTAACAAGTTGAAAATTATTTTCGACTTGATTATTATATATCACCACTGACTAAACTAAATATAATAATATAATAAATAAATCTACTTTTGTAATGATTGCATATATGATAATCTAGTCCTCAATTTTAGAGATATCTCAAAATTTACATAGAAAGAGAAAAGTAATCGAGCATTGTTTTCGAAAACTGAACAAATCTTCCGCTCTTATGATGATGATTTCCTTCTGTTAGATTTCGACCTCGGCGACAATTTCAAAATTTTATCGGGGCAACTGCACAGGAGGTATTATAGTGCCGTTAGAATTTATTGAGCGCGCAAATGCAGAGGCACTTTTCCTTACTTATTTACTTTTCATATCCGATGTCTTTATTATGCAATAAACAGTACTGTACCACGTAACTGACTTTAAAGAGAAACAAGGCAAAAAGCAAAAATATCGTGGGCTTAGAGCCCAGCGTTGGTGCCCTATCGATTGGTATTGTGATGGTCAATCTACTTAACAAGCGTGGCAATTATAGCAATTGCATCTGACTTGTTAGATTATATGAGATAAACTAAGGACCAATAATTGGTCATGTCGAAAACGAATAAAAAATCGGGCAACTCCGTGCTGTTAGGTTTTATTGACTTTTCAGTTTCTTGAATGCTATATAGATTAGTATTGTTGGCTATATCATCATTTCTCTGAAGCATTCAGGGAAAAATCGAGAGAAGTACTTAGTAGAGTAGTAAGTATATCCGGTCAATTAGACGAAACAGTTTCCTTAAGACCTTGATCGGATATTTCAGCTGAAAAGAATTCGTCATTGCAGGAAATACTGTTGACGAAACTGTTTTGAGTGGAGTTTGAACTTCACAGACATCGACCGCAGTTCCATATGAAGTGTCTATGAATTCGAAGCCTGGATGATGCAGCTCTGGAGAATCGAGTCTTCTTAACGATTTATTTATCGGAAGAGTCGAAACAGTTCACTGTGTCTTCATTACTTGTACCATCACTGAGGTCTCACATTACATTGATTTTAGAAATGAGTGCTAGTATGCGTCGGTCAGACTAGAACAAAGTTGTTAAAAACAAGGCCACTTTTACTGGCCACAAAATTACTGGCAAAACTAAAAAAAACGTAAACGCATTTTAAAATTGTAGTACTGACATCAATTACCGTCACCCCATACTTTCCTTCTTTTTTTTTAAAGAAATAGTTTGTTGACGTAGAATACAACACAAACTAGAAGTGTTTTTAGCAGACTATCGTAATGTAGGGTACGCTGAACGCTCAAGATTAGTTCGTAGAAAGCTATAAAATTGTGTTTTAGAAAGATAGATGATAGCATCAGCTCAATACAATAGAATTCTATGTCCGCAACACACAAAATTGATTATTATTGTAAATAAGATATACATTTTACCGTGACGTGCGCAAGATTCCTCCATATGGTAACGCATTTACATGTCAACCGTTAAATTGACCACAAACAAAACCTTTTTTTTATTTTTATTTATTTAATAATTTATGTACACACGAGTAAATCGGAAAAAAATTAAATATGATAGGAGAAAATGGTCTGTACATAGGTACTGCTTATTTCTTAAGAAATTTCTTCCAGCAGACCTGCGATTTTTGGTATAGGGTTAAAAGTTTTGTGGCATCTTTGTAACTAACTGCATTTGTTCAGAACTATATTTATCTTTTTCCTTATCTTTATCTCTTTGGTTGTTGAAGAAGAAAGTTTTTATGACGTTTCTGTAATTGCTTTACAGATTTTGAAAATAAAATTGTTATGTATTAGTTTATATATTGGAGGTAATATAAGTGTAGTGTAAACCTGTTATATACCTGTTCAGAAATATGGATATCTTATTTGGTTGTCGAGATTAAAGTAGTAGGAAACCCTCAGGGATTTTATATATATATTGATGACATGCATAATACAATATCTAAAAATTTAATTCATTATAAAGCTATAGCAGAAATTTACCACAAAGAAATATATTTCAGTATGATAAGCAGCACAGATTATACGCCTCAATACCATATCATCTATAATGTAGTACCACAAGGTACGGTCTTGTATATCTGGTACTACAAAATTATTTATTAAAAAAACTTATCTACAATTCACAGATTAATGAGCAGATACGTTAACTTATAGTAGTGTAACAAGTTTATAAAACGTAACTGGAAAACGATAATGGCTAATAAAACAACCATTAATTACCGGAGGACGAAATTAGTACTAGATTGATGACTGAATCATGCCTAAAAAAATGTTTAAAATACAAGTAAATCGAAACTATAAGGAAATAATAGGAAAATAAATTAAATTTATATTAGGGGTATATGACAAGGCAAACATCAGACTATAAGCGCAGTTATTATTAATCGCTGTCTGAATATTCATAATTATCAGAGCATATTCAAATATACTTTAGAAAAGTTTACTAGGGCAATAAATCACATTTTTCTCTAAATGTCAAATACATAACCAGCGTGTTCCATTATCATTAAAGCAGCCAGTCAAATGTTCACAATGGAACACAGCCAAAAAAAAAGATTGCCTCAAATGCGTCCAACAGTTGCAACCCTGCAACACTGCCCATATTGTCACTCAATCTTATTAGGTCGTCTCACACTCATGAACCCTTCCTCTCCAATGGTTGTCAGTTTTGCACTATATGTGGACGGCCTATTTCCCCTTTAGCTTACTTTTCCTTAAGGCTATGTCACCCTAATTCTGATGTGTGTGCAATACTGGCTGATAAACGAAACTGTGTCGATTTCGTTTAGCCATCGTAATAAAACCACTCCTGACCATAGGTGTCGCTGAGAGATTATTAACAATAGAACTTATTAGTTCGTTAGATATATATTTCTTATGCATATCTTTTCAATGACGATTAGCTGAAAGATGTCATGTTTTGATGCTGTGAATACCTGTGCCTACCCCACAATTTATAACAAGCATCAGCTGTGTTGTTTCTACTGTAAATGTGTATGTCTTTTTTACCTGCTTTTTCATGAAGAGACTAGGGTCTGCAGAGTACGAGGGAGGGTGGACGTGGGATTAAGGGCTGTTCAGGGATTTCCAGAAATGTTATCAGAGATAATTGCTTTATACTGTCCTTATTATATATTTTAGCGCAGACTTAAGTAACAAAGGTATTGTTGAAAGCGATTTTCAACTCGAAGAGTCTATTTTTGTAAGTAACAATTAGAATAATTTAAACATTTTCATAACGTTGATCAACAGTACATAATATAAAATGTTCTTAACCATATAGTTCAATAACTATAATCAAAACATGTCTATAAACAATTAGATGCATTTTATGCTAAGTATTTTTGATAGCTACATTTAAAAAATTCTTGCCATTCCTCCTAATACAAGGTTTCTTACACTTCACAACCTTACACCTCCGGATGAAGTAATGGCGATTTATGTTTATATAACTCAATTTTAAATATCAACTACTATATATGACACTAATGTTTCTGAGATTCGTATATAAAGACGTGGATTTATTCTAACGTATCATATGACAAGAGCCAGTCCTCCATATTACCATGGCAGCTAAGGTATATTATACGTGTTTCACTATTAAAACAAATTAAAATGCTGATTGATACATTAATATATTTTTAAAAACATCAAATTTACTCCATCATTTTTACACCATAATATCTCCTTTTAGACAAAGCTTAATTTTTCAAATAATTTATTTTTCCACATAGTTCCTCGTAGTGCTCGCGTTTGTAGCCGCAGCCCACAGCTCATTGGTGCCGGCAGTACCAGTGTCGCAAGCAGACGACGAATATACGAGCTTTTCATACGACGTGGCAGATCCCATTACCGGAGACTTCAAGAGCCAGGAGGAGACCCGCGTCGGTGGCACAGTGAAGGGCCAGTACTCGCTGCTCGACGCTGATGGCACCAAACGTATCGTCGACTACACCGCTGATGACGTTAACGGCTTCAACGCGGTCGTGAGGAAAGAACCTGCAGTCGTCGCTACAAAGTTTGCATCACCTGCCATAGTTTCCACGCCAGCTGTAACCCCTGCCTGGGTGGCCGCTCGCACTGTCGCTGCGCCCTCCGTCTATACCTATAGTTCTCCATCAGTGTACAGACCTGCGCCCTCGGCTTATGCCACAAATAATTTTGCAGCTCCTCTTTACTACTCGCGTTCACCGTACTACACACATTATTCTGCTCCACGAAACTACTGGTAAACTTTAATAAAGAGGAAGGACAATGTAATTTTCTTGTATATAAGGATTGGACTTAACTGTACATAAATTTCTATTCAGAGTTAATAAATAAACGTTTTTATTTACATACAATAGTACTTTTACTTCATCAAAAAACTTTATGAGTTATTTTTTACATTTTTATTCTAATATGTTTCACAATGTGCACATAATCACGAAATTCAAAACCAATAATATGTAAGTACCTTCTGCGAAAAGTAAAGCTCTAAAGAAGAGAGTTTCGTGATAGATTTCCATTTCACATGACTCAGCCTTCACACGTTGACTTCCGCAATCCACTACTCGCCTCTCCGAGAGACAGATCGTGATGACTATCCTGTCTATGTCGCTGAGTTTAGAAGGAGGTAGCAATGACAATTTGTCATACCTTTCAATCTATTTCATTACTTATAGGCCACTGATAACAATAAAAAATGATGTTTGCACTGTATCACAACTTTGCCAAATACATATAATAAATAGCATTTACTGGTATAATAGCCTGAGGAACCAGCATGATCAATAAATAATACAAAATATTATTTCCCCCAGCCCACACTGAAGTAGCACGGTAAACCCACACAAACATTCAGAGGTGGCCTTTCCCCAGCTGTATACATTAACAGGCTGCTGCCTTATGATTTTTATACGTATAACTTGAAGGTTTATATTACATATTGTTTTAAGATCTAGTTGTCTACTCGAATACTCCATGAACTGTATGAAATTATCGTGATTAACAAAAAGGCAGAGAAAACATTTTGACATATTGTGCATGATAAAGAAAGGCCTAAAACTCCACATGAACAAAACATTCTCTAGCTAATTCATGTGAATACTCTCAACGAGTATTCCTCAAAATCTCAAGAGCAAAAAGTTCTTTCACTGCAGGCCTTATAAGGAAGCTCACTCTGCGGGGTATGGAAAAGGGCTTAACTTGGTGTTACTCCACACAATAGAATCTGCAACAACGATATCCCCAGCATAACCAGAAAAAAGCACAAAAAGCAAACACAGTGTGAGACGACCGGATATTCAGATATATCCTAAAATTCTCGAAAATGATACTTCAGTTTGGTGCTTTCTACAGTCTACAGTCTTATATTGAAATTTCACATCATCATCATCATCATCATTTCAGCCTATCAGAAGTCCACTGCTGAACATAGGCCTCCCCCAAAGATTGCCACGAAGCTCGGTCCTGTGCCACCTGCATCCATCGACTTCCCGCAACACTGCGCAGGTCGTCACTCCATCTTGTGGGGGGTCGTCCTACACTGCGTTTGCCTGTACGTGGCTGCCACTCGAGAACCTTTTTTCCCCAGCGGTTGTCAGTTCTGCGAGCTATGTGGCCGGCCTTTTGCCACTTCAGCTTGCTGATCTTTACGGCTATGTCGGTAACCTTAGTTCTGCTGGGGATATCATCGTTGCAGACTCTATCACGCAGAGAAACACTGAGCATAGCCCTTTCCATAGCGCGCTGAGCAACTTTGAGCTTCCTCATACGGCCTGCAGTGAAGGACCAAGTCGCGGATCCGTATGTCATCACTGGCAACACGCACTGGTTGTATACTTTCGTCTTGAGGCTTTGCGGTATACTCGACGAGAAGATATGACGTAGTTTCCCGAACGCAGCCCAGCAGAATTGGATTCGTCGATTGACCTCTGAGTCGAAGTTACTTAATCGGACAATTTGTCCCAGGTATACGTACTCGTCTACAACTTCCAGCCTATTGTTCCCAACAACATACATTTATATATTTTCTCAAAATCTTTTTCCCTATTTTCGAGTCAGTCTTGTACCACTTAAAAACGGACTAAACAATTTCAATGGCGTCTGTATGTCCGAGAAAGATAGAACGAAACAATGTTTATTCGATACTACAACACAACAAAGATATAACAGATACAACACGGTTTTTAATAAATGGGTATGTTGGAATATAGCAACGAAAAGGCATTCGACTCAACATTATGCTGCAGCAGTGTAGACACTGCTGATATTCTGCCGCTGCCCTTGTTAAATCTTGAGAATAGATAAACAGACACCATTAAAAAAAAGAAGGTGTCAGTGTTCATCCTAAGCAAGTAAAAGGAAACAGGTTAAAAGCAGCTTAAATATTACACTTGAATCATAAGAGAAAACCTGACCCAGCAGTGGGGCATTTATTGACTGTCACTTTACCAGTCAATAATGTCGACGTGTAAGGAAATTTAGTATATTTTTTTACTTGTTGTTGTTGATGTTGAATGTTGATGTTGAATGTTGATGATGAAATGTTAGCGAACATCCCATGCCCTCCAAAATATATTATTTTGTTATTTGTCAGACATGCAAGTTTCCTCAAGATTTTTTACTTACACCACTGACCATATGGGAAATTCTGTTCCATACCTTGGATGGAAGCCAGATAACACGCGTGCTATTAAATTAAATCGAGCTCCCACTAGGTGTCTCTTCCATAGCTCTATATTATGTTGACGTAATCTATCAAAAATTGCTGGTCCGTTCTATATGAAAAAATGGATGGATAACACATTTTTGCATTGAAAGAAAAATCGAAAAATAAACTTACATAAAAAAATCTATGGAAAGGGCTATGCTCGGTTTCTATCTGCGTGACAGAGTCTGCAACGATGATATCTACAGCAGAACTAAGGTAACCGACATAGCCGTTAGGATCAGTAAGCTAAAGTGTCAATAGGCCGGGCACAAAGCTCGCAGAACTGACAACCGTTGGGGAAAACATATTCTCGAGTAGCAGCTACGTACAGGCAAACGCAGTGTGGGTCGACCCCTCCACATGATGGAATGACGAACTGTGCAGTGTTGTGGGAAGTCAATGGATGTAGGTGGCTTAGGACCGAGCTTTGTGGCAAAATTTAAGGGAAGCCTGTGTTCAACAGTGGACTTGTGATAGGCTGAAACGATAATTATGAAAAAAAACACTTTAAAAGATAGCTATGAATGTAGAAACTTAACAATTTTTTTTAAATAATCATACTACAAAGGCACGAAAGAATTTGGGCATAGTTTTGTGTAATCTTTGATGTCAATAACCTTTCTATAGCAACGTTTAAGTCCCGCGGTGCTGCGTTCGTCAAGCAGAGGGTTCGAGTACCCACTGCTTGAGATAAGCCTCAATTGGAAAGCGCCAACAAAACTCTTCGTACCCGACCTTGTTTTTGCAAATGCGAGTATATGCTGATGCTAAGTATATTTATAAATATCACGATTTTTTATTACCTACAACTTCTCATAGCAATTTCGCCAATTGATATAAAAGGTGACAGATTTGAATTCAACATCATTCAACTAGCAACGACTTCACGGACTAGCAATGGAGGCTAAGGTACCTGTTAATATTTTATTATTGTAAATGTAATTCGTATTGGTTTTCGTTTAAATAATTAAATATGGTGTAAATATATAAATATATATAAATAATTTCAGTTTCTGGTAGTGCTCGCCTTTGTGGCCGCAGTCCACAGCTCAGTGGTACCAGTGTCATACTCAGACGCTGACTATAGCAGTTTTGCATATGACGTGGCAGATCCTAATACCGGAGACTTCAAGAGCCAGGAGGAGACCCGCGTCGGTGGTACAGTTAAGGGCCAGTACTCGCTGCTCGACGCCGATTTCACCAAACGTATCGTCGACTACACCGCTGATGACGTTAACGGCTTCAACGCGGTCGTGAGAAAAGAACCTGCAGTCGTCGCTACAAAGTTTGCATCACCTGCCATAGTTTCCGCGACAGCTGTAGCCCCCGCCTGGATGGCCGCTCGCACTGTCGCTGCGCCCTCCGTCTATACCTATAGTTCTCCATCAGTGTACAGAGCTGCGCCCTCGGCTTATGCCACAAATAATTTTGCAGCTCCTCTTTACTACTCGCGTTCACCGTACTACACACATTATTCTGTTCCACGAAACTACTGGTAGACTTTAATAAAGAGGAAGGACAATGTAATTTTCTTGTATATTAGGATTGGACTTAACTGTACATATATTTCTATTGAGAGTTAATAAATAAACGTTTTATTTACATTCGTCGGTACTTTTACTTAAACATTAAATACATAAATTAGCTAGAGTGCACATAATAAGTAAATAGCATTTTCAGCGAAAAGTAAAGCTCTAAGCCCGCCAGCTGGCACGACTCATCGTTGCCAAAGGGCGTTCTACAACCCACTTCTCACCTCTTCGAGATATAGAATGTCACTTATGTATATGTCGTATGCTTCCGGAGGTTGCCATGAGATTTTGAAGGTTTTCACAGTAATCGCCTTTTACAACAGTCATGGCAAAAAAAAGGTTGCCAGATTCCTACGTCTCTTTAATGCCGCCAGTTTTTTGAGTTAGGCGTAATTAATGGTAAACAACAAATTATTAATACAAAGTCAATCACTCAATAATGTCTCTGATTCTCCACATTAATTATTGTGAGCCACGGTTTCATCTTCCCGATAGCAACCAAAAACTGATGTCTGTCTAGTCTTCACTGCATTAAAATGCGCTATATGTTAATGCCAATTCAAAAACATTGAGTTTTACTTACTATTCTATATCCAATGGTTAGTCTTAGACGTTAGTCTATGAAATAGGATACTATAAAATGATTAAATGTGACCACAAATATCAAATAGTGCGAAAAACGGAAAGAAAAAAATTAGCGAAATGCAAGACATCTGATTGTTGACTATAAATATAAAATATTCTCTATTGATATCAAATATATATTTATCACAAAAAAAGGTTTTGCTAGAGAATATCTCTACCAGGTAGTCAAGTGTTTTAGGAATGCACATGAGGGAACTGAATGAGTTCATCCTTGGAGCCATTTTTTTTAATAATGTGTTTGAATGCCGCCTACCAACCACTGTTGCTTTCCAGTTTGAAAGTTATATTTACAAGTGTGATATAAATTTCTAATTCTGTAAATAATATAATTAGTTTGCTTACGTCAGCTTTCTCAATTTTGTTTAAAATATTGTATAATATTATGTATTACATGTAATTATTATAATAAAATGCTACGATATCGATATGATTGCAAAAGGAAGTCGTAACTTGTGTAATATATAGTATATTAATGGTAACTGTCCTAATTATTTAAGGATATGTCTAGTAATACGAGGCCGAACGTCGTTATAATAATTATACCAAAAATAATTATAATATCCTTAACCTAGTCCAAATTTAGTTCTTTTTTAATTTAATATTTAGGCACTCAAGAAGAAATGGTAATGCATCATTATTAATTTATTTTATTTCATATGTTAAGAAGCTTAATTAATTTTTAGGACTATGGGAGTCATAGATTCTAATCTTGTCAAGTTGTTCTCAAGTAAAAGAGGCTTGATGACCAAGAAACAGAAAGAGGATCAAAATATACTGGAGTGACAAATGATCCACTAGATGGTAAGGGGCTACTTTTAATCGAAGATGGTTACAGATGCGTTGTCTTATCTGTGGACTAAGATGGAATTGCACACAGCCCGTAATTATACTGCCCTCTGTACCTTTCAAACGGTCACGTTTCAAACCCAGACGGCTCCTAGGCTGAAAAGGAATCTACCTGCTATCCAATAAACATGGCTCTTGCGACCAAATTGTTGGCCGAATATCCATTTGAATTTTCAAAACTAAATCCCTCATACGTACACATGCCAGTAAGGATCAGCGTTACTGGTGCGCGGGTACCGACGCTGCGGTCATCAACATGGTCAGCATGGTAAAATCATAAGAAATCCAAGAGACCGGAATTCTTTCCGTATGTACCGTCTTTTGCTGACGCTATCTGGTTCACCAGTGGACTGAAACAAGCTGATGTAGTTAGTACTTTGAATGATAATAAAGGATATAGCGCCTTAAAGTTGAAAATATATGGTGCTAGGATCAGATCTGGACGAGTTCAAAGCAAGACCAAAGCAAGACAAAGCAAACCCTGTAAGAAAAAAATATATTATCGCGTGAAGTGAAGTTTCCCGCTAGGACCCGGTTGCAAACAACGAAAGAGAATTGAAACAAGACAGATGAAAAAATACGATTCGAGAGCACTACAACAAGCGAAGTGACTTTTGTTGTAGTGCTTATGTTTGCTAATGGCTCTAAAGAAGCCTCGCAACTTGTTGAAGAATGTCAACTCTCCTTCTTTGTATGGACTACAAATAATTGTTCCCGGTGTGGGTGTTTGTCCATTTGCAATTCATGTATGTAAACTGCCTCCGCGACACAGGAGACATTCCTACAACGGAAGATAACGTTTTTTAAAAAAAGAAAATAGAAAACGTGGTTATTATCCTGAATCATGGTATGATGAATGATATCCTATTAAGGAGTCACGAAGATTGGTTTTTGTGAAAAAAGAGTAAAAGCTCAGCCAAAATTTATCGAAAGACTGTCTATAATCGTGTAGGGCCTTTCAATTAAATAGGTCATAATCCAAAGTAGGGCCACGGTATAGAAAAACAAACAACTGAAGGTACTAACATACGAATGGAGTACAGTACATTCAAGAAATCAGTCTTCCATAGATTTAAAGTACAAAGTAGTAGTATTTGGCAAAGATGTATAGTTCATCCGAGGGACCTTTGCCCAGCGGTGGGCAATTACAGGCTGCTACTTTAGTTTACTTTTTAACTCTTTAGTCGAGCATTCCTTCCCTACACTTTTAATAAAAGATACTTAATTACACAACATGTTGGAATGCGGTAGTTGAGAGTTAAATATTAAGCCATTAGGTAAATGTTTTAAATGTCTACAGGCATAAAGCCAAATGTTACATTTGATTTAATGATACCAGTTATATTTTTTAAAAAATTTTGCAAGTTAATTAAAATAAAAGACTAATATTTATATTTCATCGGAAAATTACATACTTCTTTTTGTTCCACATTTATTTTCTTTAAATTTCCGACATTTTATGTCTTTAAAACATCAAAATAATAAAAAGCGACGCTTGTCGGAAAATTTAATAAAGTAAACAATTTAGACTTTTTTAATATAATTTATTTAATTGATAATGAAAATTCCATCTAACGGCTATAGTCACAAGTTATAACTAGGTAAGTATGTATTAAATCACACGATTTGGTTTTACGGCTATCCTAGATAAGACCCATGATCTAAACCCTTAGTTCCCAAAGTGGTCCAGGTGTCCACGGGAGAATCGACGGGTGTCCACTTTGACGTGACAAAAAATGTGTGTTCACAAAATTTATTTGCTTTCGATAGTGAAGAACTAAAATGTTGGCTTGACTTCACCTATCAAGGTAGGCCGATAATATTTTAAGAAGCTCAGCGGCTGTTACTTGTAATTTCGAAAAGAAAAGTAGAGTAAAGTGAATCGATGTTAGTGTTTGCCAGTGTCAGAAAAAGTTGTTAATTCGTGGTTGGAACTCGGCCGCAACGCAAATTTCCATAGTTAGATCTAATCTTCACATTTTTTTGTCGAGTTTTGGGAATACGGTAGAAATGTGTCCACCGGAACCAGCTACATTTTGAAAGTGGTCTATGAGAAAAAAAGTCTGGGAATCTCTGATCTAAACTATGAATAAAGACAATTTTTTTCCTTTATTTACATTATTCTTTGAAAAACATTTTTAATGACAATAATATTTTAATGTTACGGTACATGTGACAATTTTTTTTTTAAATGTTACGTCCCGCTGTAGGAATTTCCTACTCCTGTGTCGCGGAGACAGTTTATACAGATAAATTCCACATGGATATACCTTGACCCGGAACTATTATATGTAGTTCATGCAAATACTAGTAGTACTAGTACTTTACGGGAATCACACCCGCGACCATCAGCGCCGCAGCTAAACGCCTGGCCACTATGCCACCGATATATTAGTTAGATAGATTTATAGGATTTTACACTGTACTACAAATATTTATTCGTAGTATTACTGCATTTTTACATTTTAGCAGTGTATTTTTTCGAGTGTTATATTTCTCATGATCCAATATTCAAAACATTTTTCCACCAATTTTTTTCAATTGCCTAAATTCAGATTATAACTCCAACTAACAGGTCAACGTCTACCACGTAGAGATAGTAGAGATAGTGTGTGCTGGCTCATTCGAGCAGGCGTCAAAGATGCCTCTACGACATACAAAATGTATATTGGTTTGTAAATAGGAATATTACCAAATGGTGGGTTTTTTCTCTTCTCTAGAGTCGTCTGGGTAACTAGTAAGCTCTTACCCATTTCTGCTGCCAAACAGCAGTTATTTAACCTTCTTCGATAGAAGTTGTTTGCATGTTTGTTTTTTTTTATATGGTAAAGGTGGCAAACAAGCAAACTGCTCACCTGATAGTAAGTAAGTAGTATTACCGGCGCCCACGTTCATCTGCAATACCAGAGGAGCTGCAAGTGCGTTGCCCACCTTAAGGATATTTCGGGAGAAGGGAAGGGGTGAGGGAGAGGGCAGTGTGCCTCCGGTTACCTCACTCACTGAACGAAACGCAACAAGGTGCCTCCACTTCACGTCTGTATTCTGCAGGTGTCCATTGGCTGCAGCAGTCACTTACCATCAGGTGGACTGTTAGCTCGATCTTAATCCCAATCAAAAATTATAGTTCTCTTATCAAAATTGAATATATAACCTATACTGGAGATATTGAACTATGACAACGTATTGTTAAAAAAAATATGATTATTCATATTTTTTTAATATAATTTAAATTATTTAAAAAAAATGTTTTTACTGCTTACTTTTGCAGCTTGAAATGGTTTAACTAGGAGCTTAACTGGTCGTATTTAAGGTGTGACTCAGTTTTTAGGCCTCCATTTTGATTCCACGACCAATAGTCCTCATGTAATAAACCTGGAACCACCAGATTCAGCGGCTTCCGAAGAAAGAATGCACTGAGCACTAGCTATATTACTAAAACAGGTTGCACATTTTACAATCCATAGAGCGAAACGTAGCTTGAAGTTCACAACTGTAAATACTACTAATGCAGAAAAGTTCACAGGCACCTGGTGCACCCAGTAAATGTAGCACTTAAAATTGCTATTATCAATTTTAGTCGTGCCGCCACAAGGATTCGAACCTAGAAAATATGCGTTCTATGAAATTGTAGCGAACGTCTTTTTCTCTGAGCACAGCCATTAGCCACTCCTTTTTTAATTCGTTCAGCCTGTATATGCCCACATAGGCCTCTCCAAGAAAGTTTCAACGAATGCAGCATGCATGTTCCTCGAAAGGTTTTCAGATTGGTGAGCGCAGTGATGCTGCTCCCTATATTTATTAGTCAGTTGGATTCGAGAACGTCCAATTATAATGGATTTTTAACCATCATCAATTAGCGGTGGTTAGAAATAATAAAACACGACGATGTATTTTAGCAACATTTTTTTATTAATTTAAGAATTCCACAATGGAACAAATGCTTTCTTCCATATAATATCTATATCTAAGTCAGAATGTAGGTACGTGTAGTGGGTTCCAACTGCATTTAAGATTAATAATTAGTGCACACGGGACTATCAGAGTATTACCTGTATCAGAGTACTATAACAAAATTTATTTACATCCTCGAATTGGATATAGATGAGAACGATTATTTTACGCCTTACCAAATTAATAGCCATAGTAAAGGTACGACATTGCCTTAACATTAATGATTTTATAACTTACACACTTTCAAAACAAGGGATGACAGACGAGGGAAAACGCTGAAGTCAAATATATCCAAGCCGACAGTAGTGCGTCCAGAATGTGAAGCAAACTCACGAACTCGCGCGCATAGTAAATAAAAAACCAAAATGAGGACACAGAACTGGACACAGAAGAATTTTATCCTACTTCGTGTCCTCATTTAAGAATTTAATTTTAATGTTGCCCAATATCAGAAGCAAACATAACAGTTACATTCTACATTTATCACATTAAACTAACAAACTATAATTGCAAAATGTTACCACGCTAAAAAAATTCGCTAGAATGAGGTAAATCATTATCTTTACATTTAAAAAATAATTCGCTAATCTGAGCCGCGCGCCTTCAAAATTGTTTAAATTCGTAGCCGTCCTTTGAAATTTCATTTTCCAAGGCGTTTGTTTTGTTTTTGAAGTTCACGCGTCTCAAGTACAACACAAACAAGCGTCGCATGTGGTCAAACCATTCGCCAAACATTCGGCTACATCATTATCGTATGACAAATATTTGTACATTAAATTTGTTTTATTTTATGTACATTCAACCCGCTTTCCAATCCAATCCTAGAGCATGCTATCTTACTCATACATCATATAATACAAAAAATGAAGTAAACTAATAAAATATCTAATGTAAAATCACAAGTAGTGCTATTCTTACTGTTAGGGAATTAATATTTTTTTTCCATATATATAAAAAGTCGCTTAAAAAAATCACAGACAATCACTTCCCCTTTACAGACATATACCATCGACGACCGATTTCCCTTACTAAGCATTGTTACATCGCTACGTACAAAAATCTACTTAGTTTTACAACCATGCTGGTTTACATACAATCTTAATCGATCCTAACACGATTTTATCATCCTAACACCGTACCCAGACGAGTACATTAGTATACCCTTGCTCGTCTCAAACACGAACCAACTAATAGCAGAAACATTCAATAGTCATATCGTGGGTTCCATGCGTTAGCTATGTATAGATGTTACGAGTACAGATAGTAAAGAACAATGAGTTTTACAAAATTTTCAATGGAAATAATTTACGATAACAGTTATAGTTGCAAGTTGCAAGTTAAATTGCAAGGCACAGAACCCCGATATATTAATAATGAAAGTAAAGATATTTCCTAACAGATCCTTCCATGCACAAACGGCGGGCTGCCCGTACATAACAGACGTCAAAATTTCACGCAGTTTTATACATTGCACGAATAAACTACGCTAAATTATAGTTCAGATGACGCACCAAATAAATTAATTTTGGCAACATTTACATAAAGACCGACTACCATAATTTCATCTTTTTTAATTAAATTTGTACTGACAGTAACTCTTTAAGACTTTCCAATTTGTACTTTAGTTTTTCTAGAATGACCGCGCTCGTTGTGGCTCGTGATACATTTCTTTGTTAATTAATTAATTTTATAATTAGTATAAGTGGAGAGACATTCACGTAAATCGACATTAAGGACATAGTAAAAGTGACACCGAGACACCCCACGAACTTAATAAGAAGTATTTAATTATGTAATATTTAAGAATTTTTATGCTTATTTACAGACATGATTTTGATTAACATGTTGTGTAAATGTGGTTCAAAACTATTAAAAGGGTCATAAAAATTTTAAACAGCTATATTTAAAATTGTACATTCGCTGCATATAAATTATCTTGAAAATACACAATAATTAAATTGTTATTACACTTTGTTTTACAAAAGTAAATATGAATAATCAATAACTGGCTGTGATAATATTGACATTTAAATTATTTGCTAAAAATGTGTATTCTCAGTGTTGACCTAAAAATCTTTTTAATGTTCCCTGTTGTAGATCGATTAGTTCTCATCTATCGTCTATTATACTATATAGTCAAGTTAAATTAAATTTATTCGGATATATGCAGAAACGTTTTCTGTTTTCTTTTATTTATCATTAGATACAAATGTTTTTTTATAAAATAAACCATATAAGAGTGTTCTAGATAAATCTAATCCATATTTTATATCGTTCTATGATACTTATCATTATAGATTTTGTGATAGAAAATGCAGTACCCACGGCTTTTCCAACATGAAATTTGCGAATTTTCCCAGTGAAACAGAAAGTGAGCATGAGATTATCGATTTATTTTATGTCTAGGAAACATTCATTGCTAGAGAAAATTTATAATTTATGTTTCTTAATACCAAATTCGTTGAGATGAATCTTTGGGGCTAACTCGCGGTGGAACGCTAGTGCACCCTTAAAATATAAAACATCGAATGATTATCTTATGTTCCTGTCCAATAAAGTGCAAGTATAAGGTACAATCCAATTTTCAATTCCTTAAACAATTTACTTAAAATTACAATAAACATTAATCACGATGGACGGGTGTAACTTGTCGAGAAAAAAAAAACGATTTGGGATCAGAAAAAAGCGTAAGGAAAAAAAAGGAAACAAAAATACCAAACAAAAAAAATAATTTTGTTACATTTTTTAATTCGCAGAAACCTAACAAACAATAATTTTTCATTTTCATCTCCTTAAAACATAGTAACATCTATGCAACACAAAAAGTAACTGGGAAAAAATTAATAATAATAAAGTTATAATTAAAAAGGTTTTATACTCCGGAGAGTGAAGAAAGGTACAATTAGATTACGTCGAAATACTCGTGGCCAATCCCCAATACACAATGTGCTATAAAATGAGGTAGAACATCAGTGAGATTATTATAAACTAACCTAATTAACACTTATATACTAAGCTTTTAGGACTTCAACCCAGGTCAGAGGTAGATTTGTGTCACTTTAGAAAATATCGGTAAATATTATTCCATAAGCATAGGACACTGAGTTGAAAGCACTGACTACCCTCCAGAGATTCAATTGAACGTGCTATTTCTATAATTTATGGATCCGAGAACTGAACGCCAACAACTTCATAAAAATTTCCAAAAATTAATATTACATAAAATTGTTTCGCGAACGTTCAGCCCCAGCAACAATATATTTACTCATCCCATAGACACCCACTAAAAATCTGTTATATTAATATAAAATTCAATAGAATATACTTATGTGACGGCATTAGAACTCCATGTCGCTATACTGAATCCTGAGGTAGTATTTTTGTACTTTATTTTTTTATTTTTCTCATTACATTTAACACCTAGTTTTAATTTTTTCTTCATATAAAAATCTATTTAAAAGCTTACTTATTACTAATTTATATTCCTCGAGGTAGATTAACTTACAAACTATATGGACCATGCAGTAGAATACATTCATAATTATGTTTTCCATAGATTTTGTCTTTCATTAGCGAAGACCATGAGTTATTATTTTTCTTTACACCACATGAATGTAAAATTACTGCACAGTCTATGTGACGGCAGAGGGTCACCATACCCGTAACAATCTTTGGCTTTACCATCACGATACATCGCGATTTATTTACAAATAGAAACTTAAATAAAAAACTAATCTAAAATGCAAATGAAAAATGTAGCAATATCAACGTTATTTAATAAGCAAATAAAATGCGAGTATGAACTGATAAACAATCAAATGGAGCAACAATAGAAATATGATTTGAATTACCTTACTGACCGCCTTACATTTGCAAAATATGTTAACGATAGTTTTGAGCATGTCTTAAGTTGTTTTTTTATTACATTTTACTCAAATACTTGCACAAGTATAACGAATATTTGATACAACAAAGAGGTGATATTAACTTAATTAGAAAAAAAAAAAAAAAAACACTGGCCACGTACGCCAAAGATTTTATGAGATCTACGCGATCCTGCGACGTACCGTTCACCAAACATTTCCTTATTTAGAAATAGAGCCACAAAGGTAAAGGGATTGACACGAGCCCAATTAAGGATTGCAATACACCGACTAAATGTGAAATCTTATCACATCAAATACAACATTACATCTATCGGCGACATCCATTAAATCCGTCTTATATTAGTTATAACAATGCGACATCTTAATTAAGACAAGTTATAAATCCCAATGTTAGTATACTGACCTTTGTACAATCATAACGATAATCCATTGAAACATTTTCAACTAATAGAAATATTGTTAGGATAAACAAAAAAAATACAATAGACATTGTAATCTATAGTACCTTAAAAATTTAGAAAGATGCAAACTCTATAATGATAGCGCTCCCTTAGTGTCAACCATCGTATTTATCCTCTTACAGCTCACAATCAAATTAAACGAAACGAATCGAGAAAAAAAACTTAAAAAATTGATGCATTAATGCAATTCCCTTTTACGTATCACAAAAAACATTAAATGTCGAAATGAAATCACAACTATGAATTTTGAATTCATTAGAAAAAACGACAGGACAAAAACAGAACAATATCTTTTCATCCTACTATTTTTATAATAAAAATAAGTGTTAACAATTTATAATTGAAATAGAAAAAAACATTTTCGTCTTAACAATAGTACGCCTATACAAAAATTAATAAATTTTAACATAATTTTACACAATAAGTAAAGACATGGCCAAATAATAATCTTGTTTAAAAGAAACCCACGACTGTATCATAATAATAAAAGTTAGATTGGCGAAGTGAAGGCAATGCAATTAGAGATGTTATAACATTAGCCAAGACCTCAATTATTGGCTTTATGTACATAAATGTCATAGCTACAATAAAGTCAACTTTAAGGTAAACCACGAAATAATGTCAGTGAAAGTGACGTTAGAATTTTTATTTTACAGCCATTCTTTGAAGATATTCTTTATACATAAAAGAAATAAAACTGACAGCACAAAGCTATACCTAAGTAGACTGTTAATTGTTTTTTTTTTTATTTTAATTTGTTTTGATAAAATTATATTTGGCATAATTTTGAAAGAAATTATAATTACGTTCTTTCTCTGTATGGAGACCGAGAAGCTCAATCCAAAAATCACTAGCAGTGAATCGTATAAGACGATGTGTTGTCTTCTGAATGTCCTTACTTTGCGCTACAAAGTAGTTATTTGCGCTAAAAAAAATGCACTTAGTTCGCCATTTGTAGCTTACTAAATACGAACAAGGCTAAAACTAAAAAAAATACGTATTTAACTGTCCCACTGAAGTATGATTCTTTCAAAAAATTTATTTTTTTCGCGCCAAAAACTATCACATCATAATTTAATTTATCTCTTTAAAGTCTCTTGAAAGAAACGTCAACGACGTATCTAAAATAATTTTAAAATGGTAGTGGTAAATAGAATTGTTTAAAAATCTAGTTACAAGATATAAAGATTTATTTATTGCAGTTGTGTGGATAATACGAAAACCCGTTTTTGATATACCATAAAAACGGTAAACTATTTTTTTATTTTAAAAAATAGTGTTATTAGGTGTACATGAAAAAATTTCTCAGAGGGGCGTTACTGAGTCCTACTAAATTCCGGCACGTCCGTTAGGGCCGTCTGGCACACTCTGATATCAGTTAGTCAAGATGACGCTACGTTCTTTCATCTGGCCAATTTTTTCACTACCATGTCAAAATTTTATTTTAAATATAAGCCAAAGATACGATAAGAAGAAAAGTATGATATAATTTTAGTTTGTAAAGTTTTCAATTGTAATATATCGTTCTGTTTATTAAGATCCTTTCTCTCGAGTGACATTTTGATTCACGACATCCCCAGTACCAATCTGACACTAAAAGGACGAAATCGGACATACATGTTCTACAAACAAATAGGTAACTGCAAATATAGAAATTCTTATGTTATACAAAATAAATGGAACCTAAGTAATAAAGAAATCACTGAGCCTTCATAAAGCAAATTCTCACAATAAAAATATAATTCAGGATATCCTAAAATATAAATAATATAATAAATATGAATGCAACTTATTCCTAAATATCAGGAATATAACACACAGTAGCTACATTCACACTTAACAAAAACAGTAATAAATAAAAGATGTGAACTCAATGAGGATATTTGGCACTGTCCCATTTGCTTCAAGTTACGACTTAGAAATTGTATAGCTCGGAAAGTAAATGTAATGTTCTAAAGACTTCACCACCGGTGTTCGCGCAACATAATTATAATACAATAACACCGACGGTTTTCTTTATATTAAATATATATTTATTCCATTAAATCTCAACTGGTTGCACTCGAAATGACTAGGTATTTAACAGTAGTAAGTGGTCTTCGTCTAAATGCACTACAATAAAAAAAATCAACGGAATGTTAAAATCGATACCATCGCGTAAAAACATATAATCATTTGGTCTCAATAGTAACATCCGTGCAGGCGAGCCTGGTACGAAAGACAGTAACGGATTGTAGAACATTCACGCCTCAAAACTTACACACAAAATTTTTATAACACTTTTTTTACCTAACTACTTATGTATCTAGGGCAAAATTGTACTTTGTACAAACTAAAACTGTTCGAATTCACTGTACAGTACAAAACTGTTGGTTTTTCCGTTTTCTTATCTCTTATCTCAACCCTCACAACGTTTTTTTATATGACAATGTGGCAAAAGTCAAATGAGAAATAGAGCCAGTTCACTATTGTATCACAGATGCGTTAAAATATAAACATAGAACCCGTAAATTACAGACAAATGTATAATGTGTACAGAGTACAGAGAAAAAATGAAAGCTTTGCCACAGAGTCGTGATAAACGCTTGTCTCAACCTAGGCCAAGGCGATATACAATATTCTCCTATTATTTACATACACTTAGCCTATGACCATCAGTCTCAACATCATTTCTAAGATTTCCTAGCTCTGATAATATAAAATAAGCTATGTCTTACTCGACCGAGAGCTCAAATAAATCGTCTATAAAGGTAACTTTATCTCACAGTCAAATTAAGGTACACAACATGTTCAGGATGCTAAAACGGGTACAATATGTTTTAAACATGGTACCGCGACAATGGAGACGACCGATGAGCCACCGCTCGAAGTCACACAACAAAATTAAGTAACAATTATCGCACACGTTCCGAAATCCTTAAAAAACCTTAAGATCAAAATTCTGAGGTAGACTGTTTACGTAATATGCATCAATGAGGTATATTATTGTACGTTTTACGAAATATAGTGACGCGGCTGGAGTGACCATATAAAAAAAATCCAGGACAAATCGGGACAATATTAAATCGTAATTTTAATTTATGGTCACAGAAGCCGGTCGAAAATAGAGGAGGTAGTTCGGTTGATAAAACATTTGAAGGGAATAAATATTTTATCTTACTGCGTGTGATTTGGGAGTGGGCCTTGTTGGTGAAGTTGAGTGACCGCGTGCCGGTGCTCGCGCGCAATGTGCCGGCGCACGGTGTTGTTGCGCGTGAATGTGCGCGTGCAATGCGGGCAGGGCACGCGTATCCCCTGGTGCCGCTGACGAATGTGGGCGCGCAAGTTCGTCTCGTAGCCGTACAGCCGTTCGCAATATGGACATTTTAGTTTTTTACCTGGAACCATCGATATACATCTGTGACAATTAATCTTTTTGCCTTACAGTACCGTAATAAATGGATATGTACTAAAAAAATAACTAAGAGGTTTTTTTAGATCAGGGGGGACCCAGTTTCCACCAAAGCTTATTTGGGACACTGTAACCGCCGTCTCATCGTTCAAAACAACTACACAAATGATACACAGGTTATCGAACTCGAATCTCCTGATTCGGAGACACCTCCCCTATCATTAAATTCCAGCTTACGTAGATAAATTTCACGTTGACACCTAGACTCGAAACATTTATTTTCGAGCCTATACAAATACTTGTCCCGTACCGGGTTCGAACCCACGATCCGTAGCACCGCGGCCAAATACTTTAACACTGTGCCACCAAGTCGAAGAAAAGTCAAGGCGTCCGATATACGTCAGACTTACCATCTCCTAGTGGTTAAGTACGTACTACATACTAAAACAACAGTTCCGAGTTGTGACCCAACTGGATTGAATAGAAAATGAGTTAGACAGATGTTTTTCTCACCGTCGGCAGTAGCGATTCCTCCAGATTTACTAGTAATAATCTTAGCGGGCCAGATATCAGGGCTGGGCTTCGGTGGCACGGGTGACGTCTCTATTGGCTTATCGTGGTAATTGGTTGTCGGTATTGGTATTGTCGGGGGCGGCGAATTGTTATAACCGCCCTGGAAGTCGTTCTCACTCTTTATCCGTAAATCTGTAAGAGAATAATGATTTCCTTGCGTTCACGCGAACAATGCACGTTTGCAATGAAACTATTATTTGCGACAAATTAAACGTAACGTTATAATATTCGTAAATGATAGTTTTATTGCAAATCTGAAAGAGAAATTAAATTATTTTATACGTACCAATTTGTAACATTATTGTTACAAATGGCAAGAGACAGAACAGTATAACGACGGTAAAGAAGAAGAGACAAACAAACCAAAAGATGGTAAAATGACATAATTAAAGTAGGAACTGAAATTTGGACAAGGACTGCAAGCTATAGGAGAATTTGAAAGTAGTTGTAAGAGCGTTTAAACGGGAACTTTTTTGGACTAAAACACATATTTTGAAATTATGTGTTTTGGATGTTGTAATTGAAAGCAGTATTGCTTGTACAAGGAGGGCGCCATTACGCTTATTTGCGCAAATTACTATAAAATGCATATGATCTTTTGTTAAAGTCATCTTGGAAAGATCTATGTGCAGTAAAGGACTTAGAGATTCTAATGTATTAGTGATTTAAGAAGTTTAAGTATTAATGATCTGCTGCTGGACGATGAGATCACGGCATTTGTTTCAAAATACTATTGACAGTTGTCAACTGCGAAGAATATATTTTAGTGCCACAAGTGTAAGAGCAAACATAGGCAATTCCTCGTTATTACTAGATAATTGTTCAATGGTTGACTCCACTGCTTAGAAGTCGTCTGAGCAGGTACCACAGACAGCAGTGGCACTGCCAAACAGCAATGCAACTGGTGCCATGTTTCGGTTTAAGAAGTATTGTAAACCAGTATAGTTACGGTCTATGAGGTATTCCATTTTAGTCTTCACGGGTTACGACGCATCTATAACATTCTTCGAATGAAGTTGTTTGCTGATGCCCATAGGCGTCTGTAGCCACTTACCGTCAGGAGTGTTAGCACGTTTATCACCCAAATCTGATAAAACGAAACGTGCAGATGAATAAATACGACGTTTCGTTACTTCTTACACTGTGTACGTGTTGCGTCAATAAGAAGTGACTGCTATTAAAAAAAAAACAAACCTTCAGCTCCCTGGTCGCTGGACAAGCGTTCCATCATGTCGTCGTTGGCGCTAGCGCTACGTTCGTATCCGTTGTTCTTGACAGGGTTGGCGAGTGTGGAAGTGCAGTCGGCTGGGGTCTCTTCGTATCGAGCCCCGGCGCCTGGCGACGATCGCGTGTCGGGCTCATCGGCCACGCTGCCGCAGTGCGATGACGACGAACTTTGCCTGGAATGGTATTAGTGTCCCACTAACAAATACGTTTCTAATCGATCTCTGAAAAGCCTAGTTTTAGCAGAGCACCTAAAACTACCTTTTTGGAAAATTTACTCTAGTAAAACAAAAAAAAAGGTTTAACTAATAAATTTTGCGTAATTATGCAGCTGGGTGGTGGCGGCGTAAGAGAATCAACTAGCCGCGTCCCGTGGGTGTCGTGGAAGAAGAAAAATTCTCGCAATACCGGATTGTAATAACCATTTCGTACTGGGACAAACCTATAAAATATCAGGAGGAGTATCTCAGGCACGAGATTCATATTATGCCATGCGGCTTGGCGGTCGCAGTAGCTACTGTGGCCATCGCAAATGCTCCTTATTGGTGATGCCGATATTCAGCAGAGAACTGTTAAGTTGCTAGAACAGGGAGAAAGCATGTCGCAGTAGAAATGTGTAATCCATCCAAAGCAAATAGTATCACGATAACTCGGAAAGACGCAATTATGCGATCTTAGTGAATATTTGTTCGCGACACCAGGGGCTGAGTCTTGTGAATAATTTACACGTGTAAATTAATAAAAAAATATTATTTTGTATTTTGATAATAAAAACCAAAAATCTTTAAGTGGTATTTCACAGATTAAATAGAAATTTTACCTGTAATTCCTAGCGTGCGGGCTCTGCGACGGTGATGGTTTCGGGGGCGCTGGTCTGCGATGCGAGGGTTGGTGCATAGGCATGTGGGCTGGCGGTACGTACCGACCCATGCTCCCACTAGTGCCATGTATAGGCACACCGTACTGTGGCATGATAGGGGCAAATGTGGCAGTGTGTGACTGAGGAGCAGCCGATTCCTGAACCTCGCAGTTCCCTGTCCCAGACACCGGGCTCGTCTTTATGCGAGCCTGGTGACGATCCCCAACAGGCTGTTGAGTTTGTTGCTTCACCCAAGCATCTTGGGACATCTCCATGGACAGACCTTTAACCTGGAAATTACATTCATTACATTAGCACTGTAAGTAGGTATTACACATATTAAGGGGGATATATCATTGTCTTTCAAATGCTATTCTCATCCAAATGGCACTGCGGTGGGTATACCGGCAAACGAGACTCTGGCTACCGATTGATGGAGGAATATCCATCGGAATATACAGAACCCAAATGCCACAAAAAAATGATGGGGAGCAGCATCTCTAATGCGAGAGTACCAACACTGCGCACACCAATCGGCCTGCCCAGCAATGTGAGCAAATCTTCCATGCATGATGGATTCGACCAGCTTGTATTTATAATTTTTTTGGATTGATATTTTTTTAAGTGTAACCATATTCTCTTTAAATGACGTATCAATTAATTGAACCACCTATAAACCATCTAATAATACAGACTATTACAAATTAGCATAATTATTATATTAATATTTTATTTTATTTAAATTAGAATTAGATCTGTGCATCCTGCTTTACGTTTTCTTGTGTTCCTTTTATCACTTTTACGGTTAAGACAGGAAAACAAACTGATGTCATATTATTCACGGATGAGTCCAAAAGTATTTAATTTTAATAATACTTTCTTGAATTAATCATATCTATCTAAAATACATATGGATGTTTAGTACGTGTTTGCCAAAGAAAGTTTGACGAAAGCCGCGTGAAAGATTGGATAGCGTACCTTGACTGGCTGTGTAGCCTTTGGGTTCGAGCATCAACAATATGTGCCAATGATTTTTTTTCTCTACATCCATTTTTATTGCTCGATATTGTATCCGATATATGTATGATTATGAAATCATAAGTTTATTAAGGAGGAATAAAGATTTTTTTTTATCTTACATATAGTCATAACTTCATCTGCGCGGTTTGCTGACCGAGGGGCGACGTTTTACCGATTCTAGATAAGCCTACTAATAGTCCACTACTGAACACAGGCCTCTTTCTCCATTTTTCATTACATTCTAAGGGAAGATTTTCGACAATCGGTAGCCTGTTAATAGTCCACTGCTGGACATAGGCCTCCCCCGTGCAAGGAGAATTTGCGCTCGACAAGCGTGTTGACGATCGCTGTACCAGACACCTCGTACATTAGACGCTGGCGCTCGTCGTCGGTCTGCTTTAATTTGGGTCCGTCTGACGGTAGCCATTGTGATTTTCAAGGTTTCGCCCTTAGTCGCCTCTGACGACTCCAAGAGAGCGCCAGCAGCAGCCAAGATGAACAAAGGTATAGGCATAAACTCACTACGGTGTGGAAGCGGCCTGCTGAGCGCAGTGATGCCCAAAAGTGGCTTTGTTACAATTTTTTTATTTAAATGCTATTTCTTACTTGCAAATTCTCCCCACTCTTGAGGAAACTGGAGAGTGCGTCCTGGCTGACGTGCACTTCTCCCTTGTACATAAACTCGAGGAGCGCCTGCATGTTGTCTGCACTTGTGGCCTCCAGTATGACGTAGCAAGCGCCCGCATGGCTAGGCGGCGCAGTATCGAACAGCTCCTGGAAATGCTTACTGCAAGCGGCCAGTATCACCTTGTGTGCCTTGAACTGGCGACCTAGAACAAATTATTTTTTTCTTTCATTCATGTGGCCGTGTTTAATCATTTGTAAAGCTACTTCAAACGAAACGTTTTTTTTTATTTATTGGCAACCAGTGAGTTTATTAAACAACTAGGGAACCGCTCCGGTATCACCCAGACAGATATATACAGAATATTTTATTATATTTTTTTTTTGGGTAATGCGGCAAACGAGTAAGCGGTTAACCTGATGGTAAGTGATTACCGTCCCCCACGTAAATCTGCAACACCAGAAGTGCTGCAAGTGCGTTGCCGGCCTTTAAGGGTATTTAGGAGATGGGAGGTAGGATAAGGAGAGGAATGGGGCTCCGGTCACCTCACTCACCGAACGAAACGCAGAGACACAAGATGCCTCTACTTCACGCCAGTATTCTGCGAGGTCGTGGTACCAATCCGGTCGAGCCCGCCTGTTCGAGCAGCAGCAAAAGCCGCCGCTTGGTTCTACCACGTTAAAAAAAATACTCGTAGGTGAGGCAGAAGTGTTGGTAATAAAGTTGCGAGATAGGGAATTATTTGGCGAGATTTCATAAAATATCGAAATATCGGTTTGAAACGCATAATGAAGCTTTCAAACGAAAGAATTTTAAAATTCGATCACAGTAAATACGGAGATCGCCTGATACAAACTCACACTCTCTTCCGCACAGAAACTTCCTTTTGTTCTTAGTCTTTAAGTAGTCCAATGCCTCTCCTAAGTTAGGTTTTACGGTTGTCGCCGCGATGAAGGCAGATTGGTAGACGCAGTGCCAGACTCCTCGTATCATTGACACTGCTCTGTCCGTCACCGATCCGTATCCATGAGATTATTGATAAACACGTCTGCTTTAACAAGGCTGCCTAGACGAAATAGAATAGCAGATGCTCTTACGTCATCAGAAAATAGTTACATAATAATAATGCTTCGACAATTTTAATTTCATGTGGGAACAAATTCGCTGGTATAACTTTGAGCTTTAAGGTATAACAATGTTTAAGGTATAACAACAAAACAAAATAAACTTTCTTCTATAAATATAGTTTAAACAAAACTGAACGCAAGCAAACGGTCAAGCGATCTGCTTCTTAGCAGAGCTGCTACGCGAAAATCAACGTTATTAATTATTTTTGACGGGCTATACTAAAAGGGTATCAAATCGTAAACGTATATGTTGAGTTGTATGCACGAAACACACGCGACACTATGAACAGGACCCTTATGATAAACGCACGGTGGTCTCAACAGATTTTTAAGAAATCTACAAACGGTAGACCCGAGTAGAATTAGCGTAATATATATTTTTTATGGGATTCCAGTCCATTTAATAGTTATAATATGTATCTTTCGTGTGAAGGTAGTTTTTCCGTGGTTTGCTACGCTTGGATTGGAGGATGGGTTAGATAATTGACGTGGTAAAGCTTAGCAGAAGCCTCGCAGAATACCGGCGTGAAGTAGAGCATCTTGTGCTTCTGCGTTTCGTTCGATGAGTAAGTGTCCCCTCCCTCCCCTCTCTACACACACACACACACACAATACCCCGTCTTCATCCTCCCCCCATGTTCCAAATATCCTTAAAGGCCGGCAATACAGCTGCAGCTCCTCTGGTGTGGCAGATGTACGTGGGCGACGGTAATCATTTACCACCAGGTGAGCAAAGCATTTCCCAAAAAATAAAAAATTTAAGGTAGACAAATTATTATAATAACAGGAAAATGTAGGCTTGGATTTAATAGGCTGTAGCACCACCGCTGTAGCGTGAAGTAAATAAATATTAAACCACAATCCAAGAAATAATCAGCTACTCGTAATTTTAGCCGATGACAAAAAGAGTGGTTATCGTACCGTGGTGAATACCGCCCACTGGTAAAAGTTCTGTCCTACCCTTATACGTATATCCATCCATAATAATGACTACCTGTAATGTAAGTCACCAAATGAAACTATGAACAGATAATTTTTTTTTTTTGGACATACGTCTTGTTTACCCATTTTTAATAGCGTAGCAGTTATTAAAACAAATAAATTCCGTTTTTAAAGCGCAGATTTAGTAACGACCAATGCTATTAACAAAAGTGTTTAATTTAATATTGCATCCAACATACAGAATTCTTAGTCGTATCTAAGCAAACATTACGTCATTCCTAATAAGGAAAAATATGTGAACAGAGTGGTATGAACTATTGAGTAATCGACTGAATAGGCAACGTTCGGCGCGGCGCTTTGATGCAAGCGCGGGCGCATGCGCGTTGCCGAAACCTTGACAGAGTAGAGCTTCCTGTTGATATATTTCATTTTTATTAATCATTGTACAAGCCATTATATGTTAAAGTAGTGATACCAACTGCGTAAAAACCTACCACAATACAACAAATTAAGTAATCCTCTTTTAATGAGGTATTATTATGAACATACGGTTCATAAGTCAATAGAACACCAAGTAGCACTATTTTTTGTTCTTTTTTAATATGCGGTTGCGTGTGCCGTCTCTATATGAAACGACATATTGATTTAATGACTATTCTAATAGCGAGCGGTACAGCTTAATGGAGTGTCAATAGCGCAATCACAAGGTAAGGTCAACAGCCCTGAAATTGAGCCCAATCATTCCAATTTTAAAAAACAATGGAGATGAACGGTGGCGTGGCTCCGCGTTGATAATAGGCGAGTGTCTACATCTGGATCGTTACGTCAGAGCGAGCAGCGCGGAACAAAATACGGTTAGCCTTGGAGCAACCGTCACATAAGACGCCGGAAGGCCACTCGAAACGTCACGACTAATCGGTCCAGAGCAGGGCTTTTATATGTATCGTTTAGAGAGTAACAAAACATTGATATTTTTAAAGTGATATCGTTTTCTCTCACCGCTTCACGTTTTTTAGGTATGTAAATATAAAATGTTATCTGTACCAAATTATAAGGCCATGTTTAACATAGGCGTATAGTAGCAGGCCGAGACTGCCAAAGGCTTCCTTCTCAATTATCGGAGAGGGTTTTGTAGCAGGTAAGGGCCCGCCACGCTGCACCATTGTGTGGATTGGCGGGCTTCAGATATCCTCAAAATAATTTTTTTATTATTTCTCAGACATAAGTTTCCTCACGATGTTTACCTTCACCGCCGAGCACGTTGTAAATATAGCATTTAAAATTGATATTAACAATTTTACAGGTGCTGGCAATGGGGATCGAACCCAGGTCACTCGCGCTCTATGATACTAAAGTGAGCACGCTGACCACGCTCACGCTACCACGGCTACCACGGCTCAACATTCATTTATATTTAAACATAGACGTGTTTACACATTAATGTATCGAATCGAAAATGAAAAATACTGTCGTTAATTTAGACTAATCGATATGATTCGCCACTCGTCACACTCGTCGTCGATTCGTCACATATGTTTCAAATTCTACTGGCTTTACGTCTTGTATTTTACACAATATTATTTTTCAAATATTAATATTTATATTATTATTTTATAAATATTTGACATCTGCAACCAAGATATAGCTGGCAGGTAAAGTGACTTTCACCATGCAGCAATCAAAAGCTTAAATTTTCATTTATACGTGAGTTAGAAATCAGCATTAGTCTATCGAAACTTAGTATTCATTTACAACAAATTTACTGCATCGGAACTTATAGACGTGGATATTTTAACCTAAGAATCGCATTAAAGTCCATTGGCAATATTATCCTAAGAAAGTTGAAAGTTATCAAAATGGTCAGTTTCATTACAGGTATTTCTTTTATAATAAAAGGACACTGAGGGTGGCACTGGATACCCGTAGATGTTGTTTATTGTACTTAAGCGAATACTACACATTCCGATAACAAATCATCCTTGACAGCAATCGGTGTTCTTTTACTAAGATTTATGGTCTATCAAAACTGATGTAATAGTTGGAGTAGTAATATGCAGTCTGTGATCTTGCTCTAGATCGCCCCAACCATTACTGTAAGCGTCTTCTGCGTGGATCGGACTAAAATTGAAAATGAAAACCCGAAGCTAGCCCGAGTTAGCCCGAAACATCGCGAATAAAAATACTAAAAAATCTGTAAATAGTATCAATTCAAATGCCCGTAGAAAGTAAAATTATTTATTTTGTGTTTAATGGGTTCCTACATATCTTCGAATTCGAATTTGATATGTAGAATGTGGCATGCAAAGAAAGTGGTACAAAATTAGTTTTATACTTGTGTAAAGCTTTTATTCAACTCTTACTGATCAGAATATTTAGCCCTATCTTGTCACTAACCTAACTATAAATTGCCATTGTTTAAAGACGTAAAAACTATACTTTAAGAAAATACTAAGCTTACTAAGCTAATAATACCTGTCATAGTCTCTACTTTAGAATACTACTGATAATTAACTTTGTTACGCTTACTTTTTTATAAATAAATTCAAACCAGACGTTTTATTCGCAAGTCTGGAGACGGCCTAACGCTAGCCAAAACGCACGGCCGTTCCGCTCCTATGAGCTACGCCCACGGATTAACACGAACACTTCCTCGTTTCGTTGCTGCGTTCCTTTTGCTTCTACTTCGAACACTTGCACTTGACTCTTATTGACATAAGTACTACAGATCTCGTAATCGTGACGGAATACTTTATTATTCGTCAGGTTGTTTGTAGTAACAGCGATGGTGACGCGAGTGTTTGTTAAAACATTGTATAGTACTATAAACCTTTGAAATAGAAAAGTGAACCTTAGTGCTCTACAAAACTGCGTTTGTTTATAGTTTTGTTTTTCTAAGCCGTCACACAATTCTGTCCGCTTCTTTTCTTCTTCTATTTTATTCTCAGCCTATTAAAGCTTACAACTAGATGTAGATATACTAGGCGGCCAGTAGGTTTTCGAATTTAGAGTGATTGAAACGGTTAATAAGTAATTTCTTGGACTCTATAAAATTTTCATGGCTTTTGCCCTAGTCGACTATTACGATAAGAAAACCCACGGTAAGAACAGGGGGTCGCAGATTTTCTTACGCCGCTATCACCAGAACAACAAAATTTATGTAACATTTACTTTTATTTTCATATTTCTAAAAAAGAATAAAAGCCAACTACCATTTTACAATTATTTTTTAACAACCTGTTATAATAAAACATAGCCATTGTCGTTGTAATAGAAGAAGGGAAGGGATAAAGTAAAATGATTATAATATAGTTTGCACTACATCTAAACTCTATCAAGGCCGACACTTGATAAACTTTAATAACTCCTACATAACGGAATCATGTACATTCAATAGATCATGACAATTTATAAAGTTTATTCTCTTTGTCTGTTTGTTTATTCGTCAATCTTATCCTGTTTGTCAATCTAAATATTGTAACAACTTAAAATTATTAAAGCTATCGATATGAAATTTGTAGGTACATTATAGTCTAACTAAATAATCTGAAAAATATGACCATAATTCTTCTTAATATTTCTTATTTTAGTTTTGAACTCTAAAGTTCACACAGTTAAAGTTAAAGCTATGTTTCTGGCTCAGTTAATTATAAAAGAAGGTTTAACTTTAACAACACCAAAAGTGATTGCAACCGATCTTTCAAAATATATTTGTTTCTGGAAACCGTTAACCTACTAAATACCAGTTTGTACAACATTAGTTTAATAAATACCGACATTAGCATGTGTGAGTGAATAACGATATTGCATTAACACCGCCAAGGAATACGAAACAGTATTTGATATTTTAAACACAGAATGGAACTAAAAAATGTGAATAGAATGAGATCCAACATTAAAAGACACCAGAGACAAAAGTAAATTAAATAGGTACAGCGAATAGATCTGCTAAGGTGTATCTCGATCTTCGTGGATAGGACAAACCTTGAACCGGCAGTGGACTGCCGTAAACCAATTATGAACTTACATATTTAGAAAAGCAACAATAAAAATGTATAGTCTACAACTAAGCAGGTACTTAAAAACAATTACATATTTTCAATACATATAAAATTTTAATAAAAACCATGGAGTAAAACCAATTAAACCTTTATGTGTTATAACTTAGAAACAATTGAAATTCTATTGTTATAAGTCAAAGTACAAAAAATGCACAGTAGATACCTACTCCGATGAAACATCGCATTCATAAAATTTGGGACATCTTAAAAAGTAATCAAACGCTAACACAGAGAAGGGCTCGAGAATGCAGCATCACATCCATGGTTGCAACAGTGGTGCCACGTAGCGTAGCGACAAGGAAACGAACGACATTGGTCGACGCATGCGCAGTTGCAACACGACGCCGACATTGGCCTCATTTAGAGGCCCACTAACGCTTATCTAGCGGCGCTTCATGTTAGCATATTTATGTTTTTAAATTTGAAATTGGGCACGTCGGTGACTGTCGTTGTTATATTTCAGTCGGTTTACGATAACGTTAAGATTTTTACGTTAGGTTTTTATTTCTTTGTTACATTATTAATATAATAAAACATCGGGCTAACGCACGTCATCCAGTACAAAAAATATTGCCTTTATCTTGACCACATGATATTTAGGTATATGGTTAACGTAAAAGTATTTGAGCGGAAATTGAAAAGAGCTTATTACATCAGTTTGGATTATTTAATACCTATAAAAAATAATAACTATTCGTGAACAAACTTAAATATTGCTTATAAAAAATACTATAACCCATTTAAGTATCATATTTTAGGTAAGAAGGTATTTTTATCGTTAATTGTTGTTAACGTCATTTGACCCCACCTAAATGTCCTTCCCATGAAGGTAAATTGGGTTCCTAAATGAACAAATATAGCTTCAAACATCTAGGTTCAAATAAGTTTTTGTTCCAACAATATGAGACTGAGAAAAAAGTGTCAAATAAAAATAAGAAGTGATGAAATCAAAATATGTAATAAAATATATATATTAACTTATACTTTATCATCATCGTTAGCTCACACTTAAGAGATTCCTTGCCAACGTGGGATTTGTGATCGTTTAGGGAGTCGCGACCCGTGTTCCGGCCGGGAAGGAGGGGGGAGGCAGTTAGTACCTCGGAGGCACCACAATGAGCGGCCTATGCTGGTGCCGCCGCATAAATGTATAAGGATTCCCGTGGCCTATACGGCGAAGGCGAATACCGAATACCATTTTCCCACGAAAACGTATAACATTCGAAGCAGTTAGTCCGCTGGTACTGCTGGTCCGCCATCTGTTAGACCAGCAGTCGATATGTGACATTTATTAGATAATTTATGAAACGATAAAATAATTCCCCATTTTATAGTTCCCAATCTACCTGGTCAAATAAACTATTATGACGAGACTTCAATGTTTACTTGTATTTATGCCACTATCTTTTTTAAAAGTAATTTAGCAACTGCAATTGGCCGGTCTTGTTCTTGCTTGCGGTGCTACAATACAAACAATACACGACAAGGTTTCGAACAATTTGACTGTGTAACTTACAATGCGTGATCTTCATTCAATAACCGCAATTCTCCTAGACCATAACAAAATGCAATTCGTCGCCTAAGTACACTTATATAATACAAACAAAATTTAATGTTTATAAAAACTTGCATATTTTCTTGATAGTATGAAAAAACTCAGTAACAATAAACATGAACTGTTTAAACTGTTAAACATTGGAAAAAAAATATGATTTCCGCAAAGTAACGCCTGATACTGTTTACTAAGCTAAAAAACATTCGAGTATAACCTATAAATATGAGCTCAATCGATCGAGTGTTGTGAGGGACGAACACACATTAATTTTTATACAGAACATTAAGTTCGTTCGTTCGTACGAACGTAACGTTCATCAGTCCATATTTTACACGCACAATAACAATTACAAAGTTTTGTTTACAATTTTACATGCATAATAACCCATGAATGAAAACATTACAACAAGAAGGAATAGAAATAGTCATTCCTTGCTGACACATAGCGTATGATGAATTAATGAAATGGAGACGCTTTGTTTTATTACTGTCTTAGTAAGCCTGATGGTAAGTAGCTACCGCAGTCCATGTACATTTGTTTGCAGGACAAAGAGGAGGCTCGATCGAAGGAGGTTACAAATGCGTTGTCACCCATGAAGACAAAGATTGAATGCTTCGCAACCTGGAATTGTAATGGTTGAGTAAACCGGTACACAATTGTGGTTACCCTGCTGCTCAGAGACAGTAATGGTTAAGGGGATGGTACCTACCCAGACGAGTCCGAGGCATAGTTACCATCATTTACTGGTGGCGAGGCATTTTGTCTTAGTTCTCAAGGACGTATCCTGCATCTTGATTCATAATCGGGGTTATATGTACGACGACTCGGTGGCATAGAGGCTAAGCGTTTAGGTGCGGAACAGTGGATCGCGGGTTCGATACCCGCACGGGACTACAAATAACAGTTCCTGGTCTGGGTGTTTATCCATGCGCAATTTATGTATGTAATATGCCCCGTGACACTGGAGAAATTCCTACAGCGTAAAGATACGTTTAAAAAAAACTGTACGTATTGTATATGGGCCGCAGTGACCACTTTTCATCAAGCGAACGGTGTGCTGAACTGAAGTCATACCCAATCGCGAGATATACGTTATCCGCGAATTATATGTTAGGCCTCGTGATATCGGCGTAAGAATCTGCTACGCCCTTTTTCCCGTGGGTTTCTGGTGCTGCGAATGGCCTTGAAAATCGGAAACGCTACCGACAGATGGTGGGATCACCATCACGAACATTACCAGATCAAAATTAACCGGACCAATGACGGGCAGCAGCCAATCGGACTGTCGAGCGTGACGATTGTGGCAAATCCTCCTTGCGAGAGAAGTCTATGGCCTGCAGAGGACTATTTAGAGGGTGGTAAGTTAAGCTAAAGAGAGTTATATAGTTAATCGCAGAAAAGAATGTGATTGCAAGATAATTTAATGATGGAAGAATGGAGATTATTTTCAGAGACGCACATGTCGTCGTCTCCTATAATACCAAAAGCGCTTTTAGTTAATAAACGTACATATTTACATGAAGGAACGTTCGCACATTGTGCAACGGTGCAACATCAAAGGGTAGACGGTTATTTAACGCGCAAATTACTTTTTGAGGCCTAAATTTGTTCGCGCTCTGCAAATATGTACTGAGCGTTAAATTACGGGGTGTAAGGGGGAATGGGTGGAATCAATAAGCGAAAGACAATTACAATACCCGTCATTCATATGGGCATAACATTTTCTCGTTTAATACTGATTTCAAGGGAAGGAAATTTGAGGATGAGCAACAGTGATCAACATTTGCATAAACCTCTATGACTTCAATATTTCCATATTGAATAAATTACCTTCAGCTATAAGAACACGATTATAACTATATTTCCGATGTAAATATTTAATAAAAAAATACTAAATAACTGGTCTCTGCCTTTACAGACTGCTATTTTACTTTTTAAATAACTGATGCATTAAATAAAAGATGTTCTTGAATAGTAGCTCTTAAATAGTTCGTAACCTTATATTAATGCCCTTGTCGTGACGCCGGGTGCCGGTGGCGTAAGAAAGTCGCAAACCTCTTCGTCTTCCCGTGGTTGTCGTTATAGTCCATTAAGGTCAAAGCCCTGAGCATTTAACGGTATCCATCGGATGGCAGATTAACTATCCTATAAAATGATAGATCAGATGGCCGATGATCGTCTGCAGCGTCTAAGGTGCGAGGGGCTTGGCCCTGCGAGTGTCTGCCAAACGATGAGACTGTGGCCTTGGTGGAGGCCTATGTTATTAAGAGGCTGATTAAAAAGAAGAACAAGAGTAAGAACATTATAGTACTATTAACTATTGAAAGTATTGTCTAAAATAATATAAAAATGTATAAAAAGGTTATTCATATATTTTTACTTACAATAAAACGTAATTAAAAAAAATCCGAACGTGATGCTGAGGTAAGTGAGAGTATCAGAATATGGTAACAGATTTGTTATAATTATAACTTAACATAATTAAAAACTATCAGTATACTAATTATTTACTTTATAATTAAACTATAATTATAAAGTTACAATTACCTACGTGTCTGCTGTAAACGCTACAAAAGTAATAGAACTACTCATGGAATCATGTAATCAGCACTGAATTCGAAATCTAGTCAAATACTCTCTATGTTTGTATATGTACACCCTAGAGGATGCAAGTGAAAGCTTAAATTTAAGAGAGGGGGGAAGTCGACTAACCCCGTTTTCAGACACCCACGCTTGCAAACAGGGCACAGAATTTTCAGGGTTGTCTACTTATTGAACTACATAGAGAAAATAATAATTTAAGGTAGAACATTTAGTGTTTCAACATACTCATATTATAAAAATAGGAAACCAAATATTTTCAATTAATTAAATTATAATATAATCAAAATTACAAATGTAAGGTAAACACTGCCCATTTAATACTAATAATTTTACGCATAGCACCAATTCACTTTAAAATTGCGCATGAACTTTGCTTCTGGAGTAATTAAATTTCATGGCCGATTGCACGGGAAAATCCCGAAGGAAATGAAACACACGTGCGTAGGACACACAACCCTGACGGCCAGACGTCAGTGTGCTCTCTCCCTCCCTCCCTCCTACCCTGCCCCCTTTCAAGGTCGGCTTTAGTAGGTGCCTTGAAATAAAGCGAGATAGCCATATCCACCACACAGGAAAGTGCAAGCGAATGCGCGAGAGAAAATCAATCTTGCACGGGGCAGGGGGAGCCTGAAAAACTAGGTGAACCGTTTCGACCGTCAGGGCTGGGCTACGTGTGGACAATACTAATATATAGGTAGACCGGCTGTGCAGCGAGGACATTCCACGAACATTCCAATTATTATGTTTTGAAATTCCTTTCGACGCTAGAATTTGGTACGATACAAAGTCGTTGCGAACCTAAATACAAACAAGATCATAATATTAGTGTTTATTTTTCAATAAGTTAAGAGTTTTATTTGAAATCAGGAGAAAGAAAACTTTCTAAGCTAAAAGCAAAGTAACAGCCCTTGAAACGCCCACAGCTGGCCTCAATACTTCGGCGAGTTTTGGAGCTCGAAAAGGTTCGCTACGCTGCTCCAATATGGGAGTTTCATTATTTTTCAGACATCTAAAGATGTTTTCTTTCATCGCCGATTACATGGTAAATTCAGCACTTGAAATTGAAATTAACATTGAAATTTGAGAGATGCTCAGATTGGACAAATAGTCTTTCGCAACCTATTTTTCTTCTCTCCGGGAGAAAAATGTTTAGGCTGTCGAATTTCTTATCGCCGGCTTTGCTCATGGAGATGGCCATGAGACATTCAAGACTTTTACCTAAATCTCCATTAACGATACCCACGGAAAGAAACGAAATGACAGATTCTCACGACGCTAACAAAGTCTTTATTGGCTTGTTAGTATTCCACTGCTGGACATATTTTCTTTATTCGAGTCATAACCGAGTGCCTCGAACTTCCACAACATAGTACTCGTTGTTCCACAACATAGTACTGGTTTCTTTTCTTCTTCTTTCACCGTTCAAGCCACACTTCTCTGGAACGCTCTCCCCTATGATATCAAGAAAGCTCCGAACAAAAACTCCTTCAAAACCCTGCTCCGTCGTCACTATCTGAAGGCAAATGCCATGTGAGATTTTTCTCTCCACATTTAATTTGTTTATGTATGTATTATATGTTTATGTATAGTATATTATGTATCTTATAAGTATGTAAGTATATTATAAGGGTTATATATTTAATATTAATATTTAATTTATATGTATTATTTATTTTGTACCTGCCAACATGTTTTCTTTCTCACCCAGCGTTGACTGGTAGAGAATGCCAAAAGGCATTAAGTCCGCCCATTGTATTCCTTTCTTTTTTTTTAGGGACACAATAAAGAATTAATAAAAAAAAAAATTCTTTCCCAATGCTATCTCTTAGCTTTGCAGGCGGGTCAGCGATCGCATCACTACCCACCTTGCATCTTAAACCCTACTGTCTAAACGCCAACGGTCTGTGTATTTTCTGTCAGGCATTAATCAATATTAAAATTTAAAAATAATCGTTATAATTGTAGGAGCAACAACAGATTCTACGCGATACGTAACTACTATTGATTTTACAATAAGCTACACTATACTAATCTACTCTAAAATTTACATGTATGTACGTGAATATCGCAACCCTTCCGTACACTCAAACACGTGTATTAAGGGTGCGGAAATGAGCGCGAATTCGTCTTCTTATTTATTAGTCGAAAAAGATACTCGTGTATTTTATATCAAAAACTTGTTTCATTTCATCATCATCACTTCAGCCTATCAGAAGTCTACTGCTGAACATAGGCCTCCCCCAAAGATTCTCATCATGGGAGGGGGGGGATGCCTTAGTTGCCACGCCTGGCGAGCGGGTTGGCAACCGCAGTTTTTTTTTTTGTTCTAGTGCAGGAAGATGCTGCTGCCCATCTCCTAATATAATTGATTGTTTCATTTGATGGTCTGTAATTAGTCCGAAGCTGGACATAACCGTCGATGAAACTCATGGATTTGTCGTAGTAACCAACTATGGCGATAGGTTGGTTTGCGACTTGGCGATAAAAAAAGGTTCATGTATATATTTTAAAAAGCCTAATTATAATTCAACGACCAATAACAAAGTAAATGTAAAAACAAAATAATAATTAACAAAATAACCTACGAATTCGTATGTTCGGCGCGTGTGAAATAAAATCGATACACACATTCCCTGCAAAATTCACGCCCACAGGCACGGTACATTATAACATGCACAACTACCTCCCTTTTCGAATTCGTCTAGGGGTGGTTCTGTTTTACGAATATTGCATTTGAGTAGGCTCACTGGTGGGGTGCGTAACTACGGTATCGCCCTCTCACCTCACCCCCCTACAGTATACCACAAATCAGCTACACCTTGATTTTAACGTTAAATAAATTGAATCATATATGATTGTCATTCGCGACTAACAGACTCAATTACTGACAGTCTGTTACAATTTTAACAATTCGGTTATCAAAAATTCCTTCTTATATCATACGTTGATACACGTTCCAGAGCATGTTGGTTTTTTTTTTCAGATATTTACCCACACATATTCGTTTTTCTTTCTCTATTGATAAAGTAATTGTTATGGATACACGTACCTGCAAATTATTAGACTGTAGATATAAGAGTATTATCACGTGACATAATATTTAAGTCTATCAGGAGTACAGACTAAAATATGCCCGTGCCCGTAAGGAATGCTGTGTTAGTATTTCGAAAAATACTAGACTAAAATTAAGCAGACCGATGACGGGCAGCAGCGTATATGGTCCGAGGTGTCTGATACTGCAATCGCCAATCCTGTAGCCGAGCGTGGCGATTATGGTATAAATGCTCCGCATGGGAGAGACCTATGTCCTCCGGTGGTCTATTTATACGCTGTTAAGTTTAAGGTTAAAATAAGGAATAAGTATACATGAATAATTGTTTATCCTCTACATAAAACAAGAAGCCCTATCCTTTGAAATGAAAATTATAACGAGTATTATGTAAGAGAAACTGTACTAAATACTACAAAGCACAAATTTTACATTCTCTGTTTTTCTTTCTTAAACTAACGTTAAATGTTAAACCTTTTGCATGTTGTCATAACAACTTTACCCGCGAAACCAAACAAGGACCTTCGATGCTAGCTAAAAGAGAAAGTTCATAATCAGTTTTGTTACGGGGAAATGCGACCGATACAAATTATTTTCGTTTAGATGCCACAAGAGGCATTTCTAGCTTTACTACAGGAGAACATTTCTTAGAGGTTCATTCTTAATTCTAAAATTATAGAAGGTATCAACCCTAAATTAACGAGAAAAAATTACAAAAAAACTTTATAACGAGCGAAAAAATTCTTAAATGTTTTAAATATATTACGATATATTAAAACCACAAGAGATAACTATAATTAAAACCCTCGATATTGTAGATTGAACATTAACCATCAAAAACAAATAAAAAGTTAAAGCTATTGAACGTCCTACACCGTGATGTAACAAGAAAGGTAAAATAACAAAAAAGTGTTATTCCTGCCCAATTGAAAATAATTCCTCGACGTAATGATTTCTTGTATTTACGCGAACACTACACACTTGAAATGTAACTATTATTTACGGATTTTATCGTGTATAATTTTGTTTTTATATTCCCGACGTTCCGAGAGCTTTACAGCAGCCGTGGTCACAGGAGAACTGAGGTGTTAGACGTCCGGCTTAAATAATAGTTTCATTTCAAATTCCTGACGTATTAATACAATATAAATTCTATTAGTATAACACTTGAAGGGATGATGCAACACGCACATATGAATTCAATTTTACAATGTACAACACGGACAAAGCGAAAAGCTATTACGCTAATGTCAAAAGTCGAAAAAATAGTGCGAGCAGTTTTCGATAAAAATCTTTATTACCAAAATCAAGGCTGTTTGGCGGCGCGTTATACAATGCGTTTCGTGTCAACTCCTTCTCTACCTAAGAGTCGTTTTGGTAGGGACCACCCTCTTACCATTTCTGCCACCAATCAACAATTCAATCACAAGTGTATTCCGGTTCGAAGAGTATGGTGAGCTACTAAAATTACGGACTGTGAGGCGTTCCATCCATGCCCTAAGGGGTGACAATGCATCTAACATTCATCGTTTGAAGTTGTGTGCATGTCTATAGGATATCTATGAGATCCAGTAGCCACTTACCATCAGATGGACTGTTTAGTTCATTTGTTACCCCAAACCAATAATAAAATACAAACTGTCTCCAAAATATAGAGTAACTAAATAATGACGTAAAATTTTATTTTCTACTTCTACTTTCTCCTTCGCTGAAATGGAAAGTTAATGATGTGATCAAATAATTTCAATACAAAGACAAAGAAATAAACTAAACATTTATTAGATCTATTTCAAAAAGAACTTTACTGACTTAGCTATATATATATATATACACTGAAATAATTTATGGATATATAGTAAGAAATAAAAGCCCAAGCTCAAAGATTATCAAAGAATAATGGCATATTTTTTTTTTTAATAAAACATGACTCCGAATTTGAAACCTTTTGTTCTAATACTAGCATACTCGTAACTTAAGGCGATGAAATCCGATTAATAACGGTAACGTTGACTAAAACGACAACGTAACGATGAAATTATGAAGGGTAAATGAGTAAAAAGTTTCTGTCTGTCAACGATCTTGTGATATTTATTTACAAATGCAAAAATTTAATACAGCATCAAAATGTAACAAGTTTTTCAGCCCCTTAGCGCACATTTGATAATGCTATACATATTTGCCGGAACTTTACTTTTACAGCACCAGTGGCCAACACGAGATGGTGCGATTCTGTGATTCTGCTATTTTCTATTTCATATTTTTTATAATCTTGTAAAAATCCATGAGGACAATTGGTTAAATGGGGTATACTGTTCTATTATAAATACAGATGTCACAAAAAATTATTTTGAAAAGTTGTTGTTTTAGCACGCAATTCAGCAACAAAATATAGTCGTAACGATCGTGATGGGAATGTAAATGTTTTATCATTTTAATTCCCATCACCATCATACGATAAAAAAAGTTTAATGCATTGGAGAGAAGATATGATGAGGATTGGTGTGTCCTGCAGTAGACATTATTAAGTTCTTCTATGGTGTCTCCAATTTGTCGCATGAATCGGAACATAAATTGGCACCGCTGCAGTTTACATCTGACCAATAGTCTTGCATACTGGGCTGTTTCATTAAATCACTAAGTATGAAACGAATATATATTCATAGATATCCCCGACATATTTATAAAATTATAAATCCACGTAGCAAATTTTTTCCCAAGATACTATTTTAAGCTAGCGCCTGCCCACGAGTGAAGTTGTTCCCGAAGAAGAAATAAGAAAGAGGAATGTAAACCCGGGGTAAAAAGTATACCTACCAAGTTTCATCGAAATCCGTTCAGTTGTTGGCGTGATTGAGCAACAAATATTCAAACACCTAAACTATTAAGTCTACTATGTATAACTCATTAGTGTGATTAGATATGGATAATTAAGTGGACAAAGTCGCGGGCACTACTAGTTCTTAAATGAAATAATTAGCAATCACCCATGTTAAGTTATTTCTTTATAGAAAACTATTTTTTATACTTTGTAATTAATCATCTTTGTGTGTACTGTGTTTGTCTTTACATTGACACCTTTAATGTCCTATAATTAAACGGAATAATGGTGGTAACCCTAGCGTGTGGCGGCTGCAGGGTGGCGGGCGCGGGTGGGTTGCCGCGCGACACACATCGCGGCCCGGTCGATAAAGAGACCGGGCGCCGCCGATGCGTTCCGCATACGCCGCCTCAACGCACCGAATGCGGCATTAATAAACCAAAGCCTTGGATAAATTTCGGTCGTGTTATAATATACATTTACTTAACCCGAACCTCATAGACTGGGAAATAATAGTATGAGGATAGCCGATAGCTCAGAATGGCGAATTAGTTGTAATTATTATACAAAATTATACATTAAAACTCTAAATAAAAAAAAACTACTTTCAAAGTTTTTTATCCAATTTAGGCTTCTTTAAAACTCATACGAACGTCAAATCTACATCGGTTAGCAAAACAAGACCTTCTCAGTGAAAAACCGGAGAGAAACTCCACCATTTTTGAATTTATAATAAAAAAAAAAAATTGTCAATTTTATATTATATATATATCAGTAGCCTGGGGACAAAAACGCTCGAGTTCATATACGAGTATGTCACTAATATATATTATAGCTATTGCTCACTAGCCCTCGTGAGATCGAATATCTCTAGCACCGGATTAAGATAACAACAGAGAGATAAAGTTGGTTCGTTTTAACAATCATAATCTAACGTTTCTTTAAAACCATTTGAAAATTAAATATCTAGTACAATTGAAAGCGAAAATTAATTCGATATTAATTCTTACATAATTTTCTTTTGTCTAAATTTGTTATCGAAACGTTAACTGATAAAGATTATTTAAACTACCTATAAGAAAATGAAGACGGTGATTATATTATAGCTTAGTAATAGGATTAGTAAATAGTAAGCCATGATATCCGTGTGGTTAGATGGTTTACATTCGAATCAGAAGACTCGAGTTAGAACCCCCTCCCATCGCACAAATTTTTTTAGAGTTAGTTTTTCGAAACTTATGTTCGATTTGAATCGTTGACTGGGACACTAAGACGGCGACGGGCTCACCACCTGTCACGTTGTTCCAAATAAACGGATTGAAAGGACCAAAATGTCTGGTCCAGTATTGGGTTTACACCTGACCACTCGAGTATGGGTGTTCAGCCAGGAGAGTCCATATTAATATTTATTTTAATAAGTCTAGATTTCTAATATAAGGCGTAGAGATTTCAATCGTTACGTAGGTATTGACCGTAATAATGATGTCCTGCTCACTCGTACTTAAAAATCACAAATCATAGCGAATGCATGAAGAGTGATCTCACTGTTTTCATTGTACATTTATTTAGTGAGGACGAAGTATGCAAAAATAGCATATACAAATAGTAAGTAACACAGTCACAATCTGCGTTAGTCTGTCAATTCGTGGATTTGGTTACGGGTTTCACCATCATTTAAAACATTTCACGAGGAAGGTTCCTCATATTATAATGTTAAATAATTCAACATCACAGCGGGCATTGTGTGTAAGGTACCTCCGTTTCACCTTTTTTTTTATAGGAAAGGCGGCAAACGAGCAAGCGGTTCACCTGATGTTAAGTGATTACCGTCGCCCACGTACATCTGCAACATCAGAGGTGCTGTAGGTGCGTTGCCGGCCTTTAAATGTATTTGATGGAACGGAGGATGAGGAGGGGGATGGGGATGGGGAGTAGGCCTCCGGATACCTCACTCACCGAACGAAACGCAAAAGCATAATATGCCATTACTTTATTCTGCGAGGCCGTGATACCAAGTTTGTCGAGCTGACCCATTCGAGCAGAAGCAAAGCCGCCGCCTGGCTCTACTACGTTGAAACACCTGGCGCATCAGAGAGAATCTGGTGGCGCCCCCCTCGGCCACACGTGGTACTACGCAATCGTGTATGGTTATGAACGTAGCGCGTCATTACCGCTCGCCTCTGCCGATTTGATTTGAGGAAATCCAGGAACCGGTGGACACTGTACGCGCACGTGAATCATCGAAATTTCCTAGCGATTTCGCCAGGGACAGCAACGCAGCTGTTGGAGTATGAATCGCCTTTTTTTCGATGAGTCACATGTAATTTAAATATATATACTCTTGAGGCCTGAGCAATGTTGCGTATTTTTCCATCATCATCTGGCCTTCCGCAAGTTGAGTGCCCCCACGGCGTGTTGTGCTTGCCGACACACCATATATTATATCACACATTAACAATTAGACTACAGAAGAAGACAATTATCGACGTTTCGTAATCAAGCCGTCTAAATACAGTCATAACCCCACGTGGATATGAGTATTTATTAAGAATGTGCTATAATAAACATTACCAAAATTTAGTTTAAACCAATGGTTTATTTTCGAATACATTTAGACTATGAAGCTATGAACGCTATTTATAAATATATGGTACAAAAAATTATTTCAACCCCGTGCGTAGCCTAGGCGTGTCTAACTTTATAAGTCTCTGGTAAGTAGTGACAATGAAGTATTACATAATAAGAAATTTAATTAAACACATGAATAACGCACACATGTAAACACAAAGCCGTAGTATACGTATAATAATTTACATAATTTAACATAAATGGACAACTACGGTTATATTAAAAAAGTTAAAGAATTAATAATTTGTAAATTGAATATCCATTTTTACAAACGATTATATCCGTATTATAGTCGCCTCTTCAAATGGTCATAAATTCTAGAGCCTACGCGAATCTACATTGGACGACATGAATCCAAATTTTACATCTGCCAAAAACAACGTTTCATAAAAAACAAATATTTGACCGAACGGAAAATATAAAGCATAGAATTTCTGTACTCTGAAGCGCTTTTGAATGTAAAATTAGAGCAACTTGATACTAAAACGCGGAAGCACTGAGCCCGTCCGCCAACTGCTAACGAAGATACGAAGCGGCCATGCGTAAAACGAGATCCCCCTTAGCAGCAGTCGAGTGTCTCCAGCGATCCAACCTTATCAACGTTTCAACATCATGTTCAGAGGCCTGTGAAAAGCTATTCAAAAATGGGAAAGACGGGAAAACGGAACGATAAGACGCTCGGAAAATACTCCCGATTGTGCGATGTACAAGCAAGATTCTAGATCGAGTTCTCGACGTTAAAGATTACGTGGTTTTATTTATACTTACAATGTAAATTATAAATATTGATCATTCCAAATTAAACTAATATTATTACATATTATTCGCCACCAGCGAAAGCTTAACTCGATTTAACTGACACGAGTTTTAATAAATAACAAAAATGCAGTTAACGTCTAAGATAGTTTTTCATAGTTTTCATAGATATTAAATTTAATAAAAAAACATACGTTATTTTTTAAAGAAAAACAAACACGACTGTCTAAAACTGACTGAGTCAAACAAAAGTGAAACTTCTTCGCTTAGTACGAGTACATAAGAAAAACTTTACTAGAACAAGAAAAATATTCTCGGATTTTCATAGCAAATAAATCAACGTTCCATTTTCAAGAACCACTGTAGGTACTTCGAGTGCAAACTTCCTCGACCTCGGTTCTCACGCACCGACGGGCGGCGCACTACCCCCCTTCCCCCTCCCGTCCCACCCCCATCCTGTAACCCAAATCCGCCCCTCTCCTGCTGAGTCTAGCCCCAAAGCGACCTTAAAAGTCGCGAACCGAAGTCCTGAAGGAAAAACTGTTACAAATTCAACCTATTGAGACAGCCAACAAATGACCTAAAATTAGACGGTATTGTAAAGTTCAAAGTCAGAGATCGTTCTTATTGATATTTTTTTCAATGCTGTACTTTATTCAGCTTTAAAAACATTCGAATTTATTACGTATATACTGAAAATTTAAGTCAAAGTTTAAAAAAATATTTAGTCTATCTAAATCTAAGTACCTAATTCAATACTATTTTGAAAATGTATGTCACATGCACGGGCACTCGGTTTAATTACATTATACACGAGTGCCCCGTGTTCGATCCCCGGTGTCGGCACCACTAACATTGTTAATTGCTGAATGACCACGTGGTTGGTGGTGAAAATAAAATATCGCAAGGAAACCTGCACGTCTGAGAAATGATATTCCTTAGGTTAGGAGTAATCAGTGAGAAATAACTGAAGGTTTATTTAGGAAGGAGAATGTGATAAAGTCAAAAAGGGATGGAAAACTAAAACCTTTTATTCTAAAGTAGTTGCACGGACAGTTCTGTAATATAATCGCGACTCGCCTACTTTTTGGTAAGTGAACATAGTTATTGGCTATCTAAAACTATGTGGTTATCCAACAGCAAAGGAATTCTTTAGATTGTTTGTTACCTTTTTCATTGGATTTGCAGTTCCAGAGCTTATCCCACACATATACACAAACATACATTCTCTCTTTATAATGTTAGTATAGCATAAGTAACATCATAAGCGAAAGACATTCCACATGAAAACCTCTAATGTGCAACATGACCGAAATATACAATATTGCCATTTAATAAATGAGGAAATTAGATTAAAAAATTAAATTAAGCTCTTACTTTTGGAGTTTTATTGGAATCTAAATAATAGATATTGCAACCATGATCAATCTTTACCAGCCATACTGAAGAAAATAATAGGGATTAATTCTGCACTTGCGGTCAGACACACAGATTTTTCAATAGATTTTCTATAAGCATTACAATGTCTAACGGTACCTAAATGTACATTCAATTACTTCAACTATATCCATCGAAATCGAATTCGGCACAGACTTTAAAATGTAACCAAGTAATAAATTATAATAAGCATTTTCTAGAACATTAGTTTTGTGCATGTTTAAGGAACGACTACCTGATCTAAGAACAAACTGTAACGCCATTTAGTCGGATATCTAAAAAAGAGATTTGTAAGAAAATAATTTAATTGTATTGCTAGTGAGTGCATCGTACATTATGCGAGCCAAATAAAATACAGAAAAATACTTAAAAGGGAGGTCAAAAAAATATTTATGGGGTGGATCATCATCATCATAATTTCAGCCTATCACAAGTCCACTGCTGAACGTAGATCTCCCTCAAAGATTCCCACAAAGCTCGGTCCTGAGCCACCTGCATCCACCCACTTCCCGCAACACTGCGTAAGTCGTCATTCGTCTCCATCTTATTGAGGATCGCCCCACATTGCGTTTGCCTGTACGTGGCTGCCGACTCGAGAACCTTTTTTCCCCAACGGTTGTCAGTTCTGTTTCTGTTGTTTAGCGGTGCTAAGTTTTACAAAACAATTTGTTTCACTTTTTCCAGGAAGTAGACAGTCTAAATCGCAGTCGTAAAACAGGACATTTGCCAAATAAACATGTTTGCGCAGCGAAGATAATGAATGCACTCGTCATCTGTTTTTTTTTAATAATATAAAAAATACGATTAGATAACCTATGATTTTTATGGCGCCGCGTGGAATCGCATTTAATAATATCTGACACGTGTAACTAAATTTGTAAATTAGATGCGCATATCGTTTTTAAAGAATGATTGTAAAGTTTTTATTTAAAAGTATTATTATGAAGCTAAACATTCAGCGTACAAGTTTTAGGTACCAAGTTGTTCTATTATCAATGGACTGAAGCGGCTGTTAATGAGACATGGATAATTGTTCAAGTTGTCTTGTTCACCCAGAAAGTGTTGAAAGTGAATTGTGAAAGTGGAAGCAATGTATCATACATTCTTCTATACGGGAATTCCATATTTATCTTTGCATTCGCGTGAACAGTTATTTTTGTTTTATATCCTGCGATACTAATATTAAATATAATAAAAAATCCGGTAGTAATACGACACTCCAACGGAGTAGCCACTATCCTAAAGATAATTTTTCTTGGCAGGAGTGACAAGACACGAAATAAGTAACAAGCCGAAAATTTATATTGCGTAAGCCCGTTTAGCTTCTTATTAGAATAATGCAAAATGGAAATTCGTAATCTCCACCTACTCCTATGACTGACAGGCGTGAGTGATTATATATAACACAAGAACACTAGTCATTAATGATGTAGGGCAATATTGTTTTAATATAAACGAATGTGTTAAGATCGTATTATTGAGGTTATATATTTCTGGTGGCCTTGTGGGAGCTGGTCTGTTCGAGTTTGCAGTGCACTTGTGCTTTTGTTTGATGGATCACTGTATTCTTGTGGCAAGCTTTCAGTTACCTTTGGGCCCATACCTTTTATTTTATGATGTACATTATAATTATTGAAAAATATATAAGAAAAAGAGAAAACATACGGAGTTTCTTTCGTCGGTTTCTTCTACGTCAGAGCAGCAACATTAAGTAACGGTGGTAGATTGTAAAAAAATACTAATAATGATATTTGTCGAAACAAACGAAATTACCTTTCTTACCTCGAAAAATAAAGAATTTTGATTCATTCATGCACATTACACACCCATATATATACATAATACGCACAGCATTATATGTAACTAAATTCAGAGTTTAGGAGGAAAATTTGTTAAATATCAAGTAGACTTATCTCGAACATAGAGAAGTAAAAAGCATAATAAAATATCGTGCGTAATCGTTATCTAAACAAATTTGTGCAGTGAACGATAGCCTCGAAATGCTGTGAGGAAAAAAAAACGCAAATTTTATCACGGCTCGAAGTCAACGACACGTTATCAATTTGGCAAAGAATTCGCGGACGTTCATGCACGCCCGCGACATCACCAAGCGGTGATAAACGACGACGATACAATTAATTACCATTAATTCTAAAGACCGTTGCGTAATCGGTTAAGTTGTACCTTGAGGCCATATTGCATTTACTACGATATTGACGCTCGTTTAATTTTTTTTCATTCAATTTCATATTAGTAATTCCTGATTGATAGTAACGCTGCACTAGGCAGGCAAACATTTTTATGATGATCATGAATCTTTGTATAACTTTGACATAGATGCTTATTTATTTAATACGTGATTATGTTAGATAAATAATATTTATTTAGTCTGTACGAAATTTTATAAATGTAACTGTTGTAGTAGTGTACTGTTTGTCATTATGTACCTAATAAAACAAAATACAATAGAGCCATTTTGTAGAACATTACTAATTTGACGTTAGTGAATGGAATATTGGTAATAACAATATTCCATTTAAGTATTTGAATAAGGTCTCAGACCTTTCCAAAAAGACGCCAATAAAGAAATATTTTATTCATATTCACCACTCTAACCACATTCACTATTAATCATACAATTCCCTATATCTACTCTGTGACAATTTGTCTCGGCATATGTCCCGTCATCGCTCAGTCGGCAGTGTCTCAACTTTATCTGGGTGCATCGGGTTCACGTGAAGTTGACATTTGGTGAAAAAGAAACAAAATTCCTGCTTACAACACAACGATATTGGCGAACTTTACACAAACAGCCATAAAAAGAAGAAGAAGAATGTACCTCAAACACTACTAAATCGCGAAGAATGTAAAATGTTTAAAACTTTTACTACAATTTAGTTAATAATTCAAATTTCTCATAAATTACATTTAAGAATCGTGTTTATTCTTCTTTCAATTCAATTAGAATACAAGGGCTTTTCTGTTTATGAAACAACTGGTTATAAACTACAAAATTATAGTTTTCATTAATTAATTTGACATTTTGTTACACACAGACTTAGTATCAACGAGACAAGAATATAATAAAGCGTTCGCTAACAAATATAATACTACATAATATTTGAGGAAGACGCGTACTGATGAGTTTTTCGAAACTTATTAACGATTTGAATCTTTGGCCGGAAAAAATAAGGCGGTGAGGTCTGTCACGTTGTCCCAAATGATCTCTGGTGAAACGAGGGTTAAATAAATTAAAATAAATGTAATAGACAACGGACCACTTCAGTATTGAGTTATTCAATTATGCTTTTTCTGTATATATATATATATATATATATACATCTCAAAATACAACAACGAACTGGCCGTCCATTCATCTAAGAGGCTTGAAGTTGCTAAAGAACGAGGTCAGTTTAAGGCCGAGGCCACGTGGCCACGTTCGCACGTGACATAGCAAGTAAGACTTCCTTCAACTAGTTCCACGAGTTCGTGGAATTTTTAAAGCTTCGAACATCGGGAACATCGATATGAGATATTATAATTAATTTTCTAATCAATGATGATGATGTCCACATATCAAAGTACCGCAAGTGTAAAGATACACAGAGGCACTCATAGTCAGCTTCTCTTATCTGTTATGAAGCTTATGTGCTGTGGTTCAGAGAAACGCGTTGTACAGGTTGATTCCGGCTAGGACTTGATCACAACACCCATGGCTCAATCATCATGAATCAAGAAAACTGTCCTGTAAGTTTTCATAAGTGTGTTTGATAATATGATAAAAAAAATGCAAAGGACTATGCCATATTTTTTTAAGTTTAGTATGGAAATGTAATCTGAAATACTTAGTTCTAGTAGTGAAGTTTTATTTTCTACTTGAATTTAAAAGTTATCTTATTCTGTACATTTGCATGCAAAAGTTTTTTTGGAAACTGTCAAATGTAAAAATAGTTCAAAAAAGGATTTTTTATCGTCTGTATAAAATAATGTTAATAAGCAAACTTAACCTTGAATTGTGCGATAATATTCTATATTCTTCTCGCTTTATCTTCCTCTCTGTGTATCTCTTTGACAATGTATAACTTGATCTCACAATCCCTATATCGCTAAACTGAAAACGCACCGTTACAACTTCGTCAATTAGCACACATTAAAGTTAGTCTTGGCATTGGCAGTTCAAGCGACCTCGACTGCGCCGCTTCTGAATTAAATAGCGCTTGAAGTAATTATACTATTGCTATGAAATAACTGATAACTTATAAACATTTAACTAAATTTTTATATATAATAATTAAAACATTGGAACTGAAAATTATGTTTGTTAATTTTTGACGTGTTGCAACAAAAGTAATTATATTCTTGTATACGACACGTGAAGGGTTGATCATTTTTTTAATTTTTTTTATAAACCGTACTGAAAAGGAGTTTCAAAACATTGCACACTTTTATATGAAATTGCGATCTGCACTACTGCTACATCAACCTATTTCAGTTCACTGCCGACCATAGGTCTCTGTTTTCTGCTGGTACCCTCGCATCAGTGATGCCGCTCCACATCAATAGTCTATGGAATTTGGGCTCGGCAGATTCGGACGGATATTCCAAATAACGATGGAATATCCGTATCCGGTTAGAGCCTCGTTTGTTTGTTTTGTTCGCTAGCAGGGTGCACGATGCGGAGGTGAGTTTGGCCTTTGGTGAAAGAGTTGGTATATTGCTCTTTGCTCATTGCAACCGAACAATTACAACCAACTCCTATAACTCAGCAGAGGCTAATGACCTGTGTGTTGCTATTAATGGAAGAAGATGTTAATGATACTAACATGTCAAATCAAATCATTTATTGATCAACATTAGAAACTCTAATATCACGTAATTTTTTAAATATACTACCGTTTCGCAATGAAGATGCTGATGATGATTCAGATGAAATAAGCGAAAGAAACTCCGTAGATCTGACTTAATATGAGTGTTGATATGAAATGCGTCTTATGAATCACGCACAAACATTATCAATTCCTATATCTACGAGTATTAAAAAACTTAGGAACTATTTTATCAGTACTTATAGCTGCTGCGTAACGCTTGATTGAATTGCATGATAACTATTATTTTAAAGAGTGTTAAGTATTACGTAATCCATCACTGAACTTGTTTTGATACAATAATACGAAAGCAGGCGTTGAATTCGGTCGGTCATTGATTGATCGACTTATACTTGGTTTGAAAATAAAAAAAAAATATTCAACTAGTTTATATAACTTTGAGAAGAAAAGTCTGATTGAAAACAAAACTTTATTTATAAATAAATGTCATTAAAAGTTTACTGAGTTAAATGGGATACTAGTATAAATTGCAACTATAGCATTACGTATTTTTTGCACTAACTTTTCCCGGCGGTTTCGCTAGTGTTGAGTTTAGGTGAGCAGTTACAATTTTAATGGTTCCTGCCATAAACTGAGTAAGTTTCGCCTTGTGCCATCAAAGATTCTGCCACAGCCAACCAATGCCAATCACCAACCTGCCTGCCATTATTTAAATATTACACAAGAAAGAAGATATTCTAAAAAAGTCAATTAAACGATAAAACGATGATGAAACCGAATTCTATTTTCGAATATATTGAATTCGAATTCTTTTAAGTAGCCCGGTGGTGTAATCTCTCTTTCAAGCACTCTGAAGTTATAATATATAATCCTACAAATCCTAACGAAGGACATCGTAAGCGCCATCACTATTAAGACTTTCCCATAGGTACATACGCCCAGTACACCCAGTGAAATTAAAATTAAGAGAGGTCTATTAAAAACCAGTCAAGTGTAAGACGGGCTCGCGCCGACATGAATGAACGAAACACTTATTTTTGGTAAATACTTAGCGCTGATATATAAGATTGTTTTACGGAATCCACGATGCACGAGTCTGACTCGCACCCAGCCGTTTTTTTAATGGTCAGTGACACTATTTTATCGTACACATAGTCATAATTAGGCAAGAATTCACATTTCTACAGATGTGTTATTTGTATAGATTGTTAACTACACAAAATGACATGGTTGTACGGTTGTTTTGCATATATAAATGTAGTTCTTCTATACAACATGCATTAGTACAACAATCATATTCTGTATAGTTCACATTACGATATAAAATACGAGTTGCAATAGCTGCAATTAAGACTAGTATCCGATTTTAATGCTTTAATGAAGTTAAAAGCTCCTTTAAAGATGCGCGCAACGTGTTGGTTTTTATAAACAAGACATAGTGATCATTGATCAAAGATTTTATTGAACTTGATAATTATTGCTTTCTCGGAAGCAATGCTCAAAGAGTAACGAAGCAGGAATGTCGTGATTAAGGTTTTCAACTTACCTTCGCAGTAGAGCGTGACGTCGGCGAGACTCTCCGAGTTCCAGAGGTTCGCGAACGACGTGGCCAGGTTGGACCCGAAGCTGTTCCATTTCAAACAGTATTGCTGCTGCTGGGAGTCCATGCCCGGGCCGCCTCGGATACCTGCCCTGTAGAAATATTAAACATTCTTTTTTACCAAGATTTGAGAAGGAATTTATCTTGTTACATTGTAATATCAACGATTTCATTTTAAATGATTTGGAATGTAAGAGGGAAGAGGAAGACGAAGGAAATATAATACGAACTAGTGAAACAGAACAGCATCACTGACGCGAGGGTACCATCACTGCATGTACCATCGCCGGCCCAGGGTGGCAGAGTTTGGACAAATCTAAAATTAAAAACTAAATTGCTACAGTTCTTTACATAATAATATCTCTAGTATTATTATTAAGCCTTTATTATTTTGGACTTCATTATTATTACTATTAAGCCTAGCACCTACAGTAAAGGGAAAGTAGACGACTTTTCTTATTACAAAAAGGGCTTTTCAACTTTATTTTTGTACAAAAAGGATACTTTATTGTTTGTATTATTTGTTCCGAAATTTTACAAAAGTTTTTAAACAATCTATGCAACAAAAATGAATGAACTTATTACACGGAACTGTTTATCGAGCAGCTACGAAATTAGGACAACCATTAATCAATACCGCGCCAAACACTTCACCTGTTCACATTCGGCGTCATCATAACGCCTTACAAAGTGTTCCAACAATTCGATACAGCGTTCAAGGCAACAACATATACTCCACTCCATATAGTATACTACCTACTACGTAATGACAAAAGTTAGGTTAGACAATATTGACAGTTACCGAAAAAGAACGCCGATCATATTATATTAAATACTGTTAACTAATATTTTATAATTTGAAGAGGTCTGAATAATTTATTTTAAATTCCATTCAATAAAATTTTAAATATAATTTACTCATCCTTTTCAACATGATAGATAATCTCCTTTTTTTAATGGAACATATCTTTAATATACATATCTTTGTGTAGGTGAGTAGCACACTAAGGAATACTGATAAACCCTGAAATTTCATTAGCAAACGATTGGTTCCGTGCAAGGGCCCGACAGAGATAGTTAACAGACACACGCACTTGTTTCAGCGACGAATGTTTAGAGAATTCTTCCTGATTGTTTGAGGTATTATTGTTACAACTGCTAATGGACATTCTAATTACAAATGAATAGACCAAACAATCACATAGTAAATTTGTGAAAAAGCTTCATATTTATTAAGCTTCCGACCCTCTTTTCTCTTATCCAGGGAATATTCATGTACTATTAAAAGTCTCTTTATAGGGCATTGTTAAAAACGATAACATCTTTTCGTGATAAAGTTCAAGTAAAACATATGCGCCAAATTAACCTCGATCATTTAAATTTCAGTATGTGTCGTAAATATCAATATAATTAGGTGAAGTGAAGTACTATTATTCATTGCCTGGTGGATTCCTTTAGGTCGATACAAAAAAAGCCTACACAGTAAGGTTGAACAACCGCTTCCTGACAGATGCGGGCCCCATACACCAGTGGCCATGAATTGTTAATATCTATGACTACTGGGCGCCGTTCCCACGTTACTGTTGTATTACGCGCCATTTTTACAACACAATTTTATGTACAGAGTAATTAGTATTTACGCATCCAAATAATTTGCTAAAAGTCGCGTAAAATATACTATTCATTGTTTCTTTCAATAGCAGCAATACTGTTAGCATCTCTATAACTGTTCAATGTATTGTGATTATACATATTAGAATCAAAATGGAGTGTTGGAGAGAATATGCCATCTCTTTCTTCAAATGACAAACTTTTTTGGCACTGAAAAAACAAACGAGGTTCTGGAATCCCACAGAATAGTGATGGAAGCAGCGTCAATAGTACGAGGGTGCGCTAACCAACCCACTTGCCCAGCGTGGTGAGTAACCTTCCAAGAAATTTCTACCGGTTTTTCCTGGCGCTTCTTTGTACCGGCTTATGTTCAGCAGTGGACTAAAATACACTGATTTGGTAATAGTGGTAAGAAGAGTTGTGATTTTATGTGTGAATTAAAGTTTATATACTAAAATTTAAATTGATTAAACGTGTTATTTAATATCAACACTCGTCCTTCAAAAACGATTATACGCTATTATTCATTATTTTAATGGATTTCCGCAAACGTCTCATTCTATAAACTAGCCATTAATTTGTCCATAATTATGTTTTGTGAAATCACTGTTTTTTGTATGTATTTCATATTGATTTCTGTTATTTGTGATAACACTGGTGATGTCTTCCACATTGGCGATGATCCACAACGATGATGAATTACGAACTTAACTTTCGGCAGTTGTCAACTGCCCAGTGTACGCGTAAACAGAATGGTCTAACTCTATCATCTTTAAAAGTAAAGTTGCAGCCTGTAAACTTCCACTGCCGGGCAAAAGCGTCATTCTCAAATATGGTATGCGGGTTGGCGGACTTCACAATAATATTTCTCAGGCATGCAGGTTTTTCAATCATGTGGTGAATTGAACTCTTAAAATAACTGTTAAGAAATTTAGGGGTGCCGGCAACGGGGATCGAACCCAGATCAATCGCGCTTGATCGGGAAACTAAAGCTTGCGCCCTGAACACTAAGCTACCACGGATAAATTGGCTCTACCTTTCCATAACCGATGTAACCCCTATGCGATTAGATCGAAGAAAGGGTTAGATGCAGCGACAAACGAGACGCAAAACAACACAACCCTTAAGTAATTACTTGTATGTTGTACAAGTACTCCGTTACTGTTGTGATTCCGGCTGGAATTCGAACTCTGGACCTGTGTTGTCAAGAATCAGGTATGCTAATCACCGAACCACGCTGTAGTCAAACTTTAATTGACACTATCTAAACCTTTTGCTTTTCTGAATGATGATCAAAAACCGCAGCTGCATCATCTACGAAGCCTAAACAAGCTTTCATAGCCGACCGATTCATAACAAAGAGCTTTTTTACCTTGATTCCCGGATTTTAAAGAGAACTATCGAAGAAGAAATGACGTCTGTCAGGCGAATCTCGTTCAAAATTTTCCCTGATTCTAAACACAGATGTAGATAATGGGATATCTCGCTTCGGAAAATGTTATAGAACAAAGCTGCAGAGTCGATACCGTATCGATTTGATTCCCGAGCGCTCCGTTACAGCCTAACTGTACATTTGCATGCGTGCACGTATACCGCGACCGGTCTGAGATGAGCCGGCCTGTCTCTATTATTGTGCCTACGCTGCGTACGGTGTTTGAACAAGAGCGCGGCGGGAAGTGGATCAAACTGGGCTGGTGCACGTAGTATTTCGGCTGCGACCCGGTTCCGGAATGCAGCACACGCGCAGGCGTACTCGTTACTTTGGTGGGGAAAGGGGGGACGGTTGCACCGAGTTGCGCAAACTGCTACAACGGTCACTCGGCGAACTGGAGGCACGGAGAAGCCTCCGATTTATCAAGCCTATACACACACATACACACAGCCTCATATTTGCTGTTTATTCTTACGTATATAAAATTAATACTACATATACTCTTACCATTATATGAAAGCCGGTTTTAATTATTACAGCAAAAATTTACTTACCCAAAACGAGCGTCATTTAACTTAGCACGTTTGAATCGGTTGTGGTTGTATTGATTGATGTAACAATTATTATATACGTACAATAATATACTACTCGTATTTGACGTAAAAAACAATTCTACTTCTTTTGTAAATAACTGTGGAACACTTTAACGCAACATTATCAAAAAAAAATATTTTTCTATTGCGTTCTTGTTTTATTTTTCTCCTGTTATTGAATTAAATTAAATAATTTAATGTAAATCAAAATAATTTTAGTTAATTACATTTTAAATAATTTATTGTTGTAATTAATGTTGACATGGCTACTTTCAATTTAACTCTTACAAGAAATTTCGAATTAAATTAGGTATGTTAGAGACTAGACTAATATTGGCTTGTAATTGGAATATTACTAAGTGGTAGTCTCTATCTCTGCCTAGGAGTCGTCTGGGTGGGTAGCACCATCTTAACCATTTCTCCCCAATCAGCAATAATTGTAACAACTGTCGTATTCCGTTTTGAAAGCAGAGCCTATATAATTACATTACGGCTACGAGGCATTCCATCACAGTCCTCAGGGTATGTCAACACATCTGCAACCTTCTTCGATAAAATTTGTTTGCAGGTGGCCATGGCTGCAGTAGCCACTTACCACCAGGCGAACTGTTGGCTTGATTGTCACCAATTAAATGATTTTTTAAAGAAACTCTTAATTTGGCATAAGAAACCATTTTACACATTTTCAGGCTGTCGGAGAAACAGAAATTTAAAAGAAATCGACTATGCGACGATACAGTTTGCTTAGGATTTGTAAAAGATGCGGTTATTAAAAATTGACCATGAAAAACATGGTATTTAATGTAGATGTGAATATTTCTATTAAAAGCATTTATTCTCTTTATTTAAATTGATCGTTGAACATAAGCCTCTCCCCCCTGCCGGTATTGATTTCTTGAAGGGTTAGCCTATACACGCCTAGTTAGCTAGCAAGGTGCAGGTGAGGGTTGGCGTTTGGAGAAAGAGATAGGTATATTTCCCTTTACACCTGATGTTATAGTTAAAACCTCAGGAATAGTTGATGAACGCGTGGGTTAGTAATCACTCAGCAATCAGGTGAACTAAACAGCTCACCTGATTGCTGAGTTCAAATCCCAGTTGAAGCCAATATTTATCCAATAACAAAAATTATTGGTTTTCGGGTCAGTTCGTGTTGTGTTTTGTCCCGTGTCTGCATCTGACTCTTCCTCCGATCTTATCATGTATGCATTTCGTGGGATACGTGAAAAACGCGTGACTTTACGAACGACTCCTGCGCAGTCGAAAACAGCCGGAAAAAGTCGCCGTCGACGATGTCGGGCAAGAGTATATCATCATAGTTTAATATATACATAGTATGGCACCGGAACTCAGCTTTCACTATTCCATGCTTACGCAAATTCTACAGAAGAAAACTCAAGCTTCCTATCGCCCGCATCTCAAGTAAGCCACAGATGTTTGCTTCCATCGCATTTCACATGAAATAAATAGTCCGCTTGGTGACTTAATGACTCTGCCTCAGAATATCAACTAAGCTGTTTATCACTCGCGGTTTTCACTACATTACAGTATACACTCCTCATGATTTTGTTTACCATTACCGGATTAACTACACGGAAAATGTGTAATAATAAACGAGTTGTATCTATCTTCTAAATTCAAACGAAATAATGTTACTAGTACGAAACTTTTCCATTATTTTTTAAATATCTGTGGCTTAAATCCTAAGCTCATTCGAAAACGGAAACATTTTTTTATTACAATTTAAAAACAATAAAATTTAACAAATAAAATAAATTTCAGTTTTGCATGGCAACCCAAATAATGCAATTGATTTAAATTCCAGGTTTGGAAATACGACCCACTTTACTATTTAATTGGGAATACATGAAAACAGATATTTTTCAGTTTAATTACTGTCAAATATCTGTGAAAAAGTCTATTTTCTTTTTTAATAAAAAACATAATGCAAATGGTCCACTGGAGGATATGGGTCAGACCTATAGGTGGATTTGCTATCGCAACACGCTGCTGCCCGTCATCGATTTGCTTAATTATGGTCTGGTATTTTTCGAGAAGGCTATTTTGTCATCTGTTGGTAGCATTTTCAAGGCTTTTCCATTAGTCGTCTCTTACGATACCCACGGAAAGACAGATTTTTAGATACTGTAGCTAAAATATATATATATTAAACAATAAACATATTACACAATATATTTGTATTGTAAAAAGGTTTTAATGAGTAGTAATTTGAAGTTTAGTAATTTGTACTTTCAGAGTTGTAAATTTATGAAACTATAAATAAAAGTAAGATTACTGGAGCTTAAAATCAATTACATAAATGTTTCTCATCTTCTGCTTGTTTAATTCCCCGGCTGGACAGTCACATTTCCTACATTCTCGGCGTCTCCAGGGTACCAGATGCCACTCCCCGTCACTAGTCAGGGATTTGGACTCAGCATATTCACATGGATTTATTCGTGTATGCGTTTAATCGTGTGGCGGGACGTCAATTTCCCTTTAATATGGCTGTCACATGCGTCATACTTGTGAACAGGTGCTGCTTGTGGAGGCTGGTCTGCTCGAGTTTGCGGTGCACTTGTGCTTTTAATTTTGTGGAACACTATATTCTTGAAGCATGTTTTTTTTACATTAAGCAACGAAATTATTCTTCTTACGATGCAGAATAAAGAATTTTCTTTCATTCGTTAATTCTCCGTCATCGGTCGGCAGCCTGAGCCTCGTCTGTTAGTCATCAAGATTCACCGCGTATAGGAGAGGTGACAATTGACATTCGGATGAGGTGAAAAGCGATATTCGGAGGAAAAGTTGTTATATTTTTCGTTAAACCACAAATATATATGTATATATATATATATATATATATCTTAGTTGATAAATATCTTTATTGTAGTTAATAAATATATATTTGAGGTAGATATAATTAACTTTAATTTAAAAAAAAATTGACTGATAAGCTTATAAATAATATAGAGAACGTGCGATATTTAAGAAATTGCTCTGTTAATTTTCACGAGGCTCACTCAGATATTTTACAAATAAAAAAAAAATAGGTTTGGAAGTTATCGCCTCTCATGGCTTTATATGAAAATGTATCGTGCATAGGCATGCACAATTACACAAACTGTGGACCTCAAAAGCAGTTACAACGTAGTACCGTTGTAACTGCGTTTGGGGTCACCAAATTACTCTTGAGTGTGCAATGATTGGGCGTCATTAAGATATTAGTTACGGCTCGGTATCTTAGCAATAGGCAATTGGAAGAATTAGAAAAGAAATAGTTATATAAAAATGCCACTGATTCATTTTTCCTCAGACAGTCGTATAAATAGAAGAGACTAAAGATGCAAAAAGCAAAAAGCTAAAATTAAATACTAAATAATGAGTTTAAAAATATTGTATGCAAATAAGTAATAAGTTTTTGAGCAGCAAATCTTTGATATAAAAAAGGTTACGCACAACACTTATATTTAAATGTCTTTACCTACGGAATCCATTATGGAATTCAGAGAATTCTTTAACAATGTGCTGAAATAAAATTTGCGCATTTTAGTTCTTCGTAATACGGAGGGCGAAAAGCTTTCATGTGTTGTCTATAGGTTGCCTATCTTTAAACGTATTTTTAATAAACCTAAGTGATATCATAGTTACATCACGCATGTTCCTGCATTTGAACGAATGTGCGTTTATCAATAACGTATATGACCCTACCATGAACCGACGGCTATATTCTAGGTCAATCCGTGACTCGACAGCAAACTTCATTCCGTTGACAAGCATACCGACATAAAATGCAGTCACTTCCATACACAAATGGGACATGTGTATCCAGGAATGAAACAACGAATAAGAAAATGTTAAAGATTTAATGAAAAAATTAATATACCATTATATAGATACTCATAAATTAATATAATATCGCGGTGCGTACTATTTGAACTTGTAGTGTAACATTGGGAACAAGTTTAAAGAAGTAAGCGCAGCAATGTAAGGAGATATTCATGTCATGAAAAATGTAAGAGGCTTCAATTAATATGATTCAAAACAAGATGTAGAAACGATGTAAAGATTCTCCTTAATTTTATTTTTAAAGGTACTTTACAAACCAGTGTCCAACCAATCAAATTTTGAATTTTAAAACGTAAAAGTCATCAATCAAAGCGAGGACAGTAAATTTATGATCAGCCTGCCGAAATCTATCACTGTACATAAGCTTTTTGCAAACAGCTCTACGTTGCCCACTTCGCCTTGCAAAAATCGCCGCTTAATCTAGCCAGGGTAGACACCAGCGAAGTTATCAGTGTTTAAATTCTACGAAAAAAAATAACGTATGTATTATTTTAATAATGTATCCGTTGGTTATCTTCTGCATATGTCATCCAATTGTGAAAGAACAACGCGATACCCGTAACGATGCATATGCACGTCAGCGGATTATAGATAGTATTCTATAGGGTCAAGAGTGAAAGTGGCGTGCACCTTTCGCCCAAATTGGACTGCTAAGTTTGAGAGCGACCCATGTACTGGTTACGTAACGCCATGTCGACACAGCATTACGATTAGTTTCTAAATTTTACGCGCGCTTTTTAAGTGCATATAAACGTTTATTAGATGTGTATTTCATAAAGGTTAAATGTTATAAAAATTAACGCCAAGGAGAAAACCAGTTTAATAATTTGTACGTTTCTTCTACTTATATTTCGGTTCGTAGTAGCATTTTTGAACAGTCTTGATGCTGTTGTAGATCATTCGGCAACTTTAAACACTTCTCTTCTTATTGTGTGTCTTCATCGACCTATTTAATAGTTCAGCGCTGGACACATAAGCGTCTCCAGAAAGCACCATCGTGAGCCGTCATATATATATTTCTTGGAAGGTTTGCCTACTCCCACTAGAGACGCTGCTCCCAATCACCGGTCTGTCAGATTTGGGTTCGGTAAATTTTCACACAATCTTAGTCTTTAACAGCTTGCATAATCACTAACTAACAAAACCATCCACTGCTGAACATAGGCCTCTCAATCGCCACGCAAGGCGAGCGAATAGGCGATCTCTGCATCAGACACCTCGTCAACCTTAGACAATGTTGCCCGTCATCAGTCAGTTAACTTTTGTCTCACCCTCTTAATGAGATGATGTAAATCTGCCACTCAATGCCTTACAGTATTTCCTACACCGCTACCACGCGGTACGGCATTTTCCTTATAAACTCAATATTCTTACCTTATCACGCTTATTGACATGTTATATCAAAGACAACTATACAGAGGAAGTATCACGACTCACACACGCCCACAAACTTACACGTGTACCCATCGTATTACAACACAACAGGCAAACTTTCTAGTGCACTGCTTTTCCGACACAAAAACGCTCGCGGGCCCGACGCAACGGGCGGACAAAATAGAAAGTTGCAAGGCGCGTTGCAACGCGGTAGGCAGTGGTGCGTTTGTGACGCTCCATGGGAACGCCGCCTAACGAAAGTATGACAAATTTTGGCACCGTACAGTTATAACGCGTCAATAGTTAACTTAATTTAAAAAGCTTTACAATGTTGTATGTGCTTTATGGTTTTCATGAATTTACGACACCCCTGTGTTGTTCAACATGTGTTATGAACAGATGTTATAAACATTAATAAACAATAACACACAGTTTCAACGATTTATAATGAATTAGAATATTTCATGCCGTATTATATTCATTGATATTCTATTGTTTACTAGACTTTAAAGGGTTAAACTACGGAAAAATATTTCTAAATTTTTAATAATTGAGGAAACACAATGAATATTCTATTACTTGATATTAAAACATATTTCTATATATTCAACGTATTGAAATATTGTGAAATGTTTTTAAAAGATTACTTCATTAGTTTTAGGCTTTGTTCTTTACCATCAAGAAAAAGCTAAACAGTAACGAGGTGTTAATTTTTTAATCACTGATTTCTGGTACACAGAGGACCATTTTATAATGATAACGTCATTTCGTTAGCTGATTTCGACTAAGGCTTACAGACAAACAGACAGACAAACTTCTGAATATAATTGACGGATGCGTACATAGGAGTATATCATCGTACCGCAACGCGGAAACACATAGACACTCATATCTTCTTTAAGGTATCCTCATCTTTAGGTTCTTCCCGTATCTGATGTAACGCTTATGGGTTAAAATCGAAGGAATAGTTAAATTCAGTGACAGATAAAGAACACATATTTGTGTATTGAACAAATATATCTTCCAGCTGGGATTCGAATCCTGGACCCATGAGTAAACAATCAGGTGCGCTAAGCACTAGGTCGTCATTTATGTCCGTAGACGAGTTGATTATTAATAGAACAAACGAAATAATAATGGCTAATAGAGTATATTTCTTGAAATCAGTTCAAAAGACATGAAATTTGTTACCACAAACGAACACACATACAAACAATTCCTATTATAATACCAATATAGATTATATCACCAATATTTTAAACAGTTGGGAATATTTTTCTAACAATAAGTATTGACCTTGCGGAATTAGTTCTACGTTTCATTTTTCATTCAGAAACAGTTGCGTTTCAAATGTTTATAACATCTATAACACTTCAATATTATAAGCGATGTAAATTTATTAAACACATAAAAATAAATGGATAAAAAATGTTGCTACGCTTGTTTTAAGGTATTATATTACTCAAAATCTCCTCTCAAAATGAGAGGTCTTTGCCCACCTGTGGGGCATTTAGAGGAACACTGCATGCCAATGGTCTATCGAAACGCCTACGCATCGCACGTGTAGCCACAATAAAATTAACACTTCATACAAAATTATTAAATTTGAAATATTTATTAGTGATCATAAAATGTCATGCGCTAAAAGTTTTAGTTTTAATGATTTTATCATTTCCAATGAGATGCCGGGATTTTTTAAAATAAAGCCTCTCTATTAGCCTGCTCAAGTCCACTGTTGAGCACAGGTCTTCCTATAAGATGCCCAACAAAAGGTTACATGATATGCCTGGAAGATTTGCCCACACTCGCGAGCCTGGGCAGGCCGGTCGGAGAACGTACTAAAGATGCTGCTCCTAATCAAAAGTCTCTGGGATATGGGGTCGAGGTAGTCCGATGGATTATCCATCCGACGATTCATCAATTGGCCGTCAGAGCCTCATCAATTAATCAACAGGGTGCACCGCGTTTAGACGTGGTTGACATTTGGAGAAAAAGATTGATATATTTCGTCTTACACCTCTGTAAATCCAAACCTATATCTTACGTGAACTACATTATACAAGGCACGGACGTCGCTTCGACTAACCGGTGAGCCTAATTCTTATAAATTACAGCAAAAATATATATATCAATAGCTATAAAATTAAGAAATTTATATATTCATATATTCTTTACTAACCCTTAATTAGTTATGTTAATATAATAGTAAAGTTTATCAAGATAATTAATCTTCCTTTTTTAATAATCCTGCCAATAATATAAACAAAAAAAAACAGCTTGTAGTGAGTTCGTAATTCTCTTCTGGAAACAGTGTTAGCTAAAAGAAGTTGTAATTGTATACAGCATATTTATTTCATGTCTATTACCTTTCACATTGGCGATCACATTAAATATAACATGACCTACTTTCTTTTGTTCAATGTGTACATACAATTAAAATTCACCCTTACATTTTGGACAACTCTTCGCTGTAGTTTAATATTTTCAAGTACTTCTTTGTTTAACACACATTTAATGTTTATAAGCTGGATTGCGACTTGTAAAGATTGGTTTTAGATGCTACGAGTATGTAAATTCGAAACCTTTTGAATCATATACCAGTTGGTGTCAACGAAGTGGAATGGTACTATAATAATAATAATACGTTAAATTACCAATGCAGTCAAATTCAGAATAATTTATGGAATTAATTAATAACAAAATTAGCCTTACGATAAAAATCAATATATATAAAATATTTAGTTTTTTGTGTTTCAATAGTTTTTCCTGTTAAATAAGTTCTGACATACCTACATCAGTATAATACTACTCACAACTAATACTAAATGAACATATAATGTATTTATAATGTGAATTTTAAAAATCACCGCCAGATATACATGCAAACGAACGAATACTAAATATGTTTTTAATCATGGTGACATCGATGCCATACAGATCGATTCTGACCAAAGCTCTGTAATAGATGTCAACATAGCTTACTGGCACTAACGCAGTTGTATACTAGAATTCGAATATACTAGATTTTTATTATAGACTAGTCCCGTCTTCGAGTTCGCGACACAGTCATAGAGAGTCAATTAACAAGTATCGAAACTTATCAAATGTACAGGATATGTTGGTAGCAGTAGCCAGTAAAAACCCACTGCTGGGCAAAGGCCTCCTTCTCAAATATCTTTAGAGGGGGTTTTGGAGCCGGGAAGGGTCTGCCACGCTGCACCATTGCGGGTTGGCGGACTTCACATGTCCTCGAAATAATATGTTTTTTTTTTTCTTATTTCTCAGTTTGTTGTTCAAATTTTGTTTTCCTATATATTCAGGTTTCCTCAGGAAGTTTGCCTTCAATGCCGAGAACGTGATAAATTCGGCACTTAAAATTACTTTTAACGATTATTATCGTGCCGGCACCTGTGATAGAACCCAGATCACTCGCTCTCTATGAAACAAAAGCAAGCGCCCTGACCATTAGGGTACCATGGCTATTGAACAGGATATGTTACTAATGAACTAATATTATCAGGTATTAGATATATTAGTTACAGAGAAATGGGACATAATACAACGCTAAATGGGATTGTCTTAAATACGAACCGATTCAAAACCGAGACTCATTGCTAAGAACAGTAAATCGACAGGTAGGCATTGTTTTACAAAACATAACTCAGACTAATAAGGTACATGTGCATTGTAAACAACTCTTTAAATTAAATTCTACAGCTCTCATGCAATTTTTATTTATGAAATGTTAATGCAATGATTATATAAATATTAGATTTTGAGATTCATTTCACGTGGTTCCATTAGTTTTTTTTTGCCTAAAATGATATTCATTCGCCGATTAGAAATGCAGATTAACGAAAACAAATCATACGAAAATTGAAACCTGGAATGTATCTTGCGCAAAATAAATTTCAAATAAAGTCAACGATAGATGGACTATGATTAATTTATAACTCCAGATTTCGAGTGTTAGTGTTAAAAATAATATAATTCCGTAGTCTAATTTATTAAGTACTTTATGAGGGTAAAATGAGTATTTTTGGTATGTCCTACTTTAACCTGGAGGTCAATTAACCAATTCAACTCGGCCGGGCAGCGTTCGGGAAACTACGTCCCATCTTCTCTTCGAGTAAACCTCAAAGCCTCGAATATCAATGATGACTTTCGAGGCGTGGTTTCTCACTGCAGGCCGTATGAGAAAGCTCAAAGTTGCTCAAAGGACTGTCGAAACGGCAATGCTTAGTGTTTCTCTCTCTGGCGAAATCTACAAAATGAAGATATCCGCAGCTGGCATCGCAGAACTGGGATAACAGACGTAGAGATGCATGCTAATGTAGCAAAGGGGGGCGGCTACTTATCTCGCAGAACTGACTACCGTTGGGGAAGAAAGGTTCTTGAGTGGCAGCCTCGTACAGATAAACGCTGTGTAAGAAGACGGAGTGACGAACTGCACAGTATTGCTGAAAGTTGATAAGTGCAGGAGGCCTGTGTTCAGCAGGACATGCACGTTGTAATGTAAAGTAAAAAAAACTAAAGAAGCAGCCTGTAAGTGCCCACAGCTGAGCCAAGGCCTCCCTCTCAAATAACTGAGAGGGTTTTGGAGCATATCCTCGAAACAATATTTTTTATTAATTCTCAGAGAAGGGTTTTCTCACGATGCTTTCCTTCACCGCGGTAATACGGCACTTAAAATTGCTATTATATACTAAACCGCTCTATCATACTAAAGTGAGCGCCCTGGCCGCTAGGCTACCACGGCTCTGGTTGTAATGATGATGAAGAATTTTTAAAGTGTAAAACAATATTTATTAATTTATCACAGAATCAAGAGACCCGTGTTCGATCACCCATGTGTAGCATTCGTCTTGTACCAATGAGTTTTTTAAAATTTACGTACAGACTCGTATCAACGAGTTTTTAAATATTTACGTACAATTTCGATCGTTCGGCTGAACGCCAATGTGGAGTCCTAATTGGCTATCGCTCGCACGAACTTCACCGTACGATGCGATTTCGTCGCGCGATGAACATATACAATTAAACATTTTGGTCGAGCGACAATCACGAAACGTAAATATGTTTAAATGCGACTTCGTACGAACAACGCGACGCTATCATCGTTTCTTCGTGCGAACGACGACAGGCTCACCACTCGAATTGGGCCTCCGGATACCTCACCACTCACCGAACAAACAAGCTCTACTGTTGCGCATAGACCACACACAATATGGCAGCATTATCCCTAATCGCTTCGCGAGGCAGGCGGACCAAGTTCAGAGCAATCACAGGAACAGAACTCTGGAACGTTACACTGCTGCCGTTTACCAAATGTTGGGCCTAAGTCTATTAAGGAACAACAAGCCCATTAAGGACGTTAATAGTTTGTGCAACAACTCGTGTGAAAATCTGTAAACAGCATCAGAACTCTACAGATTCACAACCCATCGGTGTTCATTCATATGGTCTCCCCTCTGTGATACTTTGCCTTACCTCCGTGTATGACAGTCAAATATTGAACACTTCTTAAGTTCTTCGAAAGGAAAACAATACTCAATATCATAGCACAACATCGCATAACTATTCGGTGACATTTTGAGACCCGAAGTGGTAGCAGCAGCCATTATATAATACAGCATCTACACGCAATGCCCCCGATGCAAACGCAAGTTTCTAATGTCATATGATAATGCAGCGCATCTTCAAGCACCATTATGTAAGTTGCGCGTGGAACACTTTCCTGTTGCAGCTAAGTGAAAGTCATTAGTAACGCACACAGTATATACGATGCTGAGGCCTAGCTAAATGCTTAGTTGATTAGCTGAAAAAAGCGCATGCTATAGCAGGGAACTCATGCGCGATGCCTTCAAAAAATTTTACCATGACATTTTTCACATCCAAGACATGGTTTTGTTTATTTGTAACCTTGTCTTGGATATACGAAACCATAAAAAAAGTAATCAAAATATTTTTAAAGCATAACTACTAAATAGTAGCGATCGAAGCCCTCTTTTTTTATTTAGGAAAGTGGGCAAAAGAGCAAAAGGCTCAACTGATGGTAAGTGATTGCGTTGGCGTTGCCCACCTACATCTGCATCGCGAGAGGATCTGCTGGTGCTTTGCTGGCCTTTAAGGATATTTGAGGGATGGGACGGAGAATAAGTAGATGACGGGATGGGGCAGGGGGAGTGGGCCTCTACTTAAAGCCGGTATTCTGCGAGGTCGTAGTACTACCCCAATTGAGCCAGCCCAATCGAGCAGTAGTAAAATCTACCGCTTGGCTCTATCACTTACGCCCCTGGCCGGACCATTGAGTTTTGTATGTAATATAAATTGACATTTGCTGTTGCCCCATCCCGTTTTGTGGGTGACATAGAAGACGCTTCGAGAAAAACCAGACCTCCACCAAATGAAGGAATGACCATATTAATTATGGAGTAGAACAGAACTGTGCATTACGTATATTTCACAGATTATGTGAAGTATTATAGCTACGGAAATATGATCGGTGTTTATTAGCGCGATACTGCAAGGTCGATATCCGCAGAAGAAAAAGAATAATCATCATAGCCACAAGGATCAGCAAGCTGAAGAGGCAATGGAAAAGATAGCTAGCAAAAACGATAACCGTTGGGGAAGTAAGTTTATCGAGTCGCAACATTGTGCAGCAGTATGGGACGATCCCCCGCAAGACGGAGTGACGACCTGCTGTGTTGCGGGTAATCGATGTATGCTGATGGCTCAGGACCGTGCTTTGTGGCAATTTATGCGGAGGGCCTGTGTACAGCAGGGTACTATGTATTCAACAAACATTTTGTTACGTGGTAGAGTCAAACTGTGGCTTTCGCTGCTCCTCATATGGACCGGCTCGACCGGTGTTGTAGCGCGGCCTCGCAGAATATCGGGGTGAAGTCAACGCACCTCTGGTGTCAAAGTTTTAGGTGGGCGACGGTAATCACTAAACATCACACTAAGAAAATTTAAACATATGAATGAGATCAGAATAAAAAACGTAATTATAGTGCAAGCGTAGATTATAAACTACCGTGTTGCTTTAACGAATTTCTGCAATTAGCGAAATTAAAAATTCATAAGTCACAGAATTCTCCAATAGCGGAGCTTTCAAAAGCATTTATTTTGTGCGCGTAGTATTTTTTTTACTAAATCATTACGCATTATTAATAGTATTATTATTAAATAAGCAAATTAAAATTGAAATTCCTATTAGTTAAATTTCTTATCAGATATTTGTTAGCCTGTCATGGAAAACGCGGCTTCTTTAAGAGATACCCGAATTAATATATTGGCAATTAAAAAAATAACTATTAGTCTATTCAAACTCCATAACCGACTGTCTAACGCTAGACAACTTTCCATCAAATACAATATTGAATCTATGAAGAACGTTTGATTTAAAATACTACCGAGTAACAAAATACTTGAAACTGTATAAGTAACAAAATTAAGTAGCTACCTAAAACAATCGCATTTGTTTTAAACATACGAGTACACTCATTTCACATAAAATTATTAGTTAAATTAAGTAGTTTTTGGTATTAAATAGGGTTTTCTATAATTTCATAATCATACCACATACTTAAAAGCTGAATACGTGATTAAAATTACTGTGAAAAGTCTTACGAATGATAATTGCGTAGTTTGTGGCAAATTGGAAGTAGTTTTTATTTTGTTTTATGTTCATAAAGACCGTTAAAGAATTTTATTACATTCAATACCAATTTGTCATTTATTCTATAATACATCTATACAAAATAGTATATATTTTTCCTTAAACGTTACATTTACATACGTAAAATCAAATGAGATTTTTTAAATTAAGGGATGTAAGAAAGTTTAATTTTATTTGACTAATGCTCATATACTTCATATTTTTTATATAATCTAGTAAACTCGGGCAAACCAGCCTCTACAAGCAAATGTTCACCGGTGTGGCAGTCACCGTTCTCCTCAACCATAGTAAAGGTATAGGCAATTTAATGACCTAGGAATATAAAATCTAAATCCTTATAAAACTCATGATAGATAAGTAATTCCAGTATTCCGAAGCAAAGCATGCGTACAGTATCTCATTAAATTACATTAAATAATAAATTGTGTAATTTAACCTGTGTGGGACACTGTTTAGTGTCATAAACTGGTTCTGTGCGGTAGTTGTGAATATTTGGGTCAAGGATTGAATTCTTTTTAAATGGAGGTACGACGGTGCATTATTTCAGGTCGCCCCACGCGGAACAAGCTCGTCCCCAAAGTACCCTTTGACCCTTTTTTCACGTTCAGAACAACTCGCTTGTGACACGTTTGAAAAGATCATCATTACAGAACAGAAAACTGGATATTACATCAGTAGTTATTTATTATTCTGATTGTTAAGTAAATGTTATATTATTATTTAACTTACAGTTACAATTCGAGCAATTATATTTTAAAATTACTAGTATTCAAACAAAAATCAAAAAGTCGTCTGGGGACTCAAACCGACCCACAGACGAGCCGATTTCGTAAGAACAAACATGCACAACTTCTATAATTAAAATCTTTTTCGCCATTTGCGCAGTCGGAATAAACCAAACCCCTTAATATTTGTACGTAACTCGTAGGGTCATATCTAGAACCTCATATCTAGATCATCTTAAGTTATACTATGAACAAACAAATTTTTTACTTTCTTTCAACATTTGCACGTAATAGGTAATGTGTCTTACATTTTCATTAAAATGAAACATAATAATAGAACATTAAATGGCACACTCCGAATATATTTCGAGATGAATGTTTTTTACCATCCATCTACGATTATTAAGATTATGATGAGTAACATTTAAGTTGTTTATTTAAAGTTTTTTAATATCTGTTATAAAAAGTTGCATAAGTTATGTACCTATGTATATATCTTCTATAAATTAAAGAATATGTTGAACAGGCTTAGCTCTAATCTTACACTGGAACTTATAATTTAAAAAAAACAAACACATTACACATTACAACATAAATAATACCTTCATTACTCTTTACCATATAAAGTTTTGAACATAAAAAACCAAGGATTTCTCTAGATAAAACAAATGTATGTTTAAGTAAGTAGGCATAGCTACGACGTTGCACGCGCACGCATCGAAGGCGCCGTGGCCTTGGTTATGTAAGCGTCGCGCCTTGAAGGTCCTCCGAGAGTCTGTCCTTGGCCCTCCTCTCCACACCCCACCTTCCCACCCCACCGCTGGGATCGAGCCTAGACGCAGCGCTATTCGGAAATGGGAACATATCGAAAACATTATTAGAAAATCAGTGTGGGCGGTCGCATATAGAGATTAAAATTTATTTATGGAAACACAGTGTTATTTCTATTGAGTAAAAACGTACAAATTGTATCTTTGCACCAACCAATCCAATTTTCGTTTAACAAAAATTTTAAAATCAATTTATATCTCATTTCGCATGAGATATAACAGGCAACTCTTTTAAATGGTGAGTGCCAAACAATCCCGCCATAAAAACAATAAAAAAATTACTATTTCTTATATTTGACTATCATTTAATAAAGGCTGTACAGACCTAGTAGGTATGCAATACATTTGAAATCAAGGAAATCATTTAGGTGACAACTCGCGCTTGATACGGATCGATAATGTGCGATGCCAACGACAATCTTTTCTGGTAAATAATCCTATTTACTATTATTCACTTCCGTATCCACTCGTCTCTACTTCAATAACACGGCAGAAAGCGGCGTCTTACAGCTTAAGTACAAGCTCGCATTCTCAAGTTCTTTGGATACGTATAGAGGATACATAGCTGGGTTAAAAACGTCTTTTTAGAGTATTATATGGTACACGGCAGAGTAAAGGGCACTGATGGATAGACTGACCAAATTAAATCTGCTGTTGGCAATGTTGCCAACTGCTGGCGAGAAATTGTGAACCAGCAACATCCGCACCTGACAACACATATGACGACCACGATGGCTGCCGACAGCACAGTCACAGTCGACAGCATAACAACAATGAAGATGTTTTTTTATTAAGTTTGCTTCTTAATAAATTCCAAGAAGGATTGCTTTCTTTTTTAAACTGCCATCCTCACCTGCGCACGACGCGCCCTCCTTGCTAACAAATGAAGATCTAGTAAACTAATAGCTAGAATTCATAAAATTGTACCGGCTCAAAATCCCCAATTCTTAATTGAAATAAGATGCATTAAATTTCAAAAAATATATTTTGATAGAATATCAAAATTTAAGGAACGATCTGAAAAAACATCCTACCTACATATTAAGATAAGACATAAAATGTAATGCCTAGATTATAGCAATGTAAATGTCAATGTTCAGGAAATTTGTTCTGAATAGCTTAAAAAGGTTTTATTCACGGTGAAAGATGTATATTTATCGTATTGGTATCACTTAATTTTTCATTTATGCAATTATACTTATAAAAGAGAAGTCGTTTGAAATAAAAGTAACAAAAATTGAGATTCTTGAAATATGATCGCCTATTATGGGTTCTACTATTTTACTAATGGATATCAACGGCCATTGCCGTATGTTTTGTATTTTATATTTATTTATTATATGAAATGTGTTCTTGTTTAAAGTTAAACGTGTTATGTTTATTAAGTCGCAGATAAATATGTATTTGTTAAATCATCCTATACTTGTCAAAGCCAATGTATTTTAAGAGTGAAATACTCGCCTTAAATTTCATAATAAGCGATTGAGTTGGATTCGTTCTAATGAGAGTCAATAGTGATTTAATATGCAGATTTACAACGTCTTCGGCGACGAAGAAGAAATCTGATAAATTCTTTGTAAAGTCCGCCGTACCGCACTGAAACAGCGTGGTGTACTCTTCCCAACTCTGAAAACTGAAAGAAGGAGGTTCCCAGCAATGGGAAATCTCAGGTACCTTAACTTAACTTTCTTCTAACTAACTATTTGATTTATGTCTTGTAGACATACGTAATTAAGTTTTTATAACAGAGCTTTTAACGTGAACATTTTATCGGTACTAACTCAAAAATGAAGGAATAAAAACTACATGTTTATTTTATCGATATATCTTGAGAAACATGGTTGTTTGTTATTTTTAGTTGAAAATTAAAAAATCTGCTTAGAAGTTATAGAACTCCATTTCAAATGTGTTAAGAGCCACTCTAGAAGCAAACATAAGCGCTATTAAATTTTGTGCATGGTGCCATAGTAGCATTTCGTTATTTATTCCACATACTTCTTCCAATCACGCCCTTATCTTTGCGGTAGGCCTACTAAATTTAAGGTTATCTACACTGCAAAGACAACACGTGCTGTGTACCAACATAGCGGCTTTAATATATAAAAAAAAACGAGAACGATAAAACGTGACCACTGCGACTTCAGGCTGCGGGCAATCTTCTTCGTTATTGTTTTATATATTTGTTGCTTAGCCTATGATAAATTTGAAGCGCAATGTTTTATTTCACTTTAGCTGGGTACCAACATGTCTGAAATATAATTTTTTAACGTAGTATAGAACATGCATAAAACTATATAATATACCCAAAGCTTAATGTGATACATAAGAAGTGCTATTTAATATAGCCTTTGATTTGTTTACATTTAAATGTTACCTTATAAAAATTCATCGCAGCAAGGATATAAACCCTTGTGAAATATGAAGCCATTACACTTTTATATTTAGTCAAAACAAACTTAAATCATGCTAGTACATGGCTCCAAAAGAAGGAAGTATGATATCGAATACAGTACTACACAGATAATATACACGAATATTAATGACGATCGGGTCTCGAACTTAGATTACTTCATTCATAAAAGAGATACATCAGCCATTGCGTCAAATAACTAGCAGTTTATAGTTAAGTTTGTGCAAACGAGCCTTGTTAGCTTATTTTCGGTGTTCACGGAAACTGCCACCCACTGGTATGCATGATAGAAAAATAAGTGCCTACACAGAAATTTTCTTTCGACCTTCGTACTTGCGTCAAGTGCCGCTTCTAATCAATAACTTATACAATGACTCTGAAACCAAGAATAGAAAAATCGATTGGCAACACCGCGGTTTCTTTGTGAAGTAGTTAATGACGTAAAATCATAATACGCACTTTTAAATACATCGATGTGAAGCACATCGATTTGTGATTTTGATAGTTTTAATTCTTGGTGGCCAGTCAATAAAATAAACAATTTGACATGTAAGAAGTCAAAGTTCGATATCAAAGTATTATTCCAAAGCAAAATACTGAAACTACACCGTAGTATTACTATGTTATTACTTATTATTCTTCATTCTGTGGTATTGCATACGAAAACGATCGGCCTTGACCTTCGCACTAACCCTGAAACTCATAGTTTGGAATGGGAACCGTTAAAATGCTATTTAAACATGTAGGAGGTGAGGCGAAGAAAATAAACTATTTGAAAAATAACTATCTAAAAATAAAGATTTTTCGTGAAACGTAACAGGACTAATCTACCGTACCGTACATTTGTACCGTTAAACAATAATTGTATTAGAACCCGATGCACATTTATCATTAAATACTGGCTAATTTTGAGTTAAAAAAAAAAAACCTAATCAAATTTTGACAACCCGAAATTTAACTACACTTCGTGAGTCGCGAACTCACGATGTGCGTCGACTTCGAGCGACGTTGGTAGGTGCTAATAGACCGCGGTCCGCTTTGACAGTTTCTATGCAAATGTTAATGCGTTGCGAGACCAGTTTTCGCCTCGCCGAGCGGTTCCGGGCCTACTCTTGCGCGCCTATTCACGCCTATAATTATTACAGAGCTTATGCTGCTAAACTGGATTTCTCGACGGTGCGAGCTAATCCGGAGATCGTTAAAATTCAGGAGCTCATTAAATTATTAGAGAATATTTTCCACCCAAACGATATCGCGGTTATTAAACGGGTAGTTAGAGTGAAAACTTCGGAAACCGGTTAGGTATAGAACATGCAAAAAAAAATTAGTGATGCAATATAGGTGTGCAAAAAATAGGAGATACGGTTGTCTCATTATCAAGTTCAATAGCCCCAGTGCGACAGCACGTGTATGCAAAACCTGGGAGACGGTAGAAGCATGTGCAAAAATATCCTCTCTACAGGCGACGTTAAAGCGCAGTATGCTTTACATCCTCCTACGTTTAAAATTTATCGCATGCTTCAGGGTGTCAACACAAATTTATCAATGACTCCGTATCTCAGTTCTTTTTTGAAGCCTAGATTAACTCACAGATGAGGCCAGGCCAGCTCGTTTTCGTTTCGCTTAACCTCATTGTGACCAATCGACTTGAACCGACAGACAATTCTTAGACAAAATTACATATGCCCAGTAATAGGAAAAAAAAAACAATACTTTCCTCGACTCCATGAATATCCAGTAATTACACAGTCCTTTTATTTCGTTAATAAAAAACCATTAGTGCTCTAGCGAGCCGTGCACAAATATCATAGTCCGTATCACTGAGTGTTTGTTCACTGCGTATCAATCACTCTTGTAACACTAGCACCGTGCTTCGGGCGATGTCCGTGCTCACTTCCGCATATTGCATGCAGCGCGCGTTCGCGCCGCGTTCTACGTGCACAGTACCTACGGCGGCGTTCGCTCCTAACCGCCGGGAGCCTCGCTCGCAAATGCGACCGCCGAAAACTCTTCACGCTGTTCGAATGCAGAAAATTCGGACGCGCCGAGTGGGGGACGCTCTACGACTATCCGAAACTTGTGCGCGTACGTGCAGCGCTTCGCTATGAAAAAAATCCAAGGTCAACGCGCGCTGCCAAAAAAAGACGCACGCAAAATGAAAAAAAGACGGCCAGAGCGGCGCCCCTCGGCGGCGTTGCAACCGCTGTGCACACGCCGCGGCCGCCTCATGTGTACATGCCCTGCGCCGTAGTAACTCGTTACGTAGCCTACCTTCAGCAGGTACAGCAGTACCTACCTCTTTCCGAATTCGTTTGAAGTTTATGGAGAAATTTAATTCAGTGAAACATAAGAATTATTTGACCCTTGTGTAAAATATTACTATATGTGTAGTATTCAAAGCGCTGCGGAAAAATCAAATATGATTGAGGTCTTCATAATATTTGATATGGCTCGAACTAGAAATGGCTTTGGGCAAATCAGCCCCAAAAAAGTAATCTCTACAACGTGATCGTTTTCCTTGATTGAATACGTTATTAATTCAAAGGACTCCGGGCGAATGTTCATGTAGCTATGCTTCCACGGAACATAACAACGTTGATCTACGTAAAACAATATAAACGCACATTTGATTTTCTTCGTTTCCAACGTAGGCGAATATGAACAAAAATGGCGCGTCGCAGTTGTGACAAATTAATGTTAATAAAGACATGACGATCTACCATCACAACACGATATAACGAGATTTAAGAAAAAAAATTAATATACTATAATTATTGGTCATATTTACGCAAATACCACAAATTAAAAAAAAACATGAAATGTCGGGAATTAAAAAGTAAGAATTTGACGAAATAAAATCTGTTAAAATTTATTCTATTTCGATGTAAATAATATTAATTTAACCTTTTTATTGAGTTATGTAAATTTTAACATATGTATACAATGGCGTAGCGTGAATAGAAAATATACACAAAACTAAGGTGTTATTCGTAGCTGTGTAGAGGTAAAATGTGTAAACAAGCTGACTTACGCTTTCTCAGAAAGCAAATCGTAGTAAAGTTATCGGAAAGATTCTAACAGATAGAAGTATTCGTATTTGATATACTGTTAAACGAAATTAAATTAGCTGAAATACGCGGCCAAATGACGAAAGCCTTATTTTATGTTTATGTTGAAAAATTTTTGCAGTTTAAGGGGAAAGATCGTCAGTCGGCTTGAGGACAGATGCAGTGCCAGAGATGCGAGACAATCGCAATGTAACACCTGAAAAATTATGAGTACACATATTTCCGATACTTGGGATCCAATATGACTATATGTGTATAACCATTAATATGGTGGTTTGTCAACTCACTTTTCACTAGATTTCTGTAGTTTTTGTAGAGTTTAAATGCCTATTGATAATTAATATTATTGGTATTTAATTAAACACGTGTGGTTTATGTCTGTGAGAGGCAAAACATTTAGATTTTAATATTTCTAAGAAAGTTTTTTTTTTTTATTTATTTATGTACACAAAAGGCATAAAACATTAAAACATGGCATTTGTACATGAGTTTATTGCGTACATTTCTAAAACTACAATAATACATATTATGTATACAATTAAACTTAAATCATTACATATAATTAAATAATATACTTAGATACATTAATATATATTTATTTATATACATAAACATTCGTAAAAACAGAATACATATTCAATTAACACGACGCTAAGTAGTGGTCCTGTGTATTTTGTCAATGTATTAATAGTAGGTGTAGCAAATAAAAAAAAGCTTATTTAGACCAAAGTGACGTGTGTGGTAAGCCTAACGCCGTCTGAGTATCCAGGCCACCGATAAAGACCATAGATAAGTTTCTAAAAACCCTGGTATGAGTCCTGTTTTATTTTATGGGAAAGACGAGAAACGGGCAAGCGGCTCACTTGATGGTAGTGGAAATACCTCAGATCAAGTACATCTCAACACCAGAGGAGCTGCAGGTATGTAGCCGGCCTTTTAGGGCATTTGGGAGATGGGAGGGAGGATGAGGAGGGGGGTGAGAAGGGGGATGGGTAGGGAGAATGGGCCTTCTTCCGAACGAAACGCTCAAGCTCAAGATGCCACTACTTCATGTCAGTATTCTGCGAGGCCGTAGTACTAACTCAGCCGAGCCGGCTTATTCGAACAGCAGCAAAAGAACTTCTGCATAGAAGATCGAAATCTGGTCTCCTGATTCGGCGGAAGATCTTCTAACCACTCAGATATCCAAGCTTTGTTAATTTCGTAACTAGATTTAGAACCACGGACCACGCAGTGGGTAAAAAAACAAATATTAACGATCCGATGAATCGTAACAAGCAATGCAATATAATAATTTAGATGATAGTCATTAATCAGTGATGCAGTACAATTGAGCGGCCACAACGGTCGACCTTGGATCGCCAAACGTTAGCTCCTTAAACAAACCCGGGGCCATTAAATGTGCAGCGGTTAAAAAGAACAATAACAAAATTCAATACAGACTCTGTTTCCTTATCAACGTTAGCAAGGCCACGTGTATTATGATAAGGTGTCAGAATTAGAATACAGAGTGTCAGCAAATGTTGCGTTAATTTATATGCGTCGATTGAATACTTCGGATATTTGTTAATGTTTTACAGTATTGTACTGAAGATTTTTAAACGTGCAGGTTACCTCGCGTTGATTATCTTCTCCGTAAAGTACGGTGAAAACCATAAGTATCTCAAAAACACCTTGAAAATTGAATTTTCTTTGTCAGGGACAGTAAAAACTATTGATTTTTTTAAGAACATTAAAAATATGAGGTATAAAAGTAAAAGTAACAATATTTTTAGGGCACGTGAAATCTACTTGGAGCAGTGTTGCGGAGTAAAAATCCAAAAAAAAATGGAAACAGGCATGTACTAAGTATTATTCCTTTTCTTCAAATCGTAATTATAGCGCTTTGACAGAAGCACACACTCCTCTACACCTTGACTACAATAAGTAAAAGTTAAATAAACATAATAAGAAAAAGATGAATAGAATACAGTTCAGAAATACGGAGACAATCATAATACACACAGGCCTAAAACCTTAATATGTGATTTCTGTCGCACGATTATTGGCTTTAGGAGAAATTTGTACCTTAGCGCCAGATAGTAAGGATTAAATTCATAAGTATGTCCAGGAACGCAGAACGCTGACCGCGAAGTCTTATGACATTGCCATAGCATTTTATTAAATATCATTGTTAACCAATATACGCATATATCATGCTGATAATCTCCCGGCGGATTACATAACCATATTTTCTGATGCGACATACGAGTACAATACAGTGCAAAGCGGATCTTTCGTACATGCGAAAGTCGTAAATACGACTAATTGCTTAATTGAACGACCGTTCAATCGGCATCTGTAATTAAGATACGAGTATAATACAATAATCTTTAGTATTTTCAGCTGTATTTTAAATGTATTAGTTGTATACTAGAAAGAAGCCTTTAAAAATTCAGCATCTACTTTCGAAAGTTAATCTAGTTAGGTAAGTAATAACGAGATCCCAACAAAAAAATACGAAGCAAATACTTATTAAACAATTTCTGTGTATTATATTATTATTAATCAAGATATTTTTTTAAATTTAATTACATAATCTGAATTTGAAATGGAACTATTATTTACGGATTTTATCGCGTTTAATTTTGTTTTTATATTCCCGACGTTTCGATTGCTTTACAGCAGCCGTGGTCACGGGGTACTGAGATATTAGACGTCCGGAGTAGAGTAGAGTCACATAATCTGATATTACAAAAAAGATAATAAGGATAACATGTCAGATAATCCAAAAAAGCAAACCTCTTACATTGAAGTAATATCATATCAATACTTACCATACATACTCGTACTCTCTCTCTTCAGTTTGAAGCTTTATTTCCAATATTTATTACCGCAATTTCCTCTTGCAATGATTCATAGAATTTCACTTAATTATATTTTATTGGATGAATTATAAATAACCTGGTTCTTGCGAGGTCTAAACTGGAATACTTGAGTGGATTATATTATTTCTAAGTGTTTTATAATTCTGAATCGTCATACTACCCAACCGAGAGTTAATGCTTAAAACCTGATTCTCTGCTATTGAGATGTACATTAAATTCTAAATGTAAATCACTTATAAAGATGATAAATATTACTCATGTGTATTTATTTTTATGCGCATACGAAACACATCTATGTAGTAAATTTATTCCTTCGATTCTTTCGTTGATATTTTAATTAAGATATTGAAAAACTTTTATGTATGTTTCGAAAACATTTCCTACCTCATTATACAACTGTTCGTATATAATTAAGATTTTTTTTTTTATCTGAGCTCAATCAAGTCTATAAGAGACAAACAATCATTAATTTTGTATATATATGGCAGATGAACGCGTGGCTTAGTATTAAGCCTACCTGGACTTGGATCAGATATTTGTCCTAAAACGGAAATGGGGTGTGATAGTGTTGTGTCGCAGATTCCTTCCATCGCGTATGCGTTACTTTGAATACCCCTAATCCCTAGTTCACAAACGTCAGATGCCGACAGGTTGCAGTTGTCCTATAGAAAACTTTCCGTCCCTTTTTCAGTATCATTAAGATAAAGACTAGTTGAGTACTTCAATGTTTTCGCCATGCGACCATAAGGACATCGTCTGATATGTCAGACCTATATTATTCGGTCCAATAACCGGTAGCATCACCATCAACCGGACCTGAAGTAAGGCACAGCGAACACCAGACCGCATGCCAAGTGTAGCGATTACTGCAAATTCTGCCATTTGGAGCTTCTTTTGGAATTGCAATGATAGCTCAATGATCACAGACATCCGAATTTCATGTAAATTTTGTCTCAAAACCTTTCAACCTGTATGTCCAGACTTACAACATTCTTGTAGAGTTATCTAATCGCTTTTATCGAGCGAGTAAAACTCCACTGCATCACTGAGTTTTATCATTATGTTTGTATCATGGAAATATCTACATTATACTTCTAATGCAAAATTATTTTTATCCGATTTCTGGACAAAGTACTATATTTTCTTTACGTTAATCTAGCGATTGTTGCTACTTAAGGAAACTACGTATTAAAATTGTATACTACGTATTGTAATTGTGAAAACAATTTTAACTTTATTTTTCTGCTCTACGTCAGACTATTCAACCAGCTCTAAAAGCAAAAATAACCATTGTATTGCATCGAAATTTCTTTAAACATCGATATTATACTATCCCTTTACAAAATGGCTCCCTTTTGATCGAAATAAAATGTTTCAAGACTTAATAAAACAATGTAAAAAATCCTATATTCTGCAACTTCATATAAAAAAAGATTGTAAAACAATTTTTTCTTCTTAGTAAGTGTTAATTGCATCACATAGACAAGCGAAAGATATCAATTGAGGAAGGTAACAGAACGGTTGTCACTCCTGAAAACTAAGGTGGAATGTTTGCTTGTAGACTGGCTCTCCCTTAAAACCGGAACAAAGATTTTTTATTTATTGTATTTAGTTTAAGGTAAAAAACGAGCTAACAGTCCACCCGGTGGTAAATGACTACTGCAGCCCATGGACACCAGCAAACAAATTCAATCGAAGAAGATATGAGATAATAAGTTGAAACACTGTGTACGTCTTATGCTATAATTATGTAGTTTCCTGTCACATGATCGAAGGCCTAGGATAGATTATAAAAGACACCCAAGGCAAACGGTGTACTCTCCCAAGCTCCAAATTATATGCCTAACCAACTCTAAACAAGGATAGGTTGTAGAGCGATCCCTTGTAAAACCAAATTGATTACGGTGTAGCAGATTATTCAAATAAAAATTATCTAGGAGTTTTTTTTTCGAAACATTTTGCTAGTACTAAATAGGTCTAAAGTTAGTGGAGTCCAAAGTATGACCAGATTTAAATAAAGGTTAAATCAAGAAACAAGAGACTATGTTAAGTGATTCATGTTCCTTTATGAACAAGCACACAAACTTAGCATATGTGCTTGGAATGCAGATTCTAGACTCTATAGTACCTGTAACTCATTCATGGGGCAATGTACACGTTTATACAACAATATCCCAAAGTCTTCCTATCAATTGGTTTCAAAAATATATCGCACAAAGTCTTTGCAAAACGAAGTATTGTAACATAAAGGAATCGTCCATCTGGGACTATAAAATCCATGGGAATAAGTTGATTGCTCCTTAACTGTTACTAAAATTTTAATTGTAATATTGAAGGTACCACTAATGTTCCTTTCGTTTTGAAAAAAAAATTCCAATGAGGATACTTACGGAGTTTCTATCGCCTATTTATTTTCTGCGACAGATGGAATCTTATAACAAAACGGAGGTAGATTAAAAAAAAATATATGGCTTTTGACAAGTGAAATTTATGTTCCTATGTCAAAGAATAGAGATTTTGATTTTAACGCGATAGTTACTATTTTCATAGTTTCGCTTGTAACTTTATACACATTTACAATATTCATGACACGCCAAATCTTTGAAAACTATTCCACAAAAACATTTCACAACAATTCCGTGTGAAGTTATTCCTAAAGAAAATCAAACATTGTCATTTTTCACATTTAATAGATGATTTCGTTTATTGATAACCATGTTCTACGTTAAACGAAACCATGTAAAAAAAATGTCTTGTGATTTTATAGAAGAATGATATTACATGAAATTTTATTGAAATTGTTAATTTGACAGACCTGTGTATACAACAATTTCTTGACTGTGTTAAAATTATATAGTCTATATGTAGAAACAGATTACAACATTTACATGTAGCACGCCATGACCTAAATGAAGATAAAGGGAAGTGATCAAAAAAGTTGTCTAACATTTGAGTTTCGATATTTAATTTATTATTGATCATTTTGCCGTAAGAGTTTGTAAATTTATTGTGATTGTAAAAATTAATTTCAAGAATAGTCTTCATAAAATTATAAAAATTAAATTTCGTAACCTTTCCCAATCTGCAAAAAAATGCTATAAATTAAGGAACCAAACAGTAGCTGCTTTGTTTCTCCAAAGTAAGCATTATTCTGATTATCTCTTCATCTCAAAGCAATATTATTATAGTAAAGCTTAGTTTTAAAGAGAGCTTCAATATATAAAGCGAAATATCTCTATATAAACTAAAGACTTTCATGTAATCAATATTATTTAAACAATTATTCCACGTCCTATCTTATTAAATTTCGGCAAGAGTGTTTCGTTTTCAAATACCACGATGATTTCCTTCTGACCGGTTTCCAGTTTTCCACCGATTCGTCATAGTGCAGCAAGTGTACACACAAACAAAGATGTACTCTCCTTCCCATACCCAATACCATAAAAATATACCGTAATATATCGAACCATCACACACGTCATCCAATTCCAAACTAAGATTCCGTGTGTCCTTATAAGTGGATGGTGATAATAAGAAATTCTATTTTATACATAAATGAACATCCATGGCTCGGTTACATCATAAAAATGTTTGCTCCTGGCGAGATTTAACCTAGCAACCCACGGCTTCTTGGACCGGAGGAAAGCTCAAATGCAGTGTCAAACAGGGCCTGTTACCAATAACTGCATGTGCAACTTAATTTAAAATTCGAAATTGTGGCTTGGAATCGAACACGGGACCGATAACTCAACAGGTAGTTATTCCAACAACTGTGCAAGGTTTCAAAATAAGCTTCATTTCTTGATTGACCATTCTATTACTATGTGAAGAATGTTCACATCGGCTACCTCCATAGACGATCGCAAAACAAATCCTAAATCCATGTTTACGAAGAAGTCGCTATTGAAGTTTCTTCTGTACCTGTGATCTGCTTTCCCTTACCGTTATCGATTCAACGTTTTCGATTAATACTACAAGATTTTTATAACTTTATGACTCAAAAAAATATTCAGAGAAACGTAATCCATAGATGGCGAACAGGTTAAATACTAGAGGTGAGTTTCTACTTCAAAAATTTTCGTTTTTGTTAGCGAGAAACAACAATACGTTCATTAGTTTTTGTTGTTACAAAGTTTTTTAAAAAAAAAAATTTTACGACAATTTATAACTCTGACTGACAGATACTCTAAAATTATTTACGACAGTCTTTTTCGTTTTAACTCCAATTCAGAAAACCACCACGACGAACACAACTATTTTTCAAGAAAAATAAACTTATTTTGCAATAAAAAATAACTAGTAAAAAATTCAAATGTCGTTCCGTGTTATAGAGCCTAAATTTAAATTAGCAGCGAACTATTGTGTCGAAGCGCTTTTTCGGCGGCTCAGCGACGATCGCATCTGGTCAAACATTTGCGCATGCGTAGAACCACACCGTTCAATGCCAAACTCCTGCATCTGACTTGATAAATAGGCAAATTTGGTGACAATGGCACGCGTATACATTAAATTTGGAAATGTGCGGTATATATATATTTTTTAAGAATACTGGCAATGCTATTTACATTATTAATATGCCTGTTAACCTACATTGAAATCGATTTTTGCAATACTGATCAAAATATTTGTATAATAATAATTGCGTATAGGGAAATAAACAAAACTTTATCTTTCTATTAATATAAATTCATAAGCTCTAGCAAAGGGAATTTTATGATATGCTGATATTTTATACAATAGCAAAAAAGTTTGAAAAGTCAAGTACATAAAGGCAGGAAAATAAAGTAAAGTGAACCGTTAAATATATTAAAAACAATACACATTTAGAAAAAATACTGCTTAAAAGCAAAGTTGTTTAAACTAAGAAATTATGCGGAAGCAGAAATTTATTGCCTCACTTCGAACGTAATATCAATTAATTTTGAATACATCATTATGCCGTACTTGCTAAACAGGTTAAATGAATAAAGTACGCCCATTGTTTGAATTAATTGGTTTTTTTTTTCAAAGCATCTATTATAAAATTATTTACGCGATATTTATTTGAATAATTAGGTTAAATATTTTACACAAGACAGTTTCGCTTGTATTTGTTGGCCTCTTTAAGTTAAATATTAAAAAATTAAGTACTTCACTATTAACTAAATGAAACAAAAAATTAAGTAAGACTAATAAGAATAATATAATGTATAAATAAGACACAAATATTAAAAACGAGGTCACAGTTCCAAAATAAAATACACAACACGAAAATTATCTAATTTAATTAAAGGAAATAAAAAAAAAAGCGTAACAATAAACACGGAAATCTTTTTTCAAAATCCAACTAATTACCTAACGACAATGCATGACGACACAATTACACGGTGCCGGGCCTTACCGGATCGTGGGCTCCGGACTGGATTGCATACATCAATATGTACTTACGTGGAATCAATCAAGCTGCCGTCGGTCCATCGGCGGCGTCTCGTAGGGCGAGGGCAGGGCTGGCTGGCGGCCGGGGGCTCAACGTGGCCCGGGTAACAGCGCCGGACGCGCGGTATCGAGGAAGTAGGTCCCGAACAACTGTCAACGTTCGTGCGGAAATCGGGCGGCGGCGCGGCGGCTCCGGGGCGCAAGCGCGCGCCGCCCGTCAACAGCCCTGCAGCCAGCCCAAACCACCCCGACCCCAACCTCAGCCTACCCTTTAAATCGAACGTCATATCCCGCCGTTGGCGCCCCCACCCCTACCCTGTAATTTCTGAAAAGCGCTGACTACCCCCTCCCAACGGCAGACCCTAAAAAATGCATTGCGTAACGGTTTTCACAAATTCTGCCTCCTCGCTGTTTGCTCGATCAATTATCCACCTGCGTCGATTGCTTCAGACAATAGACGGCGTGGTTTGACAACATTCAACTTTGGCAATCAAATTTTAACCCTATTTTTAAGTGACACCTCTAAGCACATACAATCAACAAAGCAACTTCGTATTTAACCATTCGAAGTCAAGTATTTTATTAAGTAGCATATTGAAATAAAAATCTATGATCGCGAAGACAATTAACATTCTGAACGCTAATTGGTTTCTTTATATTCATTGATAAAGAAACCAATGACATACATAAGGACCAAAATTTTGCAAATCCACGATCAGGACATTTGTGTGAAATCCTAATGATTAAAGTCTCGAACATGTAATGATCAACTCAATTAGTCGGATTTGAATTTACGTGGAGATTTGTATCAAGTGGATATCATGAACTATATAACTTAGTATTCTAACACGTAAGTGTGAAATGTACAGGAAACCTTACAATTCTTCTTAATGAAATCGGTGAAACGTTTTGTTCAATGTAAATAATAAAAGACTAAAAAATGGCAATGGCGCTACGTAAGAATCATCTTCCAGATGTGCATTCTGCGATTCTAATAAAAAAAACAGACGCAACTCAATCGTTGCGCAGACGGCGCGATAGTAAACCGGGTCACCATGGCTGAAACTAATGCAGCCGCGCCGTGCTCTTTTCCGAAATAGATAGCTGCTCGATAACTGGGTCAAAGTATGCGCTTCCCATCGATTCGGTCACATAAGGGCTCTTCATCGATCAGCGGTACTAAGTGCCTATGTGTTGTGTCTAACGATAACGTCAGCAAAATAAATATCAGCCATGTTCGACATCTAAGTTTAAAAAACTCGATCTCGCTATCTGAACTTATATCACATAAAGAAGTTAATAAATAAATAAAGATTGAAATTAGAGAAATATATGGGCTAATATTTTACAAGTACTAAATAAAATTTAAGCCATCTATTTCTCCAAATATCAATATCACCTTCACGTGAAGGAACCAAAAGGCTTAAGCAAGTAACCGAGGATAGAAATACTATCTGAATATTTCACTTAGCCTTAATTCGTTCCTTAGTGTACATTTCTTTGTTAAACGGGGCAAAACTACCAAACTGATATATTATCTAAGATTTAGTTTGATAGACGTATTGCATAAAACAAATTCTAGATTGAAACAATGTGCTTCAATACGACTATCATAGGAAATGTAACACAACTATTCCAATAACGTACTCTGCATGATCTATGAGTAAATTTTTATTCTATACAGCAAACATGTTGAAATAGGACAAGATTTAACATCCATTGATCAGTAAATCATTTACAAAGGCGTTTGCAGAGAATGCATCTGCAAAACATCGATTTAAAATAATACACACGTGTGAAAAGTGGGTCGATTCACGCGATTCTTCTTTAATGTATTTACTTTTCTTAGACCACCGCCCTACATACGTTTATTCGTTTGTGTGTCCATTATTGAGGGCACAGGTGTATATGGACACTGTGCAATCTGATGGTTTGTGCTGAATTCGTAAACCGTTTCAGACAATTATGCACCACAAAAACGCCAATGCTGAACAGGTACTTGCGTGCTGCCTTCTTCATCTTTTATTAAAATATGAAATCGTCAATTATATAAATATTCTAACTAATAACCATAAATAAAAGTCTGTTGAACTATCGCGAAATTAACTAAACCATTAAACCTTAAGTTACGTAGCATTTAATTGAATATAAACTATCTCGAGTCTGAACATTTGTTGGCAAACATTAATTTCAATTAACTAATAAACGCGGGAAGAGCTGATGGGCAAAGCTCCGAGCGTCATTAAGTATTCATCTCGGAAATATCAAAAATATTTGCGCATAAACGTGACATTTTACCTTAAAGTCAGGTCATAATTTATTGTTCATTTATTGTTCGGTTCTGTCTGTAATTGTAATGTTGGGTATTCGCAGATTGATGAATTCCAATTGCAATTTATTTTCATCATTTCGTTTACTTGACACACTTTCCTGTAAATAGTGTGTAGAGGATATAAGCCTCCGCATAGAGAGACATCGAATTACAAGCATAAAAAAAATACATAGCTTTTACTCGTTTAATAGACAGTGTACATAATTATGGAAAATCGTTAATTTCGGAGAAAATACATAATTAAATTACAAGGTAACTTATGTTCAATATAAAAGTATTTATTATAAGCATAACATTAAAATATAATTTTGTAATTTTTGATACAATTGCCTATAATTTACAAACACTTTGTTTGCGAGATAACATCAGCTGTATATTTGTTTTCAAGAATTCACTCCTACACTGTCACGTTACTTAAAAATATTTTGTTTAATTAAAACAAACTAAATGAGGACGTCGTATCTTTAATAGCCCGTACGTTGCCCCGTCCCAAGTAAGCTCCTGATAAATGTGTTCAACCATTTATCACTGTAAGGCTCGCAGATGGCGTAGGCTCATCCGTAACAAAACTTACTTTGGATATTCTGTGATTAGCGCTAAGCAATTGGTTAACGACGTGTAGCCGGCTCGTAAACCCAAGTTAACATGACATTGTGTCCATTTAAGTGTGTACACAGAAATTTTTTAACCTTTTTAAAGTCGTTTCTTTTCTGCTTCACTTAGATTAATTTTTTCGACTATATCTCGTCATATGGATATCAACAGCGCAGTAGTATTAGTAGATGACTCAGTCGTCAGAGTTCGCGTTAATCCGTAATATTTATATCCGAATACAATGATAAGAATTAGATATCTTCTTAATGCCGTGTGAAATCGTTGTAAGAATTTTCCACTCCAATCCGGCCCGTTCGATCAGCAGCTAAAGCTCTTGCTCTGCCCACCACCTGTCTTCTAGCTGTGGTGTGAATCATCAAAAACACACGATTAAAAAGATGAGTTTTTCCGCCTATCTCATTACGAAACGGGGGTAACGATACAAAATTAAAAAGTCAATTATTATCAAAGCATTACTATCATTTCTTTCTACTTTTACAGCCTGTATAAGTATAAGCCTGTATAAGTATAAGCCTGTATAAGCGACAGCGTAAGCAGGTAGACCATGTATTGAAGATTTAGCCCTTCTCCACACGCAGATCGTTGAGCGCCTATACCCTTCCATAAGAGATACTGCTCCCCATCACTGGTCCGTGGGATTTGGGTCCAACGCTGTGCATCGCGAGCTGATGATGTTGACTTTTGTTACATTCTAATTACATTAAATTTATTACACAAAAATTACGTACATGCAAAAATATAATGATTGTATTTACGCGAATACTAAACATTTAAAACGAAACTATTATTTACGGATTTCATCGCGTTTAATAAATATATTTCAAATTCCGACGTGTGCGACGGGTGCTGTTAAGCCCCGCAACGATAAAAAAATATGACAAATAATATGCTTTCACAATTGTAGACAAATTGTAGACCCAATCCCCAGACATTTTACTCCTCTCAACCTACTTTTCACCGGAGCTTATTTGGGACAACGTGACAGGTGGTGAGTCTGTCGCCGTCTTAGTCTCCAGGTTAATGATACAAATCGCATATAAGTTTCAAAAAGCCCTTCACATAGAGGATCGAACTCGAGCCTCCTGATTGAAGGCAGATCCCCTAGCCACTCGTCTATCCTTGCGGAACTTGAATTATTTATGACGGTGTCCGCTTCGCCGACATATTATTCGACTGTTATTGGCTTTTGCCAACTGCGCTGTATATATTATAGTGCCACAAGTGTACGCGTACAGAGGCTTTCCTCTTTAAAAAAAAAGGAAAGTAACAGCCTGTAAGTGCCCACTGCTAAGCAAAGGCCTCTTTCTCAAATACAAGTATCAGAGAGGGTTTAGGATCCGGGAAGGGCCCGCCACGCTGCTCCAATGCGAGCTTCACATATTCTCGAAATAATATTTTTACTATTTCTCAGACATGCAGATTTCCTCACGATGATTCCTTCAGCGTTGAGCACGTGGTAAATACAGCACTTAAAATTGTTAATAAAAATTTTAGTGGTGCCGGCACCGGGGATCGAACCCAGGTCACTCGCGCTCTATGATACTAAAGTGAGCGCCCTGACCACTAGGCTACCACGGCTTTTCTCTTTACCTTCTCATATTTAATGTAGCTAACTGCTTACACGATAATATGGAGAAAAGGGTCGCGGTGAGCGTGGTGGTTAGGGGGCTCGCTTTAGTTTCATAGACTGTGAGTGACTTGGATTCGCACCCCGGTGCCAGCACCGCTACAATTCTCAATATCAAGTTTAACTGCTGTATTTACTACGTGCTCGGTGGTGAAGGAAAACATCGAGAGGAAACCTGCATGTCTGAGAAATAATACATTTCAAAGATATGTGAATATTTTTTATTTTTCGGGATTTAGGACCGAAGCGGACCACTAGGCTACCACGGCTTCAGCAGCAGCATCGTTGCTCTGCTTGCTAGTCTCTTTCGCCGGAGCAGTCAAGGCCGCGAACAACAGCGTATCTCTAATCCGGTGGGGTTCAGTCGGTTCAGCGCTTAATGCTGATCCCATCACACTGCCTTCACTGACTGGTGGTTGTCTACACGTTTCCACCCATTTAATACAAAAAGAAATCACTTAATAGAAAACCACCACAACACTAAAGCTACTGAAGCGATATCTATTTCTATGTATTATGCACTACAATCAAATTACTTCCTTTACTTTTGATGGTCCTTTTTGTTCTTAAGCAGAATCATGTCGACTGCTGGACGTAGGCTCGGCAGGCAGCTTACAATATCATTATCCGATGATGCACATGACCATGCACTTGAGACACACCTTTAGCGTCCGTAAAGGCTAGGTATTATTTTTTTTATGGGAAAGACGGCAAACAAGCAAGCGCTTAACCTGATGGTAAGTGATTACCATCGCCCGCGTACATCTGCAACACCAGAGATGCTGCAGGTGGGTTGCCGGCCTTTAAGAATATTTGGGAGATGGAAGGGAGGATGAGGAAGGGGTTGGGAAGAGGGAGTGGCCCTCCGGATATCTAACTCACCGAACGAAACGCAGAAGCATAAAATGCCTCTACTTCACGCTGGGTATTCTGGGAGGCCGTGGTACCAACCCGGTCGAGCCGGCCCATTCGAGCAGCAGTAAAAGCCGCCTCTTGGCTCTACCGCGTTTAAAACCACAGTATTTTACGCATCTGAACTTTTTCGATGTAACTACTGATTTCATGAATTCATTTTCCAAATCGCGGAAACATTAGATACTTTATGTATAAGACATGCGTCATGCTTGTGCACAGACGCTGGTTGTGGGGGCTGGTCGGCCCGGCTCTGCAAATCCTGAATTAGTTATATTTATCTTAGAATAAACTTCAATTGCCTGTGAGGCGAAATATTCAAAATTAAATGCAATTAAAAAAATATTTTTAGCAAAAATTTTTTTGTATGTATAAATTATTTGAAATTGTGTGAGTAAAATTTTAGTTATACAATTTTATGATAAAAGAATTTCCATAATGAAAGAGGACTCTCGAGGACTAGGATGTAATAAAAAAATCAACATTTGCATTGAAATTAAATTTATTACGATAAAAAAACATTGGCATTAACAAATGCAAAACATAAAACATGCACTATCAAAATTGACATATCAAAAAATCGTTATAAAATACCCAACATTAACATCAACTTATATGCGTGCGTGCATATGTACAGAGCAGTGTTTGTAGGCGAGCGGCGTGCTGGAGTTGCGCGCGAGGGGCGCGGGGGGGTGGCGGGACGCTAGTGCGCAAATACACGATGGCTGCATACAATGACTGCCAAAGATCGCATCCAGGGGACAAGCGCGGCACGTGTAAGCCCAGTGCCGAATTCAACGGACCTGCTTATCTATGCACTTCTCACTCCGACCTCGCTTCCTAAACATATTTTCCTCACAAAGACGTCACCGCTACGACCTCGTTTATAAAAGTAGCCAATCAACTATGTGCTATTTATGTAAACTATGGTTTTCATTAACTTAAAAAAATGGTAGTATTCACATAAAATTCAACAATCGTCCTAAATAGCTTAAACGAATTAGTAATACTTCCAATACGGCCCTGCAATCGCATTGTACGATAACGTCATTCACTCACACCAACGCGCTGGAGCCGAAATTCGTGGATGTATTTTTCTAGGTGACGCATTTGTGTGAGTTGAGTCGCAGCGTTCGCGATAGATATATCGGTGTGCGTTGGTGTTAGAGCGGGAGATATATAGCGTTATATAACGCATTATTTTTATAATTAACAAGCAAAATTTGAGAGATACGGGCGTGCGACCCTGGGTGCGGACAGCGACCTTACGGCGCACGAAAAATTTGCACAGATCAAATGTGGCCGACCTCGGGCGGCTGGTTGCACGCGTATAACACACACATCGGTGAAGGGAAAATTCTCGAGTTCCGCGTGGAGCCCGGCGCAGCCCAATCGGTTCGCATGCAACCTCTATCGATCCTTCACTACCTGTGGCCGGGTATATTATCAGAAGCTTTAGCGATTTATAACATTATAATATAAAATAAAACAAATTTTGATCATACAAAAAAAATATAAGTTACATTGTTTCGATTACGACTCTTATACAATTTATTACTGTGTGCGTTTCATTATTAGGTGACGAAAATGTTTCCTCTTGCGGTCGTAACCTCGAATATATTAATGAATGTTATTTGCATTTTCATGCAAATAGCTTTTAAACTTCACGAATGTGTAATAACAAATAGTAAGCATTATTTTTTTTATTTATTTAATGGATGTTATAGGAACAAAAAAGTGTTTTATCATTGATGTTTAATTCTTAATTAGCTATTTATTTAGATGTGACCGCATAGATTTGGTTGAACATAGTTCATCATCATAACTTAAAAGATAATGATTGTCGCAGCTGTATGTATGTTCTGAGTTTGAAATTTCAACGGAATTGATTCATTAAAATATTTATTATAATGAAATTAATGTTATACATTATAATTTTCATTATAATGAAATGGCAATATTTGCGTATTCCTGTTCCCATTCCCTGAAAAACCAGCCTGTAGTGTCTTGGGTGCTATAGTAGGAGAGACCTTAAACGCCGCTGCTCGTCATCAGTCTGCTTATTTTGATCATGTGATTTTCGAGATTTTTATTCTTTAAGCCCTTACGGTTTTAAAAGGGATGGTAGATTCCAACGCCGCTACCACAAGGCGCGGTGGACTTATTATTAAAGATGCTTATGATACATTTTAAACAATTCAATGAGACAGTGAAAGATACAAAATTTGGAAAACAAAATTTTTACACAATCAAAACATTATATCCAGCGCAGTTTTGCATTTTACAGTGTATGATATGCATGCAACCTTCACACTAGGCGAGTCTGTACCGTGGGGGCCTGGATACGATTGACGTTTTTTAAGTGCCCTTACAAGTTTATTGCAATTCGTAATTTGAAACTTGTGACTTTTTATTTAAAATTTGTGTACGTAGCCTTTACTACAGTATAGACATTCATTGGTGTATCAATATAAAACGTACAGTTATTAATAATGTTATTACGAAAAAGAAAAAAAATACATACATTAGAAACTAGAGGTAAATTACATACAAATTAGTACTCGAATAAGAATACTTACACATACATACATACATAGATATATGTATCTATACTGCAAGATATAAATAGTTCTATCATAAGGACTTAGTCCTCTTGCGAAACGACATCCGCAAGTATAATACCAGTATTGATATAGAGTACGTATAGCACTCAGTATTAGTATAACAAATTAGATATCATACTCGTTTATAGTAGTATCCAATAATACATTAACAGCAAAATAATGCCCGTAATACACACACTATACATAAAAATATATACATTACAAAAACTGTATAATATAATATCGGTAGAAATAGTTTCACAGATCATCGGGCAAATAGCAAATTCATGTTTGCCATTTGTCGCCTTCTTTGGGTCCATACCACATTCCAAACACATCACCAACCTTGTTTAACCATTTAAATAAGGTTCAATTATTTTTTTATCTAATACATGGATTCGCAAAACCTCTTTTGCACACTTGTAGGGTGCACAGTTTTTAGGTAAACAGGAGGTATATTCGTCAGCACCTGCGAAAGATGTTGGACAGAATATATGATGCATGGATTATTTATTTGTAATTATTATTCGTAAAAAAATAAGGGCTATTATTAATCAATAAGTACATCGCTATTTCAAATATTGTCCTTGAATATTATTCCTTAGATGTTGTAAAAATCGACTACGAAAAACGGCAGGTAAAACAAGTGACAGCGCACATCAACCCGCCATTTCTTCGCGGAGCCGTAGAGTGGCTATTGCTAAAACTCCAAAGAAAAATGCAATTAACTTGTGATTAAGCTCCTTACTAAGTACAGTTGCTACACTATACAAATACGTTACGTACCATTCGTTCACCAGTTGTATCACAACTTAGTTTGAAATTTATCACAACAACGTACAAATTCAATATATTTGTATATTCTGGTACACACGTAACTTCTGTTATACACCACCATTCTCGCGCCAATTTCCTGCTTAATATTAAGGCCCGTATTTAGGCCTTTTATGTTCCCGTTTTTCATCCTTCATCGAAGTAACTGCAGGTATATTTCTTTTTCTTAGCCCTTTCCATGCGAGACCATATTTTCTTTATGGCCATTTACATACTGACATCTCTAAAAGAGGTCAGTTTTCGAGAACGGTAGACGAGTTATGACGTCCTGACAAAATGCCATTTCACCACGGTGGGCGTCGTATCACGTCTAATCAATATTTGTCTATGAGTACTATTGGTGTAATATTACGGTACTGCAATTATAATATAGATAGATTATAACTTTAATTGTATTAAAAATTAATATGCAAAGTATCGAAAATCCGTCTATAATGAAAGCTATACTTTCAATATCTATCGCGTAGCAAGTGGTTTCAATTCGGCATTTAAAAGCAAAACAACTTGAGGCTATTGTTATATACGTGTAATAAATTTAAATACGTATATAATACTTTTGTCGTTGTTGAACACAACTTTTCGTACACCTTATTTTTCTTCAATGCAAATTTCAAGGTAATCTCCACATAGGTTTTAATTTTCTTGTCCCTGTCTGTGCTAACGAGCACTGTTACTGAAAACTCGCAGAATACGGACGTGATCTGTTTTAAACGTATAAGATCTAGTATGATCCCATCGAAATACGGATCTCGCTATGGAGCGTGATAAGCATTGGTCTGATAGCCTTCGCCAATTTATGATAGGGTTATAGACACCTGACTCTGCGCTTTGTTAGTACGAGTGTATGTTTATATTTTTCGATGTAGAACTTTCGAACTTGAAAAGAGATATAAATGTTGCTGAACCTAGTAACAGAAAATTTCTAACTGTCGTCGTTTTATTATACAAGTTAAGAGTTGTGAAATATTTTGAATCATCCCGAATTCGAAGAAGAAAGTAACAGTGATTATGTTACTTTCGAAATATATTCGGGAGAAAGTATAGTAAATGGAATTCTTTCTTCGAATTTCAATCGCTTTCTGCCTTAAATGATTTATTGCTATTTTAATAGAATACCATCTGAATTTCTTGATCGTTGAATGATTCACAAAAAACGAGAATTTTAGTTAAATTTTGAATCTAAAAGTTCAGAATACCATTCCCACATATACATATCATAGTACGTATTTATCTGCAGTATGAGAGAAGGAATTTATGTTATACTGATATCGTGTAAGATAAACGTTTTTCTCAACAATCTTATAGTATGCAGTCATATTCGATGTGATGAAATTATACGCCTAACGTAACGTAACGTAACGGTTTTCGTTAGAACGTATAATTTTTTTTTTTTTTATAGAAGAAGGGGACAAACGAGCGTGCGGCTCTCCTGATGGTAAGTGATCACCGACGCCCACGAACATCCACAACACCAGAGGAGCTACAGATGCGCTGCCGGCCTTGAAGGAAGGAATAAGCTCTTTTCTTGAAGGTCCCTAAGTCGTAACTGTTCGGAAATACTGCTGGCGACAGCTGATTCCACAAAATCGAAGTACGTGGCAGAAAACTTCAATTAAAACGCACTGTGGTGGAATGACAACCATCTAGGTGGTATCGATGGAACTTCGAATTCTGTCGCGATGTACGATGGTGAAACTCAGCAGCTGGGATCAATCCGAACAATTCCTCAGAACATTCTCCGTGGAAAATTTTGTAAAAAATGCAAAGAGAAGCAACATCTCTTCGCAAGGCCAAAGGATCAAGCCGATCAAAGAGAGCTTGGTCACCGACAATTCGAGCCGCTCGACGTTGGATGCGGTCAAATGGAAGGAGTTGGTACTGGGGTGCCCCTGCCCAGAGATGAGAACAGTATTCCATGTGGGGCCGAACTTGCGCCTTATAAAGTTGCAAACGGTGGACCGGCATGAAATACTGTCCCGCTCTACAGAGCACACCAAGCTTTTTGGAGGCCAATTTGGCCTTTCCCTCCAAGTGACCACGGAACTGAACGTCGCTCGATATGTCAACGCCAAGGATTCTGATACTGGCTGAGGCAATAAGGGGAATATTCTCAAAAAGAGGAGAAACGACAAAGGGATTATTTTTAGCGGTGAACGCGCAAACCTGTGCCTTTTTGGGGTTGAATAGGACCAAATTACGTCGACCCCAATCCGAGACTTTGAATAACAAGGTCTCGACTTCAGACACAAGTTTGTTCCGGCACTCGTCGACGTGTTCCCGAGAAATATCCGCACGGCCTGTATATAGGGCATCACCCGTGCTGTCGTCTGCATAGCAATGAATGCTACTGATTTGTAGCATGTCGTTGATATGCAGAAGGAACAGAGTGGGAGATAGCACACAGCCTTGTGGAACACCAGCATTCACGGGTTTGGGGTCCGAGCATGCACCGTCGACAACAACCTTGATGCTCCGATCCGTGAGGAAGCTGGTGACCCAGTTGCACAATCTCTCAGGAACCCCGTAAGATGAAAGCTTTGAAAGAAGCGCTTTATGCCAAACCCTATCAAATGCTTTCGCTACGTCCAGACTAACCGCCAAAGCCTCCCCCTTAGACTCAACTGCTTCTGCCCATCGGTGAGTCAGGTAAACTAGAAGATCACCAGCTGATCGTCCGTGACGGAAACCGTACTGTCGGTCACTGATGAGCTGGTGTTCCTCCAGGTACCTCAGGAGCTGGGTGTTGATGAGTGACTCCATTATTTTAGATAACAAGGGGGTGATGGCAATAGGCCTGTAGTTGGACGGATCAGAGCGGTCGCCTTTTTTGGGTATTGGATGCACAAATGCTGTCTTCCAAGATTCCGGGACGACGCCTGAAGAGTAGGAGTGCCGGAAAAGACGCGTGAGAACCGGTGCCAACTCAGGGGCACACATCCTCAGCACAATTGAGGGATTCCGTCCGGCCCACTCGACTTATGAATGTCCAGGAGCGGAGTGCCTTTCGCACTGAGCTCTGCAGAAACTGAATTTCCGGCATGGAGCACTTACACCACGGGATGGTAGGTGGAGAGTTTCCCCGGTCATCAAGAGTCGAGTTGGATGCAAAAAGAGAGCCCAAGAGATCGGCTTTCTCTTTTGCAGTATGGGCCAGCGAATCATCCTCCTTGTGTAGAGATGGGAGAGATGGCTGACAGAAATTCCCCTGGACAGCCTTGGCGAGAGACCAGAATGCGCGGGATCCCGATGGGAGGCGAACTAGTCTCGCGCCAATTCTGCCAATGAGCTTTAACTTTGCCGCAGCGATAACTCTTTTGAAGGACCTGGAGGCAGAGTTGTACTCGTTTTTAAGAGCACTGGTTTTTGCATCCCGAGACGCCGATGCATCGGCCCAGGCCTGGTAGCACTTCCGCTTTCGGCGTGACGCTATTTTGCAGGTGCGACCAAACCAAGGCTGGGATTTACCTCCGACAGGCACTGCAGAGAACGGAATAAAAAGTTCCATTCCCTGAAGTACCACATCGGTGACAGAATCTGCAATGGCGTTGGGATCATCCAGCGAGAAGCAAACCTGCCCCCATGGGTAGGAAGCAAAGAAAGACCGCATTCCATCCCAATCTGCCAACCTATAGTGCCACACACGGCGGAAGCCCGCAGATCGCGTTCGGGATCGGCGCGCGATAGGCACTACACTCCGGATCAGACAGTGGTCCGACGAGCCAAGAGGGGCATCGACTGAGACCAAATATCCGTCCGGGTGTGAGGTCAGCAAAAGGTCCAACAGGGAAGGTGTATGACCTTCCACGTCTGGGATCCGCGTCGGCGAGGTTACCAGTTGTGTCAGGCCATATGCTAATGCAAAGTCGTGAACAGATCTCCCCGCATGATCGGTTATGCGAGAACCGAGCCAATCGGTGTGGTGGGCATTAAAATCGCCGAGAATCACGATCTCTGCGGATGGGATCTGTTGTAGCACGGAATCTGTAGCCATTTGGATGTGGTCGATGAGTTGGTCAGTTACGGTATTACCGCTATGGGACCTGTAAAGGCACGCATAGACGCGCGGATGGTCGTCGCTGTCGATGCGCAGCCAAACGGTAGATAGGTCCAAACCTTCAAGACTACCGAGGCGTCGAGAACAGATATCATCTCTGACGTATACGCAAACTCCGTCACGGGGCACAAAGGAGTGTTCCAGTTTGTACCCCGGGTAATGGAGATAAGAGGTATCAGCCGGAGACGATATCTGAGTCTCTGTAAGAAAAAGCAAGGCTGGCTTCGCCGTTTCAAGATGGTAATGAACGGCGCTAAGGTTCGAGTGGAGTCCCCTGATATTGCAGAAAGTCATCCGCGGTAGGGGATGCCATAGTTTCCTTGCTGCGTTTGCCTCGAGTAGGAAAGAAAGAGAGCGGAATATTGCCCCAGAATACGCGGGGCAGACTGAGCATCCACGATTAGGTAGCGTAGGAAAGCCTGAACGTGGATGCTCAGCGAGGGATTCTCCAGAACCGTAGGTACTGGTACCCTCCTGGGGTAGCTCAAAATTATATACCGCTACCATATTTGGGGAGGGGGGAGGGGGGAGAGGGCCTCCGGTTACCTCACTCACCGCACGAAACGCAGAAGCACAAGATGCCTCTACTTCACGCCGGTATTCTGCGAGGCCGTGGTACTTATCCGGACGAGCCGGCCCATTCCTGCGGCAGCAAAAGCCGCCGCTTGGCTCTACCACGTTAAAAAATTTTAAAAAAGTTTAAAATTTTAAAAGTTAATATTACGCCGGTCACGTTGAATGAGTTAAATGTTACATCTAAATGTGTCATCGATATTAGTACTAAGCTAATACCTGCCACCTACTCACATACAATGTCTGCCATCAACAACATAAAATATAGAAAATCCTAATACTAAAAACCAGGACTACAGGTTAATTGAAATTTCAAAGAAGAGAATTGAATAACATCGCATAATTCGCCGATGCTTTGCGCTATACCTGCTGAATTTTAAATAGCAGGTTTCGTTTTAGCCACACCTACGCTGCAAGTTAATTGAAAATTAAGTGTAATACATCGTTACTACGAAATTACTTTTTTTTTTTATATTTAATCCTCATTGCAATTCATTTATACAAAGAACACAAATGTCGGACTTAATGCCTATAGGCATTCTCTGGTAAATTTTAAATACGCTACAAAGTAAAATTAATCAAAATTCGAAGATTAATAAATATTAGTATTAGATAATTACAAGTAAACACTCTTAAATATGTAGATCAATATGAAGCTAAGTAAATATATATAATACATTTATATGTATTTTTGATGGTAGCTGTAACAAAGAAAACGATATCAATAATTTCAAAAGACTTCGAGTTTCTTCTTAGTTACTAACCAAGAAGAAAGAGTATTTCTTCTTAGTTAGTAACTAAGAAGAAAAACTGACGAACCGTCTTATAAAATAACACTTACTATCATTGGATAAAGAGAGATGCTGGAGTTTGTCCCTGAAATAAGAAGGTGAAGATGATTTACCATTCACATTTAAAAAAAAGTGTGTATTAGGAGTGTCATAAGAAAAAAATAAGGAAAATGCTCGCATAATATGATTACCAAACCATTGCGGATCAAAACACCTTAGGGAGTCTGCCTTCAAATCAGGTGATTGGAATTCGATCCCGTTAGTGGAAGGCTCCTTGGTGTATCGTCGGCCTGTACACTAAGACGGTGACAGGCATACCCCGTGTCACGTTATCCCAAATAAATTCTGGTGATAAAATCTGTTAAAAGGACTAAATATATAGACCTCTAGCCACCCCTCTATTATAGGTTTATTTTTTATTTATTGTTTCAAAGTGGGGAAAAAAGGTTCTTAAGCTGCAGCCACATACAGGCAAACGCAGTGTTGGACGACTCCCTACAAGATGGAGTGACGACCTGCGCAGTGTTGCGGGAAGTAGATTGATGCAGGTGGCTTAGGCCCGTGCTTTGTGGAAATCTTTGGGGGAGGCTTATGTTCTGCTGTGGACTTATGATGGGCTGAAATGATTATGATAGTGGATGGGTTGGATTATGAAAGGTTAATGAGAACAGCTATTATAATAGATATTAACGAATAATTTTAAAAGACAAGAAGATTTTCTCATTTGTGGAAAAAAAAGTGGTGCTTGTATCTGTATGTTTTTTCACGGCTGGGCATAGGCCTCCTCTTAAATATTTTTGAGTAATTTTTCTTTATTAGACTGAGGTGAAGAACGAGCTAATAGTCCGCCTAATGATAAACGTTATCATCCCTGAGGGCTAAGATGCAATGCTTCACAGCCAGTGCCTCACAGTAGTTATCCGTTACCGTCTCTCTATACCTTTCAAACCGGAACACAACAGTAACAAAAAGGTTTTTTTTTACATTTCCGTACATTTCAGTCCCAGATGGACACCACGTTCGCCTAGAACAAGGAAAATCTAGAGAAAAGAGAAATTCTATTATAGATTAGATACATAGATAGATAGATCGATATATTACAAATTATATAGAACGATAAATTACAAAAGATACTTGCAAATTACTTGGATATTAGTTTGCAAGTATGCCGTACTTTAGGGGAAAAATGTACCAGCTCAGACTACCCTCTACGTGCAACCTGCCCTCAAGATATAATTTTTATCTGCTGTTCATATAATACATGGTGACTTCGAGGTGGTTAAACGACTAGCACCAGTCTATTGAGTCATGGTTGCGAAATGCGATTCCCTTCCGGAGCAAAAATCTTTGACATAGATGTGAGAAAGCAGTTATTTTGCAAAATTTTAATTACGGTTATTTTTGAAAAATATATAGAGTTGTGGAACTGCCTGTGAATTGTACCTTCAAATACAAGTAAGTAATTAAAAAAGAGTATTGGTTGGCCTCTTCTCATGTTACTAAGATGGTGCATTAAATATTAATAAGCCGTGGAAGACAACTCACTACAATAGAGTGACAACGTGCACAGTGTTGCGGGAAAACGATGGATGCTGGGGGCTCAGGATCGTGCTTTATGTTCAGCGGTGGACTTGTGATAGGCAGTAATGGTAAATGGTGAATGTTGAACCTAGCTACGTTAAACCAACAATGCTATTCAAAAAAAGGTTCTTGAAATATGTAGCGACGCCTCATTGAAATGTGTGGCTCAGGATGCGTATGGTAACATACGGGTTCCTTAAACCTATGGAAGGAAATTCTATGTTCAGAGGTCTTACGACAAGCTATCATGGTGCTGAATTGATCGTGCATGCAGTATGAATACGATAAGGGTAGTGTGTGACGGCGTATTTTAGATGTCTCATAATTTCCTTCCATATGTATTGATTTCCTAATAATTTTCACGTTACACGGAATTTTTAAAATTGCAACTATTAGTTTTTACGATTGACTATTGAAATTTTTATGAAAGTGTTTTTTACCTACGTAACATGTCCACGGAATTAAACGCGCGGCTCTTTAATATTTGAAACATTACAACAGGCTAAAGGACGACATCCATGCATCTAAGCTGTGACTTGTAATGTCATCAACGTACGTTTAATATCTCAGCGACGAACGATACACACCTGGAATTGCTACATCAGAATATAAATGCTAATGTACATAATAAAGTAACCAAGTGTTTTAAATAGCGGTTGGAAGTTCCGAATTTTGATAACATCAGAAACGTATTTAAAACTATAAAATTCTATGATCATTAAAAATATGCATTCTTTGATTTATATATATTTTTTTTATGGAAGAGACGGCCAACGAGCAAGCGGTTCACCTGATGGTAAGTGATCGCCGTCGCCCACATACATCTGCAACACCATAGATGCTCCAGGTGCGTTGTCGGTCTTTAAGGATATTTGGGAGATGGGAGGGAAGAGGAGGGGAATAGGGAGGGGGTGTGGACCTCCGGTTACCTCACTCACCGAACGAAACGCAGAAGCACAAGATGCCTCTACTTTACGCCGGTATTCTGCAAGGCCGTGGTACCAATCCGGTCGAGCCGGCGCATTTGAGCAGCAGCTAAAACCGCCGCTTGGCTCTACCACGCTTAAAATATAAAACAATAGTCTTTTATAATATGTTTGAAGTAATTAATATCGACGCTACGTCAGAAATGTAGAGCAGAAAAGAAATAATACCGACCATAACTCATGGCATATAAATTACTCTTTTACGTGCTTTTTCCGAGCCTACTTCTTAAATCCTTCACTACTAGTTATGAGTCTGTCCAATGAGAATGAGCTTTGCTTAGACATTCTTTGTGTGAAAAAGAACACCTGCAGTAAAGTAAATGTAATCGACATAATGCTGTAACATAATATACAATATAACAATAAATGAAACATAGTCCTTAAGATAAGTATATGGCAATGGGCTGGTCGAAGTTTTTTGTTGCAGTGATGATCATAATCTTGATCACAATCGGTTTAATCAAACTGCACCATATGCAACTGATACTGTTATCTCTAAAGCACAGTTGTTATTTGTTGCCTTATACGACATCCTTGTTCTGTGGCTTTAACTTTCGACATAATACTTTACATTGCCTTCATTCTACTCATGACAACGTACCTCATTCGCTTCTACTAATTTCGCACTTCTAATTCATACCTGCACAGCGTAACGGGATTATTTAATTCAGTATCGATTCATGCCATACTTCTCCGAAACCCCCTACCGACAAATCGTTAAAAAAACGCCTCGGTTTTTTCTTATCCTTTGCATAATTATAATTTAAGTCCACGAACACAGGACGCACCAAAAAGTACCATAAGGTTTACCGTATTTTTTATTTCCACCCATTATTAGGACGCCGGAGATACGTTTCTTAGGCTAGCAGGGAGTGCCACGTTTTAGTGAGGTCGGCATTTGGAGAAGAAGATGACATGTTCTCCTTTACACCCCTTGGAGTAAGTCCCTTTGTATGGTTTCATACGAATAATGCAACTGAAGTATCAAGCTGCAATTCGTTTCGAACATCAAATTCTATAGCTCTATAGACCTATAACGTAATAAAATTTTATGACCCTGAAATATGTGCTTATCTTTGTGCTGACTAACTAATCTAAACCCAGAGGGTAGTTTTCGTCGACCTAAAATCCTGAAAAAATTAATTCCTCGACAAACATAAATTCGTGCAACACATACCTAGTTGAAAACTCTGTTCTAGAATCAAGAAGTTTTCAAATCGATACGGAAACGTGAAGAGCCAAGTGGCCACTGTGTTAGTGTTTGTGTTAGCTTAACAATGGAACAATATCCCTCGCGTGTGACTTTTTCTTTTAACCAGGAAATGGCATGCACTATACGTTTCTTTGCAGATCGCAAGAACGTTGATCTATGTTATAATTAAGTTTATTATTTTAACTAGCGCGAGTGATCTGGTTTCCCAACCCGCCACCCCGCACTGAAGCAGTGTGGCGGATCCTTCCCGGCTACAAAACCCTCTTAGATATTTAAGAAGGAGGTCTTTGGCCAGACGTGGGCACTTACATGCTGCTACTTAGATGCCTTCCCTGTCTGATAGCCCTCTGAGGAGGAACCACTGTCTTTATTTCTGCTACCAATTAGTAGTGTAACCTTAAGTGTTCTGGTTTGAAAGGTATAGTTAGCCAGTATTATTGGCTGGAAGGTTGGAAGGCTGAAAGACATTAGTACCACTATCTATTGATGTAAGTCACATTGTCTTTAAACAACAAGTAACAAACGAGCTGACAGACAGTCGACAGTCTAATAAATAACCGTAATCTCTCCTTACCCCTAGAGGGGAAACGCTTGATGGCAGCCAGGTGGTAGATTCCCTCTCTGCCTAGGAGTAGTTTATGTTGGTACCACACTCTTACCCATTTCTGTCGCCAAATAACAATGCCATTACTTTTGTGTTTCAGTTAGAAAGGTATAGAGAACCAGTATAATTACGGGCTGTAAGGCATTCCATTTTAGTCCTTGGGGGTGACAGCACATCTGTAACCTCCTACGATGGAAGTTGTTTGCAGGTGGCTATTGTCCTCAGTAGCCACCTACCATCGTTGGTGCACCGTTAGATCGTTTGTCATCAAAATAAAAAAAAAAAAAAAGTATTCATTTAAACGTAGTAGAGCCAAGCGGGGGCTTTAGCTGCTGCTCGAATGGGCCGGCTCGACCGGGTTTATACCACGACCTCACAGAATACCGGCGTGAAGTAGAGGCATCTTTTGCCACTGCATTTCGTTCGATGAGTGAGGTAACCAGAGAGCCACTCATGCTCCCCTTCCCCAACCCCATCCCCCTCCTGATCCATCTTCCCATCTCCCAAATACCCTTTAAGGCCGGCAACGAACCTGCAACTCCTCTGATATTGCAGATGTACGTGGGCTACAGTAATCACTTATCATTAGGTGAATCGATTGCTCGTTTGCCGCCTTTAACATAAAAAAAATGCAATTGCTTCAATAAAATGACGTAGTTATTCGTCAATGTGATTGTCAAAATAAAACATACACGTAAACATACTTGACTCAATTATTTCTACATGTTATATAAGCAATACAAATTTGTCTAAGGTTTACAATCAAATCTATTAGTCTCTTTCACAACAATGGCCTTTCAACACACTTTTTGCTTTCACGAAGAAACGCTGCCCTCTATTCCCGTGACATTGAACACGTGGATTATGAAATTCGAAATTACTAGGGATCTCACGTTGAGAAAGTGCCAAAGTCATGTCTAAGCTCTGCGAATTGCGAAGAAAAAAACTTCAGTAGTTTTAACGAAATACGTTTATAAGAAATAGAAATGTTTGAAATCAAGGACTACAAATTAACTTTCCACAAAATTCTATTCACACCAGCCAGTGTTGTATGGATGACAATTTGGCGTCGGACGATGACGGAAATTCCATAAAAATATTCCAAATAAATTCCACAGAGTAATTAATGATGATACCCTTCTGACAGATATCAAATACGACTTCAATTGCTGCTACCCGAATTGTTCGGCACGACCGCGTAAGTACCAAGGGACTCGTATAATGCCACAAAGTAGAGGCATCAGATGCTTCTGCGCTTCGTTCGATGAGTGAGGTAACCAGAAGCTCACTCCCACCTTTTCTATCCTCCTCCTAATACTCTACTCTACTACCTAATGGTTGGCTGGTAGAGATCGCTTCTAAGCGATAAGGCCGCCAATTGTACCTTTGTGTATTTTATGTTTCTTTTTATTTATTTATTTTTCCTATTTTTGCTAGTACAATAAAGTGTATTTCACTCTCTCCCATCCTCCTAATATCCTTAAAGGGCGGCAACGCACTTGTAGCTCCTCTGATGTTGCAGATTTACGTGAGTGAGGGTAATCACTTATCACACATCACGTGAAACGCTTGCTCGTTTGCACAACTTGCCATAAAAAAAAACTTTCGAGAACTATCAACAGTTATCAACTGCTCTAGATATATTTCAGTGCCGTAAGTGTACGCGCATATACAAAGGGACTCACTAATATTTACTCCACTATATTCGATCTAAAGCTAGTGCAATAAGATCGGAAGAAGTTATCAGATAGTGTTCTGACAGCGCAGAACACTAGACCAACAGGACCCGAAAACCACTACTTAATGTTTTGGACAAATTTTGACAGTATTTTATTACAGTCGACAGTATATCGGTTAGTAATTAAAGAACATAAATAAATAAGCCTATTTTTCAAAATTTGTTAACAACAAACATAAACAAAGATGTTAAAAAAAAAGGTGTAGTATAATATAAGTGTTGAATAATCTAAACTCTAGATTAATAATACGTTAGCTATTGTGCTATTGTAACGAACGAAAATATTCGAAATGTCGATCGCGATCTCGTAGGAGCGTTCGTGGCAATCTGTGAACTTGGTATTCGTCCGTGAACCTGCCACCTCCGAAGTGCTAGGTTGACGTCACCCCACCGAAACAACCGACCAATTGCATAATATTAACGAATTCCGAACTGCCTACTAACTAACAACGAAAGACAAAACAAAACGACCATGAAAACAATTTCAATAACTATACCTGTACAATAGGGCTTAGGTTACAATGCAGCACTTTAATTTAATTTAAAACAAAATTCACAGATATCTAAAATAAAACAAAGACCAACGTTCTTTGGGCTACAATAATTCTAAATTTAAATACTGTATGTGTATGTATAAATCAAATTACATATAGTACGTAGAAAAGTACTTATTACTTTTTTTTATGTACAGATTATATATATCAGCTTGCTTTTTCCACTAATGTTATTTTCATAAAATATAAAAAATATGCATAGTGTTATTTCATTTTATAAATAAATCATTCAAACGTTTTAAAGAAACTGCTCCCGAATAAGCCTAATAAGGTATTTTCGTATTCAACTAGGCTTAAAAATAAACGCGCGTATGATCCTTGTCTAAATGCTTTTACACATCAAAGTGGTACCGGAAAGATGATCGTGTTACGTAACGAACTTAATACATGTTGACGGTCATGGTTGCCGAAAGGTCAAGTTCTGAAGTATTGAGCGATTACTTATCTCAGCTAGAGATCCCATTATTAAACACGAAATAAAACATGTAAATGGAAATGTATCTCATCATTTATTAACGTTCATTGAATGCATACCTTGCCTTACGATACCTTGACAGCCAGTAAATAGTCCACTGCTGGACATAGGCCTCTTCCATATGGAGTTCCTCCTTCCATATTGCCATAATCGCCGCGCTCGGTATCAAGCGGCATCTTGCGGTATAATAATCATTATCATTAGGAATCATTAAAAATCTACTACCCCCTTACTTCCCGTGGGTGTCCCGTAAGAAGCGACTAACAATTAAGACTAAAAAATGAAGCGTCTGAAATGTGAGGTGTCTGGTACTGCGATCACTAATCCATAGAATTTGTATATTATATATTTATTTGTGTATTTATACATGTATACGATGCTTCCTAAAAGTGGAAGGAACGTGATATTTATATCAATGGTGTGCAGGGAAGATTTATTAGTACTAAAGCGGTATCAAGCGCGATAAATTTAATGTTGCACGATGCTTGTTTTGTAGATTAGAATCGGTAAGTGATTTCGACATGCTCATAGAACCACTCGCTAACTAAGTGAATTTTCCCCAGTCCCCCCGTGACCACGGCTGCTGTGAAGCAATCGAAACGTCGGGAATATAAAAACAAAACAGTTTCATTTCATAGGTGAATTTTATCAACCAACTAAATAATATTATTTGTGTATATACGAGAGATTATGCGATCTTGTCCTCCAACGGTCAACCTCACCTGCACGTGGCGCGTTAGCGTAAGTGGACACGAGGCTCTGGCGACCCACTGAGGTCTCCTATAGACTAGTGATGGGCTGTAGCATCTCTAGTGCGAGGGTAGCGCTCGTTAAAACGCCTGCCCTGCCCGGTGAGTACGGGCAAATGTTCCCCGTTCAATCTCTTATTTTTCTTTTTCTTTTTTCACGTGAGGATATGGTCCTCGTCATCGGTCTGTCACTGAAGGTTCGCTAGTTACTTTTTTATTTAATGATAATAAAGAACCCATTCTCCTATACTATGTGCAAACCTATCTATGTGGGAACTAAACTATGGTACTGTGAATTGTATTTTGTAGGACAATATATTGAATATGCAATAAAACATATATATGAGGCGTTGTGGTAGTGGCTTAATAATCCGGCACCTCCTTTCTTCCCGAGGGTGAAGTAGGCGGTGACTAAAAGATATCTTTGAAAATCTCATGGCGATATTCGGGAATGTACCTAGCGACCAGGTTCACCTTCTCTACGATAAAAAGTGTGTTCTGGATGGCTACGCTGAGTCGTGCAAATAGTAAATCCCTAAACTCTGTTTACCCTTGATATGGTGAAGGTGAGTACTTATATGTATTAGGGTATATTTTGTATTATAGTAGATTGCAGTTGTTGTCCATGGGCTGCAGCAGCTACTTACTGTTTGGTGGACTATTAGTTCGATTTTAATCCAATCCTTAAAACCATGCGTTTTTAATTTAAGAGTCTGAGACGCAAGGTGCTACGCCTATATCGCCAATCAACCTCTTTACGTAGCGATTATGTCAAATCTTAATCCATAATTATTGTAGCTACAAATAATAGTATTAGTAAAAAAGCTTTTACCAGAAATCTCTGCGTAAACATACAAACAATGAGATTATAATTCGAGCTTGGTACATTTTGATGTCTATAATCAATAAGTTGTGTTAAATTGAGACCTGCCCAACTCTCGACGTTCCTATAGCAACGAACCCTTTGACGGAGTTTCCCAGGGTCGCTGTTTGCCACCTACTGATTTAGTTGAAGTCGGGATTGTGTCAATTACGTATCACGATCCTAATTCCAGCAAAACAATTTTATTATTAAGGCAATATCATCAATATATTACACAGTCAGTTTCAAATTAACTATACGGAATGGAAAGTAATAGTCAGTGTTAGTCATTAAATACTGTTTAAAAATATAATATGACTTGACTTAGCTAAACAAGCCGGTTTTCGAAAGGCTTTAGTAGCATAGATCGTATATATACTCTTGTACGTTACACAAAAGACAGAGTAGTACCAAATAAAAAAGCTTTCGATTCAGCGGTGCCGGATAGCTTTACGTTAAAGTGTTTAAACACTAAGACTACGATATCAATCCGTGTAAACAATTTAATGTTATTTCTCCGAAAGTTCGCGGCTATATTGAAAAATGTGTACAAAACAACAACAATGGCGAATACATCACTCACCTTAGATTTTGCCAACGACATAGTCTTTATGACAGGATCGCTTAAGAACCTTAATGATATGCTCAATGACCTCTATAGTATCTACCAGAGGGTTGGTCTTAAGATGATGGTAAAGTTAACTAAAAGTAGGTGGCTTAGGACCGTGCTTTTTGGCAATCTTTGCTGGGGAGCAAATGAATGTAAATGTCCGGGGACAAGTCGTTTCTATTAGAAACCGTTTTAAATCAGACTGATAACGTTGATTGTCAAACGTAAACTCAACTCTAGTCAATATAACGATAATGGTAAATGAAATAAACTTTATTCGACACCAATTAATAAAAATAAAAAATATAATATGACTTGACTTAGCTAAACAAGCCGGTTTTCGAAAGGCTTTAGTAGCATAGATCGTATATATACTCTTGTACGTTACACAAAAGACAGAGTAGTACCAAATAAAAAAGCTTTCGATTCAGCGGTGCCGGATAGCTTTTCGTTAAAGTGTTTAAACACTAAGACTACGATATCAATCCGTGTAAACAATTTAATGTTATTTCTCCGAAAGTTCGCGGCTATATTGAAAAATGTGTACAAAACAACAACAATGGCGAATACATCACTCACCTTAGATTTGCCAACGAGATAGTCTTTATGACAGGATCGCTTAAGAACCTTAATGATATGCTCAATGACCTCTGTAGAGACCTTTACCAGAGGGTTGTTCTTAAGATGATGGTCAAGTTTAACTAAAAGTAGGTGGCTTAGGACCGTGCTTTTTGGCAATCTTTGCTGGGGAGCAAATGAATGTAAATGTCCGGTGACAAGTCGTTTCTATTAGGAACAGTTTTAAATCAGTCTGATAACGTTGATTGTCAAACGTGAACTCAACTCTAGTCAATGTAACGATAATGGTATATGAAATAAACTTTATTCGACACCAATTAATAAAAAAAAAAAAATATACATTAAATATACAAAGGTCCAATTCGCGGCCTTATTGCTTAGAAGCGATCTTTATCAGCCAACAACAGCTGCAGAGGGTATAATGACCACTGAGCGAGGGTTAAGACTGTACGCAAGTCAAGAATATAAAATATGTGTATACGAAGCAATATACAACGAGATATGTATAAATATATACATATGTATATGTTTTCAATAATGTCTAACCAAAAACTATGAGAACCTGTTACTAAAGGCAGAGAAGAAACAAGAATGTTATATGTTATATGTCAGACTTCAAGAAAATAATACATACTCCTACAAAATTAAATTATCTATGGTTGTTTACAGAGAGGGGTATAAATAGGAAAATACTTTATTTCTCAAAAATGCCACCCTCATCTGAACGTGGTGATTTATGTGAAAGTAGTGATGTACCCTGTTAGTGAACGAACAAGGCTCTGGCGACGGAGTGATGGCAGAAAATTTAACCCAATTTTCCAAAGCCAAATGCCAAACACACTAGTAATGTGGAGCGGCATCGCTAGTTCGATGATACTGGCACTGCGCTGACCAACCCACTTGCCCTGAAAGTTCCATTACATTTTTTTAATTGTAACGGGGGCAATCGAGCAAGCGTATGGTAAGATGGTACGTGATGGTAAGTGATTACCGACGCCCACGAATATCTGCAACATCAACGAAACTGCAGGTGCGTTGCCGCCCTTAACGGTTATTTCAGGAGGCGGGAGAAGATAGTGGGATATAGTCATTATCGCCATCACGATCTCAGTACCAGACACACATATTTTTGATCTGGTGTTTTTCGAGAAGGTTATCACGCCATCTGTTGGTAACCATTGGCTTTCAAGGCTTCTAATCATTTAGTTGAACAAAATAAGTTTGACTTTCAGTGCTAAATATATTTATAACAAATTCAATACCTTTTTTAAATATACAGTATTTGACTAAGACGAACAAAAGGTGTTCGTGAAATAACCTACCGTGAGTATCGTAAGAGGTGACACAAGATGAAAATATGCGAAAATACGGCTACGGAATGCTTTTAAATCTACAATATTATATTGTTTTACTGTTACTGCCACGTTAAGGTACCACAGTGACACCGGTTAAGATCGATATGATAGTTTCGTCATCTGTAGGAATTGGCAAGATATTTTCGATACCTTATACAACTTTTTCGTAACCAATGGGGTGATAAATGTTCGCAAAAAAAAACTAACAAGGCTTGCCTTTTAAAATTATTTTATTCTCACAGAAGTTGCTTTGAGATGATAAAATAATGCAAAGGTGGTCATTGCCCCGAGCGAGTTCTAAAAAGCGACGAATAGTTCAGGGATATCGCATGTCATTAGAAATGTACATATTAAACATTTTCCAATACTTCTCTTTGCTATACTTTGTCCTAGACAATGACTATTATTTGCTTATACCCGTAAGTGTTCGCAGGCATGAATACAAACATGCTATATAATCTTAACAGTCTTGTAAAATTCATGGTTGTTGCTATATAGACAAGCGTAGTCCCCTCTAGTATTCTCCTATTGGGGAGTCACGTAAGAAACCTGATTTGTAATACCAATATCTCGTTGTGATTCGAAAGCGCACAACACTACGGACGCACGGGGTGAGCTTCTGCATATATTTAGTGTACGTAGAAACCCAATCACTTGCAGAACACTGACGTTGCCTCTGCAATAAACTATCATAGAAACGTAAATGGTTACATGTGTGTTTTGGAAACGGATATATTCCATTTTATCGGATTAGACTGACATTAACTTTCAGTTCACCTGATGGTAAGTGGTTATTTTTTTTTTATTAGAAAACGGTTGAAAACGAGCATGCGGCTCACCTGATACTAAGTGATTACCGTCGTACCCACGTACATATGCAATAGGAGCTGCAGGTGCGTTACCAGCAGTGAAGGATATTTGGGAGAGAGGAGGGAGGATAAGAAGGGGGAATGGGGAGAGAGGGTGGTTCTCCGGCGACCTCACTCACCGAACGAAACGCAGAAGCACAAGATGGACACTTAACGTCGGTATTCTGTTAGGTCGTGGTACTTGAACCCCTTGTCTGTACCACGATCGAAACATACTGAAGCCCATGAATGCCTGCAAGCAACTTCCATTGAAGAAGGTTAAAAATGCGTTGCCACCACTGAGGACTTAAGATGTCTTAAAGCTTCTAATTATACTGGCTCACTATACGTTTCGAACTGGAATACGTTTTTTTTTAAATTAAAAAAGTGTAAGAAACGAGAAAACAGTCCATCCAGTAAGTGGCTACTGCGGTCCAATGACACAGTTTAGAATCAAAATTCAGATGCTAAGACTTAAGATCGAATGCCTCGTTATCAGTAAATGGGTACAGTTCAATCACTCACCACGTACGGTGTTCTTTAAACACTGCAGCATATGCTACTATTTTACGTTGTTATCCTGGGAGCATGTGGTACTTCCTATCGAGACGACATATTCGTACTGCAACTATAATACAGCTGAAACACAATATGTATAGGAATCCTGGTTTGAGGCGGGATGTGATATTTGAGCTTAATAGAGCTATTTAACTGTACTGCTATGTAACAGTGTAATAGATTAAAATCTTTGTATTTAAAATGTTTGTATGTTTGTCGTTCAATCACACGTGCAAGAAACAAATAAGTGTGGACTGGTATGAACGAAATTCAGCAGAGCCCTCTTGGGACAATATTTGTGATTACGCGGTCGCTGCTGCCGGTAACTTTTTCAGTGCAGTGAAATTCAGTGCCGTTTTGAAGTGTATGGACACTATGTTTTGTTTTAAAGAGAATGGAAAGCGAGTATATATGAGGTCCATCTTAGTCCCAAGAGGTGACAACGCCTTCTATGTTTGAAGTCAGTAGCCGGAGTGCATAAGCTGGAGCAACCACTTAACATCGGGTGGACTGTTTAGCCAGTTTTTACACTTTTGTTATAAAAAGAACGTAAACGCGGGTATAGTCTCTAAAACGAACGCAGCTGTAACGTTTTTGTGTAATAAAAGGAATTGACGCAGTTAAATTTGCGTTAGATTAATATATTAACTGGCAGCCGTCAACATTTACGCAACATTTGTGTAATTAAACTACATGTCAAGTTTTTCGTTTCGAATCATGAAGGCAGCCATCTTATTTTATAATGGAATGCCTATTTAGTTTAATAACGCCATGTTAAAATTTAATTCACGTTAATATTTTTTTTCAATTCCTTGTCATATCTAAGAGTTGACGTCTGGGTGGCATAGTAACTAAGCGTTTGGCTGCGGCACTGTGGGTCCCGGGTTCGATTCTCGCACGGGACGGTATATATCATAAATAATAAAAAAAAATTGTTGAAAATTGCAATTTGAGTGATGTGACTTTGAAATAGTGATTTTAGTGATGCCGGCAACGGGTTTCGAACCGAGATCGCACGCGTACTAAGACATTTAAGCGACCGCCCTGACCACTAAGCTACCACGATATCCTAAAAATACCAAAGCTTAACAAAAAAAGTTGTAAGGTTTTTTAAAATCGTAACCTAAGCAAAAAAGCAAGGTCTAATATCCATTGACACACGTTTCAGTTTTTTAAGAATTAGAAATTATACATTACTCTTACAAATATAGAATGTATTATGTATGTTTTGTACTATTTATTATGTGTGTTATATTGTGTGTATCTTTGGCTCGACTTTACCTCTGCAATATATTTGCGTTTCAAATTCTAATTGATTTCATAATTCTCATTAACCTAACAAATCTTGTAATTCAGATTTTAATTATATCTGTATCAGGTCTTATATTTAAAAGAAAAATTCTTCAGTTAAAAGACGACTCCATCGTAAGCTGAGCTTACTCTGCAAACATGCGCTACCACTTTGTAGATCTACAAGCGCTGGACAATTTATTTACTATGTGTTATGACATAAACAATATAATATGTAATGGAATCTTTGGAAATGGAAGTCTTGCTTAAGTAACAGATGATTTTACTAATTGACAATTTACTCAATCTGTCTCTATCTTGGTTTCTAGCGCCCAAAATAGACTCTACTGCAATATAAATAAGACCACCATATTTTACGTAGTGTAAAAAACCTTTAAATCTGTTATGAACGTTTCTTCTGTCATGCTTTTAATACGTTACTATAGAATCGCTATCAAACGGCAAATGATCTGTAGCTGAAGTGATTGTGGAATATATGAATTATCAGAGCGGATTGAGTAGTTCGGTAGGAGGGGGGCGCGGGGAGGGGCGCCCGTGGAGGCGGAGGTAGGTACGAAGTTCAGAGGCCCGGTGCTCACAAATAGCAAGCTGCGACTTGGCATTACAGTGTACTTCCCGGCCAGGGCCGCACTCGACGCTAGCCTAGGCAAACATTTTTTTTTATTGTTCAATAAATTTGGGTTGTACCTTGATACCCTTGCAATAAGGTTATATTGTTACATAAATATTATTTTACGAACATTGAAATAGAGGTGATAATTTTTTGTTACCTGAAAGTATTATTTAAAATAATTAGATATGATTATGTTCTTAGATACCATAATAAATGCTTACAAATTTGTATCATAATGACTTTGGAATCTTACATTAAATTTCCTCAAATTTTATAAACATATAAAAGTATAGAGAAACATATAAAAGTATAAACAATGTTATGTTAATTATTAAAAATGTATGCCGCGTTGTAAATCTCTGCTTTATTTAGTTCCATTTCGGAACTAAAAATCGAGTTCGTAGAATGGCGCAGGACTCTAATACAGTTCCAAGAATCGAAAGACAACACAACCGAAAAGCATTGGTCCTTTGTTATGCAAGATTTTTTTATTTGTGCTAACAAGACAACCTAAATATTTTGGGACTCGCGTGGACGAGCGTTCCTTCCTTTGGTAAACTCCTTTCTCCCGTTTAAATATGAATAAATAAATATGAATTTAATTGTGCTCGTCACATCTACATCATACAACTAATGGTCGTGATTTAAATTTACACAAGAATGTAGAACTATTGTGAAAGTGTTATGTTATTGTTAAGTATTTACACTAATATTACCAAGCGGATATGACTCCCAAATAAAAATTCAATAAATCTAGGTATTCGAAGTTATTTTTGCCTGAATAATAAAAGGTTATTTTGTACACCAATAAATATAAATTATTTCAGGAATCCTTGTCAATTTTTGTCGCAAACTATTAAAATCGAATTGATATTTGCTAACCCACATCATGATTACTTATCTGCTACTTTTGGAATGAATCTGAACTATAAACCGATAAATTACTATGAAAGATAATACTTTAATTTATATCTATACCGCATGGCTTTCATAAATCTATTAAATAGATTTTGATCGAGTTGTAAGTTTTCAAATTTTATTATCAACAAACATAATACATAATATTCTCGTGGATTTGTTTCTATATTAGTGTTTTAACACATCGTGACACTTTACGTTACGTGATTCCGTAACGATACTTGGGGTTCGTTCGGCCTTCAGGTAAAGATTGAACGTCATTGAAAGATTGAAAAGAGCTTGTAATGAGCGGAGCGGGGACGAACGTCGGACCGGGGGCGGGTCGCGGGTGGCGGGGTGGGATATCACTATCGTAACGAAAGCGCCCACACAATCTCCATGACTACGGAGGCACGGCGTCGAGTGCGGCCCTGGGTGGCCTTGCAATGGAATGGGGAGGGCATTAGCCCCGTCTTGCACGCCGCTATCAGTCCACGCTTGCCAACATTTTTGGCGACGCGTTTTCCGCTTTAATGTTCTTTCTAACCCAGTTCGGCTTTTTAAACGCCCCAACGGTTTTAGAACCTTCTCGCTGAATGATAGGGCTTACTTCGATAACCCAAAAAGTTGACACAGACTTTATTATGAGCTGGAATTTATGAGTAGCGTCATATATAATTTAGTGTACTATAAATTCAATCAGACTTTTTTGTGTCTTTGGTTTAAACTTGGTTGATACTGAAGGGAACGTTTTATAATGGTTTACCACCGTGGAATTTTTTTGTAATTCAGTATTTCTTTCAATTAGTTAATAACATTGTCATTCACCAAAAAAAAAAGTAAATAGATGAGAATTATTCCAGGACATGAACACATTTAAATGTAATAAAAAAAAATTACGCCTATTGTATTAATTTAACGCCGAACGCAACGCTTCCGCAAAGCGTTTGAAGTGATAGAAAAACAGATTAAAAAAAATAACGAGCATCGTGTGCTAGGAGTGAATTTTCAAGGTCGATGACGACTGTTCGAAATGCATTTGCTCAACCATTACGTGACCACACTGTCGGTTGATTCAGCCTTTTTTTTGTCACTAGGTACTTATTACATGACACGATAACGATACGCTACTTTTATTTCACGATCATACGTGATTAACCTTTTTTATTACAAGCTTTTTGGAACACTCCTTAAATTTACTATTTTGGTTCACTCAATACAAGCTTACCAACTGTTCTACGCATTATTTTTGTAATGACAAACTGGTAGGTTCACCTTAAAGTTAGGTGAAACAATTTTATTTAGGTCTGGTGGACGCCGTCTCAAGACCCGTGGTAGCTTAGTGGTCGGGGCACTCACTTCACTTTCATAGAGCGCGAGTAACCTGGGTTCGATCCCCGGTGCCGGCACCACTAAAATTGTTCGGGTGTAGGAAAACATCGTGAGGAAACCTGCACATCTGAAAAGTAATCAAAATATTATTTCGAGGATATGTGAAGCCCGCCAACCTGGAGCAGCTTGGCGGGCCTTTCCCGGGTCCTAAACCCTCTCTGATAGTCGTATTTGAGAAGGAGGCCTTTGCCCAGCTGTGGGCACTTACAGGCTGCTACATTACTTTACTGGTAGACGTAATTAAATTGGGCTCCGGCTATCTCTCTCACCGAACGAAACGCATAAGCACAAGATGTCTCTACTTCATTTCATTCTACATTCTGCAACCCCTTTCGATTATCACCAAAAGCCACCGCACGGCTCTGCCACGTACTCACCTGCACTAGTTTACCCTGCCAGCAAACAAACGTGGTTCTAGCGATCGAAGGAGGGAATAACTATCAGAAATTGCCGAACCCAGCCTTGGGTAACAGAGATTTTTAAGAACCTCGAGATATTTACTTTATTTTTTTAAAACATATCGAGACACTTCATTTTAACGCAAGAAACAATAAAAAAGTTAAGAAGTTTTTAAATTAGTATTTTTTATTATATAGTTATTTTTTATTAACGCGCCAGTAATTCAAACTAAACAATAATTACGTTACATGCTGAAGGTGGATGATAAAAACGTGAATTTGGTGAAAGATTATTGTTTGATTGTTTTATTTCATTGTCTCACTTAAAAAATATCATAACGCAGGATACTTTACCGTCCCGGCGGGACATTTAAATAACAGGCCGTTTCACGGGACGTCGCGCCAAAATCGGGATACCTGGCAACACTAGTGGTGCAGTAGTAGTAGAGGATAGTGTTGTTTATGTTGTCCAAAGAAACAAAAAAGTTTTGGTTACCCTAAATCGTATTAAATGTTATGAAGCACGGTACATTTTACACACCACATTGCAATCAGCGCCAAGCCAACTATGCGAAGCGTCTAAAGTATTCCGGTATTTCCATTTTAATCAATAGATCTAAAAACGAATAAACAAACACCTAGTTTTTTAACATTACTTTTTTTTATTTCCATTGCCGCATATTTTATATTATAAATTTAATATTGTAACGGTAATTATAACTAAATGAACGACTACAGACTATATACATATTACATTTATGTCAATAACAATAATACCATACTATCTACAAATATGTATAATACAAATACTATCAGTAGTTGTCAACTCAACATATATTATATTGTCTCAAGTATACGGATAAAGAAACGCATATGGGGTAATAAGGATAGAGGGTATGATACAATAACAGCGACACAAGACCTAACATAACACAAAGACAAAAAAATCAATTATATTTGTTGCACAAATAATGGTGGTTCGGACACAGATTCGAACTCCAATTGGGTCAACCGTCCCTTAAAACCTTATCATTCAAAATTCAAAAAAACACACAAATAACCGTTAAGCCCCGCAGGGATAAGCCTGGTCTGCGCTTCGTCGTCCTAACGGCGTTCGCGTGTAACAAAACCTATATCCAGGCGACAATGAAACCTTCACAATAGTTTCAAATGTACCCCCGATCGAGATTTGATAACATTCACGCGACTGTAGACCTTACGGTTACAAAATAAAATACTTAATCGTACGTAACAGTGACAGTTGAAGAACTACGCAACATAACTTCTGACATAACGATACTTAAATAGAAGACGACGTCCATTGACGTCCTTCTAAGGAAGTACATTCAGAATCTTGTAGCTGTTTGACAAATGTACAACGTATCGGAAAATATTAAATATCAAAGGCGACGTTGTATTATTCGTAAAATAAGACTGGACTCGCGTGCGTTTCCGTGCGTGCCTCCCGTCAGTTTCCTTTATACCAGACTGGGCGGCCTCGATTTTCAACGCTAGTACGACTATAACTTATACCGCCCTATGTACACTTGGTTACATGTAGTTACAATACAATGTTAGGAAAAAATTTTGCAAACTCTTAAGACAAAATCCACTATTTTACTTTTAATGTGTAACATCTTTTGTCGGGCTTTGGGGGTAAGAACGCCGTTGGTTGAAACAACTCGACGCGATGAAACGACTCTTGCTTCGGCCTGCCTCGTCTCTCATCGGCCAGATCATCTCATCTCTTTTCCCCAGATGGTTGTACTTTTATTTAATGCAGCAAATATGGAATTAAATATTAGGATTTTTGAACCAAATTATCATAACATGTTTATGTTCTTGTTTTTCGATATTTTACATCTGCCAGGTGTCACGTGATGACTAAGCTTTGTTCACATCATTTATTTGTAAAATTCTACATCTTTTCCGTTAATGCACTGACGAAAGTCAGCATCCTATGGATGGAAGATTTTCCAATACTCGCCACGAACATTTTCCAATACTCGCCACGAATATTTTCCAATATTCGCCACAAATTTTTCCTAATAGTCGGCACGCGGGCGGAATGGCGAGCGCAGTGTCGGTAACCTCGAGCCAGTGACTATTGTCTGTAAGATTTGGGTTCGGTATATTCAGATGAATTTTCCGCCATCAGACCGTCGCTTAATCTTCGCTCGTTAATCAACAGAGTGCACCGCGTGCAGGTGAGGTTGGTGTTAAGAGAAATGTAAGTATATTCCCCCTTACACACCATAAATTAAACATTTTATTAAAATCCACTTTTAATAAATCAAACACAATTATTTTTTAGTACCGATTAAATATTAAATACTCTGCAACTGTTATAATTAATTTATAAATTCGGTAATCATATATTTTTTTAAAATATGTTCTGTATAATATAAAAGTAGGTATTCTTAATTCAAATGATGATGATGTCGATGATTATTATTATTATCATCATTGTAGACCTTTGTTGAATGTCTACTTCAAACATAGAGTTGTAAAGTTTACTTTTTACTACAAGTAACACTTTAAACTTTCTAGAAGGTTGTCAAGGAAAACTTGTTGCATAAAACGTGCTTACTTTCGTCGACACACTCCATGCGCTGGCTGCTCATAAAAAGATTCCGTCGCGAAATCCTCCCATATTACTGCGATGCCTAAACATTCTAAATTCAAGTGACCCCATTCCTCAAGGAATTCAGAAACGACTTGCTTTTACTCGTGAATCCACTCGCGTTGAATTCGGCTTAGCAATGTGGTTAATAATTTATAACTCAGGATAGAAAAGTGTGGAAAACTGCAGGGAAGGCCTTGGTCCAGGATTGAGATATATACATTAGGACATTAAAAAAAAATCCTAATCTCACAGACTAGTGATGGGAAACAGCATCACGACCGCTCAGTGCGCCCTACAACCCGACTGCCCAGTCTAGTATGTATGAGAAAACTCTCCAAGTGCTGGCATGCTTGCGCTTTCTTGGAGAGGCTTTCTTTTAATAGTGAACTTCATCATAGGCTGATGATGTGAAGTATACTAATTTAATTACTCATTTCACTGCCACAATGTACTGCATAATGCACGTACATAGCGTGCCAAATAAATAGACATACGTACATGCATACATACACACGAATATCATTACCCTCCTTCTGGGACAGTCGAGTAAACAGATTAAGTAGTTTTTCATTTACTCATAAATTACTCAGGTTTTAAAAACAAAACACCTTTATTTAAATGCAACATTCCAGTAACGGAATTATCGCGCTGAGCTCTAGACATTTATTGAAACTGTATAAAACATTACATAGATCGTTTTCTCTTGATTCTAGACGAAAGATAATTTTTGTTAGGTAGAAATTGTTCCAAATTGAAACACTTGGAATGAGTCCACCCCCCGTGAGACCTTGTCAAGGGGGAGGGGGAGTAAAGAAACAATCCAGAGCGGGGGAGCTTTACCCATTCAGGATCAAAACACGTGTAGACTGATAGTTGAAGGCCATGTAACAAATTTAAAATATTAGCTCACTTTACTCGTGCGTTATTGCGGGTGTACATACTGGCAGGTGTTTTTATGCGGTTTTTTTTAAATCTGTGATATTTTTTAAAAAATTATTAAGGTTATCTTGCTCCTATTCATGTATCGTAGTAATTGCATTATCTTCTGATATTCATAAGATAAGTGTAACAACATTGTGTAATATTATTTTTTACATAATCCGAAACATGCATTTTTGTTAAAGGTTTTCACACTGGCATAAAGAAGTAAAATTATTTATTTATTTCAGACATTTTATATATAAGTACATCATTTATTTGAAAACAATCCTCTAACTCAATTGATAATTTTACTTCTTTGTGATTTTCTGTAAAAAAAACGACATTCTGAATATGAATCTCGTTTCTTTTTTATTTACACATGCGCGATAAATTGCACGCTTTCGAATGCCGAATGATGCTCGTAAATGTCAAGGTCAAAATGATATTCTAAATTGATGTCTTTTTAAAAATCCACGCCATCGACGTTATGAATACTGTTGAAATAAAAATAAGCTTATGAATGAAAATTCTTTATTTGACGTAAGAAGTTACAATTTCATGTGTCAATTGCAATTTTTTTTTCCAACCTCCCACCGTTTTGTAATAATTTTCCACTAACGGGAAAGAAACGGGCGAAAGAACCCTCCGTAAGTATTACCTTTCTTAATAATTTTTTTAACAGATTTTATACATACAACATAAAAAGCGATGACAGGCCATTAAAGCATCTTCTAAGATAAAATTAAAATCTAAAAAATAATATGCTAGATTTGCGGACCTTAGCTGTCGAGCCACAAGCCCACAAGCAGCGTCTGTTCACAAGCATGACACATGGGGCAGCTATCGCCCTCCTCAACCGTATTAAAGGGAAGTGGGTGTCCCGCCACAGAACACCGCCGCAAGCAAAGGCTTTTAAGCGAGCATGACACACTCAAGTCCACCGCCCACAATGACAGTTCAACCGTGCTCGCGGAACGATGTTACGACTTTACTGAACACACCTGTACAAATTACCTGTCATAATTTATGAGACCATCAATAACTTTGTTAAAAATCGAAAACAAATAAATAAATATACATTAACTGAATTTCTAACTATTTACAATAGTTAATGTCAAACTGGATGATTACAACCACGTATTCTTAACATTAAAATAATCGTTCAAACTATGATAAGCTTTGGCGTGCAAATGCTTCTTAATTAGATTTTTAAATCTGGATTCTGTATGGCGTTAGGTACTGCGTCAATTATTTTCCTCGGTTCAGTTGTTTGATGTTAAAAAAAGTAAAATAAGGCATGCAAAAATCCACCTAACAATATATAACAGGGTTTTAGACCCGTTTGTCCGCCACACTGCTCCAGTTTCTTTAAAATTTCTGATGTACTTACAATATATTTCCTATTATGCAATTAATTATTTCACCGCTGCCGAGATCGCATGGATCGCAGATACGCTGGTCCCTTGTGTACTATGAAATTAAAGCGTGCGCCTTTACCCCTAAGGACAACACTTTGGTGTAGTAGGACAATTTTTTTTGTGTGGTTTGGTCCCGTCTGTCACTTGCAGAAGGCAGAGGATATTTGGCCCAAAAGGCTTTTTTGCGTTAACGAACAGAAAGATTGTTATCTTTTCATACCTTCATCAACATACCTTTTTTTTTCAATAAACAAAAATATGTTGTTCTGACAATTTTTAGAATTGTAACAGGATGAATAACGAGACGAAAACTACTAAACACTTTTCGCCTCTCCAGGAGAGAAAAACATGGCTGGAGGAGATTTGGCCTTTCTCTCAGTTGCATCTTACAACAGCCATTAGAAGAACGTTATGTCAAATTTTATTATTATAATATTTTGTGGAGCCTAGAAATAAACGCTATTTCCAGGCGGAAAATTTAAATTGAAAATAATAAATAAAAATGTTAAATACAATATAAAAACTACCTTGCCAAAAAACCACCTTAATCATTATGAAATAATAACAGAGTTTAATTAAAAATGTATAAAGTAGGGAAATAAGTTTAACTTTGACAAAAAGCTACAGATGACAGAAAGCAAAGGCTTATGAGTAGAATGGTTTTTGAAAACACACATATATTTACAATAGAACTGTGGTGTACCAACGCGAACGTGTTTCAGAAAATCTAAATGTTTATTCAGAGTTAATATGCGAGAGCATGTTACGTGAAACAAATCCAAAAGGGATACATTTGAAACTGAAATTTAACGAAGCGAAACGCCAGTATAAATTCGTTGGATCTAGGTGAAACTGACTTTTTTTTACAGAGCTTTTCAAATTCTATTTCATTAAAGTATTAAGTTACGAAGCTTTATTAATTTTAATGTAAGAAAATTATATGAATTAAAAAGGTCTCAACGTCCTATAAACGATGCGATAAGTTCAGAGAAAGGTTAAAGTCTAGTAATAAGTAAAAAAATATTGGCTATGGTCGAGATTCAAACTCATAATCTACAACACATTTGTACCTTCATCAAGGCCTGATAGAGACAGACAGATAGAGTTTTGATTAACAATAATCAGTTGCAGAAGTATCCTTTAAATCAAACAATCTTAACCACTTAGCTATAAATTTTTACATTCGTAATGTGTAATTCCATATTTATTTTATTACACAGTTCCGACCATTTAGAGTACGTGTGATCAAACATGGTTTTAGATGGAGGAACTTGTGGAATCCCTCTTTTTGCTTCAATATCGTAGAATAGATTCTCATGTTTTTTAATATTCTTTATAATTTTCGTATTCTTACAGAGTTTGATAAAGTTCTTTTAATTAATAAAAAAAAATCCTTTTGTTTTTAGTCGTCAACACACGGCCTCGTGCTATTTTACACTGTTAATTCAGCAGCCTATGTTCAGCAGTGTACTAGAAAATGCTGATGAGGATGAGAACAATAATGTGAAGATCTTCTCCGGTTATGCCACAGACAGTAAAATTATATGTTTTTTTTAAACAAATAATTACTCAAAATCAAAAAATCATATGTCTCTCTCTATGTAATACCTATTATTGCACAACGCGTCTGCGAAATTTTTGTCAATTTTTCTAACAAAAGCGCCGTTCACCAACCTGTCATATCGACGAAGTACGTTTATGATGTTCTTTTTATGTTGACCGTTGCCCTAGCAGCAGGCTTTTGTGTTGGTAGCCTTTTGTGGCTTTTACGCCCGTATAATATTACGAGAGAACAAAACATATCAAAACCAAATAGTTATATTTTTTTTCTTTCCTAAATAACATTTACCTATTTTAATCATCGTTTCGGAAATGAAATAAACCATTAGTGGTTCAGTAGCGAGGAGTTTAAAAGGTCGCAGCTTTCTTTAAACGATGTTAGATATATGTTATTATTTTAAAATGTAGGAAAGCTGAAGTTGGTCAAGCGTGAGACGGACACGTATCATAAGGTATTCAAGCTATTATATCATTACAGCTAATACAGTAATAGCCTCGATAGCCGAATGATTAGTAAATCTACCTGCGAATTAGAAGTTCCGAGTTCGACCCACTACGTACCAATGATTTTTTCGAAACTAACGTAGGGTTTGCATCGTTGGCTTGAATATTGAGACGGTGACATGCTCACCATTTGTCAAGTTGTCGCAAATAAGTCCGACGAAAAGTGGGTCGAAAGAACTACAAATATCTTTTGTATAGAATACTTTTTCAAAAAAAAAGGTATAGTAACCTAGACAACGTTCTAAAATTTAGCAAATAAGTCCGACGAAAAGTGGGTCGAAAGAACTACAAATATCTTTTGTATAGAATACTTTTTCATAAAAAAAAGGTATAGTAACCTAGACAACGTTCTAAAATTTAAATTTCATAAAGTAAAGAAACAACAAAAAACAGTGAATAAAATGTTTAAATAATTACGTGACATAAATTATGGAAAAAAAAAACTTTGAATTCTAGAAGTAACGAGCTCCGTGAACTCTAATCAAATTGTACAGGACACTTAATTAACGCTCCTATTTCAACGTCAGTTGATATAAACGAGACGGTGCTCGCTCGGGAAACGAGCCAAGGTCCTTTTGATGTTTGCGTTGTTCCCTTGCCTTAAGATGACGCGTAACTACGTAACTTGACTACCTTTCAAGAAACGAAACGTTATCAGAGAATATCGTAAGTTATTATTTCGTACAGTACTACTATGAGGTAAACACTATGTCTATCTATTGGGAAGGTAACGTATGGGAAGAAAATTACAGTTTTTTTTTTCAATGTATACAAATCATAATTGAACAGACCTCACAAAGGGTTGGAGGTGTGAAACCGTCTAGACGACCCAAAAGGACGGATTTTGATAAGGGTGTTGTCCGCGGCCTTGAACTTCGCAACGACTTAAACAAATAAGGGAAACTCCTCGCGAGGTGCTTTTAGCGAATCCTAAAAAAAAATAAAAAATATGTTATCATTACACAAGATGTTATTTCAAATAAAGAACAAACTGACAATAACAAGATCAAAAACCACAAACACCACTCTAGGTGTAGTACTATCACGTGAGCTGTGACCTGAATAATTTTAATTGAACACACATTGAACACGTAAATAAGTTTGCGGGCGTCTAAGTGTCCTTTGTCGAGACGTAACTTCGGCTCGCCTACAAAACAACTAGAACCTAGCCCCGGTAAAGTACGAAAATAAGTTCAGCCAGTTCCTAAACAAAAAGGAACTGAAATAAACAAGGTCGGGGAATCAACGCCGCCGTCGCCGCCGCCGTAAGACCGACGGCCGTCCTTGAAATCGGGAGGGAAGGGGGTTCTTACAAATTGGGTTATTACGACGCGTGGGGGCGTGGGGGGTCGAGACGGCACGTGTGACGGAGAGGGATCTAGCCGGCTGGGTTGCGTATTGCAAGTGAGGGAAAGAGAGGGAATCCGCGTGGGCGTACCTCCACCCCGGGCACGCCTCTCCAGGAAGGACTCCCGTCCCAGACTGGGGTTCCGGCGCCGATCATTATAATTACTCTCCAAGGTGAGTCGGGAGCTGCGCCACCGGCAGACTTCTCCAGGGTCTCGGTGATATCCCCGACATAATATCACGGAGACCAAGCATTAACATCCAATGTCGGTCTGATTGTTGACTATTACGACTGAAATTAAAAGCTAATCTACAATTTTCAGTATACAGAGTTTATTAAGAATTCAAATAGATCGTTTATCGTGGTACTTCAAATCTCTTCAAATGATAACCTCATTTAGAGATTTAGAGTACAAAATACTGTGTACGAAAACAGTGTCAATAATTCAGGTTTCAAAATTGTACCTAAATTGTAAATAAATAAATACAACAATTTTCGTCATTGTCTATCAGTTCTACACTTTTATGTTATATTAAATGATCAATAATAAAATTCTATTATAGTTTAACTCTCATCATCTACTTTTAGGTTTAGATATTTGAGCACTAAAAATTATTAACAGAATTAATATCATTATTTAATACATTAATAATAAAACCTGCATCCATCGACAACACCCTGAAAGAAATTTTAATAAATGCCCATAGTTGAATAGATCTGTCTTTATGTTTGCCTGGTGTAAAATCACCTTTTACAGGAGATTCCTACTACACACTATAACGTATTTGTATTGTAAGAATATAAGTATGTGGTTTAAGTTTTATGACGAAGTCCTTCTTAGCCGATTTCACCACGGCGGTGACTTCCGAATACTATCGGCAGTTGTCAACTGCGACGGAGATATTAAAGTGTCGTAAATGTACGTTACTCACATACGTAACCGCATAGGCTCACTCAATATCCGTTATCTTCTCATATCCGATGCGCTTATCCGAAAAAAGCAGGGGAAGGGTCAGATGCAGTGTAAACCAGCACCAGACTCGTATAACGATAATTTTTGTTTTTACACTAATATTGACATCGACTGGGATTCGAACCATGGACCCATGGCTCAGTAGCCAGGTTAACTAACCACTAAGTCATTCGATCGTAACGTATTATAAGGTTGTATGCCTTACTACATAATAAAAATAACGGTGAAATTTTTAGTACTTATATAAAACGAGGTTCTTTGTTTGGCGGGATTCGAACCTCAGATGCTAAGGTTTAACGGCAACGATAAAATTCTCAATATAATTAATGTGAAATAAAAATATACCTTATTTCCTGGACAACCGAAAATTCAGCCTCTTGGCTCATCTTATATCATGATTTGGAGCAGCGCTGGTTGGCGGACTCCGAATGTTTTCGAAATATTTTAATTTACTGTTGCTATTTTGCTGAAAAATAAAATGCCACAAACTAAAGTGGTCTTCGATTAACACAAATTTATTTACCCCAAAAATCAGCAGTAGATCGAATAAAAAATTCAGCTTTTTTTTATAGGAAACCTAACAACTTGCTTGTTTGCTCACCTGGTGGTAAGTGATTACCGACACCCATGTGTATCTTCAACACCAGAGGAGCTGCGGGTGCGTTGCTGGCATTATGGATGTAATTTGAGGAGGCAAGAGTGGGGTATTGGGGAAGGTAAAATTCTAATTAAGAGTTGACGTTCTGCTTTGTGTCTATTCTGATAGCTCCCTGTAACATAATTATGCATATCAAATAAAAAAAAATGTTTTAGTGTTTGTTTTCAATTTACTTTCAATGTCTATATGCAGTTATCTAACTTTATACTGTCTTAGTTTTTATACATTATTAAGCAATCTTGATATTGCTTAATAATGTATAAAAACTTAACAACAACACGTAACATATTGCTCATCGGGGCACATAAATCGCCATATCGTCAAATTTTCCGAAATAGTTTTTATTGGCTTTATATTTCATAAAAATAAGCTTTCACTTACATCAGGCAGATAAAGAAAAACTTCAAAGAAATCTAGCAGAATTTGCCAAAGCTCTCGGCTGTCTTAGATAATCTCTGAAAAAATTTTTGCTAATAACATTAAAATAGATAAATTGTTTTCAATTTGATCTTATATTTGGAATTAGAGCATAAATTTATTAAATAACAGTGATTCTAATATTTAGGACCTATGACATATAAAATTAGCGTATTATATGAAAAAAGAAATAAACCGACGTTTTTTATGATAATTTATATTTATACCATTTATCAATCGAAGTATGCACATTATCTATGCACTTTTGCCATTTTATAGGTAATTTATTGATTCCATTGCTAAAAATATTTTGGCAGCGAGATTCAAGAAAATCTCTGAGAGCGATTTGGACTGCCTCATTGGAATTGAATTATTTCCGTGCTGTCCAAATTCCGAAAAAAGTGGTAATCAGTTGGAGCAATGCCCGGGGAGCATTGTGGATGTCGGAGACCATCCAATGCAGCTCCTCTTATTTAGCGACCGTATGTCGTGAAGTATGGGGTCTAGCGTTGTCATGAAGCAACAGTGGGCTAGAGCAATAAACCGACACTCGGTTGTTTAACAGCTAGATTTTCCATCATTGTTTGCAATTGTTGAGAATACAGATGTGCGGTAATCGTTTGGTCAGATTTTAGGAAGATATAGTATATGACACCGTCACTGGTCCACCAAACACACACCAGTACCTTTTTCTGAGTCAACTTTCGCTTAGGACAGGATTTGGCCGGTTCAGGATTTCTCCTGAGTTCAACCACTGTGATGAGCATTTCCGACTGTCGTACAGTATCCATTTTTATTCACAAGTAACGATACAATTAATAATTCGAAACACAAATACAGAAGCCTATTAGAAATTCATTTAAATTTAACTAAAGTTTTAAAAGTTCGACAAAACGCCAATTTCTTATGTAAGGACCCAATAATAGAATCAGGTTAGAAGTATTAATATATCTATGAAGCAAAGTTTAGTATGTTTTTTGTTGATAAGAAAATAGATTATATTTTTGCTATTGATAATGTAAGTTACAGATCTATACTATTTTTTAATTACGTTCCCAAAAAATAACATGCAGAAAAACGGACGTCTCCAAACCAATATTAAATTAGTATTGGCCCGTCCCGTATAATTCAAGCATCAATGATGCGTACTTTTTTTTAAAGAAAACCTTCATACGAAAACACAGAGTCAGGGCCTTGAAGTTCAATGTATTCGCTGACAAAGGAGCCTACATTCCGATAGCATTGCCATGACGTAAGTCCGAGACCGGCCCGGGAGCAATTATGCGTGAGAGACCTTAGCAACAAAGTGCGTCGATTCAGACAGGGGTCACAAACTTGATTGAGAAAACTTCTACTTCAGAACATTTTTAAAGAAGGTCAATTTCGAGGTTCGATTAAGTACCGTGGTAGCCCAGTGTGATTGACTTATGCAATCAAACGCAAAACTTTCTAGAAGATTTAGACGGTAGGAAATTGATTAAGTCCTAGTGTGTCCAAATTAAAAATCCAAGAGAACAAGGAAGAAGAACTAGATGAATCGATTACCGAGCGCAGCGATAATAGTCTACCTACTTGAAATGGGATTTGGGAGTTTAATAAAAGTTATTTTTAATAATAGAAAAACTTGTTTAATAAAAACAAGGCGGACTCTACCCGGCTCCAAGCCCTCACAGGTATTTCAGAAAGAGGGCAATTACAAGCGGTGCAGCTTTAATTAACTTTTGCCTTTGGTGTCTATTTTTTTTTTCATTAGATGGTCAGTATTCGAAAATGGCTGGTGGTTACGTTGTCCGAAATAAGCTCTGGTGTTGAGTGGATTGCAAGGACCTCTTAACACCTCAGTATTAAGTAAACGGTGGCGAGAGCGATATATGTAGCAGTATTGAGTATACTTTTTATATTTTTTGGGAGAAACGCACAAATTTTTTAATCTTAATAATTTTTTCTTTTTTTAACACTTTTTGTAGAACGTAAAGAGGATAAGTTCACTTCTTGTTATAAGATTATCCCATATACAGTACACAGGTTGTAAAGCGTAGTGCGGATACACCCGCAACAGAGATGCTGCTTCCTATATCATCCCACATTACGGCGCGGCATTTTTGAATGCATATTCGGCCATCTGTCGGTCCCCAGAGCCTCGACTGTTAAATAAAAACTGTTTGTGTTTATAACACTATAACTCAAATAAAAATAAAATAAATGTACGTCTTCGAAGATTAAAAATAAATACGAATGTGACTAGTATTCTTTGTTTTAGTTTGTATACTTTAAACCATCAGAATGAAGAGCATTTGTTTTTTACATCCTTGACAATTTGCTTCTTAATATCTCACGCGTGAATCCTTACACGTGATCCACTTGTGAGTCCGAATGGTGAGTGGATACGGGAAAGTCAGATTGTACGTGTGTCAGTATTTGGAAATTGTCACCGCTGTCAAATCGGCAACCATTTACCATCAGGTGGAATATTAGATCGATTGACAAAGCAAATCCGATATAAAAAAAAGTGGGATGCCCAATCCCAGTAAAAAAAATTAATATGTGTCTACGATGCTAAGTGTCTGTTACTCCAATCGCTAATCAAATTGGCAAGAAATGTGGATTACTGCAAATCCTCTCTGTGTGAGATTCCTACGTCCCGCTACCGCCTGTGAATTACACTATTACTAAAGAAGAAGATAAGCGATTTTTTTACCATTTTGCTTATTTTCGTTAAAATTTAAAAGTTAAATAAATGCTTCATGGTCTGAGGTTGTATGGCCTAAATATATTAAAGTAAAAATATCGCATTCGCAAACTTCAAGCCACTGTTGAGCTATGTAAATGAGAAATTAATTCAGATCTGTTCAGCCGTGACGGAGGAGAGCGAAGACGGATAAAACAACAAATGTTTTGTTGAGCCGCGCATTTTGTATTTAAGTTACAAATAAACATTTTAACGTAACATTATTCTAATATAACTTTGTTACTGATAATAGAAAATTGATATATCAATTTAAACTAAAACACGATTCTGTAGTAAAAAATAATTTCATGACTTAATTATTGAATTAATTAAATTCATTAACGATAAATTTATGCCCTATTTGTGTGTTAAAAAGCTTCACGCTACTCTGCCAACACCCAATTCGTCAAAGTCGTAGAGAAATATGCTTATTCTATACAAAACAATAAGTTGCTTATGTGCGCATGTGTTTAACGTTCTTGGTTAATTTGATCTACAAAGAAGATAAACAATCACCAGAACTATTACTGCAACGCTCTTCCTTCCACTACCTGTAATCTTACAACAATGGCCAGGCCTATCCGGTGTGCCCTCCCAATAGAGATACTGTTACCTACCGCTAATCTGTGGGATTTGAGTTCGAAAAATTCGGATGTATTTCTCGTCAGCAAATGGTTATCACAGCCTCGTCCATTAATCAGCAGAAATAATTCCCATTAAATCTCATCCCACCACGCATTTGACCCTTCCTTCGAACTTGACGCATAAGCTTTACATTGGGGATGGAAAGGTAAGGAGTGTGAGTGGTTTTATGCTTACGAGTATACTTGCGACAATATAAATACCCTATATAGTCATAACGTAGCAGCCTGTAAGGGCCCACAGCTGGGCCAAGGCCTCCTTCTCAAATATCTGACAGGGTTTTGGAGCCTATAAGGGCCCACCACGCTGCTTCAGCACTTCGCATAATATTTTTTATTATTTCTCAGACATGCAGGTTTCCTCAAGATGTTTTGCTTCACCGCCGAACACGTTGTAAACAGCTGCCGATATTATATAGAAGTAGTCCCCTGGTCAGGAGGAAGTCATAATTTTTTTTCTCTGTTAGGTATAATAATATGTCAGATAAATTTCCGTGCGAGGCCTCTTAAGCGTTTGGCCGTAGAACCAGACCGCAGTTAGAAAGCAGTCAACAGGTTGTAGCAGGTGGATTGATTCGACCGAGAAACAACCACGCCTTTATCGAACATCTATATCGAAAAAAATAACAGTATGACCACACCGTTCTTAAATATGGAACCTAAGTACATATGAAACGAATTATTACCTTTGAAGGAAACATAATTACACGTTTACTTACTATTACAACTGTATCAGTTAATTTTAATCCTTTACTCTTAGTGCCAGCGAAAAAGTATACATTTCGAGTTGACATGCGTGCTGTGCTAATACCCTGCCACTAGTGATGTGGCTCCCATTATTACAGTCTGTAGAATTTGGATTCGGCAAATTCGAAGGGCAGTGCCTCGCTTGTTACCTAGTAGGGTACACCCCGTGCAGTAGAGTTTGACATTTGGTGACAGATATGGTATGATAGATGATAAAATTTTCCCATTTGACGCTGATAATTTTTCTTAAATATTTTCCCGTCTACTTTCAATAAAGGTTGCAAAATCACTATAAATTTCATGAATAAAAATCTTCAAATTATTTTTTTGTAAACTCTTGTAACCATTTTGAGTAAACATATATTTTATCTATGTATAATTAACATAATATTTAATTCAAATATATTCAAACCTCTTTAAAATTAGCGTGCAGTATTCACCTATGTACATAAATAGTAATGGGTTCATTGACCTGATTATATGAGCAGGCTCGTGTTTGCAAATAATTTAGACCTTACATTTGATATGATTGGAGTTTGGTGATTTTCTTCATTGGTGTGAGATATTATGTATAAAAACACAAACATAACTCTATGCGTTACCCAAACAAAAAAGTTGAAATATAGAAAGTAGTACTACGGGACTAAGGGTGGGCAGTGGGCCTCCGGTTCACCTCACTCACCGACAACGAATGAACGCAGAAGCACAAGTGGCCACCCCCGGTCGAGTCGGCACATTCGTGTAGCAGCAGCACCCGCCGCACGGCTCCAACATGTCTAAAATTAGTATTAAATCGAACTTACGGAAAGATTACAAGTGATGACTAAAGCTTTATACTGATGGTATAAAAATATAGGTATCGGTCTAATAATCTGCCACCCCCTTTCTTCACCTGGGTGTCATAAGGGGCAACTAAGATAGAAAAAATGAAAATCGCAATGGCAACCGAGAGATAGCATTTCAAATAAATACCAGATCAAAATTAAACAGACCGACGACGTACAGCAGCATCTAGACGGGCGAAGTGTCTGGTACAGTGATCGCCAATCAGCTTGCCGAGCGAGGCTCCTTGCAGGAGAGACTTATGTTCTGCAATGGACCTATTTACAGTTAATGTACTTTACATTTGTTATTTATAGTAAAGTAGCTGTTTATCCGCTTATTTATAAAGTATGTAAAATATCCCACAGCTGGACAAAGGCGTTTTCTCAATCTATTTGAAAGGATTTTGTAACCGAGAAGAATCTGCGTTGAACCAGTGCATGTTGACGCACTTCATTTCACTAAACTGATTCGAACTCATCTATGAAGTGAATTTTTATTATTTGACAAATGAAAACTGTTCACCCTTTTACAAATAATTAATTGATACAAAATAATTGAATAATTACAATGTAATTTGCAATGTATAAATTAGTTAACGTTTATATTTGTACACGCCATCCGGGTTTTGTTTTCCCATTAAACTACAACCCTTGTCAGCTTTATAATTCTTAGCCTATTACTAATTGTAACACTAGATTAAAATGTTAGCATTAGAGAATATACTGTAAGCTGTCAAACAGCAATGTTAAGATTTGTCTTATCTGATAACTCTCTATCAGTTTTAATAATGATTTATTTAAAAAAAATACTTTGTTGTAAAAATAAATTCAAACAACTTAAATATTTCACTATCTTTCAGGCATTGTTCAATTACGAAAACAGCGGGCAGTGTAAATAAGCGGGCTGTTAACCAATTTATATTAAATTATGTTTAAATATTAACGGGCCATGAAAATCGGTGACCAGGTAAAGTATCTACTTGGCGATAAAAACATCAGGGAAACAACCTACATGAGATAAACATAACTAAAACTTTATTATAAGGTTATCTTATACTTTCACAAACTAATCTCTGGTATTAAATACTTAGTTAAGGCAAGAGCTTACGTTGAAAAAGAATATAAAAAAGTCAATTACACAACAAAAACTCCTTGCACAAATCCTCTTTTAGTAATCGAAACATCCCCCCTCCTCTGTCCTTCTTCTCCCCTGTTTCTCACCTCCCCAAATATGCTTGACGCCTGCAAACGCACCTGCAGCTCCTGTGGTGTTGCAGATTTACAATCTGTGGTTCCGCTTGATCGTTTGCCCCCGTTCATGTGCAGCACTTTATGTGTAATATTCGCACTGTTTGTGCACAATCTAAATAAAAAAACTTTGGCAATCCCCCGTAAAATTAAAAAAAACTGATACACGTGTATGGAAACAATTGTAATTTTTGCTTTATATGACTATGCAATTGTTAGGAAGATAAAAACCACAGTCGGTTTGAATCATAGATAATAGTCGATAAAAGATAAGTTTATGTAGTACGCCATTTTATAACTTTAAATTATTAAATTCACAGTTTGGAATCCTATGTATTATGCTACAAAAATCTATCTTCTGCCGTGTAGTGAGTGTTTGAATAACTTCCGCACCATCGTATGCCGTAGGATAACGTAAAAATCTAATAATTGGAAACCTGCTAATTCTCATGGCATCCGATTGATGACGGAAGATATTCTTATAGCTATAGGAGGTATATATAATAACTCCATACTCATCAAAACATGTTTTTACAATTTTAATGCGGTTTCTTAAATTTCTTAAATTCTTTGACAGCTCCTCAGACATCAACTTAAAAACTGTGATAATTTTCATCACAGAAAACACTGGTACTTACTAAGGTTCTATTAAAGGGTTAGGGGTTCGATTTATGTAGAAAAAAATTATGGAAGCAATTCGAAGAAGTGGATTTCACTATTTGAAAGATAAATCTGCAATACTTTATTTATTACTTTACTTAACCTTAATTACTTCACCTTCCTTTCATCATCAGCCTATATAAGGCCACTGCAGGACATAAGGCTTTCCGTTAAAACGTCTACAAAAACTGGCATGCCGTACATGAGAGATTTGCCCATACTCACCACGCTTGGCAGGATGGTTGGTGAACGTAGTACTGGCACCGGTAATTCTCATCCCCTTCACTAGTCTGTGATGTTTGCGTTAAGTATATGCGGATGGATTTTCTACCATGGCGGTCGCCAGAGATTCATTCCATAATCAGCAAGGTGCATCGCGTGCGGGTTTACCATTAGAGAACAAGATGATACATTCTTCCTCATACTCGAGATAAATTTAATTCAGGGCAAATACAGGGATAGGCTACAACGAAATTCTTACCCAAAAACCACACGTTTTTTTTTAAGTTAGATTCCTTTTTCGAAGCCCTCTGTATAAACGTGAAGTATAGATACAAAATTATATAACATAATAAAAGAAAACTACGCCATTCTCATTGGGGTACTAGCGATACTACGCTAAAAAAAATCGCGATAATTGTATGTATATATTCACGCCTTGTTCCCAACGGGGTAGGCAGAGACAATCTTCTTCCCCTTGCTACGGTTCTGACATACGTCTATCGCTTCTTCCACTTTCATCAATCTTCGCATGTATGCTAGTTGGTTTAGAGTACTCTTGACCTGGCCTTTTTTCAGAACGTCTCCGATTTGATCGTGAAATGTTCGAGTAGGTCTTCCTCTCCCGACTCTTCCATTTATACGCGCCTCATATATTTGTTTCGTCAACCTACTTTTATTCATTGGAATTTATATTAATTATTCCAAAGGATTAAAAATGAAATAGTATAGTTTTTTTGCGCCGGGGCTATTTTACTTATTACCAAATTTCAAGATTCTACGTCAACAAGAAAATATGTTTTTAAATTGAAATTTTATCACAATTATACAAGATAATAGGTACTAGATCAATTCAAACATTTTTACTTGCTACATCGGTCTTTTAACTTAATTAAAAGGATTTGACAATCAAATAGACGGTGAACAAATTGAAATAAAGATTATGCGTTTGGTGCAAACATTATTGAACCACAACTTACAAAATAATATCGAAAAGCTATATTCTGTTGCAAAGCCGTGCACCAATAATTTCCTACTACATGCCACTTTTTGTTTAAAAAAAGTTGACACCACAGATTATTTTAAAACTATCACAAATTATCCTTATTTAGGTATTTTTCCTTGTATTTACTTGCTGTAACAAAACAGCGACTAATTACAAGCAAGTAGGTTTCTCCTAAAGAAACATGCAGTACAAACAAAAAATCACTCGGTTCACTCAACCGTCAATTGCAACGCTGTTCTTTGTCCGCTATTCCTAGCCTACGATTTAGTCATCATTCAAAAATGAATAGCGCCACATTTAAAAAAAATGTATGCGCGAAATAATTACAAAGAACCGAGTGCTAATAAAAACAATCACGTAAAATTTAGTCTGTGGCTCGCTACTTTTACAATGAGCGGGTGTTGGATAGGCTAGAATCTATACTATTTGTTATTGCGAGGCACTGGCCAAAACATAGAAATGAAAATAAACTCTGACGGCGTCGAGTTCGTTAGCCGGGAGCGTTCTCACGCGCATCTTATGTCACGGCGATTGCGTCTGCGCTCATACCAATATGGCGGAATATCAAATTATATCTCTTTTTAAAGATTGCTCTAATTTTCACAAGTGGATAATTCTCTTCGCTTTAATGAAAATAATAGTACTTATACAATTTCTAATCCATAGAGTAGTAGAGTAGGAGTATTCCCTTTAATCGCTATTAAATCGAGTAAAGATATAATAATACAAAGGGCAAAACAATATTTCCTATTCGGAATATTAAATAATTATGTTAGAACATTTGACCAATAATCTAGATTTCATATTTAATTTACTCGTGTGTATTACCTTTACATAAAATGTATGTGAAATATGTGTTATTTTTGCTCTCTATAAAATAAAGTTCCACGCCAAAGTATTCAATTATCATATTTATCGAGATATTTTTAACAGATTGAAATACCTGGCATCGCTGCTACGAAGCGCATCAATTCTACGAAAGTCTACGGATGCATCGATGCAACGTAGCAAATGCAGCTACGTTAACTCCTACGATACGTAGTACTGCTACGAAACTGCATGTGCAAATAATATTCGCAAGTAGTCACTACTTTTATTAAAATAATATTTGAAAACTTTTCCATAAAAAATTCGAATTCTTTTCTCATGCGCCTAATACGTAATACCTTAACAGAAATGAGAAATAATCACAAATATTTCTTAAAAAAGAGGGTAAATGGTTTACTCATTACACATTATCAATACACAATGGCAGAATCAAGTGTAAGTGTAAAAAATACCTAATAAATATACGAATAACAGGTCAGGTCAGTCACGAATATTTTCGGCACAAGCTTAATACGGCTGCTTCTGAAAAGTGTATAATCTATTTTCTTGCTTATTATTTTGTATTCTTGAGGGTCAGATTACAACAATATATGTAGGAGAATAAACGCGGAGAGCAGATGTAGTAGTGTTAATGACTCTTTAATTCGGGCAAAAAAAAAGTTCACCATGTTTATTATTAACTATCATATCTCAAGGTACCGATCTATTATTTCATTAATTTATCTGATTTTTATGATATCCACGCTTGATGCTTTTAAATGCTAAAATATTTAATTTTTATAAATCATTTGCTTTAAGTATCATCTAGTTAGCTCCAAGAGAAGTATGATAAGAAAAAATTCCTACAAACTATATTTACCAACTGCTATTATTGCGTCACCGTCATGCATATTCTCTACTCTATGGTCGCCGTGTGGTTAAGCGTTTCGTTGTGGCACTGCAGGTTCGAATACCATACGAGACAATAAATTTGTATAAACTATAAGTAATTGTCCCTGATCTAATGGTTAGCCAGTAATTACGAACTGTGACTGCGATAATTACAGATCCGTTTTAGTCTTCGAGGATGACATTGCTAAGAACAATCGAAGGAGGTTACCGGTAACAGTTTTGATTGTATGGTTTGATGGTGTACACGGATTGCAGGAGCTGCTACGCCACGCTATGTGGGTGGCTTATTTAATGCAGAAAAAACTAGTACCGGGACCTGTGACATTGCTCCGAATCCTTACTCTATGATATTTATGTTCATCTTTGCCGGGTGCGTTTTTCGCCATCCTTGTTTCTCAATTAGCATCACAGGCAGGTAAGATTGACATATAGAGAAAAAGTATATTCCTTAAAATTATAAACGATCTTATAACTATAATATTTATTATCTATTGTGATATTGATGGCCATTAAAAAGGGTGAAGCTTCTGTTGATATCTAGCGAGCAAGAGGGGAATTATCACAATGTCCGTATCATTAACACTCCTTGACCCAATTTTAAACACGACCCTGCTTAATCAAATTCATTATTTCACATATCATATACGTTGACTGTAATACGCAAAAATGTGATATCAGAACTTCACTCGCTAAAACGCTGTGATTTCTAATGTCATACGAGGAAGCCATTTTGAAATATTTTAGATAATGAAATTAATTTAAGTGAATGGAATGTTATGAACTCCCTCTGCGGTCGCAAACTCATCGTTCGCGTTGGTATTATGATATTACCGGTCCTAAAACTGGTTCTTTGGCCTTGGGCGAGAAGAAGGTTTCCGCATACGGCCCCTACACAACGCCTGGTGGTAAAGCAGTGAATGAATTTTTTGTAGCAGCTATCTCTTAAAATATTTAAAAAAAAATTGATAGATATATTTTAATGAATAAGAATTTCATTGTAGTAAAATGAAAAAAGTCTTGTTCAAGATTGTATTAATTATAACATAAATCAATTCTAATTGTGATATCTATAACTTTGCTTATAAAATAAATAAATAATAGTCGAGGTTATCTAGAGTCGAGGCAAACTGACAGGTTTTATAGTAATAATAAGTGACAATTTGAACATAATATTTTTAACGACAGTAGTTGGGTATTTGATATATTATACGTATTTTTAACAAAGAATTTAATCGGCGTGAAGGTAGATCAATAATTAAATTGACGTATTTGTATTTAAAAGATATGTTAGATTAAGTTCTACAAAAAAATATTCTTAATCGGTCGTTGACTACAGCTATTTGGGACAACCTACACTCTGAAAGTAACTCTAAGCAAATTCTCAAAAAAAAAAAGGAACATTTAGTTACGTATCTTCCGAGTGGCAATGTTTAGTTCAATCGTTATTTTTTTTTAATAATTCCTTCCTCAAATGCCGATTATAAATTATGTTACTCTTTCCTCTGGTGGGCAAATTTTGAGCAAAAATAACTTAATAAATACGCCTTTTATTTATTTAGAGACAAACAGACGTATGTAAACATTAATGTTTAAACTTTATAATCATAGTTGTTTACAGAACTATAGTTCCCTAATATGTGAAACTTATAATGTTTTAAAACTGACCTTTTTTCCGACCTGACGGAGCAATAACATTATCAACACTTACTCTTAAACCTCAGCAAAAAATGTAATGGCAACAATTTTTTTTTGTAGATTTTACAAGTATGTGCTAAAGAGATCGACGTCAACTATTTTCTCATTATGTCCCTATTATTCCAGTATTATTACATTTACAGTTATTATTAAGTAGCTACCAAAACCGACCGTTGTATTCATTTTTCATTTTTTTTAATATTTTCATCGATTTAAAATTATTTTAGTCATGTATTCGAACTCAACATTCATTGATTCCACATCAAAATGGACTAAAAAAAAGTAAGATTTTTGGTTTATTACAATTAAACTCACGTTAAATAAAAAACAGTGAGACTTGAACTTCGCAGACTAGATTCGATGACAACAGGTGTCACCGAAACAGAAAAGTTGCCAAATTACAGAAAATGAGCGGTCAATTTGGAACCTGGCCAAGTTAAAATCAAACATTAGAATTCGGTAGATAAAATTAAAGAAATGATAATGCATTCGAACTGTGTGTAATTCTGATACACGTATCAATTCTAAGTATTAGACGTTTCAAAGACGCGGCCTCGACGTCAATGCCTTTCGCTTTCTGCGATCGGTTTTTAGGAAATTATTATTTTTAATTAATTTATAAATTGCAGGAGTCATTAGTTATAATAGATCGGCTTAAACGCTAATTGTAGAAGCATTCCAGTGCGGCGCACATGACATGCAAGCGATATGTGTCAGCCGTATGCGGCAATAAATTCATTGTGTAATGGGCATACCGAGTTTCAAATTGGGCCGTCCCTCCCTAGAGCGCCCCGCGCGCATCGCCTCGCCGCCAGTATCTAAACCCGCTCTATTCACTTCTGAAACTAGTGACGTGATAACGATATGTAGGTAACTCACTAAACTCGATTCGAAGACAAATTTAATTCATCATACCTAATCTCACTTTTTATCATTTAAATAGCGAAATACATATTATATCTAGGCCCTACGCTTCGTTGCCATATTTTTTTGTAATTTGCCTGCCTAGTGTTTAATACAAATAAAAAATTTTTATTAATTAAGTGGCGATTTAATTTGGTACAATTTTTAATAATTAAAATTATGGATTTTCTTAAATAATTGTGGTACATATAGAACGCCTTTAAATTAGCATTCTAATGCCATCTTTTGTACTTATTGCAAGATTGCAGAATATAAGACCGATTTCAACCACAACACTCCAACACTCCAACCCACACAACCAAAAACGATTTAAACTAGAATGGAACCACTTCGGAAGTACGTTTATCATTAATAAAAAATCATAAAAATCGGTTCACAATCGGCGAAGTTATCGCGTAACATACATACGAAAAATAATACAGACGAATGATTTGAAGTCGGTTGAAAATGAAACGCATCTGTGCCAAAACACGTGAATAATAAATACTTGTTAAAAAAATGTGCGTGACAATAGTAACAGTAGAGTTGACGCCGCGGAAATGATCAACTATGCAAGTTAAGGTCATTCTAGCCATATTGTTGTCAAATTAATCAACGGTTTAATGCAGAAATAAACTTTATAATGCTTTGAGGTCACGCATTGATTACCTCTAATGAACCGCTTAATTCAAGTAAACATCTTAAATACCTATTGTTAAAATTAAATCAGGAAAAAATTACGAATGATACCTATGTCATGTGTACACCCAAGTTTTATGTTTTGTCTTTAGAGGTAAATATCAAATCATATTTAATTTTTGTGTAGATGTTTAGTTTAAACAAAGATGATAAAACTACAACACTATGCAGCCTAAGCGGACGTACATAGGTGCCTAGGCGGCGCACGCAACGCGCAACACAACTGCGTTAATTATTGCCACGGGCGTAGTTGAGTTGTCAAGGATCATTGTGGATGTGTGCGTTAGATACGGCACGTGCAGTGGACGCACGTGTGTGTGTATCACGGACACAAAGGTACGAAACGCAACATCGACCATGAAATTGTTGTTTATGTAACTTTAGCTACCTACGTAGGGAATAACTCGAGGTCGCGTAAATAGGTTGACATTTAAAATTTAATTTATGGTAATGACTTTTATTGATGTAACGTATTTTCGGTTTTCATACGAACTTTACAGTGGTGAGGTTCAACTAACGCCATCTGTTTACGAGGCACGAAAACATTGAGCTTTCTTAAGTGTTACTTTCCATCACGCATAAGAAAATGAATTTAGAACTATTAAAATATTTTTTTTCTAATTTAGTGGCTCAGATGCCAGACGTTAATTTAATTCTCTTACTTATTGAGGACATCGTGGGTAAATAAATTGAATAAAATCGAAAATAGTTTTCCAAACTATCCGATATCTATTATTTCTGATGTTATTATATCTATGCCATCTATCTATTTATTATAACATGATTGTCAATTCCGATTGACACCTCGTAACCTAGATGCTGCTGCTGACCTGTGTATTTAAGGGCTGTCTTATTTGAAATTTTGTGTCAAGGCTCATCGGTGGCTTTTACCGCTGCTGGAGTGGGCCGACCCTACCAGAGTAGTACAACGGCCTCGCAGAATACTGGAAATCCTACACACAATATGTTGTGCGTTTCGTTCGGTGAGTGAGGTAACCGGAGGCCCACTAGACCTCTGACCGCACCAGTGCTGGCTATACCGTCGTGAGTGCTTAAAGTTAATTTTAATTGTGGTCGCTATTCCGTCTAATTATTATACTGTCTTTCATTGGATGCCACGAATTTTTATGGTCAATTTCTGAAACCACGGATAAAGATGGCGATGTAGATAATCTTACACCGTCACTACGCATCGTGGACATAACGGACTCACGGACTAACCAAATCCATCATGACGCTAATCGAACTCAGTCACATGTAAAGGTAAGATTAATTACAGTATTAGCTTATAACAAGACGGTAACGGAATAGAAATAGTTCTGAATTAGGTGAGCGCCGTTTCTGTCACGTATAGCTCGCGTCCGTCAACGATTGTCAAATAGTTTATTGAGCCTGTTCAACGGACAAATTTTATTCTGGCGATATATGTAATAGATACGACTGAGGGCCATCGTAGCCTAGTGGTCAGGGCGCCCGCTTTAGTTTCATACAGCGCGAGTGATATGGTTTCGATCCCCGGTGCCGCCACCGATATAATTGATATAACTGCTGAATTTACCAAGTGCTCGGCGGTAAAGGAAAAAACAGCGCGAGGAAACCTGCATGTCTAAGAACTAATAACAAATATTATTTCAAGGACATATGAAATCCGCCCAACCGCACTGGAGCAGCGTGGTGGATCCTTCCCGGCTTCAAAACTCTCTTAGATAACTGAGCAGGTGACCTTAACCCAGCAATGGCCATTTACAGGCTGCTGTTTTACTACAACTGTTTAAACTGAAAAAATGTTAACTATTATTATAAATATTTGAACATGTTTGAGATGTAAACGCTGCAAGTAAAATAAATAGTTTATAAAAAACAAAAAAAAAATTGATTGCAGATAATATAAAAGATATTATAGTATGCTGAATGGAGACGGAATATTCCAGTTTAGTGGATAGTTCTTGTACGGGTTTGCGGACTTACAAACATATAAAATATTAGAGCTCATTTTCAGTTTCATTGGAGCTCGATTTGTCAGACACGCCTGACAATCTACAATGCTGTGTGAGTTTGTGTTAATGTGTGGTAGTGAAAGTTGGGTATGGCAGAAGAAGCATGAGACTAAACTTGATGCTATTGAAATGCGGTCTTTAAAAAGTATGTTGAATGTGACTCTGAATGATGGGGTGAGAAATAGCGGTGTAGGAGAAAAGTGTGGTTTTAAAGACGACCAAAGTAATGACTCGGTAGTTTGGACAGGAGACAAAAATCAAATAAGAAAAGACGAAAGAAGCAAATTTGTTCTGCAGAAGTGAAAAACCAATTCAACAAAGGGCGCCCTAGACAGGCATAATCGCATATAAACCAAACCAGCGAAAGACTCGAGAAGTTTAGTGTTTACTCAAATTATGAATCTAATGTACCCATAAACGACAAACATGTATGCGTAGATTTATGGATGTGACAGATGCGTGAGATATGTCAGGATCGAGTCTAATAAAAGTCCGTTATTTCTGTCTATCACTACTCTATCACTATGTGTAACAGGCGTAAATATTCATGTAGTAACGTGGTAGAGCCAAGCGGCGGCTTTTGCCGCTGCTCGAATGGGCCGGTTCGACAGGATTGGTACCACGGCCTCGCAGAATACCGGCATGAAGTAGAGGCATCTTGTGCTTCTGCGTTTCGTTCGGTGAGTCAGGTAACCGGAGGCCCACACCCCCTTCCCATCCCTCCACATTCTCCCTGCCATCTCCCAAATACCCTTAAAGGCCGGCAACGCACCTGCAGCACCTCTGGTGTTGCGGGTGTACGTGGGCGATAGTAATCACTTACAACCAGGTGAACCGCATGCTCGTTTGCCGCCATTCCCATAAAAAAAAAATACAGCCACGTACGTACTAAATCGTATGAGCTGTAAGTAAATTAAGTCTTACCTTTTATGTTCGAAATGAAAGCTGTCCACTTAGATCTCGTCACGAATATTACAAAGGAGATCTTTGTAACCTTAAGCTCGGCTTGGAAAACCGTACCCGCACAAAAGGTGGCGCCTAGGAATCATCTGGGTAGGCACTGGACCTTTCTACATATTTCCCATTTCAAACCTTAGTGCAATTACTGTTGTTTTCGGAAAGGAACAGAGAGACAATATAGTTACGGGTTGTAAGGCATTCCATCTTAGTCCTCAAGAGTGTCAACACATCTGCACATAAGTGGCTGCAATAGCCACTTACAATCAGGCTTGCTTGTTTACACCGCGATCCAGTAAAAAAAACTACAGCGCATCTAAGAAGATGCGCCTTAGTTTTTTTTATAGGCCAAAGTGAACAGACACCTTCTAGCCAAACGTGTACCATCCTAGGCCTCATCTTCGCCTTCCATCAAGCAAGATTGAGGTCAAACGTAAGCCTATTTGTTTATAAAAAAAAAGGTAATGGTGCCACCATTGTCGGCACCTACAACGAGCTCTCTTCCTTACATAGGCAAAAGCAAAGAACGTCTTTACTTACTAAAGTCACATAATTTCAAATAATGCGGAACAAGGTACAACATCAAAATTTATTCCCGCATATTCTCCTTAATAAAATCAGTGAAACATTGTCTGAGACGTATTATTAACCTTACTTCACACTTCACATATGAAGAGCTCACTTCACATCCGATATATATTTAATCATAATCTGATTATGAACTTCGGAGGTACGCCGCAGTGTTCCTTGATGACAAACAACACAAATCTATATCTCTTTAAACAACACCAACTAAGCTTTAAAATGCTATGACGAGATTCCCGACAAAAGTCGAATAGAAGAGTTGAACCAGCAACATTTTATGCAAAACGATGACACATCCCTTGTACTTTAATTTTAGATCATTGTAATATTAAAACATATGGTTTTGTAATCGCTGAAGCTGGTACACCCTATGATCTTTACAACGTGTATCTGGATTTTAAGATGTATCGAACAATCGCACACGTCATCCCGTTCCTAACTAGAATTCCCTGTGGCTTGGTAACTAGATGTGATATTTTATTTTTATTTTTAATCAACTTTAATGTTTATGGGAAACTCATAGCTAAGCACATATAATGCATACTACATTGGTCAGGAGCTGAAAAGAGTATCCAAATAAAGTAAAGTAAAGTAGCAGCCTGTAAGTGCACATTGCTGGGCATAGGCCTCCTTCTCAAATATTTGAGAGGGTTTTGAAGCCGGGTAGGGCCCACCACGCTGCTCCAGTGCGGGTTGGTGGGCTTCACATTTTTCATTATTTCTCAGACATGCAGGTTTTCTGACGATATTTTCCTTCAACGCTCTGAGACATTAAAATTAATGAATAGAAAACTAAATGATAACATCCAGTTTGACTTGGCTTGATAGTAAGGTAAAAATATGATAAATATTATGACAGACAGAATACAGCTCTACACGAAGTATACCTTAAGACAATTAAAGTATTTAAAAAGTCAAACAATGAAATTGCCTTTTTATTTTGACAAATTCACGTTCAACCATATCATATTTATTCAATCACAGTATTTACCCTCACTATCTATACATTTCACTTTATTATTATAAGTTCATGATTTTATTTCAGGAGGTATAAGATGACTTTTTCTTTAATTTTTTTTTTTTCTATTAATATATAGATGAGCTGTATCTATTGCAGACACTACCGGCTCCATAGTAGTATAAGGCAGCGCTGAAAATTGTTATGCGGGAATGCGTAACATAAACTGAGCGTGACTCATTTGTTGCATCACACTGTAGCGCAGAAAAAAAATATTCTAAAATCTTGATGTTGTTTTAATTTTTATTATTCTTTTAATTGTTTTATTAATAACCTGCAAACTAATTGTAGTGTAATGAATAAAGTTTATTTCTTCCATTGCGATTGAACTCTGGGGACTCTATAGAGCCTAGAAAGACATTTTATATCAGTTCCTGTGAAATTTTATTTCAAATTATTATTTTGCAGAAAAAATAGTACTTATTTGGGGATAGGTCTGACGAATACGGAGGATGACGTATGTACAATACTCCATAATTTTTCTATCGTCTACAAATACTAAATAGGACGAATTCTGGAAGCACTTTTGAATGTCATTAATTAACAGAATGATCAACCGGGCTCTTAGAAGTGAGCAAACGGATCGGTGATCGCAGTATCAGAGACCACAGATGCCGCTGCTCGTTATTGCTCTGCTGATTTTTGGTCTAGTATTTTTCGAGATGGTTATCAAGGAGTCTCTATGTTCTCCTCTTACGACACCCACGGGAAGTAAGGTGGTGGTAGATTCTTACGCCGATACCACACGGCGAATAAGGCCTAAGTACTTTATGTGACTGTATAAAATGTAAGGAAAACGTGCTGTCGTACGTAGAAGGTTCTATAATTGACAAGCTCCGTAGGTGGGTTGGAAATCGCAGTTCTAGACACTACGCACATTAGATGGTGCTACCCGTCCACGGCCTATGTTTTTCGGTCTGCTATTTTTTGCGACGTTTAATCCGCCATCTGTCACTCATTCGTATTGCTGCCGAACCTTCACTTTTAACCTTCAGTTCAGATTTACAGTTTTTCACGTTCAAGTCATCCCATTTTTTTTAAGTACTTGACACGATTTTTAAGTTTTTTTTCCTATCACCACGCTTAGTACGACCATAAGTTCTGTTGCACATTAAAATGCAATCTTTATTAAATTAAGCGCTAGTTGAAACAATTTTATCTTTATATTCGTGCCACGAATCGTGGATTTATGCACTATCTTCATTGGGGAATTTAGCCACTGCTAGCTCTAAAGATTTCGTGCGAGACTCAATGGTGAACTAACATTTTGAGCCGGCCATATCCTGGATTGCCTGAGATTGGACGAGGATCAGTCTTCGGCTTTTATGAAGAATTCAACTTTGCTCCTGACCCAGATTGGAGTTGTTAGTGCGTTGCGACCAGGCACATAGTCTTGCAGGAGAATTCACGGTACATTTTTGAGAAGTGCATCACTGCCAGCCTTCTCTATGCAGTCTCTTGATAAACTTTCCCGTTTACCTAGCCGAGGCCGAGGTCTTTACTCTTTGTCACTGCAATTTTGTTTTCGTTAACGCCTCACTACTTAATGTGATTAGGTCCACTTGCAGAAGCCGGTTATCTTTTTAACATGGAGTAGACGGTTCATCAGAGGTTAAACGATAAATCGTCTTGGACTACCAAGTGATAGGAGCAAACCTTGTGTTAAACCTATAAATATTTAATCCTCCAAAGCTGGAGAATCAAAACGCTAACTCATCGTCAGTAATATCAAAATCTTATAACAGGAGTGTTGCAGAACGGACTCATCATTACTCTACAAAGATAAACCATTTCATAGAAGTTTTCGGTTTTTAAAGAGAGTTTTTTCAATGTTTTATAGAATAAAATTATTCATAGATTGCAATGGACTTACAAGTTACGATACAATACCTAAATTCTCTATGGTTTTTTCACAGGGGTGAACCAGCTACTGTGCACGTTACGGTTTTATGCAACTGACGACAGGTGAAGACTTTATTGGTGTATACGAGTCTATGGCATCCAGAACAATCCACAGAGAGACTAATGCCATAGTGCGGTTGTATCCACACCTTATACCTTATTCTTACAAATGAGGAGGAGCAGAGTCAAGCTTCGATTTCTACGCGTCATTGGAGCTATAGACTGCACTCATATACGGATGAAGTCTCCTGGTATGGATGTATTTTCAAATTTGTTAAACAAAATCTCTCACGAACCAAAGGTAATACTTATCTATTACTTACTTATTAGAATAAATGTAGGAAGTATGGATGTACATACATCTTGTCTAAACATTGAAGAATTATAGTTGTAACTTTGAACTTACATTTGCAATAGTTACTTCTAACTTTTGCAGGGAGTGAGCAGTTTTGCTTTTTAACTGGCCTCGGATCCCACGTGGGCGTCATACCCCACCGTGTCCTCTAGCGAGAGCACTCTGTAGCGCCATCCCTTTTGGTCCCCAGCGAGCATTTTAATATCGACTCTTCACTCTTATCGGCGGCCCCAACTCAGCTGCATCAGCGATGCGGGCCTGCCCCACAAATAGAAGATAGTGGCGGGCCACGACTCCAACTCCAATAAATCATTATGTTGAAGTGTTTAATTGTTTTGTAAACTTGCCAAATAAACTCCTGTTAATTTTGCAATACATTCAAAACTGTGCATATTATGCTGTTGGGGTGGTACTAATAGAAACAGTATAACACAACATATAACCTAAACATCATGATACAGCCTACAAAACCTAAACCAAGACAAGATATGCATGGAAGATGCATGGCAATTGGAACACCTATTACACCACATAGGTATGCATAAAAGTTATGAATTATGTTAACATTACGCATCATGATACCTAATAAATAAAATTACTATTCTGTCAAATTTGAATATGACGCTTTGTTTATTACATAATTTTAAAAATCGTTTCGTGCACATGACACTCAAACCATCATCATAATAATGTAGGAACCAATAATAAACTAGTTCCTATAATATATGTAACGACTTAACTAGTTAGCATGGGTATAATAAAATTATGATATCTATTTCACTCGCGGCCCCGAGCCGTTCAATCACACCCGTTGAATGCTAATAAAATGGTAAACTTGCTTCAATGAATATTAATTTTGTATCCATTATTTCTTCTAGCGCTGTACCTATAATAAAATATAAAAAAAATGAAAATAGCATAGTTTCTACTTACTTTATGAAGCACATAGTACTGATCTAATTTTTTTCCAAGATCTCTTACAGTGGTTTTTGACATTCTTTCTAGTTAATAAGATCTTTAATCAGTTTACTGCAAGACTTAAGCCCCCTCCTAATAGAAAAATTTGCCGCAAAAGTTTTGGCAGGCGGATTGGATATCACAGACCCTGCAACCAAACACCTCGCACATTCCTAATCCAAGTATCTTATCTTACTTATCACAGATCTGGCATAATTGAGTTGGTTATTTTGCCATCTACCGGAAATCAGGAAACTTTTCATATCTGCTATTTTTTGATCACTTTTATGATCATAAAATAAGAACTTTTAATTCTCTATATTGAAACCCTTAGCTTACTTTATTTACTTCTTTGTAGAGTGGTTGAAAACCTAAGCTAAGCAAGTAAACAATATATTAGTTTGTTTCTAGCTTATAGCAAATGTCAATAAGTGGAAACGAGCGAAACATACGAAATGAATTTATTGTTTCTCCTATGCTACAGACATTTTTTTAATAATAATTGTAACATCACAGATCTGGCATAATTGAGAGAGGCCTACAGCCAAAAAAACCCAACATTTGTAAAATACCGAGATTCATTCATGAATATTGTTGAGTTATAAAAAGAAAGGTTAACTTATTTTGATAAAAAAAATGTTGAATGGCTCATGGACATCACCTATTTTGCACAGTCACACATTTTATTTACCTTTAAAATTAAATTAAACATTAAAAAAGTCAAATATTACTCACGAAATTACAAAGCGGGCACAATCGACCCTAACAAGTGCAGCACTAAATAGTTTCCCAGGAAGGTCGTAAAATAGCGTTTGTAGTATCTTGATGGCAATTTCAGTTTATCGGTTTCCCTCAGGTCCCCATCTTACCTATTCCTACCTATCACAAATTTATTCACATTTTTTAATCAGTGAAAGTACTTACCTACTATAAAAATCTCTGTGACAATGTTTTCTTTAGAGATGTTCTATCTACATATGAAAAATAGCATAAAAAACATTGTTCAAAAAAGAGCAATAAAAATAATGGTGAAGATTAAACAATGGTAATAATCAGTTAATTATCTTGGTCTTAAGACGTATAGACAATTATTAACATGGGTTGTTTGTTTTTTTAAAAAAAAAGGAAACTTTTTTAACAAACAAGTAACTTCAGGAAACGAAACGTAACTTTCGATTTAAGAACCCTGGCAACACTGATGTTGGCACTCCGAGGCTTTCAACTTTTGACGTTTACGTCATATACGGAGTCAGACGACGGACGATCGCGCATTGCGAAAAAAAGCAATTTATTTTGCATATTTAAGTGAAGGTATCAGCATGACTTCTGTAGCACGGGCTGGACATTTGGCCCCATATTTTAAAGCGACCTCGCAGGTAGTCGCAAATGGCCTAAAACCAGTGGTTGTTGTACCTATTCCTACTGACAAATTGGTCGCGCAACCTTTACCTAAGACTTCAACTGTGCAATCTTTACATGGAGCCCTTCCTATTCAGGGTTTGAAAATTAAGCATAGCCCTCATTGTAAGTAAATGTCCCAAATTTAATTCCTAAATAAAAATCGATATTTAGGAAGAAAACTTATGTTACATAACACATGTCAATTTCAGTGCCAATTCAAGTGCGTTTTGCCCACACGGATATTGCGTATCCAGACTTCTCAGCATACCGCCGTAAAGAAACACAGGACCCGCAGTCGAAGGCTAAAGAAAATGTCGACACCCGCAACTCATTCACATATCTTATAGCCGGAGGTGAGTTTCAATTCAAAATAATTGTTCAAATAAAGGTCCTGATTCTCTATGTAATTGGAACGAAATCCTCCTATCCATTTTGTATTACTTGAGGCAACATAATTAATTCAGATTTGTTAAAACAAAAAGAGTTATTGTAAGCTACAATACATTAAGAAGATAAAATTATATGTGCCTTCTTAGAATCAAAATATGACAAATTTTAAAATAGCATATAAACAATTTAAAATATAACACAAACACATCATATCAAAAAATGGAGCTAAGTACTATACCCACCTTTAAACCAATTACACCATTGGAATCCTAATAAAATTTAGCTAATAGAAAATTGACAAGTCATTACTGTATTATTATATTAAAAGTCAAGTCAAAGTGTGATTACCATATTATTTAAGTACAGGATAAAATAAACGTCTGTCTTTGTCATGTAAATACAACTGGATTATTCAGAAAATTTGTCATAAAATTATTACTATATCTAACTTTGCTTAATAGCCACAGTGTAATTGACCCTAACTGCTACGATCCTGACAATACTAATGATGGCAATGTTGAAGATAACCAAATAATCCTACTAATGCAAATAGCAGAATATACCTGTTTCACTTTTCCATTAATCAGCAAAATAACATGAACATGCTGGGCAAAGCCTGCAGCTCCTCTGGTGTTGCAGATGAATATTAGTATTGTAATCCCTTACTATGAAGTCACAAAAAAAATCATTCAAAACAAGGAGTTTTTGGTTTTTTCTAAATGTTTGACTATATTTGGCTGTGATTTCTTGTATTTATGTGAATACTACATTTGAAAAGAAACTAATATTTACAGATTTTATTTACAGGTGTTATATATACACTTGAAACCTTGGTATTTAAAAATATAATTAAATGCAATAAAGGGATTGGCTGTCAGTCTATTCAATGCTTGTACTTCATATGATTATGATTTGTACCCTGTACATAGTCTTTTAAAGAGATTTAATCGTGACTACACAAATAAATCTACATAGCTTATATGTAAAATCAAATGTATATTCATAACAGATAATGTGAATTGTGAAAAATATCAAACTACAGCATTCCTCTCTGTTCTTTATTCCAGAATTGAATTGTTTTAAACCCTATAACAGTTTTACTCAGTCTTGATGTTTTGAAACATTTGAAATTAAAATATGACATGAGATAGCTAACATAAATAACAGTATAAATTTTATTCTCACAGTTGGCGGTGTTGCCGGTGCCTACGCAGCTAAGTCTGTGGTCACTCAGTTTGTGTCATCAATGGCAGCCGCTGCAGATGTGTTGGCCTTAGCTAAAATTGAAATTAAACTGGCTGATATTCCTGAAGGAAAATCTGTCACATTCAAGTGGCGTGGCAAACCGCTGTTCATTCGTCATAGGTAAATATAAAGCTAGTTAAGAAGACCATTAATTAAGTTTACTGAGTAATAAATGTAGATTATAGATATTTATGTTTCGTAGTTCAACAGAGATTCACTGTGTTGATTTTTCATTGCTTTTTATCCCTTTGCATTCATGCTTTCTACATCTACCAATATCTATATATTTTTCCATCTAGGCTTATAGTTTTCGTATACATGATCTAATCTGATGTACCTATTCACATGGTGAGGTGCCAATGAGGCCTTTGTTGTTCCCATAGTTAATAATAAGGCAAATATCCCACACTAGTGCTTGAGCAATAGGACACTGTACCTCTTTCTAAAACATAAGACCTGGTTAGTTGCACAGTTCTCAAGCTGCGAGAGTTACCCTGTTAGCTAACTAACCTGTTCAAGCACTTGTATGACCAATTTAATCTAGTGCATAATTCTGGTGAAAATGATAATCATAAGGTTTTAATTACGTTTTATTCATCATGTTTCAACAGATTTGTCAGTTAAACCGGTCATGTCATACAAACTTTTCTTCTTTAATTAAACAACAATCACCAATAGTTTTACAACTAGAGTTATGTAATAGGGGGCAGGTCAGATTATTAGCAGTTCATTATTACAGACCTGTAGGTAAGAGTTTGACAGTGTACAGTGTGAGACAGGTCTCTTCAACTTATTAACCAGAACAGATTCAAAATCAGGATCAGGTTCTCTGTTGATGGCAACATTATATATAGTTGTAATTATAGGATGACATGGTACATATGAATCCATCAGTAACGCACTTCAACAGCCGCTTGGGGTAAATGAGAGATACGCTACGTTGTACGGAAATGTATGGAAACGTTTTCATTCAAATAATTCATACATTAGTTTCACATTTTATGACGCTTCTGTTTTTGAACACTGCAAATTACTCTATCAAATTAAGTTTCACTAAAAAAAATTATCTATAGATATGAAAACTGTAGTCGTCATAGATGAACTGTGGTAGCCTAGTGCACGAGTTACTTGAGTTCGATTCCTGATGCTGCAAAAATTGTTGATAGCAATTTTTAGTGCTGCATTTACGATATAGCCTTCCCGGCTCTTAAACCCTCTCGAACTTATTTTGCCCATCTGTGCGACATTTACAGGGTGTTACTTTACTTTTGAAACCATTTTATATACAGTACTTGTAAATTTTTCACGTTTCAGGACTGCCGACGAGATTTCTACAGAAAAGGCAGTGACGGTAGACCAGCTGCGTGATCCGGAAACCGATGAGCAGCGTACTCAAAATCCGGAATGGCTGGTGGTAATCGGTGTATGCACACATTTGGGTTGTGTGCCAGTCGCCAACTCTGGTGACTTCGGAGGCTACTACTGCCCATGCCACGGCTCTCACTACGACGCTTCAGGACGCATCCGCAAAGGACCGGCGCCGCTCAACCTCGAAGTACCACCCTACAGTTTCGTCGAAGACGGCCTGTTAGTTGTAGGTTAAGTGAAACAATATTTATTAGACCATTTATTTAACTTCGCCAATGGCAAAAACCTGTACACCTATAGAGATCAACCAATAAAATATATGTGATAATATTCGTAGTATTATTTCAGTGTCATTTTTTTTGTTTTTGTTTAAATAAAAATTAATACTAATTTTATGAATTTTATTTTCATTTGGGATAAATGTATTTTACAAGAAGTCTAGAAGACTGCGTTTATTAATTCTGCACCATCCTAGAACCAGCTAGCCTTCAATTCCCAAGTTCGATCCAACCTTGGATTATCTATCAATAATAACAGATTATGTATCAATAATAAATCAGTAGATCAGAAAACATCTCTAGCAAAATGTCGCCCTCTTGAATCCAGAAGCCACCATAATCGTATTCTTCCATGTAGGACCGCAAAAATAAACTTCAGTATGTTATCACAGTAATAGTGACACTAAAAAGGCCAACAATACCTACAGAGGAAAAAAACACCGAACCGTGACTTTTGAACTTTAAAGAGGATGACTCAAGGAATACCTTAATTTGGATTTAAACCGAAGCGCGAGCGAGCCCTATCGTTCTTGGCATCTAGCAGAATCAACTACCTCCTACCTGGTTAAGGTGAAACCCCGTCAGCGATTTTCTGAAATATGGTACTCCATTTTTACATTGTACCTACATATACATTACATGTACATTACAGTTTTGGCAATCATCTTTGTGCATAAATAGCAACCTGTAAATTTACAGCTGCTGGGCAAAACCCCTCCACTACACTACTCCAGTGCCAGTTGGCGAACTTCACTTGTCCTCGTAATTTAATTTAATTATTTCACACACATGCGGGTTTCTTCACTATTTTTTCTTTCATTGCCGAGCACATTTAGCACTTAAAATTCACGCAAAAGATTTTAGTGAATTCAAGGTCACAAGCCGTATATGAAATAAATGCATGAGCACGGACTCCTGAACTACCACGGGTCTAAATTGATTATAAGTATTTGAATATATTATATACATAATTCACGCTTACCTTTACATTCTGTAAATAGACATCGCAGTAGAAGACTCCAGGCACCTTAGACGAATTCAGGCAAAAAAACTGTTTAACATCGGTTTTCGTTAGCTGATACTGTGTTTGAAATCACTCATTTATATTTATTAACACTATTGTCAATAAACGTACAGAACTCACGCCTGTAATGCCTCGGAGGGAAGGCCATAGAATAGAAGTGTGGTTCGATGCACTTTACTTATCGACGAAATTTTTTTTTTATTTGATTTGGAAATATTTTTTTACCGCCGTCTACGTGGTTAATTGACTCTGTAATGAAATTGAAGTTGCACAGGAGTCGTATGAATCATCCACGTCTAGGTTATATTCGATCATCTAAAAAAATTAAATCTAAACTTATGAAATATAATAAAGTGGGTGTAATTATAATGATACAAGTTAAAAACGATTTGTAATTTGTTTTATTTACCGTTATTATCATTTCTTTTTACTTTATGTATGTTTTAGAAGGGTATAATCTACATAACATCTAATATAGACTACTGAAATTTACATACATTTACAAAGACTTCTAACTGGGAATTCGATACGATTCGATTTTATTAAGGTACAATTCAAATTCGGATACTATTCTAGAATTAATGTTCGTTAACATTTATAATTGCCAATTAAATTTTGGAATAAACTGTATGCGACTTTTAATAGGTTACACTGTAAAATAGGCTCGATCGTTGTAAATAATTATTATTTTCGAAACACCGAGGTAGCGGCCGTTTCCCCAGATAATATCCCTACACTGAATAACATACTGATTAAATAAAACACATCCAAGGAAGTTCCCAGTTCAACAAATATCCGCAACAAACTTAGCATTACGAACAATGGAATCTAAGAGTTTACATTAAGTAACCAAATAACAAATGACACTAAAGAAATCTATATATACAATTAGGCCCCGGGTGACGTTACATATTTGGCAAAATAATTTAATTAATACTAGGTTAATCTAATAAATGAGTGAAAATGTGATTCTAAGCAAATAGTGTATACATATATTTAGTTTATACAATATCGAGCACATAATGAAAGCTGACCACACGTTAGTGGCGATGAAGTTTAGCAATCAATACAAATAGTTAATTTAGTTTTATCATCAAATTACTATAAATAGTAAATGGCGGTAAATGGAAAAAGTGAAATACCTCTCGGGGTTATTTTAATTCTTAATTTTAATTTATTTGACTGTTCAAATAATTACAACACTTGACATAGAAGCTTACGATCGATTGCTAAATTGCAATAGGAATCCATTCCAAAATATGAGGTCAGCTTACAGTGATAGCACATTATTTGTTTTAAAGCTTACAAAAATAAATAATAACTAGAAATAACCAAAACTGTTTTTGTTCTTCTTTTCATTTATCTTAGATAACTAAAACCAAAAAAATGATCGACACACGAGCGACTAACGTTCCGGCATCCACCAACAAGTTCAATCCAACCACCCGTATGTCACTAGCAAAAAAGTGGAAAAGTCGTTATGGCACAGGACTTCGAATCGGTTTCTTCACGATCGCTATCGAAGAGTTAATGTCAGTACAATTATTTAAGAATCATCACGAATAAATGCGGTTTCCATTTACTCCTAAACTAGGCAGGGCCGCGGCTGCGCTATGCTCCGAGTTTGAAATAAAAAATCACAGTAAATTTAGCAAAGTAATCGAAAAGTATTTAACATTCAGATATAACATTATACATTTCTTTCATACAATAACATTCATAGCAAATTACAATATTTTTGAACACAGAATTTACATTCAATTTGTAGACATATTTTAAATTCTATTATTCGGAAAAATATACATATATTTATTACATTATGTAGATGACAAAATACTATATTAGTAATATCATGAAACATTTATTTATATACTTACTATTTAAAATTTTAATAAAATGTGAATATTTTTTTTTTAATTTTAATGAATTGTAAATGATGGCTACTTGTGTTATATTTTAAGTGATTTTTGTGCGATAAATAAAAACAAAATGGAGTGTAACAATCTGTCAAAGTCATAAAGTATTGTCAAAGTATTTAATTGTCGACCTGAAAATCAAAACGTCGGATAATGGTCCGTCTAAAAAAAAACACAACATACGATTCTACACAACCTCGGAAGCTCTCTTTTTATATATTTTTTTTATATATTTATTATATTTTAATAAATAGGAAGGATTAGAAAGAACCTACCTACCTACATCTCAAAGTCTGTTTCTTGCTAGTCTACTTTATGGTCTCTCTTTTCACTGGGTGATGTTTAAATTGAAATCTCATTTTGTTTACGCTGCTAAACAAAAATTTATCACGTATACTTTATAAGTTAACAAAAGGCAGACTTCATTATTTGTCTACACAGAAGAAAAAAAAAATTAGGGACTCTACACACCGGCGAGGCTCGGGTACATTGACGATAACACAGAGGCGATGTGAGCCATTCCATTCCACAATTCGAAACGATTAAAAAGAACTGAACGGGCACTTATCTTTATTTTGTTTTTGTCTCTTTTATCTTTATTATGTCTTTTTATTGCATTTATGTCTGTCACAGTCTAAAAACAAAATGTCTGACTTTCTCTCTCTTCTTGCTGCTACGTGGTAATAAAACATTTATTTCGTTATATTAACTACAGGAACGTGGTAATCAGATAATTATTAAGAGACTATTAATGTAATTCAAGACAAAAATATGTCCTCATAAAACGTTGTAGAATCATGTTGCTTTACTAAGAATTGAGTATATTTGTTTGTCTATTCGAAATTTAAATTGAAGTTATGTTTACAGGTCGAGTACAGTAAGAACAATAAGACAAATAGAACGGATAGAGTTAAATAAAAATAAAACATTATAAAGCGAGTCATCAAGATTCAATCCCAGTGTTTCAGTCCTCCTTCGTATTGTTTATCATTGCTAAACCTTGGTCGCAGCATGGGAAGTCTGGTATTTCAGCTTCAATCAATTTCAATAGCTGTAATTTGCGCAATCGACGCCAGTAAAGACGGCAGATTCAAATACCAGAGATATTGCCAAAGCCAATAAAACAGTGCCAATCTATAACAATCCAGTGACCATCCAATCTATCGAAGTTCATATTAGAGCTATGTCTTATTTACTACAATAGCTGCATGTATACAATGTAAATTAGCAGGCGATTGCGTAGGTACTGGTCTCCGGTCTTAACAAAGGTCTTAGTTATTAGATGTCTAGACTTTGTGTAGGTTTTACGGAAACGTAGCTCCAGACCTTTCTCAGAACTCAATCTCTCAAGATCAATAAGATTATATGCTAATTCAGTTCACATGTCAAGTCTGGAGACTGACCGCCGGCTGAGTCCCACTGCAACACTAGCTGCGTGCAGTCAGCACGAACCTTGAGCTCTGTCGGCGCCTGTAGCGGGTACCAGTCCGCGAGACCGCGGCGGTGTACTTCGCGACTGTGTGCTGTGCGCGTCACTGGATTTGTTTTTACGCAAACTGATTTACACTGCGAATTGATAGTTTTTTTTTTTCTTTAAATTACTAAAACATCAATTAGAAAATATTGATGATGCGAAAATAAAACTGTGTGCAAGTCAGAGACGGGAGCTCAAGTGCCGTGCCGGCCGCTGCGGCGAGTGGACTAACAGTTGGCTGTGTAGACGGGCGCGAGGTCCAGCGTGAGGTGGCGCAGCGCGCGGTCGCGCGACGCCGAGCGGGAGGCGCGCGACGACTTGATGATCTGCAGCACCATCGCCTTGCAGTCGTGGCACACCGCCATCTGCACGCCGCGCAGCCGCTCCGCCGCCGACGTGCCCGTCGCGCTTCGCCCGTAACGCGCCCTGTCCGACCGAAATTAACTATTAACAACAGTATTAACGCATAAAATGTGGCCCAGATGTCAGCCAGTAAGCGGAGTGCGGCACGAAGCAGGGCGTTCTGCAGCGTGCGAGCTCACCTGCGATCGGGCGCGCAGTGCGGCACGACGCAGGGCATGCTACCGGGACCGTCCACGCTGCGCGTCATGGCGGCGGGCGGCGCGCTGAGCTCTGCGAAGCCCAGCGCGGAGCCGCCGCGCGAGCCAGGCGCCGACTGCGGGCAGGCCGCGCGCCGCGACACCGGGCTGCTCGGCGCGCTGCCCACGCTGTTGTCCACAGCCACCTGTTGTAAATCGGTCGCTTTAAATATCAATCAATATTAGAAAATTAAACCAGGAACACTTAAGTCTGATTGTAACATTAAATAATTGACAAAAGTTTTGCATTCTCTAGTTTTTAACATCGCAAACTAGCTCTAACGCAACACTATAAACTTTTTAAATTCGGCTCTAAGTAAATGTAAAACTCTGATTATAATAAACTAAAATAATGTTTGTGTGTTTACATTTTTTTTTTTTTGATAGCTGGAATAACTTTGTAATGATCTATTGAATCTTGAGCAAATTTCTACTCTTAGCAGTAGACGTGTAAAGTTTCAGGACGACGTTTTTATAAACTAATAGTACTCACGCTGTGCTCAGGCGAGACGAGCCGCGACATGAGGCTCCTGGGGAAGGACGACTGCGCCTCGTCCTCGGGCGACGGCAGCAGCGACGGGCTCAGCAGGACCACCGGCACGTGGGCGAAGTGCTCCGTCGGTATACGCATCTGTGTAAATTGCATAACAATAGAACACCATACTAACAGCCTATGCAGGTTACGCCTAGTCAGGTGACACTGCAGTGCCAGACAATCTGCCCTCAAGCACTTATCATCAATTGAACGAAGTGTTTGTCTCTTCATCTACTTCATTAAAAAAAAATATGAAAAAACGTTTCTCAAACTTGGCTATCAATATTTTGTTGCCGCTATTTATGGTTAAAAGTCACATAATATAACCTTATTTTTCAGTCGGATAAGGAATTTAGACGCTTCTAAAGAGCACATGAACATAGCAAGTTTTGTTTTAGGTAACAAACTAACTGACAGAGCACCTGTTGATAAGTGACCACTGTAGAGGACCCAGAGGTTGCAGATGCATTCTCAACCCTGAGGACTAAGATGGAATACCACATGTCACGTAAACATACTGGCTCTCCCTTTAACCAGAAAGATAAGGCAGCGGTTGCACTGCTACTTGGCGGCAGAAATAGGTAACAGACAAATTATTACAGGTATCAAAGAAATTGAGCTGTCGTTATTATTAACAGAGCTGTTTTGTGTTGTATGTGGTAATAATGGATGAATTGACAACGAGGGTGCCCATCATTTTCTAATATATTAAAAATGGCGGGAGTACTCATATAATATATACTTATCTGCAATCGTAAATAATTAATAATTTCTACTTTAACATAACATGTAAATTAAAAATTACTAATAGATAAAGGAACTCACCTTTGAACAACACTTCTGACAGACAGTCTTTTTACATAGTTTGCATTTTTGCCCCCAGGGGCCGAAAATGCCAAATCTTGTTTTCAAACAAAGGAAGCATACCTGAAAATGGAAATTGTCTTTGTAATGAATATTATTTTGTTAAAATAGCGAAATATTGCATTATTAACACATCGCACAAAATAATAGAAATGCCACAATATATGAGTATCACTCTAATATATATGAGCCTTTATAGTTATTTTTAAATATGCATGCGAATCTCGTTATTAATCTAGTTAGATATCGATCTAAATTTCCCAAACCCAGATGCCACAGCCGGCTCGTCCGGGATTGTACCACGAACTAGCAGAAAACCGGCGTGAAATAGAGGCGTCTTGAGCTTCTGCGTTTCGTTCGGTGAGTGAGGTAGCTGGAGACCCGCTCTCTCCTCTCTTAACTCCCTCCCCGTCATCCCTCTCATCCCCCAAATATCCCAAAAGCCTGATCTGACCATCAGGTCAGATTAACATCACTAGTGCGTGGGTACCGGCACTGCGCTCACCAACCCGTTTTCCCAAGAAATATATTAAACAATAAACTATAAGTATATTAAAACTACACTGTGTAACTAAAATGGGCTGATGTAGTCGGATACGAAACATAATAACGAACTTGCGTTAGGTCAAGCTACTGACTACTTACTGGCATTTTATATCTAATTTTGCAAAGTATCTTTAAATCGTCTTTTTATTTATTAAAGAAACAAATGAGCGAAGCAAGGCAAAAATATTAATTGCAAATTTAGCTGCGTTTTATTATTACATACTGTTTTTTACATTTTAAATAAATCATTTCGTATTCGAATAACATGTGAGAGCCTATCTTTCTTTTAATATGAAAAGGCTCTGATTTCAGCAGGCTAAAACTGAAAAGTTTTACGTAACAAACATTTTCACAAACCCTTCTCTTTTCGACGTCCTCTTTAACCCTGCCCTCGACGGGCAAAACCTCCAGCTCTGCCTTCGTCAGAACTGATCTGATGTGGACTATCTCCTCGAGCGTCAGAGAAAGACGGTCGTCCGACATGATAGCGTCTTGCCATTGTTTCTGTAATCATAAAAAGATATCTTATAACATAAAAATAAAAATTAAAGGTACAGGTTCAGGGAAACTAATAATCCAATAGACACATTCTTATTGGGGCTTTGGGAACAGTAGAAGAGTAGTTTGACTTTTTTTTTATGGTAAAGGGGACAAAGGAGCCAGCGGCGCACCTGATTGGCCCACGTACATCTGCGACACAAGAGGAGCTGGAGATGCGTTGCCGGCCTTAAAGAATATTTGGGTGATAGAAGGAATGATGAAGAGGGCCTCCGGTTACCCCACTCAATACGCGCGATACCTCAATTTCTCGCCGGTATTCTGCGATGACGTGGTTCTTACTACCCCGGTCGAGCCGGCCCATTCGAGCAGCAACAAAAGCCGCCGCTTGGCTCTACCACGTTGATGGATACACTTACCACTGCTTCAAATTTGCTCGACATGAATTTATCGACTGAATTAACAGATAGCCTGTACTTATAGAATGAAACTAAAGAAGAATCTAGAAGAATTCATTACAAAATGGTAACCATATATGTTTATTAATCTACGTAAATATGAAAACTTTAGCGTTAATGTTTGTTTCAACTAATGAGGGCTAGGGATCATTTGAGCTTATACATTACATGGAGGCAGAAGGTTTGGTGCATACTAAATGGTGATACCGGCATAGAGACATTATGCTATAACTATAATAATATAAAGAACATCAAAGGCTACAAGGTGAGATGTTATTATAGACAAAATATTAAATATACCACAGTCTAGATATTTTAAGTATGAATAACGGAACTTCATACTCACTTGTTGTTCTTTCAGAAATATTTAAAGCAATGTAAAATGTCATACTAAACTGAAACGTGAAAGCAACGAACTTAACAACAAGAGCAGACACGATCCGATACTTATCTAATTAATAAATAGCTTATTTACTATAACTATTTAGATATGCTACGTTGATTGGCTTTTTGTATTTAGCTCGCCGCCATATTGATTTTATTTTTAGTGTATTGGTGACGGCCTAAGACAATCTCACATCCCGTGTAAGAGTCGACTAAGAAATTCTCATGGCTTCCGACAGATGGCGCTATTAACATCTTAAAAAAAAAACAAAACAAATACTAGATTAACCTACGTCCGCCGCCAAACAGCAGTGAAACTACTACAGTGTTGTGTTCCAATAGGAACGGTATCTCTATACAACTGCGGGCTGTGAGACATTCCATCTTGTTCCTCGGGGGTAACAACGCATCTGTGAACTTCTTCGATTGAAATTCTTTACAGGTGTCCGTGCGCTGCAGTAGCCATGAACCATCAGATGGATTGTTAGCTGGTTCACCACACAAATTGAATAAAAACGAACACAGACAGTGAACGGCAATCTGCCCGACAAGTGCGGTGATTAGGACAAATTTTCTCTATTAGAGAGAACCCTATGTCCATCAATAGACTTAATAGTTTTGCTTATTTTATAATTCTTTCTAAGATAACTTATATCAATAATGACGAAATTAATATGTGAATTATGTTTATGTTTGACCTAATTACAATTTTGTAGCAAGGCTTTATTAATATAAATGTTAGTTGACGGAAAGATAGTCTTTTATATTAAATAATAATGATATTGCATATTGTCTTGAAATGAAGAATGTCATGACATTAAAATGGTCTATAAAATGCAAAATACTCAAGTACAAAATTAACTGTCCTTTCAAAATATGTCAACCACACTTTTATAAAATAACTCGACAAGAACGCATCGACAATACCTACTAAGACATTATCAAGAGAAAGAGAGCTCTATTTCAAGTACATTAAAGACGAAAGCACACCAAACAGGAGTTAGGGTAGCCTCTACTCACATGCGTGCTATTAGGGCTGCCACTAACCGACTTGATGAGCTCGTCCTGCAGCGAGGACCGCGACCAGGACAGCTCGCCCAGTTGCGCGTCCAGGTCGCTGCTCGCGAGCGACGCCGCGCCGGTGCACGATGCACGCGAACCTGGCCTGTAGGTGGTAGAAATACGGTTTAAAGTCACGTGGCATACCACTTGAAATTTCATCAGTCTAAATCAAAAATAAGCGTATACTAGAAATTTAGAAATAGATCGAGCCGTGGTAACTTGATGAAACCAGCAACCTTCCAAAACCCTCTCGAGTATTGAGAGCCGGGTGCTCGCTTTAATCAGCATAATACGGGAGCAACCCGAGTTCGTTTCTCATGCTGGCACCATTAAAATTATTAAGTGGCCACCATACATCTTAGTCGTCAGGGGTGGCAACGCATCTGTAAACTCCTCCTTCTTTGAAGTTTCCTTGAAGTTGTTTGCAGGTGTCCACAGGCTGCAGCAGCCACATACCATCCACATGAACATTGAGCTCGTTTGTAACAATCCGATGCCATAAGAAAATGTACGGTACCTGGAGTGGGGCAGCGATTGCGCCCCGTCGGTGGGCGGGCAAACGTGCGTGACGGTGTGACGCCGCATGGACGCGCGCCGCGACGGACACTGCGTCGCGAGATCGTATGCTGCATGAAAAACACCACTGTTAAAAATACGTTGCGTATATTATACAATTTTGTAAAAAAAGAACTCTATTATTTTGAGAGAGTTCAAATAATAAAAAAAAAACTATAGTGTCGCTATTTTTTTTAGTTCGAATCTTTTCCTAAAATTACTGGATAAAAAAATTTGGTAATAATTCACATAAAATCAAATGGGATTTTATGTAAACAATAGTATTTATCGTGAATTTTTATTTTTATCGTGAATAATAAAAAACATTTAAAACAGTATAATTATAAGACCTTACAAACATTGTTACTCCCATTAGCATTGGGAACGTTTCTTAGTAGCTTCTAGTAATTCATTAGTAAATATTAGTAAGTTGGTTATTCAACACTGAAATAAAGCCATTTAAATTAAATGTTTTTAAGCTTTAGAATCATCAACAGACAAAATTAATCGGATTAACAACGCTGACAATGATTAATGGATGGGAAAAAACTTAGAAATTAATTGTTAGCTAATCAAATTAAATTTTCACTTTAATAGAGAAACAAGTAATATAGCCAAAATACTACAGAAATTATAATAACCACAATTCCAAGTAAAATAATTAAATTTTATACGAGAATATGAAAAAAATTGACCAAATATTCATATTCATATTTCTGGTAATTCATAATGTTTTCTCATACCCCATATCGAATTTTGTGTAACGTCGAATTGCCTAAAACGTATCGACCCGTCAAATATCTGGATGCGTCTTGACGCTATAAATTATTATTTTTCAAAATACGACTAAGGTAACAATGAAGTAGGTACGAACTATAATAAATAACATTGGTAAGACGAAATTTACCTTTTAAGAAGCGACAATATAACAACAATCAGTATACTAGTGTATAATATAAAATGTATATAAATAGCTGCATACAAGCTGCCATTCAATAATACAAAGCAACTGCGAACAGCGACATTAAATCAAAAAAAGTTAACGTGATAAAGTGCGAAACAGTATGGAAGCTTTTTCTACGGCGTTAGCTTTCCTTCATTGGAATCATGTCTGCTTGGCTAAGTAAATTGTACCCATCTTAACCTAATTGTTTTTATTGATCTCTCTTTTATTAATCATTAGGATTATTTAAATTTTCTACCATTTTGACAATAATCGTAAAAATTAACTTATTACGAAACTATTTTCATTAATCAAATCCGCTAAATACAAATCAACTAACGCTTCTGGCAAAAAATTTATGATGAGTGACAATCCACCGACCATCTCAACCCATGGCTGTGGTAAAAGCCGATAGAAGGATTTTTTTTATGGTAAAGGAGGCAAACGAGCTAATGGCTCGCCTAATGGGAAATGATTACCGTCGCCCACTTACATGTGCAACACCAGAGGAGCTGCAGATGCGATGCCTGCCTTTAAGGACATTTGGGAGATGGGAGGAATGATGAGAAGGGAGGTTGGGGAGACGATGTGGGCCCCCGGTATCTCACTCACCGGACGAGATGCAGAAGCTTAAGGTGCCTCTACTTCATGCTGATATTCTGCGAGTTCGTGGTACTAACCCGGTCGAACTGGCCCGTTCTCGTCTAATAATAGCTAGATATACCTAATATTTCTTGACGTATTGAAACAACAGAAACTCTATTGTTGAGTTGTGAAGGGTTAATGTAAATAAGACAAAATTAAAAATGTGCATTGTATGACATCAAAACAAAGAAAAACTTTTAAACGATTACGATTTGTGGCTGTTCAGGAAACGAAAATTAGACAATGAATTTTTTTTAAGATGAGTTGACAATTTGCATGTAGAAAAAAAAGGCAACAGAAAAAGGCATTGAATCATGCAGCCAAATGCAATGTGCTGTCATACACTCCAGCGTCTCGTCGCAGAACTGGTGGTACTCGTGGTGGGAGATGCGCGTGCGCGGCGGCGCGCGCGGCGGCACGCTCGCACCGGTGCCGGATCCGCCCGGTGGAGCGTTAGGACAGAGTATGAAAATTTAGCCTTTTTGACAATCTATTAGTGTCAGCAATTAATAAAAATTAAGGCCTGCAATTTTCACTCTCGTGAATTCGTTATATTTAACAAATTGTAGTTATGTCAAAATGCGTCAATATAAAATGGAAGACATTTATTGTACTCTCCTTACAATATTTATTACGAGCTACTAACTAAGATTTAATGTTTTCATAGCCTCTATCCATTTCTAGAAAATTTCACGTAGTTCACGCAATTCGCATTTATGCAAATATTTAAAATTCTGTTTTTATGAGACTTTCATATTTAATGTTATAGGTACAGATGATTGAAGCCATTATTTTCTAGATATAACACAGCTAGTTTTCTGGATTTTCTCATACGCGTTCAATGTTGCAACAAGAATAACATGCATCTCTCAGTTATATAATTGAAAAGTGCATAATACGATGTTGTGGAAAATAATCCTACTAGAGTGTCGAAACTTTTGCTTCATCAGCGTTCTTAGCAGCAAGCGAGGGTTGCACTCGTGTCGCAAATGTTAAGCTGTTACCACCATTGCACAGAATCAATAAGGCTTATTATACTTTAAAACAACATATGAATGCCTAATTCACCTGTGTAATAGAATATTAACGTTGTACTTTATACAAAGTATAACATATACAAAGAAAGTCTAGTACCAGTTCTCTTCCAAGGTTTAGGCGCCGGCTGCTGTGGCGCAATTAGCCTTGGGAAGGGTTGGGGCACGCAGGTTTCTGGGCTGATGCATGTTTCGGTGTCGTCTTCGTCTTCATCGTCCTGGGAAGAGTTTTTAGTTTAATTTAGAATTATAATGACCTTTTGGTGGCAGCTTCCATATTAATTACATTTCAATTGACGAAATTAAAATATGAAGATAATAAGCTTAATAAAGTTTAACGTTCGCTATCTACATATAGCAACCGGCTGCACAATACGAAGGCATAAAGGGCGGCTGGCGTGAATCATTCCTCACTCGGATTCTGTATGTCGCAACCTTTCCAAGAAACATATTTAAACTTTCGCTGGAGGCTTTTTTTGGGGAGGTTTACGTTCTACAGTGAACTAAAATCTACCTAAGATGTGGTAGTAGTTTAAATTCTCCATACATTTTAAATATTTATATAACAAATATTAAATATAATGATTTCTAGTATTTACGTGAACACTACACATTTGAAAATATTAAATACTTCTAGCGGAACAACTCCATAAATATCGTGGACAAAGTGATCGAGTATACCGAAGTACGCAATGGCTGGCAGTAATGTACCTTTAACCTTATAGTACTCCACTTAAGTGAAAGCAGAGAAACTCAAATTAGTATGCGACTGAATAACACGCAAATTGCATACGAATTGTCTTCCTCAGTCAAGGGCTTTACCTTGATATGCACATTATCCCACAAGGAATTGTTTATTACTTTCTAGACCAGCCAAGCTTTTTCAAAGCAAGTGCGAAATGAAAAATTGTTACAGCGTGGTGGGAGCATGTTTTTTTTTTAGGTGTGTAGGTGAGAGAATAAATATAAACACGTTACAATAATATAGTAAAATTATTAAAGTACATGGTAAATGGTAATAATAATAATGGAATGGTCGCCCGGGAAACGGAACAGATGAGGAGCTTGTTAGACGAGGAGATTGTGAAAATGCGCGAAACGCCGCGCGAGTGTCGACCGCGACTCCCCCGCAAACCCTTTAGCATTACAATCCCGGGCTGTCTGTATTTTGGAAATCTTACAGCGGGCGCATTACAGATCAACCGTGTGCCTACCTACGCCCGCGGGCACAGGGTTGGCCACCTCTGGTCTAGACGAAGGTGAGGAAGGGGCACCCAGCTACCAAACAAACGAAGAACAAGTTCAAAATCTTCGATATGCATAAATCGACTTTACCGAAGCTTTATACGCATAAGCAGAATAGGTAGACGTCTAAAAAGTTAGTTGAGAACTTTTTTCAAAAAGTGTATTAAATTTAAAGTGAAATTGTAAATATACAGATTTAACACGTGCTTTACAGCACCCATGCACACGGAGACTCAGGTGTTAGATTTGATTTTATTTAATACAGCTTCCCACCCAGCCATCTTCTCTAATTTCTATTAGGATGTTTTGCAAAGAATAATAGCTTCGCGAATTATTCTGTGTGGTGTTCTTTAGCGAGGCTATCTGGTCTGTCAATTTCAACGTAATGGTTGGGAGGATCTAGAATATGATCACAAACTGCAGACTTCCCTAGAGCGTCTATGCTTTACATCAGCTATATGTTCCTTGTCGCGAGACCAACAGTGAACGCACTGCTGATTAACGGCAGAAATGAGTAAGAGGGTCGCATCTACCCAGACGGCTCCTGAGCAGGAAAAGAGTCCTGCAGACTTAGTTAATTTACATAAATTATTTAAGTGTATGCATAAAAAAATTATATTAACAACTATAATAAACAGTCCTTCCGTGGACAATCAATCTTGAAAACGTCCCGGAAACATATGATTTCATTCTAAAAGCATCCAGTATCGAATCAGCAGTTAGTTCAATGAATTAACAGTACATTACGAAACTCATGACTCCGTTAGGGTCATGCATGCACGCGTCATCCTTAAGAATTCCATTTTATTAAACAAATCCAAAGGGGTTTTCCCAATGGGCACATTATATATTTTGATTCTTGAAACAAAAGTGTTAAGGTGCAAAATTTACTGTGATCTGAGGAGAGCACCACACTCTTAGTACGTACAATTATACAAAGATAGTAAAACCTCGACCTAGAAAGCATTCTAAAAATATCCAACCTAGTTGAAACACTTGCTCTTATCCTATATATATATAAATGTTATTGCAGACTAATGAAATTAAAGGTATGTTATGATACCAGCGTGTGTTCACTACACACATCGTTCACATCATATTGCCCCTTAATCTGGGAATGAGACGAAGTGGAAGACTATCTTACGTTTCTACCTCGCGACAACCTAAAGACAAAAAACTATCTATTAACTTGGCTTATAAGAAATGTAAAATACGCGACGCGGCATCAAAGTCAATAAAGAAATTAGATACGTCCGTAAATAGCATAAAAGTATAACAGTTACAATTCCGGCCACAGCACAGTTAGCAGTCCTACAATCTGAGCGGCCGTGATGTTTCCTATTTTTTGTCCGCAGAGAGCATTCCCCGAGGCGCTGTGTTCATTTTCGAGAGCTTTGCGGAAAGTCGGCTTCTCTTGTTATGACTGTAGGCCGACTACAGGGATGTAAAAAAACTAAATAAGATACAGTGTCAATAATATTTTAAGTACCAACATTATTGTGGCGAACGAGTACCTATTTTGAGTGTTATATTTCTTGAATCGGCATCATCATTTCACGTGGCAACGGGACATTTGCTCGAATGGGCGGGCTATACCGGGGTTGTGCAACGGCCTCGCAGAATACCGGCGTGAAGTAGAGGCGTCTTGTTCTCTTCAAAGAACTTTAAAGCCCGGCAACGCACATGTAGCTTCTTCTGGAGTTGCAGATGTACGTGGGCGTAATCACTTATCATCAGGTAAGCCACAAGTTCGTTTGCCTGCTTTCCCAATAAAAAAACAACTTTCATCGTTAGATATGATGCACGCAGGGTTACATGTATGATACACCCCATGTTAAAAACATCTTAGCCGTTCGGTTATTAGTAATTTAAACATATATTTTAAATAAGTTTTTTTTTGGCGCTACTTCTTTAAATATTGAAGTAAATGTACTTTATCTAGATTGAAAGGATTGACTATTCATCAACATCTTAGCATTGTTGCGAGAAATATACTGTAATAAAATTGGTCTCGACTATTCAATCAACACAAAATCGAAACGATATTTAAATTCTTTCAACACGAAACGTAGTGTTTGCACGCAAATAAGCTAGAAACGGTAAACGTTATCCAGGTACGCTCAATATACATCGATGCTCTATAGCGACAAATAACACGTCACGAAAAATGTTCAAACTTTTGAAAGATTGGGTACTATCTCCTCCAACCACATAGCTTTTCAATTTTTAAACGAAAACAATCATTTCAGGGGTTGTTAAGGTTGAAAATTCTCTCACGTTTTAAAACTAGGCCACGGAAACCTTGTGAGTGTTTGCACAAGTGTACCTAACTGTTTGCTTTCTACAGGATATGTATGTACCGTTAGGAGACGGAGTTATTAGTCAATTCAATAAGCGGTCAGTTAAACTTGAACTCGATTAAAATATTTCTTTATATTTCTATCTATGTTCATGATCATGCAATCATGGAAAATGTTTAAAAGTTTGAGGAAGACCTCAGCTATATGTAATAAACAAAACTATCAGTTCCCTAAACACTTAATCCTGTATACGATGTTTCAACTTGATGAAACAAAATAGCTGGCAGTCTCTTCGTATAAAATATCTAGTACATGAGTGTTCCAGATCTTGGTGCATGTGCGATTTGGGTCGGTAAACGTACACGTGATTTGGGAAAAATGCACTGCGATTTGTTTTTTTTTTAATATAGGTTAAGCACATAACGACTGATATTCAGTGATATTATGTAAAGTATTTGTAACAGATAAGTATAAAACAAAAATATACTTAAGTTAAACTTTTTTTAATAAACTTTAAATGTTTCTTTGCTGTGCACTCAGGTTGCTGCTTCAATACAAAATCCTCAAAAGTTGAAAGGATATACCGTAACCACCACTGGTAGGCGGAATTGCATCGGAAAGAGCAGAAATTATAGACAGTGAGAAATCTCTGTTCAAAGTTGTTTTTACTTCATTGTTCAAACGGGTTCAGATTAACATGAAATAAAATTATATTCGACACGGCAGCACCGCGTGCATAGATTGTTTGTAATAACAAAATGGAGCACATAGTATTCCAAATGCGTGTGACAGTAATTACATCTCTTGCCCGCAGTATAGCAATTAAGCGTATGCCTGAAATGGTTCTCGCATTTCATGACAATCAGATTTAATGTTGCCATAATAGAGTGCAAGAATTACGGGTAAGGAATTTGGTTTTAAAAAATATATATATCTATCTACTGAGCACGTGACTGCTCACATTTTGAGTCCACCACGATTGCAGGTTGCCTTATCCGCTACAAAACAAAATTACAAAAGTTCAGTGCGTCACGGTTCCCCAATAAAACCGTACAGTGTTATTTTGTTAATGATTTCGATTATCCACGACATGGTTACCGATTGACGAAACCATGTCTTTGGATGTAAAAAATAACACAGTGTGAATTTACTGAAGGATCACTTTTTGTGAAATATTTTGTGGCGTAAACTTCGTAGGTACACGAAATGTATATTTTTTAAAGATTTCATTTTTGACCTTGACCGCTGAACTTGTGGTAATGATGATTTTTGTGATTGCAGTTAACAACTTCAGTACTGCTTCCATTGCAGCGGGGAAAACTCGCGAAAACTTATGAAATATTCTGATTAGCATAATCAAGAGAAAATTCCATCTTAGTTATCAGGGGTCACCAACGCATCTTCTACGTTTGAAGTTCTTTGTCGGCGTCCATGGGCTGCAGTAGCCACTTACCATCTGGTGAACTCGTTCTTCACCTCGATCGAATGAAAAAAAATTTACAAAAATTTATTGCGCAAGTTTTTACATTATACCTACAGCTAAGTACCGTACGTACGTAAGTAACGAAAAGGGGGCACTCAATGGTATCCGGTGCAAATAAACTATTTGAAAAATACACAAATATTCACCGTAATATTGTCATACGTACCTAAATTAAAGTTTTCTCATAAATCTTTGTCTGTGTTTCAAACCGAAAACTTATGATTATCATATTAATCATATCTTGTGACACTCAATACATACGAAAAGAGACGAGACAATGTGTCCCGTTGGTGAGAGTTTTGTTAAATCTTCACTTCCTACCTAGGTATATTATCTACAAATACCCAATTATTTCCTTTACGCATGATTGATTTCGCTTTAGCGTAAGCAGAGTCAACGACACGGACACGTAACGCAGGCGGGAGCTGTACGTTTTTTTATACAAGGTTTTAAAAAACTCATCGAAGTCCAATCAGACGCCTACACATATCCCAAATCGCTACAAGAGCTATTAAATAATCAACTTGTTTGACAAGTACAGCTTATGTTTTCCTTTGACGATGCATGCATACATTTATGTATCGTAAAGGCTGCAATAACTCACAGACTAGGGAAGGAAGGCAGCATCTCTTGTGCCGGTACCAGCGTGGCACTTACCAAAAGCGTTTTGGCTTCGGGAAAACTTTCCATGCATGTCAGCCTGCTGCTTACACACGGGCTGATAAAGAAGAAGAAGGAGTGACACGTGGCTAAGAAGCCAAGGTGTTTATTCCACCACGTATTCTTTAAGGAGTTATATTCAGTAATAATGACGATCACGTGGTTTATGAGACGGTAAAAAGTGTCTGGGTTGGCGCGTACACCGCCAGCACTATAATATCTCCTGCGCAGTTGACAAATGCGGATAATATTAGGAAGGTGTCGCAGTGGTCGAAAACGGCCAGGAGGTCATCATCATCAATGAAATAGGTAGCTAACAAAATAAAGTGACCGATATGGCAAAAAGAGAAGCAAATGGACACTGGAAATTATAATAACATACAGCGACAAAAGTTTTAGTTCCTGTATGTTATATTACATTTGTATTATTTTTAAACAAAAGATAAATTATAATGACACACGACCTATTGCTAAATGTCTATAATAAATAGACATCTAATAATAGTAATAGCATAAAATTTATGACGATATTTTATATTAAGAACAATATCGCATGCTAACTTAACATATCTGACGCATATTGATAGTATCTGAAAATACTCTAACAAAAGATACTTAGTATAATCACCGTGTGTGGGGTGCTATTGAATTATATAGTGAGCGATATATGAGAATCTGCACTAAGATATATTTTACCATCGTCGTGTGTGACACCCTTTACAGTGATGTAATAACCAATGCATGAATCTAGAGCACTGCATTATACATTAACGACAATTATTAGATCGCCTATAAAACCTTATCTGTCCTCAAGGATTAATGTAAATGATTGTATGTGGAACGAAGCATAACGGGTATCTGTATATAGAACATTTATATAACTAGATTGCCTTAAATTTGTGTAGGAAATGTGTGTGAGAAACATCACAAAATTGAATTTCTCATTAGCACGAAATAACGTTAGCATCAATTTTATAATAAACAAAATTGGGTTGAGAAGACGAGAGCTTGTGAAAGGTCGGTTACGTGACTATGGCAGCCTACACAAATTACGAGTTTCATTTTGTGTAATTATTCCTTAACGTGATTTAAAGAAGTTAAAGTAAAATCACTTATTTTATTTTAGTAGCCATTTTACATTCACTCGTTTCAGTGGACAATAAACGTAAGAACCCATTAATTTAATAAAATTAAAAACTGAAAAAACAAAATCTAAACTATTTTATTATGTTTGTTACGTTGAAGACTTTACTTTTTACAAGTATTTTTATCAAATGAACAACCTATTTCTGAAGCAGTTTTCAATCGATTATTTATCGCCTCTAACCTATAGAGACTTTAAAATATTTAAGTATTCTTATATATATTCTTAATAAATATAAGCAACGATCTTTGATCGCTGATTCTATTACACATTTTCAATAGATTTCAAAAGTAGTTTGATTTCACTAGAACCCAAATGAAATATCGATTTTAAACTTATCTCGACCAGATAGTCCGATATTAAACATCCCACAGAAAGCTTTATGACATTAGGGGATTAACAATTTGCCTGGAACTATCGCAAGTTTTGAATTGTTTGAAAGCTAAAATATTTTTTAGAGCCGATCTAATTGTTTCGAGATCAACAGTTCCTCTCAATAAAATTAGTAAATAGTATACAGATAGCAATTGAAATGTTTAACTACAAAAACCACCACTACACCTCTGTCTTGGGTCCTGTGAATTGGTACCATTTCTGGATCCAAACAGTAGTGTAACGTTAATATTATACAGCATAGCATCTTGTGCTTCTGCGTTTTGGTCGGTGATTTTTCCCATTTCCCCCTTCCCCTCCCTCTCATCCTCCCTCTCATCTCTCAAATACCCTTAAAAGCCAGCAACGCACCTGGAACACCAGAGGTACTGCTGGTGCGTCATTCGAGTCCCGCTTGCGCCGTCGTTCCGTGCACACGTGTGCTCGCCTCCGGTTCGAGCAGCCATAAACACTGTGCCGGAGTGTTTCGCAGCGGGATGAGTCATTAGTTCGCAATGGGTCGTTAGTGGCCCCGCACCTGCGGGTGCCTACTCGGCCCTATTGTCTTTCCGCGTCTTTGTCCGCGTGTTATTAAAGTGAGTGCCGCCCGTCGCCCGCGCATACTGCACGGCGGTACTGTTTGCGACTTCGCCCCGCGCATACGTGTGCTCGCCCCTCGGTTTGAGCAGCCATGACACTGTGCCGGAGTGTCTCGTACTCAGTATTTGTCGCGTAGATCATGTCAGGGTCGTCGGTCTCCGCGCCTCCATCTTCCCGCGTATTCGCGAGTTATTATTTAGTGAGAGCCGTCCTAATCCCGCGCACGCTGCGCGGCAGTCCCGTTTGCGACTTCGCTCCGCATATAGGGTCACTGTGCTAAGCGTCTCACAAGCGGGTTCTGTCGTGTCGGTTAGTCAGGGCCGTTGGTCGCCGCGCCTCCATCTTCCCGCGCATATTCGCGAGCTATTAAGTAGTGAGTGTCGGCCGTGTCCCGCGCACGCCGCGCAGCAGTCCCGTTTGCGACTTCACTTAGCTTACGTGTGCTCGCCCCTAGGGTTAGAAGCAGCCATATACACTTTGCCTGAGTGTCTCACAATCGGGTTCTGTCGTGTCGGTTTGTCAGGGTCATAGGTCTTCACGTCACTATTAGCCTCCCGCATACGTGTGCTCGCCCCCAGGTTTGAGCAGCCATAACACTTTGTCGGAGTTTCGCAGTACAATATGTCGTGTGTCAGTATATCGCTAGTGGGCCCCGCATCAGCGGGTCCCTACTTCGACTATACCACTTTTCCCGCGTTCAATCGCGAGCCATTACTAGTGAGTGACGTCCGTGTCCCGCGCACGCTGCGCGGCGGTCCCGTTAGCGACTTCGCTCCGCATACGTGTGCTCACCCCAAGGGTTAGAAGCAGCCATATACACTTTGCCGGAGCGTCTCACGATCGGGGTCCGTCGCGTCGGTTTGTCAGGGTTCACCGGTCTCCGCACCACTATTTTTGTCTTATCCTTCCGCGTATAAATCCGCGCGCCATTAAAGTAAATCGTCATCCCGCCAAACTCGCGGGCCAATCTGCTCGCGAGTCAATTCAGATGAGGCTGTGAAAGCCTCCGGGCTAACAGCGTGTGGATGGTTTTTAGTCGGTATGGTCCTCCCTCAGGGGATTGAGTCCGACATAACCCAGTTGCTGGCCTACCGGCCAGCAACAGGGTATGCGTAACAGCATTTTCCATCCAGGAAAAAAAAAAAAAAAAGGAACACCAGAGGTGCTGCAGGTGTACGTGGGCGACGGCTATCACTTACCACCAGGTGAACCGCTAGCTCGTTTTCTGCCTTTTCCAAAAAAAAAAATATAATTTTTTAGGTAAATGGCGACAACTTTACTTATTAGTAATTATTAGTGTTACGAAACCGGAACTCGTGGGTCAGCTATTAAGTACGCTAACCACTAATCCATGCGGTTGTCAAAATACTAATATGAGGTATTAGTTAAATCATCATCATGGCCAGTCATTTACAGTCCTCCGCTGGAAACATGCGTCCCGAGGCTTGCCTTTGCATCCGATTTTCAACTTTACGCAGACATGCTTTTACGCTTACGAGTGTCATTATTACCTATTATTTAATAGTAACAAGTGTGTCATCGAACCATAGTGTTATATTGTCTTTGCCTCACCTCAAGATTGTCAAAGTCAACTTTGATGAGTCTCCGCTGTGGGGGCGCGTGCGGCGTGACGTCACCACCGCGCCGGATCTCCCCACCGCCCGGCCCGCTACCCGCGCCGCTCGTCGCTAAAACCAAATTATTATTTTTAATCTGAAATCCATAATACAGAAATAAGCACAAACATCATCACCGTCATCATTGCAGCTACCCACGGCCGAAGATAAGCCTCCTCCCATAGATCTTGACTCTTTAACTTCTGTAGGAAGGTACAATAATAATCAGGTGCGTATGATAAAACCCGTGCTTTGTTCTATTTCTCATTAGGTGTGGTCATATTAGGTCTGTCTTTGCGATCATTAACCCGCGTGATAAACGCCGCATTGCGGGAAATCCTTGGGAAAACTTTGTATCAAGACAGAACAGTGAAGTATTAAGAGACCTCTGAAGAACTTTTGTTACTACTTGGTAGACTCCTTCTATACCTAGGTGTCGCTGGATAGACTGGGTAGGTACCGCCCTTTCACCCATTGCTGCCACCAAACATTAGTGTAACTACAGTGTTCCGGTTGGAGAGGTATAGAAAGCAAGTATGATTACGGGCTGTCGGACTCCTTCTTAGTCCCTACGGGTGACGGACGACGCATCTGTGACCTTCTTTGGTTTAAGTTGTTATTAGATTTCAAAGGACTGCTGTATCCAGTTACCATCACGTGTGCAAGCTCATATTTCAGTCCAATCCAATAACAAAAAGGAGAAGAAATTAGGATTGTTATTAAAAAAAAATTACAGTCCACATAAAACATTTGATTAAATCAATTTAACTATCAAAATTTATTGGCAATTGTTATGCCTCTACCAATAATGAGTACACTTCTGGTGAACTCATACATTTGTTGGACACCATGCGACTTGGTAATCTACTAAAGCATAACGCCATGACAGCACTGACAAATGATAGGGTTGCGCCAACTGCGATATATTACGGCAAGACCTTTTACTTTCACTGTCCTTCGCCGTATAGTCCGTAGAGTCACGAACGTCCTTAGCTCTTGGCTGCCTCTCACTGCCTTTCATAACTTAATGTCATGGTATTATATATTAAGATATAATACATGATAGATGTTCATGACGTAACGAAAATATAATTAGCTTTTAGCGTTTATTCGTTCATCAGTTACGTACGTATTTGTGACTGAAGAAAGCACAGTTTTTTTAAGTGTTCAGATTTATTTGGTTGTAACTCTAGTGGCAATCGCAATTGCGAACGATTTCAATGATTAGGCAGTTTGACAGATTACGGTATCTAGTTTAATCGAATGTCGTTGCCAAGTAAACAAAACAAGTCATCAAGACGCAATCTGTTAAACTGCTGAGCCCGTCGTAACTTCAAATTGAAACCGAACTCTATTACGATCAACGACTTATGAAATTGGGGGCAGAGACCCTATCTATGTCAGTCGCACCCTGCGCCATCAGCGAGTTTCCACCTTCCAGATTGGCAAATGAAAGCATGGCACAAAAAACAAATAGACAGTGCCCCGTCGAGAATTACGATACTAATCACTCGATTCTTAGGCTGCTATGCGATAACTGGCTTGCTTTATCAAAACCGGTCAGCAATGGCATGGTTACTGCAAGGCCCTGATTAACCGCACTGCAGCTTAACTGCGATTAAATTCGGCCTTCCGGCAAGTTCACTTTGCTAAGCTTTGAGCAGTTTAACTTTAATCCGGCTATGCGATTAAATGCGTGATAAAATCAGTAATGACGTTAGTTAGTTTTGTTATATTAGTATTGCTACTTTAACGCTTAATATTATAACGCTATTTCCCAGCCCGTAAGAATCGTTTAAATATTTTTTTTTTGTTATTTTGTTTAAAAACGAAGAAGCCCCTATTTTTATTATATTTAATTTTGTCAGGCAATATTAACAAAAGTTTCATGAATGTCCAGCTATTTCCAAATTCGTTCCAGGAAAGGAAATTCTAAAAGAAATAATAACGTGAAAGTTTATAATGGTTTTTGGCCTCTTCAGAAATAAGTTCCAATAACATAGAAAAGAACAAAGAGTAGTAGAATTGGCATAGGCACCCATTATATGTACACATATTTGACGACATAAAAGGGAAATGACATAAAACAACGTATCTCTTTATTTTCATTCTTTGTCAGCGCATTTAAGTTCTCTGCTTAACACACTATTTGAAAGGTGTGCCCGTAATGGGCAAGCGATTGGTGTGTGCAGCCGGTACCTCGCACCAGTGATGCTGCTCACCATGACTAGTCTATAGAGGATTTGAGTTTGACAAATTCGTACGAATTTTCCGCCTTCATTAGGTCGCCGGAATCTCGTTTGTTAGTTGTAGTAAGTCTGGTGAGCAGATGAGGTTAGCATTTGGAGAAAGAGAAGATATATTCCCACCTTACACCCCTAACGATTACTAAGGATCATAGATTAAAAAATACTTGAAACCAAATTATATATATTTAGCCGTTTCCAACATAACTTCCACAAAGGAAGACAGCAAAACGGGTTTTTGAGTTTCGGGAAATAGGAAGTAAACAAATGGGCTTAGGAAAAGCCACATCTCGCTTCGATTAATAAATTCAGCTAAAATTAAGGATTATAAAAAAATTATTAAAATCAACTCTCTTTTTGGCTCCTATGGTTCCTCTTTTATGTCCAGCAGTGGTCTATTTCCAGGCTGTTAAGGCATGGTAACGCCAATAATTGAGTTTTTAACAATAAAAATATTTTTTAATTCGGATATTATACAAAACAAAACGTGTTTTTTTTTCAGCGGGATTGGACTAAATAAATTCTGTATCTTACAGCATTTTAAATCTTCGGGCTACGTGGAACAAAAAGAAATAGAGCGATATTAAGTACGCAATTGTACAATCTTGACAATGGAGCATTGAACATTTTTTTTACTATTTCAAATTGCTGTTGGTAATTGTTGAAATGCGACAATTAAATGTACGAGTCTTGTATCTTTTTGTGCTGCGTGCATTAACAAGCATGTAGGGGTTTTTTTTCTACTAATTTTAAGTGAAATAACAAGATTGAGAAAAACAAATTTTGAAAATAGATTACAATTCGATGCCCAATCTTACTCATCAGCCTGTCAATATTTTTGCCATGAATTTATAGAATTCAAAGCGACAGATTGCCGTGTGGCATCGGCGTAAGAATCTGCCACCCACTTCCTTCCCGTGATTGTCGTATCCCGACATATGGCAGGATAACCATCTCGAATATTACCACGACAAAATTAAACGATTCGATAGCGGACAGCAGCGTCGCCGATCCGCTTGCCGTGCGCGGCGGTCCTGTCACATAAACCTTATGGGAGAGCAGTGAACCTATGTCTTGCAGGATACTATTTACAGGCTTTTAAGGTTAAAGGTTAAAGCCATAGTGTTGATGTCATTTCCGTATTCCGTTCCGTGTTCAGTGATAATGAAAAAAAAAATATGGTGCGTATTACTAGTTTTTGGGACTTGGCTATCGCTATCAGTCGGGCGCGCCTAAACCTTATTTTTGAGCTAACAATTATAGCACAATCATATTCAGAAATAAACTTACAATTACACAATTTACAATATTAATTATAACGCCATATTAAATTTAAACGTTTCTAATTGTTTAAAAAAAGTTTTTTATTATCTTTAAATTGTATAAAACAAAGTCGCAATTCCCGTTTGTCTGTATATTCGCTTAAAACACCATAATTTTGAACATTTCACGAAGAAGGTTTAAATGTGCATAACGAGTTCACTTTTATATTTAGTTCATATAATACATCATACCGGCGCGGTTCGCTAGTAATATTATAATGCCTTAAGGACTCGCTCTATTATTTCATAATTGTTTAAAAATTTAACACTTAATACTCCGATATAATGTTATAAATCGTAAACGTCCGTGTCATAAACTAACCTATGACGTGCTCTGTCATGAATGACAGAGAGATGAGAGACACGCGAGGGGGAAGATGATGACGAATCCTTATAGTTTTATTTACCCACCACGTCTTGAACGGAGCGATCAATATGAACGGAAAACACGTTCAGAGACTTGTGTAAATCTCCATTACTAGATATGAATGACTAAACCACGTGCTAAGAAAATACATCAGTTAACTTACACAACAAGTGAAACTTAAATAAAACCCACGTATTTTATTAGTTTTGAATTTTAAATAGAAAGTTATTTTGTAAGCCCTATATTTGGGTCTTGCACAACATTTTTATATAATAGCACATATGTCATGGCCCCCGACGACATGCCGCAATCTTGTCATACTAATACAAGTTGTCCGAGTCTGCTCAGATCTCTGCGATATTTACTACCAGTAAAAATGGTCAATAAGATTTCAAATATAGTATCAGAGACAATCGCAGCCAGGCCGTAAAAATACCTTCTATGTTGAATCAGTTGGAATTCGGTATGGACCGAATTCGACTACAGGACCTGTAACACATTTATAGTGGCAACGTTGGTTTTGCGCGAGAAATTGTCATTACGTTTTAAAGATCGACGGCAATGTCGTTACATTTATCCTGGAGGGCAACTCTAAAACGCCTCATTGTTCGTACGTAGGTCTCCGATTCTCGTTACCTTTTACTTACGTAATCAAGTACATTAAGTTAATTTTTAATTTCACAACAATAACATACGACAAACATAACCTAAATAATAATAACATAACCAAATTTCATCGCAATTTCGAACTAATTTATAGAGCTTCACGTTGTTTGTTGCGTAAAGGAGGGAAGGCTGACGTAGATTAAAATGAACCATGACATTTAAATCAAGGCACGGACAGGGCGCGGGGGTGTGACGTGGAGGAGACGCGTCTGGGCTAATAATTATTCTCCCACGTCACGAAGGGTTCGGAGTCAAGGTGGGGGGGCGAGATTGTCATGCACAGCCTTTACGCACTAGGACACTAGTGTTTGTGTAAACCCGTAACTTTGGCTGTAAGAATTTATGTAAATTCGGCACATTTTGGTATACGTATAAAGAGACGATTAGTCCCATGGTTATTCGATGTAGTAACAACTTTATTTGTTGCTTTCGACGTAACAGACAGAACAAGCAAAACTTGTCACATTCTTGTATTTAGTGATTATAAATGTATTTAGGGTTTTTTGTTTTTTTATTAGATATTTATGCAAAAGGCAAACTATATACATACATTTTCTTAATTATTTATTATGAAACGTTTGACCAAGATGCCACGTCATGTAAAATTGTCAAAAGGTGTAAGGTGGTAAGCATGCATGGAATAAACCTATTCAATATTGTCTTCCTTGTACAGGTCCGGAAAGATCGACGCCAGCAAGAACTAGAATCCGTAGCTTTTTCTACAAGGAACTATGAAGCACAAATGTTTGTTCCCGTCACAGACACTTCGAGTACACATGGCTATAACTCCGTACCGTTATTTCTACATAGAATTGAAGATCTCCGCCCTCTGCATAACGTAACCTGTGATAACCAACAATCTGCGCCTATATTTTATTACATAATTGCCAATTTATTTATGACGGTAAGGGCCTTGTCTTACCGTTAACTATTACCGGTGATTTTTGCAAGCGCCTAATTATACTGCGAACATATTTCTGATGCGATCAACTGATAGTGCGCTTCTGTTACACGCGACTGAATGAATGAATGAATTAAAATGAAAGAAAATTGTTCATTCTTCGACACAAGAAAGATAATTTCGTTTATCAAATGTCAATTTTTTTTTTAATCTACCTCCGTACTCCTCCGACGGAGAAGAAACAGTCGAAAGAAACTCCGTGGCTATCCTCTCTATTTTGATAAATAATCAATTTTCAATAATAATAACGTACATCATAAAATAAAAGGTATGGTCCCAACAGCAACTGAAAACATGCCAACAGGGATCCACTAAATTAAAGCACAAGTGCACTGAAAATTCCAACCAGTCTCCACAAGCACCTCCTGATCACAAGTTAATATAATCAAAGAATATAATTATTAACTTGCTTATAATATTTACAGGTCCGTCGCCGATGACGACATGGACCAGGAGAACTTAAACACAAACTCGATACTATTTTCTCCACATACCAGGGCGCCTAGTGGTCAGGGCGCTCACTTTAGTTTCATAGAGCGAGAGTGCCGGTTCGGTCCCCAGTACCGGCACCACAAAAATTGTTAATAGCAATTTTAAGTGCTGTATTTATCACGTGCTTAGCGGTGAAGGAAAACATCGTGAGGAAACCTGCATGTCTGAGAAATAATAAAAATATTATACCCGCACTGGAGCAGCGTGGCTCCTATTTGAGAAGGAGGCCTTTGCCCAGCAGTGGGCACTTAGAGGCTGCTACTTTACTAACCTTATCTATATTTGGTGCACACTTGCTAAGTAAGAAACGAGGCTCTGACGACCGAATTATGGCGGATAATTTGCCAGCGTAGTGAATAAATCTTTCGAGAAATGTACGTCGGTTTTTGATAGCCCTTTCTTGTGGAGGCGTAAGTTCTTCGGTTAACTTGAGGTTGATGAAGATGAAGAACAGGCAGAAAACAAGCCAGGTGTGACCTGATAAGTGATTACAGACATCCACGAATAATTACAACACCAGAGGAACTGCAGGTGCGTTGGGCTTCCGATAACCTCACCCTCCGAATGAAACGCACAAATACAAGATGCCTCTACTTCAAGTCGGTATTCTGCGAGGCCGTGGTACTACCCTGGTCGAGCCGGCCCATTCAGACAGCAGCAAAAGCTGCCGCTTGGCTCTACCATGTGTAAATACACAATGTTATTGTATTTATTACTTATGCACTTATTATTGTATTTATTTTAACGTGGTAGAGCCAAGCGGCGGCTTTTGCTGTCGCAGGAATGGGCCGGCTCGTCCGGATAAGTACCACGGCCTCGCAGAATACCGGCGTGAAGTAGAGGCATCTTGTGCTTCTGCGTTTCGTGCGGTGAGTGAGGTAACCGGAGGCCCTCTCCCCCCTCCCCCCTTCCCAAATATGGTAGCGGTATATAATTTTGAGCTACCCCAGGAGGGTACCAGTACCTACGGTTCTGGAGAATCCCTCACTGAGCATCCACGTTCAGGCTTTCCTACGCTACCTAATCGTGGATGCTCAGTCTGCCCCGCGTATTCTGGGGGGGGCAATATTCCGCTCTCTTTCTTTCCTACACGAGGCAAACGCAGCAAGGAAACTATGGCATCCCCTACCGCGCTCGCCGTGGATTTCTGCAATATCAGGGGACTCCACTCGAACCTTAGCGCCGTTCATTACCATCTTGAAACGGCGAAGCCGGCCTTGCTTTTCTTACAGAGACTCAGATATCGTCTCCGGCTGATACCTCTTATCTCCATTACCCGGGGTACAAACTGGAACACTCCTTTGTGCCCCGTGCCGGAGTTTGCGTATACGTCAGAGATGATATCTGTTCTCGACGCCTCGGTAGTCTTGAAGGTTTGGACCTATCTACCCTTTGGCTGCGCCTCGACAGCGACGACCATCCGCGCGTCTATGCGTGCCTTTACAGGTCCCATAGCGGTAATACCGTAACTGACCGACTCATCGACCACATCCAAATGGCTACAGATTCCGTGCTACAACAGATCCCATCCGCAGAGATCGTGATTCTCGGCGATTTTAATGCCCACCACACCGATTGGCTCTGTTCTCGCATAACCGATCATGCGGGGAGATCTGTTCACGACTTTGCATTAGCATATGGCCTGACACAACTGGTAACCTCGCCGACGCGGATCCCAGACGTGGAAGGCCATACACCTTCCCTGTTGGACCTTTTGCTGACCTCACACCCGGACGGATATTTGGTCTCAGTCGATGCCCCTCTTGGCTCGTCGGACCACTGTCTGATCCGGAGTGTAGTGCCTATCGCGCGCCGATCCCGAACGCGATCTGCGGACTTCCGCCGTGTGTGGCACTATAGGTCGGCAGATTGGGATGGAATGCGGTCTTTCTTTGCTTCCTACCCATGGGGGCAGGTTTGCTTCTCGCTGGATGATCCCAACGTCGTTGCAGATTCTGTCACCGATGTGGTACTTCAGGGAATGGAACTTTTTATTCCGTTCTCTGCAGTGCCTGTCGGAGGTAAATCCCAGCCTTGGTTTGGTCGCACCTGCAAAATAGCGTCACGCCGAAAGCGGAAGTGCTACCAGGCCTGGGCCGATGCATCGGCGTCTCGGGATGCAAAAACCAGTGCTCTTAAAAACGAGTACAACTCTGCCTCCAGGTCCTTCAAAAGAGTTATCGCTGCGGCAAAGTTAAAGCACATTGGCAGAATTGGCGAGGAATTAGTTCGCCTACCATCGGGATCCCGCGCATTCTGGTCTCTCGCCAAGGCTGTCCAGGGGAATTTCTGTCAGCCATCTCTCCCATCTCTACACAAGGAGGATGATTCGCTGGCCCATACTGCAAAAGAGAAAGCCGATCTCTTGGGCTCTCTTTTTGCATCCAACTCGACTCTTGATGACCGGGGAAACTCTCCACCTACCATCCCGTGGTGTAAGTGCTCCATGCCGGAAATTCAGTTTCTGCAGAGCTCAGTGCGAAAGGCACTCCGCTCCCTGGACATTCATAAGTCGAGTGGGCCGGACGGAATCCCTCCAATTGTGCTGAGGATGTGTGCCCCTGAGTTGGCACCGGTTCTCACGCGTCTTTTCCGGCACTCCTACTCTTCAGGCGTCGTCCCGGAATCTTGGAAGACAGCATTTGTGCATCCAATACCCAAAAAAGGCGACCGCTCTGATCCGTCCAACTACAGGCCTATTGCCATCACCCCTTGTTATCTAAAATAATGGAGTCACTCATCAACACCCAGCTCCTGAGGTACCTGGAGGAACACCAGCTGATCAGTGACCGACAGTACGGTTTCCGTCGCGGACGATCAGCTGGTGATCTTCTAGTTTACCTGACTCACCGATGGGCAGAAGCAGTTGAGTCTAAGGGGGAGTTTTTTTTTTGGCGGTTTGGCGGTTAGTCTGGACGTAGCGAAAGCATTTGATAGGGTTTGGCATAAAGCGCTTCTTTCAAAGCTTTCATCTTACGGGGTTCCTGAGAGATTGTGCAACTGGGTCACCAGCTTCCTCACGGATCGGAGCATCAAGGTTGTTGTCGACGGTGCATGCTCGGACCCCAAACCCGTGAATGCTGGTGTTCCACAAGGCTGTGTGCTATCTCCCACTCTGTTCCTTCTGCATATCAACGACATGCTACAAATCAGTAGCATTCATTGCTATGCAGACGACAGCACGGGTGATGCCCTATATACAGGCCGTGCGAATATTTCTCGGGAACACGTCGACGAGTGCCGGAACAAACTTGTGTCTGAAGTCGAGACCTTGTTATTCAAAGTCTCGGATTGGGGTCGACGTAATTTGGTCCTATTCAACCCCAAAAGACACAGGTTTGCGCGTTCACCGCTAAAAGAATCCCTTTGTCGTTTCTCCTCTTTTGAGAACATTCCCCTAATCGCCTCAGCCAGTATCAGAATCCTTGGCGTCGACATATCGAGCAACATTCAGTTCCGTGGTCACTTGGAGGGACAAAAAAGCTTGGTGTGCTCTGCAGAGCGGGACAGTATTTCATGCCGGTCCACCGTTTGCAACTTTATAAGGCGCAAGTTCGGCCCCACATGGAATACTGTTCTCATCTCTGGGCAGGGGCACCCCAGTACCAACTCCTTCCATTTGACCGCATCCAACGTCGAGCGGCTCGAATTGTCGGCGACCAAGCTCTCTCTGATCGGCTTGATCCTTTGGCCTTGCGAAGAGATGTTGCTTGTCTTTGCATTTTTTACAAAATTTTCCACGGGGAATGTTCTGAGGAACTGTTCGGATTGATTCCAGCTGCTGAGTTTCACCATCGTACATCGCGACTGAATTCGAAGTTCCATCGATACCACCTAGATGGTTGGCATTCCACCACAGTGCGTTTTAATCGAAGTTTTCTGCCACGCACTTCGACTTTGTGGAATCAGCTGTCGCCAGCAGTATTTCCGAATAGTTACGACTTAGGGACCTTCAAGAAAAGAGCTTATTCCTTCCTTAAAGGCCGGCAGCGCATCTGTAGCTCCTCTGGTGTTGTGGATGTTCGTGGGCGTCGGTGATCACTTACCATCAGGTGAGCCGCACGCTCGTTTGCGGTGTTTTAATTAATTAATTGCAGTGACAGTTAAATGTAGCTTAGCTTTACTTAGCAGCTTCGTCGAACTGCACGTTCTGTTACCGACATATTAATTTTAATTTGTAATTTTGTTGTTGCTACTAAATATGACTTGCAAAGTGATACTGTAACCGAGTTCCGACAATTACTCGGTTTGCGCTAAATCGATTAAATTTTAACTGGGCAAACTTGAGACCTGTCGTGGGAAAAGCACAGATTGAAAAATTAGAGCATGTTATTTTTATTGAAATATGATCAAAAGACAGTAGTCCGCTACTAGATAAACCTCTACACACTCTACGATAGATACACGTACAAAGGCACTGCTTATTTCATTTGAAATTAATTCCCGAAAGCCTTATAAAAGACAATATTTGAAACAGTCAGTGAGTGTTGCCAGTTGTCTGGCACTGGGATCGCCAATCCGCTAGCTGAGCGTGGCGATTATGACAAATTCTCCTTATGGTCCTGTGTCCGGCAGTTATCTATTTAAGGACTTTTAAGGTAAAGTAAGGAAAAGTAAATATAATATATGTTAAGAGTCACCACCGATATTTCATTTCTTATTAATCATCATCATCATTTCAGCTTATCACAAGTCCACTTCTGAAAATAGGCCTCCCCCAAAGGTGTGCTACAAAGCTCGGTCCTGAGCAACCTGCATCCATCGTTATTGGCCTTGCAAAGTCTCGATTTCGAACTGTCAGGATTGTTGTTTACTTTCACAAGTTTGTCGGTGATCGAGAAAGGCGGCATTATTTGTGGCATAATTATATGGTAATAAACGTTGATGACCTTTTTTTTTTTTTTATAAAAACACTTTTAAATAGTAGGGACCAAATTGAACTTTAAACAGATATATAGGAATTTTAATCGAAAAGTTTTCTTTCTTTTTTTCTGGTTTATGATTGGAGTCGAAATCTTGCAGCCTTGGCCTCAAATTTTTAAGAGTTTCTTGATAGCAATTAGTATCTTAATTACATTTAATGTTTTTTTTTTAATTACCTACTTGAGGTTTAAAAGCATCGAAATAACTTCATACATTATTTATATATTTATATTTTACCAAGCTGGAGCAAGTTTTTCAAGGTAGTAAAGATTTAATTGTTTGTGACATGGTACGAGAGTATACGCAAGTTTAGGATCGTATATTGTTTGTAAGCTATTCAAGGGTTCAGTAATCAAATAAAAAACTTGTGAACTCTTATTTCGAAGTATATTCTCGTTATTCCTTTAGTCCCAATAAAATAATCTTATAAGTAACCTCGAATTTCTGACCATTTCTTCCTGGTCGCCGGTTTAACCAGATGCTCCCCTATTCCCAATATCCTTGAAGGTCGGTAACGCAGCTGCAGCTCCTCTGGTGCTTCAGATGTACTCACTTACCATCACGTTCGCCCCCTTTCCCGTTGAAAATAAAAATTACGTTAAGAAAAAAATTGTGTCGTAAGCGTTCGTACCACGCACAAACGTTTACACACGTATTCAACAACAATAATTGTCTAAGTAAAGAAGCAAAGTACGGGCATTTCTCGATGTATTTGTATTCCTGTAGGCTTTTGTATTCCTATGCGTTCCGGTTCACTGTGACACAATGTACGTTGTAGTGTAGTAACGTTTGTGGATACGGAGCGTAACTTTCTTTTAATACGGAAATGACAGCAGCGTTAACGGAAACTTTGAGTTATAAAATAAATAATAATATAAACTTGCCAGTTACTCATCAAGGAAGTGCACACTTTAGAATACGATAACATGCTGTTTTTAGAAGTCGCTAGTTGTAGCGTAAGAGTAGTCGAGAGAGGCTCAATTAAATTGACCATATGTAACGTATATTAAGTTATCGAATATTACTGTATAACATATAGAAATCACTTTTAAAATATATGTACCTAATATTTACCACGATATATTGTGTTATAATTCACCTGTGACATACACCCGTTAAATGATTTTGTAACCCCACGTTTTAAAAATATTACAAGCACATATTCCCAGAACAGTTTATATCGTTGTTGTCATGGATGACTCATGCGGATAGGGTATGGGGATGTGTTATTATGATTACGGGAAATGTATTACATTTAGCCTTTGAAGGGTGGGTAATAAATTAATGGAGAATTGACATTCATGTAAAAAATCGAAAAGGAAAAAGCAACAATGTACGTGAAGGAAATTCTGAATACGTAAGAAATATAGTATGAACAAGTTCTCATTGTTGTGTCTAAATATGGTGTACATTCAACGTTAGTAGACATCTTTATATGTATTGACAAATAAGATAATGATCACTGTTGTTTAAGTTAACAAGTGTACGTAAAAACCAGCAGGTATTTTTTATTACATACAGAACGACGTCAAGGTACAAATACTTTTACAGAAGTAGAACTCTAGAATGTAAATGTTTTTTTTTGTGAATACTTCACTCGGAAACCTGTCAAAATAGACGGGCTTTACCGTCTAGGTACTATGGTCAAAACGTATGTTCAGCTGTGAACTTTGGTTGACGAAAAAAATTAATGCCATCTTAATATAATATAATTAAATTAATTGCATCTATAAGATAATTAAACAAAAAACTATTTATATTTAATGAATCTTAGTGCATCGATCTTTAGAGAAAAACTAATGACTTTACATCTAAATGCCATAAATAATAAATTACAGGTCATAGCAGTGGCGACGCTTCCCCAATAGGCCTTGTCCTGCGCAACGTCCAAAGCCGGCTCCTCAGGGCTCCGCACAGGTTCCAGGAGCCCCGACACCGGCCGCGTGCCCAGCAGCAACGCCGCCGGTGATACCCTTGAACGACGCAGCTTGAGTGATGTTATGTGGCACTAAATAGATGATACCAAAAATGCCCGTAGACTTGTATTTCTTTTATAAAGTATATTTTTGAAACTGCATTTATATTACTTTTTTTTGCAATAAATGCTTTTTTTTACTCTAGTTATTGGCGCGGGAAAATGCTATGTATTATTTTAAATATATTTTATATATATTAATAAACTTAAAACTGGGTAAAATTCAATTTAACTACTTTAGAGTTCTTTTTAGGAGTTATAGCAAAATTGTCTTAGTTTACTGTTTAGTATCTCAAAGTTCAGAAGAACTTTTTTATAATAATTACCTACGTCAAAACACTAAATGGCATTGACCTGCAACCAATAGCTCTAGTACTCGAACGTCTTATAATCAAACACATATGATTCACTGCGTCACTTTTGTTTTATTTTGATTAAAAAGAACACATTTTTAAACAAACCCTTTCTAGCGGGCACTTGTTATATAGTTATTCTTAATATTTAAGAGTCCATTTAAAATAAAATTTGGGTTAAGATCGGATCGTAAATGTAAAATGTAAATAGAAAACGCGTGTTTAGCTTGTGGCGATCTGCGCCATATTGGTTAACAAGGGTGGCCCATTTTGGCGCATGCGCTTTAACATTCGCAGGGTTGATTTAATTTGAATATCAGTTAATACAGCTGATATTGTTTCAAAACGGTTATTATAAGAGCTACGAGTGCAGACTTCAAATAAAATAACTTACAGTTAAGGAAATCCAGATATTGGAAGGGATACATTATATACTCTTGAAACCATAGAGATGATCGAATAAAAGACTGTTGGTGTACGAAATACTTGCAATGATGCCTTGAATTTGTTATATAAATAGACGTCAATGTAACTATTAATTTATGCAATGCTATTAAATTACCTAAAATTTATTATATGCATAACAGACACGAAGACCGTTTAAATTAACAAAACAAGCATTTTCAAAATAAAATAAGAAGTTTCATCTTATATGTTAGAGCTTTCATTTTAGAGCAAAAATGTTTCAAATAGTCTTGAAATGTGTAATTAACTAGTAGTAGTAATTTGGTACACACACGTTACAGTGTGATTGTCTGATAAAATAAACATCAATGCGCTGCAACGAAATTGAAACACGTTCCATTAAATTAAAACCAGTCAGCATACAATGGATTTCCCACGTTTTCCCAAGTTGTGTTAAATTGAAGTGTTATTCTGTAGTTCCGAAATAATATCACTTAATAGTTAAAACAGTAACAGGTATATTGAAGGTAGGCATTTTATTTAATGAAAATGTAATCGAATGTGTTATGACGCCATGTTTCCCGCTCGCACCTATATGTCTAAGAACTAACTTTATAATTCAAAGCCGGTTTATGTTGGGTACAAGTTTAAATGGTATACGTTAAGAAAACATCATCTATTATATTCATATTAGTAACAACTATATACCCGATATTTCTAGACAATTATTTCTCCATTTACACACTTGTCGCTTGCGGGAGTATAACCCGCGACTAGAAGTGCCGCAGTTAAACCTTACGTATAGCCCCTGCGCCACAGAGCCGACATTATTAATTTTGTTTGTTTCTACAGAACATAATCTGTATCAGAGGCGTTACTATGAGTGTTTTTTCATCTTTATAGTTACAATGGGGGTTATTTAACAGTGTTTAATAAGAGTATTTCAGAAACAGAGATGTTACTAACAAAGGTTTCGTTTAATAGTTTATTTTTTTTTTTACTTTATTGAATACTAAATGGCATTGACTTACAACCAATAGTTAAATAAAAAGTTATTAATTTATTATAACTAAGTTAAATCAAAAACTACTGGAGCCATGTCAAAACAATTGTAAAAAAAAAAGCAGGAATGGGATGTTTGTAATTTATAAAATGCGCTTCATGTATTACTTAAATCACTTTAAATTATGTTTAGTAATAGACACAATCTGGTCAAGTAACTCAACAAGTAAACATGAGAAAATGTTCTATCTCTCGGAAACATCGCCCTATTAAATTATGCAAGCTAAAAGTTCCCATGGCTGTTACAAAGTATAACACAATCGTGTTGCACGTTCTCTTGTTATTGATCAATCGCAGTCGGTTTATTACGAACGAGACGACTCTCTTATTAGGTGCATGGAAATTATGAAGTTAGAAAGTAAACAGTAGCTGGTTAAATAAAGCTAAAACGCGTCGAGGCGCAGACGTTTCGTTGTTTTCGTAAATGTCTTATTTTTGTATTACCCTTTGGAAATACAAAAGATAAGGCACCGGAAAAAAAAGAAAAGAAAAACATTATTTGAGAATTTTCATCATCAACCGCGTGGTTTCAAAAGTACACAAATTTCAAGTGTCTCATTGTCATAAGGGTAGTGGAGAAAAAACGCTCTGGAAATTCATTTCATTTCATTTAATACACTAATGTATATTTATCCGCCTATTAAATTCAGATCCAATAATTTTTGAAAAATTTTTACTGTCGCTTTCAAGTGTAATTTTTAAAGTAATTAGTTCAAAAGTGTTATATTGATTGATATTTTCCATAAACGGTGGAAACAGCTATAGAAAAGCGTTCGAAAAGCCTTGAAAATCTCAAGTTTTTTCAAGGTCCGCAACCTGACATGTTCTGTCTGGAAAAGCACAAGATGGCCGCGAGGCCGTGGTACCAATCCGGTGAAGCCGACCCATTCGCGGAGCAGCAAAAGCCGCCGCTTGGCTCTACCACGTGAAAACCTTATCTCACGAAAATTCATTTAAAAGGTAATCTATGCCATCTGTCTTCAAAACCACAGACGGACACTTCTCGGAATCTCGTAACCCGACACAAAAAGATAACTTCATATTTACGTGTATTAAAATACCGATTTGAAATGCGAAATTTCAAATAAAAGTTATGTTAAATTTAACTATAAAAATGAAGCGAAAATATCTGAAATCGGCAGATTAACATTAATAAATAGTAAAGATTGTTTTTCATTTCTAGTCACGTAACACGGCAAGATAATGCAACAACATCGAATTTTGCAACATCTCATAAATATAGCAAAATATAAAATCATAATAATTATAACCATATTTTTTTAATAACCACTTCCATTCGTTGTGGTCAAAGAGTCTGTTGTTTTTTATGTGATGTATCTAAATATTTTACTTAACGATATCCGCATGATTTACATGTTTTTGATGGTTTACACATCTAAATAATAATTGGTTATTTTATGGGAACATGTAATTACAATTTTTTTTGATTCGTAAAGTGTTGCAATATTCGCATAGTTAGTACGCAGAGTCGTTAAAATTTGCAACGCCGTTTAATATAATAATCTTATAGATTATTGCTAGTGTTGAATTATATCGACATTGTAGATCTTTTTTTTTATGGAAGAGACAAGGCGGCAAACAAGCATGCGGGTAACTTGAAGGAGCTGCAGGTGCTTCTCTTGACTCTACCACGTACACGTACACCTAATTATTTATATAATTATGTGTAATAACGGAAACACTTACATTTTATACTGTTTCTGTAATAACAAATATCAATGCATAAGTCACAGAGAACAGATTAAAAGAAAATTAGTTCATCGTTTATAGTAAGCACTACTTTTATGTAAAAGGAGAGCGATTTAAAAGTGTTTCAGATATGAACTTATTATTAGCTCTGGGTATTAAAATTAAAAAAAAACAGCGTTGGCTTTATCCTGTCTCGCTTCATGTACAAGGTTATAAAAGCGTTTCAGTTAACATAAAAAAAAGAAATATCGATAATCCTTTTAAAGCGTTATACAGAGTAGAACATAATGTTGAAGTCCTCTAAGAGCCAAGTCGTAGAGATATAATGGTTGGAAAAATTAGACACAGTTAGGTATAACTATACTAAAATGCAAAAAGTTAATATTGCAATACAATATCAAAACTCTTTCTATAAGTATATCTTGTATCATCTGGCAATGTTCCGTGAATCGTTAGCTCCATTGAAAGATGAAGAAATCATCTAGTACCGTAAGGTGTGGTTCTCGATATGAAAATAAGCTTTAGAAGAATTTTTATTTGAACAAGAAATTCAGATAAAATATTTTATCGACAGATTGCTTATCGACAATTTTGCAACATTATTCTTAAGTATTTCAAGAGAATGCTCGTTCTCCTTGCCCAAAGTAAGTTGGCATTTACCGACCGTTCGAAACATGTTTGTGATTGTAAACAAGTTGCTATTTCGTGCACGCGATCATAAACAATAGAGACGAACGTCCTATATTTTCTTTCTGCTCATTGCAACATTCAAGCTTCGTTAAAGAACAGTTTAAAAAAAACACTACGACGATACTGACAGAACTGAAGAGAAATAGACAACATGCAACGAAATAGTTCGTTGAAATTCTAGCATTAGTTTGAGAGAATCTTGGAGCCAGAATGAGTCTGCTATGCCATTCCAAGTACGGGTTCGGACGGACTTCGTAAGTCCTTGAAATATTTTTTTTATTTATAGACATGCACATTTTGTCACGATGTTTTCCTATACAGCCGAGCTTGTAGTACATCCGTAATTAAAATTGCAATTAGCAATTTTACTTTAACCGACATGCCGGCGCTGAGCCGTGTCCTCTACACTATAGACATAAATTAATAAACTCAGTCTATGGCAGCGGTGCCAAAATATTCCTGCCTTAATGCCTTAATTCTGAGAACTTTAAATAAAGTATTGAACGATGCATGTTTTAAGTGGTAAACCTCCTTTCCAGTTTTCCTCCAGGATTTAGGCTAAGACCTATTCTTCATTTGTACAGACAGGCAGAAGGCGTCAAAACGATTACATAATATGCAAAGATTAACATTAAAAACTTACGACGCAAATCAATTATAAAATATTTTTTTATTTAATAGAGTCGCAATTTATTCGAACTAGTGTCGATTACTTCAAATTACTTTGTTCTAAACCGAGAATTGCTGAAATGTATATAGACGGGTTTTAGATGTTAATTTGCTGTTAAGTCATTTTTTAAGTTGAGGCAGTGCATTTTGACACACAACATTAAAACACTATTATGGTCATCTGCAGACCATAATATAATCTACATCTAAATCGATTGTTTTCGGCAATCGGTTTAAAAAGTTGCGTAAGTCGAATCGTGAAGATCGGTTTAACATTAAGAAGTTGCTTTATTTTTACAGAAAAGATTTCGGTAAAGACATTTTAAGATAAGAAAACAATTATTGAAAACGACATGGTAATAAAGAAAGTTTTGTTGAACAATTAGTTAGATGCGACTTGCTAATTTGCAAGTGTTTTCTACAAAAGGTAAAAAATATAACTTAATTTTAGGTTACATATAAATTCTATCAAAACCAAAAAAGAGATACATAATGTACTAAAACATCACATAATCTTTTTGGAAATTAAAAAATATAAAAAATCATAGCAACTAATTGCAGTCGAAACCTCTATATACGCTAACCGTAATCATTTTGCATAACCATGACTAATAAATAGTTTTTTACCACAATGATGTCATACCATAGGATATTGGGAAAACAACTAATTAGTATAACAAAGGAAGCTTGGCCGATAGCAGATCACAGAGCGCAGATCGACCATTATCAGAACCAGTTGGCAAGCATCCAATCGCGTGTTCCCTTGACCCGGGGAGCATTTTGCACAAAGATAGATTCATAAAGCACTTTGGCTTTATAGATTCGGCCATGAAAGTTAAACACGCTGTCTGTTTCATTTCTCAAGGCAAAATACTTTGCCTCCAGGACATTCGCCGTAAGACTGATATGAAATCGATATCTTAATTAAGCAATATTGTATATTTATAGTTATTTGTAATCGTATTCCGCAGTATGAACTAATATATGATGATGACAGTCTAAGATTTGAATTAATTTTTCTTTTTAGTAATTAATTTTTAGTAATTAATTTTGAGTTATTAATTAATTTACACCAGCTTATTCTGGAAGTAAGCCTACACGAGGTGAAGTAACAGACGAGGCTATGGCGACCGAGTGATGGCGGAAAATCTATCCAAATTTGCTGAACACATTTCTGATAGTCTAGTGTTGAGGACACAGAGTTGTCAAGGGAAGCCCTAAAAGTTTATCCACCAAATTGGCGATATGCATAAGAGTATACCCATTCCGAACTGCATGGATGCATAGATGTGGAAGAGGCGAGATAGTTGTGTAAGGATCTTGCCAAATGGAAGTATGTAGTCTCGGTCTACCCCTCTGGGTGACAGTCATCAGAGCTTCTTCTTCATCTTAGTGTTGAGGAGTCGCATTTCTAGTATGACGGTAGGTAAGTAGTAGGAAGGTAGGCGTGAACAATCCGCCGTCCCAGCGAGATGAGTATGGGCATACTATTCATGCATTGCATGCCAGTTTTTATTGGTATTTTCGTTAGGCCTTTGTCCAGCAGTGGACTTATCAAAGCTGATGATGATGACGAAAGCATTAACAATTTTGATTCCACGACTTTTTAGAATGAAAAATATTTTGCATTAATTTAGTTTTAGTTTTATTTGTGATATTTAATGAAGTCCTAGGGCATATAAATTACACAACAACAATACTAAGTTGTATAGATTTATAATTAAAAAAGAACAAATAAAATAATAAAAAAAATATTAATTTTGTATGGAAAAATTAGTATATAATTTTAAAAAGTCATTCAACTATTTTTTTCTTTCTCATCAAGTCTCTCGCCTCGAATGTAACGATGTCATTTTTTTATCTTATATCTAATAATAAATAGGTTTCGTTTCATGCGACTTTTTGTATGATAAGAAACGTGCAGTAAATCTAGTTTTGTTTGCAACGCGACGTTTTTTTTTCGAGACTGCTATCCGACCATTGTGAAATAAAGTTTAGTTTACGAAACCGTCGTAAACATTTTTATTCTTCTCAATATAGCACATTGAACGTCAATTATTATTATTAATTTTGTCATTAGTAACATAAAACAATAAAAGTAATTAGAAATATCTTTCTTCAAAGCTGCGAAATACATTACGTGAACAATACAATAGAATACGCTAAAATATCCAAGCCGGTTGCTCTGCTACATGAATAAAAAGAAATACATGAAATATAAACATTAGATAATATAATTGTAATTAAAAAATGAAATATGAGAATTGGTTAATAATTTAACATTTCACTTTCAGCGCTTTCACTGTAGATAATCACTGCGGTTGTAGTAATTTTGAAATCGTCATGTCGTTTGGTATGTGCAAACACAAACTAATCCATTGTTTCTCTCTTAAGAGCCCTACCACGGAGCAAATTTCCTACTCTAGCCAAAACAACACTTGTTTCAACTTCCGTTTCGTAGTAGTAGTCATTTTGCAATAAAAAATATCGCACTTTAACGTTGAAAATAACAATACAAGAAGACTAATGTCGAAACAGCTAGAACAGTTTATAAAAGTTATTTACATAGCACACTGTCACAATATAGTACTTTAGTGTGGGAAAATTTGTATAGCAAAACAGTTTTTTAAACCTTTCGTTTTCTCATCGCTAGATTATTTTAGAAAATTAAAACCTTTTTACTTTTTTTTTTAATTTCTTCGTGTTACGAGAAGTAATGAGAACGCCTCGAGGCGATCTGCTTTATGTTGCGTGACGTATTTGTTCGTGTATTTTTCACTTAACGAGTTATTTATCATAACACGTGAACACCGAAATAACTTTTACTGTTAATTTATTTTAATTAATAAAAAGTGTAATTTTGTTTATTGCATCGCGAGAGTGGGCACTTTGTTTTTTTTTTGATTCAAAATGTTTCGAAGTTCCCATGGCTCTAAGTTATGTAATACCAATATATATTACCATACGATTTACAATCGAATGGTAATATGGAATAAAGATTAGTGATTTAACTTACGAAAAGGTGAGACAAACAGACACTTTTTCAATATTCATTAAACTTTTGAGGACTACTTCCAATTATAAAATTTAAAAAATTTAAAGTATATAAGAAACAGAAAAGAACAGGACTAGAAATAATCATATCGAACCATTAAATACCTTACAATTCATCTCAAATCTTTGTACAGTCTGTCTTGACTTTCGTATAAAAAAACACATATGCGCCAAAAAAAAAACTTTTCGAAAGAGTCGAAGTAGGACGATGTGCCTTACATCACATAGACATCTCATTTTTAGGCAACAATTAAGCTATATTCCGTGGGAGAAAAGATCACGACAAAGCCGAAAGTGGCATAATGTGACTAAAACTAAATATAAGTTTTTTTATCGTTGACGGATTTTCCTTATTTTTTAATTCATTAAAATGTCTATAAACACTTTCACCTGTCACTCACTTTTTAGCCACGCCGGGAGATAGGACGTGACTTGCACCCGGAGAAACCCATGACTGCCCAGACACTTAAATTTTATTGACATGCTAGATAAGCAATAAAATTGAAAATGTCTATTCTTTTTTCTATTAATATATTCGTAAGATGAAAAAAATCACCAAATACTCATTTCTCGTTATTGATTTAAATAACAGCGTAATATTATTTTATCTGCTATTGATAACAGAGCACGCACTCCAATAGTAAGTGGCAGTAATCAATAACGGGTTTTCTATTCGTTCACAGCGTTCACGTTTTGCTAATTTGCAAGTACATTGGAGAATAAATATAATAACTAACGGTTAATGTTACTTTACCAATTCACTACACTATGTCACCTTCACTTAACGCAAAAAGACATTCAACTCTTTTTTTATGGTCTTGAGGGCAAACGACCATGCGGCTCACCTGATGGTTAGTAATTACCCACGCCCACGTACATCTACAACACTGTAGAAGCTGCAGGTGCGTTTTCTGCCTTTAAGGATATTAGGGGACGGGGGAGAGTGCCTCCGGTAATATCACTCATAGAACGTAACGCAGAAGCTTAATATGCCTCAATTTATAATAGAGAGCATATAATAGAGTAGAGGCGGCCCGTTCAATTAGGAGCTTAAGGCACCGCATGGCTCTACCACGTATAAGAAACTTTTAAGCGTGGTAGAGCCAAGCGGCGGCTTTATCTGCTGCTCTAATGGGCTGGCTCTACCGGATTGGTACCACGGCCTCGCAGAATACTGGCGTGAAGAAGAGGCATCTTGTGCTTCTGCGTTTCGTTCGGTGAGTTAGGTAACCGGAGGGCCTCTCCCCCTTTCCATTCCCCTCCTCATCCACTCTCCTATCTCCCAAATTCCCTTAAAGGCCGGCAACGCACCTGCAGCATCTATGGTGTTGCAGATGTATGTGGGATACAGTAATCACTTACCATCACTGCTGGTGAACCGCTTGCTTGAAAAAAAAACTTTTCGAAAGAGTCGAAGTAGGACGATGTGCCTTACATCACATAGACATCTCATTTTTAGGCAACAATTAAGCTATATTCCGTGGGAGAAAAGATCACGACAAAGCCGAAAGTGGCATAATGTGACTAAAACTAAATATAAGTTTTTTTATCGTTGACGGATTTTCCTTATTTTTTAATTCATTAAAATGTCTATAAACACTTTCACCTGTCACTCACTTTTTAGCCACGCCGGGAGATAGGACGTGACTTGCACCCGGAGAAACCCATGACTGCCCAGACACTTAAATTTTATTGACATGCTAGATAAGCAATAAAATTGAAAATGTCTATTCTTTTTTCTATTAATATATTCGTAAGATGAAAAAAATCACCAAATACTCATTTCTCGTTATTGATTTAAATAACAGCGTAATATTATTTTATCTGCTATTGATAACAGAGCACGCACTCCAATAGTAAGTGGCAGTAATCAATAACGGGTTTTCTATTCGTTCACAGCGTTCACGTTTTGCTAATTTGCAAGTACATTGGAGAATAAATATAATAACTAACGGTTAATGTTACTTTACCAATTCACTACACTATGTCACCTTCACTTAACGCAAAAAGACATTCAACTCTTTTTTTATGGTCTTGAGGGCAAACGACCATGCGGCTCACCTGATGGTTAGTAATTACCCACGCCCACGTACATCTACAACACTGTAGAAGCTGCAGGTGCGTTTTCTGCCTTTAAGGATATTAGGGGACGGGGGAGAGTGCCTCCGGTAATATCACTCATAGAACGTAACGCAGAAGCTTAATATGCCTCAATTTATAATAGAGAGCATATAATAGAGTAGAGGCGGCCCGTTCAATTAGGAGCTTAAGGCACCGCATGGCTCTACCACGTATAAGAAACTTTTAAGCGTGGTAGAGCCAAGCGGCGGCTTTATCTGCTGCTCTAATGGGCTGGCTCTACCGGATTGGTACCACGGCCTCGCAGAATACTGGCGTGAAGAAGAGGCATCTTGTGCTTCTGCGTTTCGTTCGGTGAGTTAGGTAACCGGAGGGCCTCTCCCCCTTTCCATTCCCCTCCTCATCCACTCTCCTATCTCCCAAATTCCCTTAAAGGCCGGCAACGCACCTGCAGCATCTATGGTGTTGCAGATGTATGTGGGATACAGTAATCACTTACCATCACTGCTGGTGAACCGCTTGCTTGAAAAAAAAAACTATGAAATTCTGTAAAATGGTCGGTCGCATACTGTACTATATAAAACTTATTTAATATACTAGTACATTATAATTAATTTAAAACTGAATTAATGAACGAACACAGCATATGTGTCAACTCACATTCGAAGAAAATATTGCTCGATAGAAGACATATTGCTGATCTGTTTACGACGAACTAACATTTCAAATGTTTAATTCATCAATCCTAGTGAATCTATTACACGCACATATTTTATACAATATAATAAATTACATTAGGAATCCGTACATCAATAAAATGCATAATGTCTGGGTGTATAGTAAAGAATTGATGCCAGCGGGTCGCTGGTTTACGGGTTTACGGCGAACGCATTACACAAGGCCGGGCTTCCGCTGTGTTATCCGTCGCTCTTCCATTCTCAGCTGGTTGCATGTGACCCTTTTTGTAATGGGTTTATTCACGTTGTAGCGCAGCGTCTAAGGCTTCGCTACTCGGAAAGATCGACCTCGATTGATTTGTTATATAAAAACCCTCTAATATTCATTGCTAATTTATACCTCTCTACCCACAGCCTAACAGGCGACAAATAATAATTAAAATGTAAAAGGGGAATAAGTTTATTGTGCCCAAGGTGTATTTCTACTTGTTTTTTTGTAATATTATATTACAAAAATGTTGATAAAATCAATAACAAAATGTAGAATATCTACAGAGTTTCTTTGGCCTATTTCTTTTCGGTATGAGGTTCCATATACCGAAACGGTAGTAGATTTAAATCAAAAAATTAAATACACATATAGTAATAATTTGCCGATTCTTCCATTCCGAGTTTTTGTAGAAATACATGACATTTTAATATAACTACATATGATTTAACCAGGTGGTAGATTCCTTTTTCTTTTCCCTATGCGTCATCAGGGTTGCTGCCGCACCCACTAGTGAACACTGCCGCCAAACACTAGTGCAATGACTGTTGTGTTCCGCTTTGAAAGGTATAGAGAGCCAGTATAATTACGGACTGAGAGGCATGCCATCTTGGACTTCAGGGGTGACAGCGCATCGGTAAACTTCTTAGATATAAGTAAACCTGCATTACTATCAGGTACACTGTGTGTTTGTTTTTTAATCCCAATCCAATAAATAAAAAATATATGCAAACTTGGTAACTAGTCAAGTATATTTTATTTGAATTGACAATCTAGGTAAATATGATTAACAAGTAAAAATAACAGGAATGGAGACACGACAAAATTACTAATTCTAGGTATGCTGTGTGGACGATATACGAGATGTCACGTTTTCATTCGATACATTGTGCTGAACTCAGACTCAGGTAAGAATAGAATACACGTACAGAACGAAACGAATAATACCCAAGGTATTATTTATTATCAGACTAATACGTTATTTTGGAAAACATCCAAATATAATTAAGTTATGCATTAAGTTATAGGAAATTTGTGAAGTGTCTTACATAATGTGGCGAAAGTTACGGTTGAAAATAAACATTTTTGGAATGGAGAAGTCACGCGTTAAACTAATTCGATTATTAAAAATCAACATAACTTGTCCAATAAAAAATAATTACTACCCATACAGCATAACGAGTACGTCATATTGCATAAGATAAGTACGTCAGTATGATATTGTAGTTTCGACGTACGATGGAAACCATAAAATATTTATTTATTTGCGTTACACTTTGTCACGATCCGAATGTTATCTTTGTACGGTGCGTTATCTTGAGATGTATAGTGTGGTAATGTCCTACTTTTATATTTCAACAACATATAAGACCTGAGACAACTAAGGCCCTTATATATTACACTAGTACATCGCCCATAAATAGTACCTTCGTGTACATGTTTATCAACGGTAAGATAAAGGCCAGAACCAGATCAAATTTTCTAAATTTATTTGCTCTGAAACTTAAAGACATTGGACGTATAGGTGCAAACCTTCGACTTCGTGCAGAGCTAACAAGTGCTTTATTACGAGTTGAAAATGAAGCAAAAATTTTTAAACAGTCTTTAAGAGTCCAGTTTCTAAAGCTTATTCGGCACTTTGGTTATTATCAAAAGGAGGGAATGGGATATTTTATTTTTTTATATTTTGTTCCTTTAAATCAAGGTAAAGAAATCTATACTTTTGTTAATATTCGTCTGTTTAGGAAATATTAACAAGATGCTGACGCTAACGCTAACCTTTATCTAACTCGAACCTGTCCGCATTCACAGTGTTTTAGAACTCGACCGCAGATTTATTGTAGCGTACAGTAGCAAATCAACAATTCCAATGAAAGTTTTGCAAAATGATTCGTTCTCACTTCTCTGATGAAATCGCTCGATTAGGTACAAACGTAATGGCTCTCAGTCGAGCGGTTCTCTTGATAGAGATTAAATACCGGCGCTTTGATAATTGGACCTGAGATATTTTTCCTATTAACTGCCATTCGGCAGAGATATTTCTTAATTAAATAACTAATTTATTTTTTAACTCACAAATTTTGTAGACGACAATAATTTATAGCTGCTCGTAATTTTCGGTAATTTCAGCATTTCACCCACGTTCCGAGTTATTTCCTTATATTTTTATTGATGTTGCCATAAGTGTTAATTGTTTTGCTTTTTAAAGTAAAATCGGAAACTTTAATATAAATTACAAAATATATAGGACAAGCTATGATATGTTTCATATTTGTTTTTTACTTAGCAGCGGAATCAAACAAGTATGCTTTGTGTAGCATATATTTTACAAAATAAAGCGTAATTTCATGCATACGTACATAACGTAGGTATATACGCTAACGTCGCGGGTTCCGAACGAAATTGCCAATGTCGTCGAGAAGGTCACGGAATGAGTGGAGCTGTGCCAGTTTCCTTTTAAGTGACAATTTTGAAATTCGGCCACAATACGTTTAAAATAGACCTTATTAATGCAACCAATGCGATGTTTCCAATACTCGCTAGTTCGCAATGCAATGAATATTAATTATATACATTTTCCGACCTCCAAGCGTCAATGTTTCTCAATTACTTAATATTCGTTTTTTTTTTTAAAATATCTTGAATTTATAATGTCCGTCCTTGGGGACCACGGGACTCTGCTTACACTGTACGTCACTAGTCATTACAGAAAAAGTATTAAAATGATGACAACGTGCGGATAATGCTTATAAGTTAAAAATATGAGAATAAAAAATTGTAGTAAAAATTAATCTGTGCGCAGATACAAATTTAAATGAAGCTAAAATTACTAATGTTAAACAACATCTACTATATGACCGTTTAAATATTGTGAAATCTTAATTAGATGCCTGTATTACAAAAGTACGCATTTCGCTGTCAATATACATAATATTCATAATATATAAATATGTGTAAAATATATAAATATACTTTGTCGAAAACAAAAAGGAAACACAATTAGTATTTGTCATTTACCACTAAAGAAGGAAACAAGATAAGAACTTTCTTAAGGCGATAATGCGTAGGTTTATTGATTTATTGAATAAAGTCTATGAGTTTGATATTAAGTTTTTTGGATCTTAAATCTTGCATTCCTTCGAATACAAAGCCTAACGGTTAAAATTTTATCAGCTGATTTAGATTGAGAATTCATTTAATTTACAAACTAACCTATTTTAAATTTTACTTATTTCATTAATATATTGTTACTGGTAGAACAGTATCTTTTTCGTAATTTAAATGAAGCTTACGTTATTAGTAACGTAGTTTTGTTTTAAACCAATTATATTTGCATATTATCGTATTGTTCTATAATCACTTGCACTATTGCCATGTTATTTTTTTATTTTTCGAAATAAAACGCTATCGCTCTCTTTTGACGTCTACAATTTATTTTGTATTTAAAGTCAAACTCAAATTTTTTTTTTTTTATCGGTATAGTATAGTTTAGACCGAAAGCTATTCTATAGAATCCAACATCGTACACAAATTTAGAATTACAAAATTAAAAATAACGAATAAATTTTTCAGCAAACAAAGTAAAGATTATCATCATGCAACAGTGCAGACTTCCTTGTATACTTGTGTACAAAATAGATTTACTCACGGCTTATTTCCATGGCTAAAGTGTTCGTGATGCAAACACCCATGGTCACAGCAAAACCTATTTTATTAATATTGTCAATTACAACCACTCTCGTCTGACGCCTGTTTTTTTGATTTAGTTCTTTCCAAATTGATTAAGTGATTAGAACACAACAAAAGTTCGCTCGCTGCGTGCACCGTTACTTTTCCTCTCCCGGTATATCGAGTCCAACATTGATGCAGAACTACAAAATCCGATTAGTAATATCGGAAACCGGTAGAAAGAAGCCGCACATAAATCACACACTTCCTATAATCAAATTAAGATTGTCAATGATTTCATCGTGGAAAACTTGTTAAAATGTGAAAAAAAAAAATTTTTCATCGGTACCACAGATTCTCACTTTTTGAAAATATTTTCTTTCATCTTTTACCACTAAGAGGTCCTTTACGGTTCATAATTTGTACTATTATAATTTCTATAAGCACACATCTACACAATAAGAGAGTCTACAACGGACTGACTGCGGCGAACGAGATTGTATGTACGCCTAACTTTACTCAGCGGCACTCAAACTCTCAGCGAGGTCGCTTTAAAATTTAAATGGGATAAACTTAACCGATTTAAATCAAGAAGTGACTGAGAATTAGTAATGAGATTATTTATATTTATATTTATTCTTTATTCTCCACCATTGGCTTTCCCATTGAAGACAGTAACGTCTTCCAGAGAACTATGAGATGGAGACGGATAGGGTTTATCATTCAATAAGTGCTGATAAAACATACAGTCACAATCGCAATACAGTATTTATATTAGACTACTACCGTAAAGTAGGGATGCCGCTTCTCTCTCCTACACGAGATGCGTGTTAATTTGTAGACTCTATTTAAGTTTCGTTAATATCGATATAATTGTAATGGTAATTGGAAGTTGTCATCGCGGTTAAAATAGAAAATTAGAGAACCAGTCTAGAAATTAAAAATCAAGACTTCAAGACCCACAGAGATTGTTTTATCTCTACTTAAATTACGAAAATTAATGGTTATAATAAAGTTATCAACATATAAATTTAAAGTGAAATGTCGTAAATAGTTATTGAACCATAGACCATTAGACCATTAGAGCAGTTTATGTAACGAAATGTTTTTTTTCTTATTGCCCTCTGCTTTCCGTTTCACAGTAACCAAGTATTTTTTATTTTATATTTCGGCTTCGAAGCAAGAACTTAGCGATCAATTATTTTTATGCTTTATCTTAATAGGAAATTGAACAGAAGTTCGTATTCAATAAATACCTTCTCGTAAAAAAGAAAGGTTTTGAGAAACGCTGGATTTTTGACTTAATAAATTATTCACTTTTACAATTACAATAAAATCGCGAGCTCATTAGTTAAAATTGAGATTTAACTATCAGTTTCGGTAGTGAAGATTAAAAAAGCAGTCAGGAATAATATAACTTTTTATTTAAAGGCGCCTGTCTTCTTTCACGTCCTTGTGTGATTTCAATATGTATTAATATTATATAAAATACGATTTGGGAACCTTCATCTGTGATCTCTGAAGAATGTATCTACATTTCATTTATAATATAAAAAGTCATTTAACATTTTATTTACACATGAGGATGAGGAGACATTTAATATGTTTTAATAAGTTTTTATGAGGTTTCATAATAAAAAAAACGTATTCAATTAAAATTACCAAAACTTCAATAATACAACTTATGCTTATAGAGAAAGCTTATGATAGTAGAAAGTAAAAATATTAAAAAAAAATTAAATAGATATGACATTGTGTTACTTTTGCCACGTCTCGTGGCACATGTTTTGCTAGTTATTTTTGTTCAAATAACTGGAACGATTATTACATTCACCACACGTTCGTTCCGTTTGTACATCATACTAAGCATTATATTGACCTCGTTTACACTGACTAATGATCATCTAGAGAAAATAAGATTAGAGAATAAAAAATATTCAAGAAGCACTTGACTATTTTACAACTAAAGTAAATTATCTTTGTGCGATAGTACCGTAGTGAAGATCAATACTCTCAACATTTCTCTACATAACCGAGACTGTCTGGTGCCAAGCGGACCTATATTTTAGTCTACAGCGTTGCGTAACTTTAGTGACCTTAATTTAAAAGTACTTGTATGCGCTATAAATTGTAAAAGATTTTGTTGTTATTGATTGTTTTAATTAAGTCCTCTCTTTTAATAAAAAAAAAAAGCTATTTTATAATATTAACTGATAGCGTGTTTTAACAAAAGAAACTCTTTTATTATGTTAAATAACCAATAATAACACATACTATCTCAAAATGATTGAAGTTATTTTTATTTATTTTTTTAATTATTGAATTATTATCATTATTAACTTCTGTAGTTTGTAGTCAACTGTAGGACTTATACCTATCACGAGTTAGGATGAGATCTTCCCAGATCGCTACGCCTGTCTAGCACATTAGCGATCGCAGTACTAGACGTCTTACACTTCCGCTGTAAGACACGCGGCTGTCAGTGACCAAATTCTTGTAGCAAAATGTATTTTAATCCTCACATTATTTTTAATTGTGTGATGTAAGTGGGAAGCGAAAGAGATGGTGTATCACCATATCGAGGCTCAGGCGAGCGGAATACCCATCCGAATATGCCGACCCCCAAACCTCGGTATACCCAAATCCCACAGATCGCAGGGAAAAACTTTCACGACAGCAGTGTGCTAAATAAGGACAGATGAAGATGACTTTCAATTTCGAAAGCCTTATAATGAAAACAATATAAGCTTACATGTTTTCGCTGTCCTAGTTCGAAATTTACTTATAAGTTCTAAAAATGCTGCAATTCTATCAATTGCAATTTTATCAAGGCGTTGTAGCCTGACTGAACCGACTTTGATCAAATAAAAAAGAGATTTAGAATTGACGTAGTATAAACCCTGAGGTAAAAACAGGGAAAACCATGGAGGGAAAAACACACAAAGGAAAATTTTCCACGCGGGCAAGTCGCGGCCGAAAGCTAGTTGTATACAATAAACGCTAATGCCAAAAGACATTCATATTCGGCGTTGTGTTGATGCATCAAATACGAATGCCAATGCCTAGTATCCCCGCAATATTACAATCTTAGTAATACAAAAATCCGTTCATCGTTTGACACAGTTCGCGCTTCTTTTTCGAAAATCTGACCAATACTATAGCTTTGTCGACAGTCCCGTTACCGGCAATATTTTTTTTACCGAAATAAGCTAAAGAAATGAAACCAAACAAGCATTGAATACAGAATAGTTTTAATGTTGTGAGCTTATCAACATTACATCCGCGCACACGGCTCGTAACTAAATTTATTGCTCCGTCCAGTTCGCATTGCAAAAGAACAGCGTGTGCAATGCAATTTTATTTTTTTTAAACCCTTTATCGCGAAATTGGGTTTAAGTAACTATTCGATACAGACAGCATCAAACATAGGCTTGTTTCAAAATGTTTGTTTCTTTATTTCACAAAATATTTTCTAGGGCATAAAACATAACCATGTATCAATCAACCTAACTATTCGTAAGCGGGTAAGCCGACAATGCAACGTAACCATTTTTTTTAAATGAGTGTGAAAAATAAGATTCGAAGTCAACTTAAAACGCAAACCTTATAATAGTGGGTGAAAAAAACGCATAGAATTAAAATCTTAATATTTAATATAGAACCCTATTTCCCTATCGTGTCTATGCCACACTAGGAGCACGCATAAACATGATTACTCCGAGAGAAGTGTTAAATACGAAATATGAAAACCTTGTATGCCTACAAAAGAAAAATAGTTAGCATAAATATAACGAATTTATTTATTTTAGTTTATATATTTATTTAGTAGGTAGAATAAAGATTTTTTCATAAAGCACCAATACAAAGAGTAGGTTATAGTGATTGGCGGTAAATAGGTATTATGCTACAATCGACACATTTTTATTAATTAAAGAACCAAATTAAAACATTCATATTTAATGTTAATTCTAAGAACAAGGTTCTTCGTTATTTATAATATTGTTGTATGTTATATAATGTAATTTAGAATTCTGCCTTGAAAGTTATCTACAGCGATATCTGTCGGTTAATTAATCATCCATTTGTGTTAAATTTTCTTTTTGATTTGAAGTGGGTCGTCTCTAAAGAAAACGAAACAAAGGAGTCGAATAAGTATGAGACGAGCATAATAGAGGAAAGATCTTGTATGTTATTATATTTATATTCTGCCTTTGGGACTCGAATTCTGTAAAGCCTTGTGTTATGGTGATCCCGCTAATTCTCCTCTAATCCGAGGGACACAACAGGCATAATATGAAATAGTTTTGTTCTTTTTCCTCGACCTTTTTAAAAAAAACTCCTACAAACTCTGTTATGATTTCTTAAAAGCTTCGCCGATGATCACCACGCTGAGTTCAGGTTTTTAAACTAAGGGCAATTTCGAGTCGCTCACCACTCAGGCGAACTGACCAGCGCTGGAGCTCTACTGCAGCATTAAGCTTAGCGCAGTCTGTTTGCCCTATGCGCCCCGGTCTCATGACCATTCTAATTATTTATTTTATAAATTTTTTTTCATGTAAGGCTAAAAACTCTTGTTTGCTCTGTTTTTATTTCCAGACTGAATTTAATTTTTTACTTTTAATTTAATTTTAGTCAATTTTAAGACTTTAAAATCGAGTGAAGTACGAACATATTGCAGTGGCTTTTGCGGCTGCTCGAATGAGCCATCTCGACCGGGGTAGCACCACGGCCTCGCACTATACCGGCGTGAAGTAGAGGGATCTAGTGCTTCTGCGTTTCGTTCTGTGATTGAGGTAATCGGAGGCCGACTCCCCCTCCCCATCCCCCATCCCCATCCTGCCTACCAACTCCCAAATATCCTTAAAGGCCGGGAACGCACCTGCAGCCCCTCTGGTGTTGCAGATGTACGTAGGCGACGTTAATCACTTACCATTAGGTGAGCATCCTAATTTGTCCCGAACGATAAAAAAAAGTCACTACTCTGGATAAGCTTCTTTCAATCGACAGGGTTTACAGTAATCGACACACTTGGCGGGCGGTTAAGTGACCGGAGGTTAAGAGAGGTTTACGTATTTGAGATCTGATGTGTTTGTATTGGTATTATTTATTACATTAACAGGGGCCTCATGCGCTAAATCACAAAATGATTTCACAAAAATTCAGTGTGAAGTTACATCGATAAAATTTTCCATGATTCCTTTTATATATATTTATTTATATATATATATATATATACATTTCTTACACAAGGAGCGGTTGCGTTCATCGGTGCCACGTCTTGGATAAACTGTATTATGTTATCTGGTAATGCTGTGACACAAAATATTTGTAAACTTTTTGGCATGGCAGATAATAAACATAAGGACCCCACCCAGGTGACATTTTAGCGAAAATATGTTGATTCAAACGTGTCTTTTCACTGCGTCGACGACCTGTCTAATTAATGAGTGAATATTCTGAATAATTAACGAGGTACATGCGGGCTTGTAGGTCAATGTGAAGATTGGTCTCTTCTAGATCTATCATTATTTGAGTATTTCAATCTAAAATTAATAAAGCCTATCCTCATAACATCTTAAGTAATTACTATAAGAACGCGTTGGTTAAGGAAACTAGGCGTAGCGTGTCTATATAATTTCGAACGGTACATTACAGGAAGTATTCAAACACCCTTACATAACATATAAAGGCACGTGTACATTATTTATTAGCCCATTGTGCACTGATGCGTTACGAAACTAGATCAGCGCGCACGGACGGTCCCAGTGATTGTAGTAACGCAGACTGCGTTGAAACTGTGAAAGGACGAAGATGGTGTAACTACTATTACAAAATATAATTAATACTAAAGATTTTAGATTCAGCTCCTTTTGAGTCTTTTATTGCACAGGTGACGGTTTTTAATTACCAAATGTCTTCGTCCGTTCACGACGACACGTTTTACGTCTGTAACCCTCTCAGATATTTGAGAAGGAGGCCTTTGCCCAGCAGTGGGCACTTACAGGCTGTTACTCTACTTTACTTTTTTTACAGCCAATTATATTAGTTAACATATTATTAATTATGTACACAACTACCCACTTGTTTAATAATAATAGTTTTCTCTTTCCTCGAGGGTTAGCTGGAAGAGGGCTCTGCTTAGGGTTAACCTCGTCTTTGTACATTTTTCTTGTATACTATTCCAATTTGTTAATTTATCATAATGTGTGCAATTGTGTATAAAAGAAAGAAAGAATATTTAACTATAACGAGTAAATTGAAACAAAATTTTAGGGGAATGATCGACTATTTTCCCACCGATTGATTGCGCGGGACAGTGCAAAGGTAAGTTTTCGATTACCTACTCACTCGCCATCACGAATCCCACAGAATGTCATAGGCAGACCTCGTTTTAGTGTCAGAGACACGTGAACGTTAAGTAGGTACAGTTACATTGACGACAAAGTGACTTAGTGGTTAGCCTACCTTACTGCCGAACCTTAGGACCTGGGTTCGAATTCTAACCGCATTATATCGAATACGGGAAGGTAAAGACGAGCGAGTGCCTTGGTTTTCGTGCGTATGCTTACGGCACTATAATATGTCCAGTTATGCGCAGTTGATAAATGCCGATAGTACCGGGGATCGAACCATGGTCACTCGCGCTGTATGAAACTAAAGCGAGCGCCCTGACCACTAGGCTACGATGGCCCTCAGTCGTAGCTATTACATATATCGTCAGAATAAAATTAGTCCGTTGAACAGGCTCAATAAACTATTTGACAATCGTTGACGGACGCGAGCTATACGTGACAGAAACGGCGCTCACCTAATTCAGAACTATTTCTATTCCGTTACCGTCTTGTTATAAGCTAATACTGTAATTAATCTTACCTCCCACGGCACTCGTTACACATTGCATTTTGTACTAATTACTAATATTATGCTCTATCCAACTCGATAGTAATATATGTGCGTCTTCCAGCTGTCGTGCCTAGGACCTTTGCTTAAATAGGTCAGGACGCTATTTAAGCCATACGCGGACCCTGACTTATATATAAAAAAATATCTAAGAAGCATAGGATTTATTTGTACAAATGGAAGTGACAAAAGCAAAACGGCTTTATGATACAATTGAATAATTCAGCAGACTAGAACTGCAAAGGGTGGATATAACGGTGTTGTGTGACAAGATTAAAATCCAATTTTATTAATCATTTAAATTAATTTTCGAGTTTCGTTTTATTTACATAAGTTATTCTAAGGTGTTATTCTGTGGTGTATATTTAGCAGATAATTGTTTTTCAAAATTATTAGGTAATGACATTAATTTTAATTTGTTCCCTTAAAATCAATATGTGTTTTCTTTATTTAGTTATGATAGTTATTTTCTTACTTTTTGTTTTAACGGCGTCTGTTTAACTGTTTGTGTCTGTTTAACTGTTCCCGGGATTTAATATTCAACAAGGGCAGCGGCAGAATATCGGCGCTGTAGCTGCACTGCTGCAGCATAATGCTGAGTCGAACGCCCTTTCGGTGCTATAATCCAACATATTGTATTATCTGATATTTCTTTATTGTGTTTTAGCATCGAATAAACATTGTTTCTTTCTTTCTTCAATTGGGACAAAATTTATTCTAGCTGAGTTCGCAGAGTTCGTTCGATTCAGGGGCCTTGAGACAGCGCACGGAAATTAAAACGCAGCGAGAACATCATGCATATCGTACGCCTTTCTAGTATACACGATATTATTACTCCGTGTTATAAGGCCGCATACACATATGTAGATATTTTACTAACGTAAATATGCGATAGTTTGCTCACTTATGGCTTTCCTTGTATGTGTGTACCTTTATTAAATCTGTGTAAGCATATAATGTACAATTCATGGAAATCTTTCACGTTATGCAATCGCTGTAGTTGAAATCGGAATTTAACTTCAATTAGGTCGCGTTTCAGGATTGAAACACCGGGAAAGGATTAGGAATCTGAAACAAAAGTGGAAAGGTTAGGTATGTTTTTAATGCATCACGAAATCTGCCGGTTAAGTCGTGCTCTAGGGTATCTTGTAATTGTATCTTTGACTAATATTTGTGTGAATTATAAATACACGATACGCGTGTCTCTTATTCGGTTAGTAGAAATTACGGATTTCCATAAGGCACTATTGAGCTGTAGCTAATGAGTCTTCCGGAATCCAATTTTCGCCTCGCCGGGACACGGAATGTTTAGGGTAGCGAGCTGTGAGAGATTTGCTTCCGAAGATTGCCATGAGATTGCCAAAAGATTGCCAAGGCATTTTCTTCATCGCCTCTTACGATACCCACGGGAAGAAAGGGGGTGGCGTATTCTTATCGCTACCACATGGATGACAATAATTCGTTTTACTATTTGTATCACAATTATGATTTTTGTGGGTCTAGAACAATTTTTTTTTCACCCTTATTGTAACTTAATGATTTCATTTAAAATGAAAGGAGGATTTATCGCGTTTAATTCTTGATTTTGACGTTTTGAGTGCTTTGCTTGCTTTACAGCAGCGTGGTCCACGGTCCGTTACCACGCTGCTGTAAAGCTCATCTTGTCACTGTCGATGTGCCTCTGATCGTCATCTAACTCTTCCATCGATTTTAATATGAGTATGTTTGAGAGGACACTTGCAGTGCCTCTGTTTGTACTACATTACAATTACAGAGGGCCGACGACAGTTTTCGGTACTTGACCCGTAATTATTTTCTAATACTATATTAGAATGTCAACCGAAATAAGATACTGTACCTGCGGATCCCTTCAATACCAAACTACTTCAATAGAAGGAGGTTACGAATGCATTGTCACCCCTGAGTGCCTCACAGCCAGTAAGTATACCTTACCAATTCGCTAGTCCAGCGTGGTGAGTATGGGCGAACCATCCAAGAAATTTATATACCGGCTTTGATGGACGCTTTCATGGAGAGGCCTAAGTTAGTAGTGGACTAAAATTGCCTGATTTAGTACCTAGTAGTAGCACAAACAGATTAACTGGCTCAGTAAAGTGGCTCCAGTTTCGACGTTAATAGTTGATGAACAATTATATGGTCTGAACTATGAATTTTCGTTTTCACTTTTTAAGTAGGTTTCTATTAAAGTTACTTTAGGAGGATAACCATAATGTTTTATTACTTCTAAAATAATATTTAATTAAATTTTCGTGTAAAGTTTACTAGCCATGGTCATCGGTAGATCAGACTAGTACGCCATCTATTGTGCTCCTATTCACAACTTTTAACAACTATAAAAATTGACGCTACAAACTTCTTAAAATGTAATAGATGGCGCTCTTAGTACCTACCCACTTAAACATTCTCTTTATCAGCCTGTTAATATTTCACTGCTGAACTGGACATAGAACTGCTCCCAATAAGAGGATGAATATAATCGCCACGTCTGCCCGGCGGAGAATAAAACCACCAAACAATTTCCTAAAAATGTCAACCCCAATGTGCACCTTGCTGAGTGACAAACGAAGGTCTGCGGATGCTGAATAAATATTTTAATGCATGGGCCACCAGGGCTAGCTAATCTTCTTACCTTTTATCGTATAGTCTCGGCCAAATAATTAACCCCTGCACCATTATACATATTTCAACCGACTTCTAAAAAGGATAAGCTTATCAGAACAAATTTTTTTGTATATATGTTACGTGATATCTTCGCAGAATGTGTACTCATTTTAATATATTTTTTTTATTATTGAATGTAACTTATTACCACAAGGGCGGTCCTATTTAAATTTAATGTAAATATTCCACCTTAAAGAATGAGAAAATTGAAGTCTGTTGGTTCTCTAAAACTTTGTTTTAATTCTCTTTTCCAAATCGCTATACTAAGTACCCGACATATGGTGCCCTGGTGAATGGTGACCGACTGAACGCAACGCGTTAAGTACGAGACAAATTTGCCAAGAAAAGCATGCTAGGTTTTGTTGGACAAACCAAGTCCAGCAGCGGAAAGATTTAAAGCATATTTTTTTTCAAATTATTATATCTATACCACCAGCAGAGAATGACCTGGTAGTTCCAATGCACACAGTTACAACCATAACAAAGTATAAGTCAGGCCAGGTCGAGTCCAAGGGAGCGGTAGTGAGCGGCAGTGAGCGGTAGTGAGGCGGTACTCACAGTATCGGCGCGAGTAGGGCGTGGGTCGCAGCTGGCGGCCGCGCTGGATGGAGGCCAGCAGCTGCTCGCGCGGCGTCACCTCGCGCCGCGCCGGCGGCAGCTTACGCTCCGAGGCCTGCACACGACGACGATACGTTAATGTGCATCCACACATATAAAAAATAAAAACGAAAGTTGAACCTTCAATGTAATCTAAGGGCAGATCCCCTCTACGAATAAGGAAACCCGAGTTCTATCCCGTTTGGGGACGGCTCGTACCAATGTAAAAAAACTTTTTAGAAACTTTTGTACGATTTGTATCGTTCGCCTGAACACTAAAACGTAGTCACACCCACCTTTCACATTGTTCCAAATAAGCTCTTGTCAAAAATGGTACGAATCGTCTAAAATAAATGGTTTACAGTCGTGAGAGCTTACCGTGTTGAACGTTGTGTAAAGGCATGTCCATATTACAAAATGCATTGTGTATTTGAACACTGTAATCGGCGCAAATATTTTCGACGTAAATTCCTCGAACATTTTTCCGTTGTAGGTTTTAGTTGAGCTAGAGACGTAGCACTAAAAAAACGATGCTGCACAAATTGCTACGACGTTCGTCAAACAAGCGACGTGTCAGAAAGAATTGTGATGTATAAAAACTTCTTACCTTTCTGAGTGGCGGCCTACTTCTTATAAAATCGAGAATCATAGCATGTGCGTCTTTTTTCACACTGTGGAAAAAATAAAAAATATAACAAAACTATACAGTAATCTAATTAATAAATTTATTAAACACAAATTGAAACTGTCTTTATTCGTCATGACACCAGATTTCATGAAACTCCAGATTTTATTAGTGCTCGGTGCGAACTATGAATTATATATTAGTACCTGGATACTATTAGCATATTGGTGATGGTTTATGTTGATTTCTGATAATTAAACTTTCGATCGAACACACTGGTAAGCAAAAGGCCTTGTTCTAAAATATCAGAGAGCACGTGGTAAACTCAGCGTCAGGAGCTTGAAATCAGGTCACTCGCACTCCATGAAGTTAAAGCGAGCGCCCTGACCTGTAGGCTTCCACGGCTCTCAGAACATACAGGTACTTTTTAAAATCCACATCTTCATTAGTAACCAATTATTTTTCACCGGCCAATCCAAGTCCACCGTTGAATGAAGGCATCTTCAGGAAAGTGCCAGTGAGGCTTACATTTCTTGGAAGGTTTACCCTTACTCAGCACGGAAGACGGGTTTGTGTACGCAGTGCCAGTACCCCCACTCGGTCACTGGTGATGCTGCTCCCCGTCTCACGTACATACGTACGATTTGGATACGGTTATGCCGTGCTATGCCGCCTGCGTTCGGATGGATTCTAAGCCATCAGTCGGTCGGTTGCACCGCGTGCTCGGTTGACGAGCTCTCCTGCTCCAGGTGCACCACGACTAGAGTTGGAGAAAAACTACATTCCTCGTACATCTAAACTCCTACTACATCAGCATATTTTATTCCACTGCTGAACAAAGGCCTCTCCAATAAAGCGCTGACAAAAGGCACAAGTGATGCTACTTCCCGTCGCTAATCTGTGGGATTTGGGTTCGGCAAATTCGAGTGAACATTCCCCCATCATTCGGTCACCAGAAACTCATTTGTTGGCAAACTGCTACCATGTGCAGGTGAAGTTGGCAATTGGGGACAGAAGTCTTATATTCCTCGTAAAACTGTGATTTTTTAACTAATTAATAAAGTATAAATCTTAAAATTAATTACACAGTAATCATTAATAATGTTCATTAAAAAACTAAACGTTAAAAATTATTTTATTTCTTTGTATGATGTAGTATGTAAATATGTCAACAAAAGCTATCTCCTTACCTTTGAGGTATCGCTCCGTCCACTTTCCTCAGAGTATACCTTCTTGACCTGATGTCGTCCATAAGAATTTCGTACGGTGTCAACTCGTACTCGATGGGTGTTCTGGAGTAGTTAACCTTCTTTAATTTTACACCCATCCGCAACTCTCCAATAACTTGCATCCAGAAACGCGCCTGGAAGAAAACAATTGCAATTAGCAACCAAACGGCGTTGCTATGCAGAAAGTTCAGGCGCAAACTTTTATAAACGAGAAATAATATTTAACTAAAAAAAAGGTGATGATTTTAGCAATTTGATATTTGATGATCAGATGACACATGCGTCTGAAATTAAAAGGCGCGATTGTAAAAAAAAAAAAAACAGTTTTGTTCAAAAGCTATTTTCTACAACGCCTAAGTACATACTTGTAATGCTCTCCATATCCTTCGGTTCGACTACAATTCGAAAATAAAACGTCAAAATCATATAGTCTGCTATCTTTTCATTTGATTAATAATCGTATACACACAGTGTGTCCTATAAAAGTGTACATATTTAAGTAGTTGACAGTAACTTTAAAAAAGTTATTTCATACTAAATAAGTACATAATATTATGCTTAGTAACGTTGCAGAGTAATGTCCGAAACTTTAACCACCAAATGAAACATTAAACGATACAGATTTTCATCACAGACGTACAAGACATCCTATGGAAGCACTTGTAGGCCATAAATCACGATGTGTTAATACGACGCACAATGTATACTAATCCAAGAGCGAAATTTCTCACCAATCTGTTTCTGATTGTTGTGTTGACGGCTTCTTAGCAGCGTGCACGACAAGACTAACAATTCGGGACAAGTAGCGACCACAAATCAGAGCGATTTAATAAATAATAAAATAAACATCGCTAAATTGAAACTAAAGCGCCCTGACCACTAGGCTATCACGGTGTAAGATCTGCCACCGCCTTTCTTCCCGTGGGTGTCGAAAAAGGCGAGCAAAGGAAAATTCTTGAAATTTTGCTAACGCTATACCGACAGATGGCGGAATAACCATCTCGTATATAACCAGTCCGAGATTAAACAGACCGATGACTGGGATGAATCTATGGTGCAAGGTGTCTGGTACTCCGATCGCCAATCCGCTTGCCGTGCGTGGTGATTATGGCAAATCCTCTTTATGGGAGAAGCCCATTAAGATATAATTTCTAGACGGTTTATTCTACATTATGCTTAATGACCTTAAGAGTGTCTTCCTACAGGTAGGTCCTAAAAAGTACATGATCGTAGGAAGATCTTGTCTTACATCGATGTTACAACTAGATTGGCTGATGTTGACAACCTTTTAGTTGGCAACTATCGATGAATCTTAAAGTCTGGGCACAAAATCTTTAAATCGTATGTTGTCGGTAATGAACTAATGAGTTATGGATTCGAAAAGTTACAATGCACGATGGACTTAAAGTTTCGTTTAACGGCGAGAGAAGAAATATAGTGTGGTAGGTCCATAAGTATTTCGCATTTATACAGAGGACTGTTTAAAAGGTGTAGAGAGCCAGTATAATTACGGAATATGAGGCATTTCACCTTGACATTCAGGGTTGACCAGCGTCTTCGAATTAAGGGGTTTGCAGTACATGGGCTACAGGAGTCACTGACAACTCATTATTGTTATATTATATATATTAACCCCAATGAAATAAAAAAACGCATAAATTTAGTTTTATATAAATAGTTAGTTCTTCAACTCACGAGCAAAGCCGAATAATGTATCGTTAGCGTTATCAAAACGCAGTATAAAAGAGCGTTTTATCTTGTTATCTACTAAATAAACATATAATACATAATCTCTCAAGACCGTATACTATCGGGATGGTCATAGGTCTTTTAATTCAGTTCTTTCAACCTATTTCAGGTCTTATTTGAAAAAAAAGCATTGACACATTTCGTCCTATTTTCAGGGCAGCGTTACAAATAGTACATAAGTTTAGAAAAACTTCGGAGAATCAACCCCTAGCAACATGACTACCCTACTGTGTACACATATACAACATTGAGAAAGGTATAGTATAACAATATAAATAGTTTTTACATACTTTTGGAGCCGGGGGAGAAATCTCTACTCCAAGTGCGGGTTGAAAGATTTCTCGTCTTCGACGTATTTTTTATTTCTCAAATTATTAAACACATAAATAACAAAACTGTTCATTCGGTCATTATTTTTTAAAAAAAAAATAATAAATATCAATAATTATAAATCTAATAAACTTAGACAGTTAGTACAAACGAGAAATTTAAATACACTAGGCGGGATAAGAAATAGTCCCTGCCATATGTACGAAGTACATTAAGACCACACCAGGTGGGTCGCGACAGTCACACGGCGTACCCATTAGCGATTAATTCATTCACCAAGAAATTCCTAGATCATTGTCTGTCATTAATATTACATAGTGGTTCATTAACCTGCGGTGACTCGCGTGGTTTTCATAACGCATTACACTGTGGCATTACATCACTGAATGAAAACGACATTTTTGTGCTAGTTAAATAATTTCGAAAAATAGATTATCAGTCAACCTAGTAAAGTCCTTTTTTGGATGAATATGCAGAAGTTATTTTTGACTAGAAGTAGGTATGCGATACGTGTTAGCGAATATTTTAAGAAATAGGTTGTTACTCTGTTTGCGACAACGCTGTGAAGTGATGGGACAGGATATTTTTATCTTCATTGAATACCAATGAAAGGAAATTTGCATAGGAGGACATTAAACTTAAAAAAAACAACATACGTTAAACTGAATCCAAGGAAATCGTTGGCAATTTTTTTTAGATTTTGTTACAAGGGATTTTTTTTACAAAAGAATACTAGCAATGCAATTTAACTAACATTACTAATATTCCTCTTAATCCTCCAACTAAGCATTAGAGCTTGTATCTGGAGTGGTTCACGCCAATAGTCGAATGGCGGGCTCAAACCTGCGACTTCATGTTTCGCAGTACGTACCCTAACCCTTTAGGCTATCGGCTATTGTTCTTTAATCATTAACGTCGATGTGACTGACCCAAAAAAAAAATTTAATTATCGTGTTACTTTCTATAAAGTTAGCATAGCATAAATCATCCAATGAGCGTATACTAACAGACCACCCTAGTTCAGTTAGCTAATTTCTACTAGCGATTGTTTTCCTTAGCCTTTACTTTTATTTAAAGCTATATCTGTGTTCATCAACCAGATAACATCCGCACACATACGAATATTACAGCGCTGTAATTATTAGCGCAAAGCACCCACACCTTCTCACCTTTTCGTTTCCGATGTAACGCACATGTTCGCGATAGGATTGGAGGATGGTTCAGATTCAATATTAGAGAATCGGGAATAGGCACAAGGCTAAAATACCCGAATGCCAATAATGTGAAGCGTCAAAGCCTTCTTATATACAGTATGGATACGACGTTACTGATATTTAATTAAACATGGTTAATTGGAAATGTAACAATAATTTTTTTACAGATTTCTTATGCGTGGATTTGTAGTCTATATATACTATAAGGATGAATGGCTAAGGATGATTTGTGATGTTATTGAAATGAAAAAACATCCTATTTTCAATAGAGAAGATGTCCGAGTGCTACTACCGACTTGGGATCCAGTAATAAATAAAATTAAATCTAAAACTACACTCGACCTCAAGATACTGTGAGCACACTCTGCATAGATCGGATCGAGATTAATAATTAAAATCTGAAGGTAGCCCTAGTTAACTATGACATCGGGACGTCTAACTCCTCAGTCCCGTCATGACCACAGGTGCTGTAAAGCACTCGAAACGTCGGGGGCATAAAAAAAAAATTAAACGCAATGAAATCCGTAAATAACAATTTCATTTAAAATTAATGCAAGAAATCAACATGGTTCATACTAGTCATCGGCATCATCAGCCTATTAAAATCCTCTGCTCAACAATCAGTGCAGGTCTCTCCAAGAAAGCGCCAGTAAAAGCCTCTCACAGGTACTAGTTTATTAGTGCATATGTGTATAATACGAGTGCGTGTATAGTACGAGACTAGTGCTAATAGTAATTTTAAAACAGTAATTATTATTTTTTGAGTGAAATAGCAGAACCTTTTTTCAACAGTTCAAATACCCTTTTAATCCAAATGAAACGCAAGCGCCATTCGTAACGAATAATAGTTAGTTTACTGACCTCGACAAGAGTGGCGACCTCGTAGGATTTCTTTGTCAGCGAGGCGGCGACTTGAAACGCGGGCAGCTGACGCCGACGCGGGTGGTCGATAAGGTCTTTGACCTGGGTCTCGTAGGCCTAGTGAACTATTAGCGTAAATAAATCTTGAGTCAAAGTAACAAAATCTAAAATGTGTATTGTGACTAAACTACTGTATTTATCTAATCGATATTTGGTGTAGGACTTAAAAATGACCTGTAGAATATGAGATTACATTTATTGACATAACGTCGCATCCATTTTGTATAATTTAGTGCACCTTCTCATGTCTTTGTGTGCAAACAAACTATATTAATACTGTAGTGAAACACAGACAACTCGTAGACGACTGAACTCTGATGGTAATAATAATAGTGATCGGTTTTATTTCGACGAATCGTGGGATGCGACAGTTTGAGAGGAACGCCTGAGTTTTAAACAGACCCTGATATTTAAGAACTAGTGAAACGCTTAACGACCAGAATGGTTCAAACACCCATCAAGTCTAAGTGGATTGGAATAATTATGTTATAAACGACACAGACACACGTATCTAGATCTCTAGCTCTGGACCGACGTAGTGTAGGCATTTGAGCAGAAACATTCGTAGAGACTTATCTAGTTTAATCGTATATTCTTTCCGAGTGAAATAGATAAGCCTCAACCACGTAACCTGTCAAATTATCGAATCAATCGGCTACTTCAAATTGAAACCGATCGCTGTTACGATTATCTAACAACAAAATTACAATCAGCGCTCGATATTGCCACAATATCGATATGAGCTGTCTTAGCGATGCATACCCAATCAGAGAAGTGCAGCGTGTCGAGGTGAGTGGCGGAGTCCTCGGCGGCGCCCATGTCGCGCGCGCCGCCCACTCGCACGCGCGCGAGGAACGACGCCAGCTCCAGCGCCTCGGCGAGCAGCGCGCGACATACGGCGCGGTAGTGCGCGGCCGCGGCGTCGCGCGCGCACCGCCCGCCGCCGCCGCAGTGCCACACGCACCGCTGGAATGAGACCGGACAAGTTTCAACACCATTAGGTTACTAAAATAAAATAAATAAGGATATTATTACTCTGGACTGAATGTTAATGAGGGTATTTAGAATTGGACTCTCGAAATATCTGAAAAAGGCTAAAAAAAGTAACTGTAAAGGAGCACGCACGAAGCGCTATGGGAAGCAGCACCTTGTTCGCGGAAGCACAGATAAGTCCGTATCTATGCAACGGATCCTTCGGTGCACCGTATAATCTCGAGTCGATACAAAGAAATAAAATTGACAATAATAGGATGCTCCGAATAATATTCTTATATCAACTTCTTCGTCAAAAATGAGGCAATAAAACAGGTCTTTAACAACATGTATCAACAGTTGCAAATATAATGCGTCGAGTGAAACATATCTCCCTTATCTCATTGAATAATCATTATTAATCAGAAAAGCAAGAGGGGTCATCAATAGACACGTTTCGATCACTGAAAGGTCGTCCGGTAAATTAGTTTTGCTTGCCTCTCCCGACGTGCGGGGACTCTGTATCTGGATGTTATTATTGTAAAACGTCTTTTTTTTTAAACTTCACTTTTTCTTCAACCATGACTAACCAGCACAACATGGTGAGGCTTTCAGACAGAGGCCGCTCTGACGACCGATTGATGACAGAAAAACATCCGGAAACGAATCCAAGCAAACCAAGGATAAGGACCGGCAACGTGCTAACCATGCGACCTGTACGGCGCGACGATTATGTCACATCTTTAAACGTAGTAGAGCCAAGCGGCGGTTTTTGCAGCTGCTCGAGTGGGCCGGCTCGACCGGGTTGGTACTACGGCCTCGCAGAATACCGGCGTGAAGTAGAGGCATCTTATGCTTCTGCGTTTCGTTCGGTGAGTGAGGTAACCGGAGGCCCACTCCCCCTCCCCTTTCCCCTCCTCATCCTCCCTCCCATCTCCCAAATACCCTTAAAGGCCGGCAACGCACCTGCAGCACCTCTGGTGTTGCAGATGAACGTGGGCGACGGTAATTTAATTTAAAAGAATTAAATTACGCCCGCGAAATTTTTTAACAATTTCTCAGATATGCGTGGGGTGTCCTTGTGATGTGTTTTCCTTCGCCACTGAACAATTAAATAAGAGCAACGTAAAAACTAGAAACAAACACCAATATAAAGTATATTGGTGTTTGTTGATCTGTTGAGTAACAAATCGGTGTATTGCGCTTTCACCAAGTGACGTCAATGTAATTACTTAAAGTCGAACTAAAGTCAACTCTTAATAGATAAGATTAATAAATAACATTGTTAATAACATAATAATTACTACAAAGTCAATGTATAGTAGAATTCTTTGTGCTCTACTCGTATAATTACTGTCATGTAAATGTACTGATCATGCTGTCGTAAGTGTTAGGATAAGGAGTTCATGAATTCTGTGCTATGTTACCATTGAGAGAAACCTCGAAGCCGACGCGGTTCGCTACAATCTTATTTTCTTTTATTCTTTGGTTGTGAGTTGACACAACGAGGCTTAGGATTAGGGTTCAGGAGGGGTTGATACCTTTTCATCGGTTTTATTTCGTCTCGAAGTTTCGTCGGTTGACTGTATTTACTGAGTAAAATGTCATCCTGTACCGGAAAACCCACTTTTGACTAAAGACTAAATACTAAATTTAAACAACTAAAAATCTAAAGACATTTCATCAGATGAAATGAATTCAATTCACATTACGGAGAGGGGAAGAGAAAATCTTTTAGTTATTTTAAATTACATTCATTCAATTTATTGAAATTAATAGCGTCCATTGCATCTGACGACCTATCCATGCAAACCTTGAGAATTACAAGATAATTATATTTCTAAAACTATAAAATAACAGAAGTAGGTCACCTTTCTAGGCTAAGCTGGATTCGTTCTATTTTCTACCCGTTTAGAAAAGGTAAAAGGTCAAGTTTGATATAACTAGAAACTAAATCACATTAACCGCCTAGGTTGTTTTCTGAGTGTTGTTAATACAATATACACCTACCGCTACATGAACTTACACACTTTACTTAGTTTATAAATCATTTATGTTTCCCCTTTATCAATAAAAACATTAAAATGAACATACAATAAAATACAATATGTAAATTACTTTTATAATGTTTACTGTCCTAAGTTAGCAGATTTAACCATCCAGTACTTCCTAGGTGCCCGACATATTGGTAACAACTAAAACATTTATTGGATATAACCGTGATCAACTTACAGTAGAATCCCGATTATCTGGAGCAATTAACTCTTCGCGCGTCACAACTTTGATTTGTGATTCAATTGTTAAGAGTTATATGTCACTAGAAGCCGATTTTTATTTTGTCGTCTATAAATAGATTCCTCTATTTATTGATATATTATATTTATGATATAAGAACAAATAAGCACGCCAACGCAACGCCAGATCCATAAAAAAAAAAGAACGCATTTCAATCGCGTTTACAAGATAATGTCACTTGTGTGTTCCAGTCACAAAACTTTAAACACAGTGATTAAAATTGAAATTTTCTTTGATTTGACTACGAAATGGATTATCATATCACGGACTAACCCTTGCTTTCTCATAAACTTCTATTATGCCTACTCACGTTTATTTTCCTTTAGGTTTTTGTTTAGCATAATACAAGATGGTGGTCGTGAGAGATTTTGGTTATACGAATAGATTAATTTTGAATTATATAATAATAGTAAGTAATAATACATTATATAGGGCTTAAATAGCCTATTCATTGATAATAATAATTTTTCAACAAAACAACATCCGCATAAAGCAGTTTAAAGTAAACCCTCGGTGAGTTATTGACGGGACCGGCCCCTTCCCGCCGGGGGCTAAATAATAACCTACTTCGACGATGTGGCTCAAAGACGTCTACCGCTGAAAAGCGGAGGAAATTGCGGTGAAACTGTGTCATTTTTTAATATCTTACGTTTTCATTTCATGATGTTAAACTTCTATTAAAGTGGCATTAAATGTCATTTGAAAATTCAGATTGTGGAATGTCACCTCCCAGTTAATTAACTAATTTAGAACATTACACCAATAAATTTTAAATATAACTCAAATAGCCCAATAAATAATTTTATATGTTCATTTTAAAACAACTTTAATGATACTTGTATTTAATTTAATATAAATTTGCTTTCACTAACTGGCCATATGCTTTACAATATGCTGTTTTGCTGTTTCGCTGTGATTAAACCACATTTTCATTTAATTTTTTGCAAAACAATTATAGTACATATTCTATGGTTACAACAAAATGGTCAGTTCTAGTTAATAATAATAAATAATAAACTCACATCTATGATTGCGCATTTCGTTATTCTATTGGACATCAAGTCTAAAGTACACGGCGAATTTTGAGCTACCGGCCGGTCCATTTAGAATAAATGTTTACACTTTTCAATCCTAAATGCTCATCTAATCTTAAACAAAATAATTGCAGAACTAAAACAGAATATAAAAAATAATACATTACAGGGTAAACTCGACACTTGACAATCGAACGCGTCAAAGTAGAGTTTAATGTCGTATCAGATTATTATGTACCCACATTTAAATATATATTTTTTTTACGAAGAATTAAGTTTACCGACGCAACAAACTAATTACTTAAATACTTGCTGTGCCTCCGTACATAATATTATTAAGGAATTACTTAATAACATAGTATTATTAAGTAATTCCTAATTCTTTGTATATATGAATATCTAACAGACAAAAATAACTAAAATCTACTATTTTTTAAATTTGAAATGCGGGCAAATGATTTCTGTTTGTGTTCCAAATTTCAAGTCGATAGCAATAGTACTTACAGAGATAAAGAGATGACATACTGACAGATAGACACACGAGACTAACCACAAACGTTCTGTTTAAAACGAGTAACAACAACAAGAGAAAGGCTAACAAAATTAAACTAACACATTCTATGCTCTATAAGATGTGCCGCAGATAAGGTTAAGTTCAGAGCCTGTCGCTAATGGCAAGGCGTTCGCGCTCAGTCGAATTAACAACCACGCAACTACACTGCCTATTTGCATTCCTGCGACTCACTTTCATCGCCTTAAAAAAAGATTGCGTACAAAAATGATCGACGATTATCCTTTACTTTAACCGAGCGATTCTTTTATACATATTACGTATAATTAGGTTCTCGGAAACGACTCTAACGATTTGGATGAAATTTTGTATTTATATACAGTTTTTCATTTCAACTTTATCTAGCGTCGTCGTGTCATCCTAGAGAAGATTCGTTTTTACACAAATTAAATAGTAATTATTAAAATTAATTAAAAGGCTATATCTTATTTATCGAATATTGAGGTACCAGTATGTATATGTACCAGTATTCAGAGTGTGACGCTTCGTTATTAATGTCATCATTCCACAGGCTTTTGTCGATTTCACTAAACTTAAGTCACCTCCTCAAGTGGTACTTCATAATTGGCAAATTCAAAAGACGCTGAGCGAAGCCCGGTCACACTGCATGCTAATTTACTGTAATTTTATTATTATACACGGTCTGAAAAATATTCAGGAATTTAGACACATTTTAATATCTATCTTTTGCTCAGAATCACAGTGGACGCAGACGAAGTAACTGAAATTAATAAAATAAAAATTGTACGGAAAATATCATATTAATATTTCAATATGAGATCGCTGTGGTAGCGACGTAAGAAAAGCTGCCATTCCCATTCTTCCCATGAATCTCGTAAAAAAAGGTCTTGGAAATCTCATGGCAATCTCTGAGAGAAACGCCACTCACCACGTTATATCTACCGGGCTGGTGAAAAGAGAGTTGTTACTTCGTAACTAGATGAGTGGTACCAAATGGAAAACTGTAATCTCTGCCTACCCCTATGGATGACATAAATATTACACATTGAATTAATATTTTCATTAAAACGGATAAGTCACAGTAGCTACGAAGGCGTTTCTACACCTGTCATTCCGGTCTAGTTAGGATACTAAATTATCAGATCGGAGAGACCTGAGAATTTGGTATAGGTTCATCGAGAACAAGCTGTAGAGAATCCTATAGCTAAGCTAGCTAAGCTGAAATTTCACTATTATTTGATCTTGAAACTTAAACTTGATTAAGTTCACTATAATCACTCACCGAAAATGCACTCGATTCAAAGTTCCCACACCTTACCAGAATCCCATTAATATCACTTTCTTTCCAATAAACATTAAAGCCCACACACATGCACTTTCGTACACCGTGAATATCGAAATGTTTTTTGAACATTATTTTTAATGATTAGTTTAATGACCGATTAATGAGAAGTCCAATAAAATTTCCTGTCATTACTAAAACTCACTTTGTAAGTTAGGATAGGAGGTTATGTCATTTGTTAAATGGGCTGCCTATTATATATATGTAAGTATCGATAATCTATCTGTAAGTGTAAACATTTAATAGAATTCCACTTAATAAATGTAGTGTATTTTTTTATATTATTAATTATTACCCATATAAGAGGATAATGTTTTTTTTAATTTGTATTTACGCGAGTACATTATTTCCGACGTGTTTCGGGTACTTTAGAATACAATACAACCAATAAAAAAAAGTAATAATTAAACCCGATAAAATCCGAAAATAATGGTTTAATTTCAAAGTGTGTATAAGTTAAGCTTTAAAAATAATAGAGATTAAAAAACATTAAGTAACATTATGCAATATGACATGATATAAACAGTTGAGATGAACGTGTCTGTGAATAATTGAAAAAGTTCGATTTCTGATCAGTATTATTGACTGTTATAGATTGAAATCGTGTGCAGTTTGACAACACAAACATAGATGGATAGACACGAAAATCAATCAGACGACTACTTTTTTCTTTTGCAACGGTAATATGAAAAAAGAACTTGCGGACTCAGAAATCCGGAAAAATAGAAGCCTAAGACAGTGTTAAACAAAATGAAACATGACCATGATCTACATTGGTAATATAGTAGTCACTAATTATCAAGAGTAAGCAAATACACGAGTAACCTCGGTTCGATCCCCGTTGCTGGGCGGTTTCGGATCGTGTGGAAACCTGCATGTCTGAGAAATATTTTTTTTTTATTTTGATGACGCGGATGCCAACCCACACCGTAGCAGTGTGGCGGACTCTCCTCGGCTCTAAAACTATCTCAGATATGGGAGGAGTCCTTTGCCCTGCAGTGGGCATTCACAGGCAAAAGATCCTCGCGTCATTTTTATTTATATTTCGAAGGTAAATGTTAAATTACTTCACCCTAAATGTTAAATTACTGCCTTACTGGCCAGTAATTTTGGTGCAGACCAGTGTTTTTCATTACCACGTTCTGAGAAAACGTGTGATTCGAAAAACAAATACAAACTTAAGAACAATTTCTTTTTGAAATCCAAAGCATTACAAATCTAAAAGCTTTTTAAAAGTAATAGAAATAAACCTACATTTTAAAACATACATGCACCCATAAATGCCATCCAACAAATTTGAACTCCTCACATTACGTAACATGAGAACCGGCCAGTATAAATTACCTCTGCACTAAATACTGAATAAAATGCATAGACATGCATGCCACTAATCTACAATCGTAAAATTTAAATATCCATAATAATATAGAATCACTTAACAAGTCCATCAAGGGCCCATAAAGCTCGCGGCGGTCAGCGCTATCCTATATAATTGGTGTTACGAGTGAAAGTAGATGTCATGACGCCCTGGTTGCGTGTCGCAATACTACGTCACGCTCAGAATAAATTTCAAGTGGGCGGCTTACATGGACGTGCTCCACAACCCTGACGAAATTGAAAGAGGATTTGTGTCCAGCAGTAACACCTGCAGTCTGTTACTTTTATATGGTCGTGGAGGCGCTGCGTTATGGTTTCGTTCCAATCCATTTTGTAGTGATTGTTCCAATCCAGTTGTTACAGCTTTAAAATTAAAGGCTATAACGAGGGGAAATGGGTTTTTTTTTACAGCTTAAATAAAAACTAAATTACAGTTTAATTAAAAAAGATCGTTAAGAGTTTAGTCATGTATACAAATATGTTAAAACCAACCAATGTTAATTTTCCATAGGCTTCAACTCATTTCTGAAAGGATTTTATAGCCCGGAATAGTGCACTAAGATTTCTCAACGCGGGTTTACGAATTTTGATTCCATAAATTTTTTTTTTAATTAACTTTTAAAACTACATTTATTTAAAAAGAAAACATGTAAATCTGCCATTGGGTATATCTCACTCGGATCGGACGGGAATCTTGACCCGGTGAGTGAAATAAAATACGAGCGCGGGAGAGAACATTAAACGTAAAAAAGATAAAAATAATCGAATATCGATGTCACGCATCTACGGAGATAAGGCCAGAAATCCTGTATTAAAACAATATTTTTTCAATTACGCTTTGCAAGACCCACGTGACTTGTAAACTAATGTCTTTTCTATTATAATTAATGAAATTTAATCTTAACTGTAGAGAGATTATAATATTATACAATACTAGCACAGTTACCGCCAAAGCAAAGCAGCCCCAAAGACTAAAAATTGTAACTAATTGAATGTAGGCTTCGACTAAGCTCTGAACTGGGTTATTTTTGTATGCATTCGCAAGCACTTTGACTGCCTAGCTTAGACACTTCTTATTCTTCCGCTGCTTTTAATCTGCTTGCTATTAGAGGTATAGACATCTTTCGATTTGCGGCAACCGCCACTCCTGGTATGCAGGTAAGCAATCACAGTATCAAACACCTCGCACCATATACACTGCTGGCTGTCTAGTTGCACTGGAAAGTTTCGGTGTGGTATATTTGAGACAGGTATTCCGCCATCTGTCGCAAACCACGAGATTTTTCGACCACGGCTTGAGATGTGGTGGCAGATTAGGTTACGACGCTATTGTTATACTACTGGTATAATTTATAAACGACGGAAAAGTTCCATGATATATATATATCCTTACCTCCACAACGTCCTTGAGCATGAAGCGCCTGCGCTGCCGTCGGCGGCGCGGCGCTGGCTCGGCGTCCCGCTCGATGCCCTCGTCGTCGGTGTCGGCGCGCCCGCACTCCGACGTCTCCGAGCCCTCCGACATCGCACCGCACTCCTCATCGTCATCTGCCACGGACCACCATTCGATTAATAAATATAGATCTTTACCAACATACTAAAAAGAATTAAATATCAGTTTATCCTCACATTCCGCAGTGAAAGAAATCGATCGGATATTATGTACGACGGTATTTTAGATGGAAACCAAATAGTTGTGGGGTTGTAGCCGACGCAGATTGGAAGTGATTATAATTCTAGTTCATAATAAGTGAGCTACATTACGCTTGCATTAGCTCAAAAGAGTCGGATTTGTCAAAAAATTGTCAGATTCGAAGGGAAGTAATTAGTAGGAATGAAAAATTCCAAAATATCACTTGCGAAAATTAAGTTTTTAATAACGGTTTGCATGCGAAGAGAGAGGGAGAATAGTAATTGAGTACTTAATTACTATTCTCTATTACGAATGCAACTCGCTAGACAACCCATAGACCTTGGAGGCCACGTGTGGACCATTTTATGTTGCAAAGCTCTTCGATCACGACTCATTACACATATTGACACTGATATAATAGGGTACCCATGCTTTTTATGAATTAACAATAATGTTGCATGTCCTTCATCATCAGTCTTAGCTGTTAGCTGTTCACAGCTGCGCATGGGCCTTGCCAACAAAAGTTGCAATGCCTAACATGGAAGCTTTGCCCATATTCCCCATATGCTGGAGTTTTTTCCCGCCATCAATCCGGGAAGGTTGGCATTTGGAAAAGGTTGAAGTTATTCTCCCTTATAATCTTCTTGCTATCTATTTTTACTAAAATTTAACCAAAATCTGTACAATGAATATATTTTCAAAATCTTCATAAATATAACTTAATACTTAATACCATTATTTTAATAAAAGCTGTCTTTCTGTCTGACGACGCATCATGCAAAAACCAGAGAACGGATTTCGCTGGTACTTTCACTATTGAGTTTCTCGAAAGAAGCAATATCTAGGATATATATATATATATCCTAGATATTACTTAGTGCAAGCGATCTGTTCCAGGTGCTAGACAGTAGGCATAATTGTTTTGATACGTATATCATAGAAATCTTTCAACAAGTTTAGATGGAGTTTTTAATACAATATTATTTAGAAGTCCTGCCGATATTGTAAATTAATATTTTCATGCTATCTTCTAAAATAGCTGGGCAGTATCATGAATAATTATAACATAGAAATCAAAAAACAATATATCTTCATGCTACCAATGGAGGAACTGGACAGTAGGCACGGTTGTCTAAATACAGATAACTTCAAAACCTGTGGAAGGATTTTGATAGGACCACAGTGTTAACAGTGATGGAGCCGTTAGACCAGTAGTTACTATCTTTTGTTTGATACGACGTCGATTTTTTTTTTAAAATGCTGTCTGGCTGATCAAATATTCCACCTGTCTATCAGGTGTGGAGTGGATAATCTAGCTCATGGACAACTGCAACCAACTTCAAACAAATAAGGCTGAGGACTAAGACCGAATGCCTCACAAGCTCTAATAGTATTGGCTCATTAAACCCTTCAAACTGAAACACATCTGCTGATGCATAGGTGCTTGGGAGCGGATTCCTAAGCAGAAATGGAATCCAATCACCTAGCAAATACAGGTGCATATATAAAAACCGTAAATTTATAAAACAACAATCGTGTCGTGAAAAATTATTTCCTTTTGCAACTACAATTCGGGTCAATTTGTTTTAGAATAATAAAAAAATATGATTTTTCAATTGTTTAAACAATTACATACTAATTGAGTAAAATTATCCACATGCCCTATCTGAACAACAAAATCAGATAAAGGCTTGGAATTAGATATGGAAATTTCTTTAGAGATTTAATTAACATTTTGTCTTGCACTTTCTTTAATTCGCTTTATGTAACCGAAATACAAAGTGTTCAACAACGATGCTATATGAAAGAACTCAATATGAAAATAACGAAAATATGATTATTAAACAAATTTATTTATGTGGAATGTTAATGATTAAAATCGAACTTTACTATAAAATCTTTGTCTCGATTCCGAGCCTTTTCTAATGGCAACCCTGCTCCTGTACACACACAATATTTGCGCGATATTGTTGCGCAAGCACACATTTACACGATTTATCAATAGCGGGCGTTAACTTTATACTTGACATTGGTCACGGATTAACGATCTATAGCTTTTGTAGATACATTTTATCGAGTTCTGCATGATTCTCTCTCTTAAATCCGTACAATATGCAAACTGTTTTTGGTACAATAGAACTACATTATCAGATTGGTTAACAATACAAGTAAAGTACGAGTTGTTTTTAAACATTTTTTAACAAGTAGTGCTGGGTCGTTTTAGTTGAATACCGACACATTTAAAACGAATAAGACTGTCTATTCGTTTTCCAAATTTGAAATTTTATTTTATTTAAGTTTAAAATTGTCGTTAAAAATGTTTGTGATTCAATAAGTACAAAGTGGTAGCCTAGTCGTCAGGGCGCTCACTTTAATGTGATAGAGTGTGAGTGACCTTGGTTCGATCCCCGATGCCGGCACCACTAAAATTGTTAAAACAATTTTAAGTGCTGTATTTACCACGTGCTCAACGGTGAAGGAAAACATCGTGAGGAAACCTGCATGTCTGAGAAATAATAATAATTATTTCGAGTCCCGCCAGTCCGCATTGGAGCAGGGTGGCGGGTCCTTCCCGGCTCCTTAACCCTCTCTGATTACTAGTATTTGAGAAGAAGGCCAGCAGTGGGCACTTACAGGCTACTTTACTTTTTTTTGAAGTACAAAGTTTGTCCATAATAAATAAACACCCGGATGTTCACTTATAATACATAAATAAACAACAGTAAATAAATGTTCAGTTCATTAGGATTTTGTCGGTTGTATCGGAGTTTGTAACAAGGTGAACCGAGGATTTTTATGGATATTTACAAGATAAAGAGTGAAATTCTAAAACTGGCACACGGATGTCGCTCGCCTGCCTGAACCTTAAAAATATGGTAGGTTCCTTCTCTGCTGGTAGGAGTTTTCGGGGTTGCTACCACACTCTTACCTCTTTTCTACTGCCAAACAGCAGTGCTGTTGTGTTTCAGGTTTGAAAGGTACAGAGAGCCAGTTGTAATTACAGGCTGAGAGGCATTCCATCTTAGTCTTCAAGGGTGACACTGGGTTGAATCTGTAACTTTCTTTGTTTGCAGGTATCCACGGGCTACAGTAGCCACCAAACGAGAAGCGGATCACCTGCTGGTAAGTGATTACCGTCGCCCACATACATCTGAAACACCAGAGAAGAAGCAGGTGCGGTGTCGGTCTTTAAGGATATTTGAGGAATGGAAGGAATAGGGAGGGGTTTGGGGAGGAGTGGAGTCGGCCTCCGGTTACCTCACTCACCGAAAGAAACGCAGAAGCACAAGGTGCTCATACCTCTACTTCACGACGATATTCTGCGACATAGTGGTACTAACCCGGCCCATTCGAGCGGCAGCAAGTCATTGCTTGTCTCAACCACCTTAAAACCTTGGTGGGCTGTTAACTAATTTTGCACCGCAATGTAATAAGACTTAAATTTTTCAATATTCTGTCGGATACATTTTAAATTTCCAAGGATTATTTGAAACAAAACATATTTAACAATGTAACTACGTTTGCGTTACGCAGCACTCTACATTGTTTTTGAGAAAATGAAATATTAATAAATAATTTTAACAAAATGGTGGCGGCGTTATATTGCTCGCTCCTTTCTTCGCATGGTTGTCGTAATAGACAGAGGTATATGGAAAGCTTTGAAAATTTCTTGGCGTCCGTTTAATGAAGCATTAACCTACTCACAAACTGCGAGACCATTTATGGTAACATATGTTTGTTTTTCTTGGTCTCGTAAATTTTTTTTTGTTCTTTAAATAACACTTGCAATGGTATTTATTAAGTAACATTACTAATATTCCTGTTAACCCTCCCACTAAGCTTACTGCTTGTATCTGGAGTGGTTCACGACAATAGTCGAATGGCGGGCTCGAACTTACTACGTCATGTTTCGTAGTCCGCACCCAAACCCATTTGGCTATTGGCGCTATTACTAGCATTATCGCTTTATTGGGTAAGTCTTTCTTTGTAATTTTCCATGACTTTAAAGTATGTATTCATTAATATTCTTATGTGAATTCTACATTGCTTTCCTACTGATTAGTTGAACTTCGTTAACATCCACCAATTTTTTATCTTAAATATTCTACGAGGTAACTAATGGCTTAATTTCGGGTCTACAGCTTCACTAAAGAGAAGCGCACACGATTTATGACGCAACATACGCTTCCATATGCCTTGTAATAACTTACTGTCTGTATGATTAAATTTTCGATTAAACGAACTTTTATATAATAATAAGAATCTTTCAAGAGTTTAAGCGTTTAGTTATAATTCTTGTTTCGTCATAACAACTTTATGTTGAACGTGTTCATTTTGCAGGCCACAAATCAAATCAAAATATGTATTCTTTGACATAGGAACATAAATTTCACTTGTCAGAAGTCATTATTTTTTTATTCTACTACAAGACTGCAGTACATATGCGGCCATAGTAAGTACATAACTGTCTGGACAATTTGAGATGTTGTTTAAAATCCTAAAGTTTTATATTAAATACATATACATGAGGAAAGTTTGTTCGTTTGTTATATATATTCCTGATCTGTCCGTGTAGAATCCGCACGGTTCGCTAGTTAAAAATGTTTTATTTAAAAAAGTGAGACGACACACACTGGAAGGGTAGAATGGCAGATTCATGCGCCCCTACTCACACGGCATGTTTAGTAAAGAGTTCGTCATATAACAAATATATTTAAAAATAATAAGGTCTCATTTTAAAATAGACCCAAAATCTAATACCGACAACTAAAAATACGCAATGCGAAGAAAAGGATATTAATGCAATGGAAAGTGAAATCAATGAGCTGATAATAATCCCTCATGTTAGCTAGTAAATAACTCACAATGTTAACCACAAAAACCACCCCCGCGTAAGTCCATCGCTATACGAATCGAATCACGTGCAACAATGGGCACGATAATAAGGCGCCGGCGTCAGTACGCGGCGCCATCGGAGTCTTCGGACAGGCCGCAGACGAACTTGCGTAACTGATTCATGACTAGTTGTATTTACTTTGACTTAGTCATGTTAGCCTGGTACTTTGTATACGAACAATGCCAATGTTTAGTAACACAAGGGCTGATAAGATAATCAAAAGCGAAATTGACCTAGTTATACCATAATGTACCAACACATAATAATTAATAAGTATTAAGATACCAAACTTTTATTCTCAATATTAAGAAAGCAAGATAAGCTTTAAATCAAAGATAGAAACTAGCATTCACAACAACGATATTCAATTTATCCAACCAAGAGCTCATAACTAAATATTCTCGAAATCATTATGATTTATTGGTCTACCTACATTTAAGCAAAACTGGGCATAATCTAAAAATATTTGACATATTGGTTCATCTTGTGACCTAGAGACGCATTACATAATTGTTGAAAGTTACGCTTTTAAGCTAAACGTAATTCGGCTACGATCCTACAAAGTATTTGAAGGTAATGCTTGAAAGTTTCGGTTAATCCCTTGACTAGTTTAGCCCTCCTATTGTACTTGACATATATGGCCAATAAAGTGTTAATAAATATATGAAATGAAGCATACCGTAGTGAAGCATCAGTTAAACATCTGCTGACTAATTGTGAATTAACATTTAAATCAAAGTACAATCATTTTGAACGAACTAGGACCCGCAGTTCATTGATTTCGAAAGATGCGCGCCGTTAACAAGGTTAATTAAATAAAAAAATACCTATTCTCGGGTCCAATATGAAATCTGCATGAAGCTCATTATAAATGCTGTATGCCGAAATTTGCTCAAATTCACCGAATGATACGAGTAAGAGAAAATTTATCATCTACTATGAATGTTTTGATAACTAAAAAACCGGACTCCAATCATGAGCTCTTACTGAACTGGCACTGCCGCTAGGGTAATTTCCGAATTATACCCTTCCCTTCGAAGTCCAGAATTAGTAATTTCAAAGGGCATACACACTCGATTAGTTTAGCAAGGTGCACACGACACGTGTCATCTTTTGTAGAATATTTTAACGCTATTACTGAGTACTGTTAATGAGTGCTGAAGAGGCATTAGTGTGCATGGATGATGTGTTGGGTGTGTGTAACTGAAGTTATGCTTTAAATCTATGTATACCGTAAATTTTAAATCCTTTTTATAAATTAATTTAATTATCTGTTGTGTTTTTTAACATTTAAAAATGTTGTTATATTGCCACACTCCCACTATAGAAAATAATAGGTCACGCACATGCTCTTGGATATAGTCAGACACCGACAGAATATCAGCCTGTGTCATATGTCTCATAATTACGGTAATAGATTTTATAGTAGCTACATTTATTTACTAATTTGAAATTTGTTTTAAAAGTCATCCAAGTAAAACGCTAGTTAAATATCGTGAACTAATTCTGCAGTTGCGAAGAGTATATTAATAACCGATTCCAGTCGGCTTCCCTTTAGGAACTGAATATTTATATATTAGCACTGTAAGCTTTGATTTTTAAGACCAAGTCAATTTGTCAATACTAACTTAACGCTTACGTCTGATTTTTAATTAGTAATTATTAAATAAATTAGCATACCGTCTTCCTTTCCCATTTTAATATGTTCCATACTGAGAATTCATTTGTGTGAGCGAGAAAGATATGTTCATTGTATAACAAGACTCGCATGGATATAAATGATGGATGAACATTAAAACAGAGGGAGTGTCAATTTGGATTAGAAAGGATTATCTTATGTTATTGTTTTGTTAGTAATAACGATCCACATGTTTGTTTTGAAGCATAAAGTTCATTGTTGATAATTTAGTTAGAAGTTGTTTACTAAGTGGTGTTGGTAAAAAGTTAACGTGACGGTAGATATGGCTTTAACTCATACTGTCAGTCTAGGCAATATACAATTTCTCTTTCTGTCAGTAAATACAAAGTACAGATGAGAATAAAAATAAGTATTGTTAAACGTACAGTGTAGATACATTAAGCATATTAGATAAACCTCTACAAGAGAGAGAGAGAGAAAGAGTCTTGTTGAAGTTGACATAATTTAAAAGATATTACAATTAATAGTCCAATAAAAAGTACTTCTTATGTATGCATTGTAATTTATTTTTGTGTCCTTTAATGCACATATACTCTATGTATTCCAAAAAAGGTGGCAAACCTGGCAGTACTGTCTAAGCTGCGAAGCGTTAACACAGAATAACTATCACTTCCTAGCGAAACCGTAAGTTAACGTGATGCTTACGGCTAATTCTCTCAAATAAGGAGAAATAATTTGAAATGACATGTCGTAAAAGTTTACAATTATTATTGTATTTTGCCATCACTTGTAACTTTCACGTTTGTAAAATTTATTCAACGACACAGTGCACAATTTATTTTATGACAGCACAATCTCAGTTATAACAAATGGCATTGTTTTCAACTTTGCATTGTGCATTCGCCGTAACGAAAACTGAGCTTTAGCACAGAGTATGTACGACGACAGAGGCGTACTAAAACAATATACAGCAAGAATAGACTGAAATCTTATAAGTTTATACAGACGTAATATTTGTGTTCGTGAGAGCAACCAGGTAACTGTTAGTACTCTGTGAACCGTTGGTCGTGGTTGTAGGTCTCGGTGATTGTGAATGGTTGGTTCCCAGAGACGTCGGGTTGGCTCCTAACGGTATGTAATTAGGTATTACGCACTATGTTAATGACTATCGTACAGTAAAGGCAAACACATTAGCTGAACAGTTTCTTAAAGAGAAACCGTCGTAAGAAGCTGTGTTTTGAAGAAATGTTTACCTACGATGAGATGTTGCCAACAATAAATATTGATATTACTGCACGGCGGATTCGTTTTATCAGTGTGACTTGCCACGATGCTATCCGTTCGTACGTATGGTTTCGACCATGGGTAGACAGAGGGTATAAAAAGCAGACAACACATAAAATATAGTTACCTTTTCTTAAGAAATTAGCTAAGGTCGGCACTGCCTTTCTGCCTATATGGAATGCCCGCAACTGTTAGCAGCATAACTAGTAACCGACGTAGCCTTAAGAATCAGTAAACTGAAAATGCAAAGCGCCGGCCGTACGTATAATGATAATTTGATTATACGCAAGAAATATATGCCGCCGTTTACAAGATTATTAGGCATCGCGATAAGCAAAGAGCAAGGAGTCGGCACAGAGCGCGTTCGCGGAAGCTTTCTTTGTCGGTAACATTGAGAAAAACCAAATAGTCTCAGCTCACTCACACATCTACGGCACCGTTCACGTACATGATCCTATGCATGTGTGAGTAGTAGGTGATTTGTTTAACACATTTTATCGAGAGTGACCGGGGCAAAGGTCGCACCATTGGATTGTTACGGCAGTTTCCTTAGTCGACGACACTCACGGTACATGGTCCAGATTCTCTTACGAAACTACCATAAAGCAAAATACTATATGCATTATATGTTTTACATCAAATATCAGTTTTGCCAATTTAAGATCAGCTTACTGTCTTGCGGCTATCTCAGTAAGCGTAATGTATGGTCAGCAGAAATAATCAAAACGGGCCACTGCAACGCCGCTGCTGTTACGGTAAATGCTTGTCGTAACCAACGCGTTGAATTTATTGACGGTACTTAAGGGACTACATATAAACGAGGACATCGAGCTGATATAAGTACAACATGAATTATGGCCAGCCCCGTATGAAAAATTAAAAAAATTAACGGCACTATAATTTATAAGACGTTCAACAGGCGGATAAACACAATGTCAGGCGCTAAAAGGTCATACATTTTCTTAATTGGCTTAATACAGTTAGTTTTAGAGTCCCGTACCTAAAAGGGAAGAAAAGAACCCCTGCCGTTTGGAAACCGAATAATGAGAAAATAGTAACGAAGGAAATGTATGCTGCAGGAGTGAGTAGGCGAGGGTGTTACGACCATAGGTACGACCGACGATCCATGGTGTATGAGAGTGAAAGAGGCAAGAGTGATGCGTCAGTATCGTTCCAAATGGATTTCCGTTATCACTGCCCTTTTTTCAATTAGTCTTAGTTTTGTTTTGTTCAACAATGATCATTTCACTAATTAATTTCAATCAATCCCTTAATAGACACGATTATAACTATTTTTATGCTAATTTGTTTAATTTTTACTAATGTTGCAGTTTTGATATGTGTTATGATAAAAAGGTTCCAAGATCATATTCCATCCTACACCTCTGCCAAATTTCATTTATTCCCGTGAAGTACTTTATACGTCATTGAATGTTAAACATACAGAATTTTCCTATTTGTATGTGTGTCGTTTAATTAAGTATGAGGAAAATATTCAGTCTAGGGTCTAGTTATAAAGTTCGGATTTTTGTCGTACATACAAACAAAGGTATTAAAATATTTGGAAGACTAACATTCTAATATTTGTATATAAGTTTGTGAAGTTTAAATTGTACTAGCTGAACTTTGAATTGTAAATAAATTGTTTTTTTTTATAATTCATTTCTTTTTTATTCTAAAATTTTCCAGTAATTTGTCAAACATTGACTATAAATTTGAACTCAATCGATCTAGTGGTATTCGTTTATAAGTGACACACAGACTTATATTGCCTTTTGTATTGATATTGTATTAATTGTACATCTCGGTAACATAGAAATACTAGTATATGTGGGTAACAACACTTACTTATCAAATTTCTCATCGTCGTAAATTTTTCAGTACGATACGGGCAGGTTTTTAACCTACTAATTGCTATTAAGCACTATAATGGGTTTCTGTACAGGTTGTTTAAGGAAACTTATTTTCGCGAACATAAAACAAATGAAAATATGTCGTGGCCCGTTCGTAGAATTGAATTGTCCACGTCATCTAATGATCGGGCATTTCATTGCTGCTGGGCCCTGTCGATGAAAAGAAATCATTTGTCGATATGATCTACAAATCAAACAGTCATTTGATGATATGGATTGGCTTTACAATGTACTTGTAGATAGCGAGCGTGCCGCGAAAGCGGCCGGCGAAGGGCCGGAAAAAACTTGTCCAAGCTTTTGTATTTTTTTTATAAAAAAATCTTATGTTTGCCCTACATAAATGGCCAAACGTGAATGGACAAATCGACAAACGTTAACGATTAAAGCATATGTCCAATAATAGTTTGCCATTCAATTCTGTGATCGGGCACGTCAAATTCGTTATCAATACTATCGTCAAGTAGTTTGCAGTCGCAACAGAATCACACCTCCACCATATTTAATAAACATAAGCGGAAAAACGTCACTGACTAGATTACCTGACGCGATCAACTGCGTAGGATTTATTATAGTGCCCTCAGTACAACCGCCAACTCAGAAGCGACTGCGTAAGAAAGAAATTAATAACTAGAGACTTCTAGTTATTAATTTCTTTCACGAACCCAATATGCATTACATGCGATAAAATACAAAGAGTCAGGGTATAATATTGTCAAAGACTAGCTGGCCAGAACAGTAAGACGGCGATAGTCTCACTGCCAGGCGGATTGCTAAAAAAAAATCAAAATTGCCTGGTGAAAAGTTGATGGAAACGACTATAATAAATGTCCTCTGTCCAGCCGTGATTAGTCGTGGGTGCTAATTTTATATTTTACTTATATCCATATTTCTAATTTGTTCCACGAATAAGTTTATACGTAACCTGTAAGTTTGAATGCAAACAAATGTTTCTCTGCTGCCTATCAATAGCATATGTATTTGAATACACTTAGATATACACTTTAGAGAGGCTTTTAAAACTGAATAGTTACTCACGATTTCCCGTTTTGGTATAATCTAAAATCGTGTTAGAAACGGAATCAGTATACTAAAATTGTTATACCTTTTCTTGGCAGCATTCCATTGGAAATTGATTTCCGAATTCATCGATCCGTCCCATTTATTGTCATCATTTCTTTGTGTTGATTGTGGTGATTGATCTGTGACATTCTACTGCTGAATATGAGCCTTCTCTCAATTGGAGGACTCTCTGTGAGCACCACGCTGAGCGAGAGTTGGCGTAGGCAGTATCGTCCTCTCGCGCCTAGACGCTATTGCCCGACAACGGTCTGGACCATTTAGATATGACATACTTGATATAGCCATTTCACGCATCTGCCAGCAGGACATCATCATCATCATCATCTATCGTTTCGCAAAACCAATAACTTGACGACAACTTGACTCGACGTGCTCGCTTAGTCTCGTGTAAACTTGCGATACTACAATTAATTAATAATTAATACAGTAAGATTAATTATTTACGTGATTAGATACAATCACTTCGCCTCATATTTGTACCGACAAATTACTGCTATGAATTTCCTAGTGCCTAAAACAATGACACCCACAGAGCGCCGCACCGCGTCACGCGTCACATTCCCGCACAGAATGTGTCATGGTGCGTGACGAAATAATTCAATTGCACGAAGGCATTCCAAATACGAGTCACTGCACAAGTGAGGTAATATCAATCAATTATCTCCTGATCAACTCCTTATGGATTTCGAAACAACAATACTTCATAGGAGTGATGTGGCAGCAGCGTCAGACAGTATCATAGGTTATTCTTAACCGAACAACAAAAAAATATCCGAAGAAAATATACAAAAAGAAACATAATTTAATGTAATGCTGCAATATAATGGCATTAGACAGAGGCTTTATCCGCTATACCATAAAAATATTGCCCAAAGATTGGTGTGATATTAGTCATATCGCCTATTATAGTTAGGAATCGTAACGTGTTTCATTTATGTGATACCATTTGGATAAAAGAAACCATGATTAAAAATAACACGTTATGATTTTATGGAAGAATGATGTTGCACGGAACTGTAGGTGAAATGTGGCATAGGGGATGACGCTCCTGCTGAGGATATATATAACCGTCATAAATAATGTCGAGACGGGTAGTAAATGTCTTAATTATAAGGTGTATGATAATGCAACTTATCGCCAATCCGTCCACTTAGCGTGGCGATGGCGACGAAGCCTTTCAACTTGGAACAGCCCTATATGCAGTAATGGTATATTACAAAGCTAATAATAATGTCTATACAAATACCACACCAGAAAATTCAAACTTTGCTTGCTTGCTTGAAAACAAGGTGCACACACATACACACACACTCATCGTCACCTTAGTCTATTGATAACTGTTCCTAGTTTGAGTACGTAAGTACTATTGAGAATATAGACTAAGGATCACACAAGAGACTAAGGTGACGAGGAGTGTGTGTGTACCCTGTTCGCAAGCAAGCAAAGTTTGAATTTTCTGGTCTAGTATTTGTATAGGAATTGTTATTAGCTTTGTAACATACCACTACTGAATGTAGGGCTGTTCCAAGTTGAGATGATTTGTCGCCATCACCACGCTAGGTGGACGGATTGGCGATAAGTTGCAGTATCATACACAGCATCATACTCTTTATTTTCATACTAGCGATAAGATATCAATATCAAAACACACTCTAGGTTAATTAAAGAGAAAGAAAGTAAAATGGATTGAACAAGAAAGGAAAAACTACAAGATAATGTTAGTGAGAGTGCACACTGGCGCGACTGTTAGACGTTTCTCGAGAATTACGCACGAATGCATCAATCATGTGAAGCGGCGCGCGCGGCGTGCGCGGCGACGCGTCGGCGGCAGTGACGCTTTCGATAGATCTCGCGATTTATAGAATATCCGACGAAGTATTTTTTTTTATTTATTTATCGTTTATCTACCAAGAATAAGAGCGGTGGATATTAAGGATATCTAACTATTTAGTTAGATATCCTTAATATCCACCGCTCTTCATTTTTACTTTCATGCAAACGTCATGTGGCAGAGGCGTAAGAATCTGTCACCCCCTTTTCCTGTAGTTTCGTAAGTAATGACAATATCCGGCAGCAAATAAAAACGAGGCTTGGCTACTACCGATCTTGTTGCTTTTGAGCTTTCCATGCGGCTGTGTACAAGAGTGCAATCGAAGAAGTATTGTGCCCAAAAATGAACAGACCGGTGACCGGTGAAGCGAGGTACTGCTACCAGTCCAACTCCAATTTGGGAGCGAACTGTGTTTGCTGTGGACTGTACAAACAATTGCTCATTATTAATTTAAATACTCATTAATTTCATTCAAATTGAAAGTTCACTCTAAAGATCATATAATTATGGTTTATTTAATATCCACTGAACTTAAAATCATCAAAATTGGCACAATAACGGATTTTTCCGGTACCTGTTTATCGATATTGGCAGTCATTATCCCTTTTAGCAAGTCTGTTTGAACGTGTGGTAATAAATTTAAAGTAACACACTTTAAAAACAGATTGTAAAGCCACTTACACACCAAAGTTTATTGAGTACCTACCTGTAAATGTACACAGCCCGATCATAAATTCGAGGTTATGCCGCCCAATAGAGGTATAAAGAAAATATAGAAGAGCTACATGTTCATCGCAATCGATTAATGAAAACTTCTACTACTAAAATTCTGTAAAAGTCTGTAAGTGCCCACAGCTGGGCAAAGGCCTCCTTCTCAAAAACGAGTATCAGAGATGGTTGACGAGCAGGGAAGGGCCCGCCACGCTGTTCCAGTGCGGGTTGGCGGGCTTCGCATATCCTCGAAATAATATTTTTAATATTTCTCAGACATAACCTGCATGTCCTCACGATGTTTTCCTTCGCCGCTAAGCACGTGGTAAATACAGCACTTAAAATTGCTACTAACAATTTTAGTGGCGCCGGCACCGGGGATCGAACCCAGGTCACTCTGACCACTAGGCTACCACGGCTCTACTTACACGATTACCAGTAAGGTACTAATAATTATCGTAAACATCTAACGACTAACTTAAACCAACCTACATTATGTGTATATACCCTAAATAGTTTGTGAATGTAGCTTGTAGACGAATAAAATGACTTAAAATTCAAAATAAAATGATTATGCCAACTACTTAATTGCTTTTACTGGACAACGTCCAGTTATCGGCACTGCAAATCGTCCAAATTACAGAAATAAAACACAATTACGTAATAGCCATATAATTGGTCAATTACGCATGCATTTACATTAATTGCATCGAATTTGGGTATCATTTATTACTATACTATTATTGCCCAAGGCGCTACTTGATATCTCGTAAGTATATTAAGAAAGGTTTACATTATTTCATCTAACATACTTTTGAATATTGCCCAAGTTGTTATTAAAACCATCGTTGAATATGAGAATACTACCTTTGGGTATACAAATATTGTTGTTCATTGGTTTCGGATGAGATTCAAGGTTATAGACAAGAACTCACGCAACCGTATAATTTATTAATCCATAGATTACGAAGCACAGTGATGAGTGAAACCCCAACTATATTAACCATGTCTATTAGACTCTGTGAAAGGTATTCTAACTCCTTAAATTATTCAATAATGATGATGGAATATGTGTTCCAGTTTTATTTCAGCTACGGCATCTGCATGAGCTCCTTAAATATCTATGAGTCCATTCGGAAGAGTTTAATTGCGCGGAATATATTAGGGTGAGCAAACGTATGCGTGAATACAGATGCTGTCACTCGTCTTCCCTCTTCTGAATCTAGTGCAACGAAAAATAGCAACGACCAGAGAAGACTTAATATAAGTTTAGAATAAGTTACGCAATAATAACGAAATAGAAAATACATCATTCTACCAACATATCCAATCTCATTACACCACCGTTTTGTGCTTAGATAACTGATGAATAATTCATTGTATTTAGCTGACGGCAAAAAGTTATTACACAAGGAAGGAGAAGGAAAGCTATGGTCACTATGGTCCCAGTGACAATGGCCCATCGGCGGAAACACTTAAAAGTCAATTTAAGCGTCCATTGGGTGTTATATAAAATTACCAGGGCAGCATTCACGTAATCGGTATGAACAGGGAGTTGAAAGTGTAAGTACGTAGAAAAAAATCGATTAAGTGACAATGTTCGATTAAGGGCCGCGGCAGAAATAAATCATAACAAGATTAAATTAAATTTTCTCAAGTAAGGAGAAAACAGTTATTGCAAGATTCGTAAGTAGATTCTAAGCATCATGTAACAATGTCCAAATAATATTACATTATACGTCTCTCGTTTTGCCTATGTCCGCCTGCAATCAAATTTTTTGAATAATTTAAATCGATTCCAGGTACGAAAGATAAATAGACGAAACTAGAATCAAATTTATCAATTATGTTTAACGTAAATTATGTTTCGAATATATTTGAAACATAATTTACATAAAATATAATCTGCATAAAAGTCGTAAGAGATCATTTATCACGAAGAATGAAACAGACAGCTCGGCATTTAGTATATTTACATCGCTCTGAATATAATTTACACTCACTCCATACAAGTGCTTACAAGTTTATCGCCGCTGATACGAATTATTTCAATGAATCTAATTGAAACTTGACGGCGGCAGAATTTACGCATTTGATTCTTAGAATAATAACTCACTTCACCACAACTCACAGACGTTTAACTGTTACTTTAGTACCTCATTAGGACTGATTTAAAATGCGAACTTTCCTTAAATAACCAAGAGTGGCTTGATTAGCCTTTAAACGTCGTTAAATGCGATAGTTAAAGAGTGTTAGGAAAACTAAAAAACGCAGGCACAAAATTGTCAATAAAAAAAAACAAATAAAACAATCCATCTTGGACCCACAGATACCACTAATAATACAACGATTAAGAAACTCGATATCGGCAAATGTATAATAAATGCAGTACTCGTAACTTACCATACGAAACGCAGAAATGTGATGCTGCCTGCCTCTTTAGGTAGTATATAATATGTATAACAAAGATTCTACACGATGCTATGCCGTGATGAAGTTAAAGGTACATGACGTTAGCCTAAAGGATGCTTCGAGAATAGAAGTTGAACAACACACGTCTGTACGCGTATTCTCCTGAAAATGCTATATAGCCAATAAATGATGAAGCAAAAACGATATTCATTCAGGGCTCAAGAGATACGTGTGGTCGAACACGAATGACGCCGCTTCTTTTGCGGAACTACGAGTATCATTACTGGTACTAATATTCTTATTATTATACGATAAAATTAGTTAGTATTCAGTAGGAATATTCATTAATACAGCATACACAACAATATTGCTAAAAGGTCTTTATAAAGACTAAGTGTTTAATAAACTATTGCAAATGCAGTTCCGAACAAGATCATAATGTTACCGTAAACAACAAAACTTAAATCAAATTAAAATGCAAACCCTACTTTAACAACAGCAAAGATATATAGATGTAACTTTTGGCAATTAGGACAAGCAAGTTTTAGATGAAAGAGACAGTTAAATTTAATACATCACTCTTTATTTTCGTTAAAATAGACAAGGAAAAACATTTCTTTTTTTTAGATATTTAAAGATTATAATCTATGTCATTACATTTCCATACGAATAGTTCGCTTGTTGTCAGCATCAACACTAAGGTGTTCGGCGATACGAAAGGCGTGGGAACATCGCGGGGGCTCTTTTGATCAGAGCATAAAGGCGGCGATAAAAGCAACGTACTTTCTTCTAGTCTTATTTTTCTATGTTATTACTGCCCGGCGTATTGTGGTGTCTGCAGTTTAATGCACGCACATGTTGTATTGTGATACCGAGCCTCTAGGTGTTAGATTTATACATGTGTTAGAACGAAATAAATAATCAATACAAATAGATAAAATGGGACTCTTCATGGTTCTTTTTTCCTTTTTAACAGCCTGTAATAAATACGATGCTAGACGCAGGTGTTTCCTAAAGGGACGATTTGCCATAATCGTCATGCTCGGCAAACGGATTGGTGATCGCAGTACTAGACACCTGTTACTTTGAACATAATATTTTATTAATAAATTAACCCTAATTATTTCACTTTGGTATTAAGATCAGTGATCTCTTTGTGTATTTTATAAAATGAGAACACTTATGTGTATGAACTCACTTTAAATATAATAACAATCTGATAAAACAAAAGGGTACAATGTTCAATTGATGCTGCATCGATCATCTAACGTCGGATCTGCGGAGATAGCGTCAATACCCGCACCGCGGCAACATGGAACTATCAGATGAAGATAAGGTACTATTTCTAATGCTCAATAACGATACGGAATCAACAAAGTTAATTTGATTCTCAGCCTTCTTTCATTCAATTAAGTCGAAGCCTACATCAGCAAAGCTTTCTTCTGTGTATTTTCACTACTTAACTTTAACCTGCATTAAAATTGAACATAATTATTTTCACCAAAACGGTGACGAGTTTCATCACCCGGCGTGCTCTGTCTTTCGAAGAGACGCAGAGTCGTCTGCGGAAGCCCCTTTGGCTAAGCTGAATAGGATCGTGCCAATGAATATACGTAAACTCTGCTTCTACATGCTTCGGAGATTAAATTCATCAACATGTAAACTTGACAACAACATGTAAAATAGAGTATTTTTCAGATTTCTTTGAAAGTTTCATTCATCATTTGTTGCAGATGGATTTTAGTTGCAACGTTGGAACCACGACACAAGTTTCATGAATTACTAGTATAATCAGAAACTATATCCCGCACATTATACCAAAATTTACAAGTGACGCTGAAACATGATCCTAAATTGCGTGATTGTTCAAGTGCAGTGCTTGTTCCTTTACAATAAGGAAGCTTTAAAAGGTGTTCGCCAAGTCCGTTTACTGCTTTCGGAACTTGATCTTAGTAATTACGTTAAAACGTAATGGCGTAATAACTGCATTTGTAACTCGATCCTAGTAATTATCCTAAGAAACGAATCCATTTCTTTTTCTTTGAAATCTACCGAAGACGATATTTATTCAAAGCACGGAACTTTATTACTTTCATAAATTATCAAGTAAACTGGTTTTTCTAGAAATTGGGACATAACTAAGACTTTTTATTTATTGTGAACAATAACGATGTGTACATAAATATAAATCTTCTGTCAACAAAAAAAAACGTTTCAAATCCGTGTCAGTGGCGATATTTGATCGTATTTCACTCGTTTAACGTTTTATTTCATTTTAATTGCTTTTTCGATCCATACGGATATGATAATTAGAAAGTTAGAACCAATTGTGCCATGGTTTGTATGAAAGATGGCTTTGACTCGAGAATATTGAAGACAAATAAAAATAAACCAAAATAGCGAAGAATTTGTATTCCTCAGTAAAATGGAAGACAAAATGCATGAGGTATTTTTCTATAACAATCCCACTCTTTTACATATTGAAGCACTGAGTTTTGAGCAGATTTCATAAATATTTCGATTGGTATGATCTAGCAAGCCACATAAAACGGTACACCTTCCGGCGTGGGCTATTATAAAGCAATAAATTCAGCGCGCAGTGCCGTCTGTCGATCGAACATTACTTCTTAAAGGTGGAAACCGTAAACATATAGACTGTGAGATTACAAGTCGATTACAAAGAGAATGCTACAATCGAAACAAAAACTTTGCTCATAGAGAAAGGTAGAACATACAAGGTGCCATAATGTACGTCGAGGTGCCTGTGGCGGGTGGGAGGTGAAACGCAGGTGAAGAGAATCAACTATTTCATTGTGAACAGAATATGGGTGGCGCTTAGACGATGTCGGAGCAGAGGTCAACGATAAGCGTGCAACTTAAACAATGTGCAAATAGCTTTGTTGAATAAACGAGAGTTACAACGATCGCTTTAGCCGAACACTACACTGTGGAAGTAAATAAATGAATAAAATAATACGTATGGTAGCGACGTAACGACCTGCCACCCCACTCTACCCGTGTCCGTCGTAATACCAATACCAAGGGAAAAGTGGCGAAGAGTTGGAGGTTTTTATTTGACGTTAGAAATTCAAATTTCGTTTATCAATTCTATTTTTTACAGTTAACCACCGTTTTGGTAATGAGAATGCTCTGACGGAGAAGAAACAGGGAAAAGAAACTCCGTAGGTGCTTTTCCTGCACATCCCGGTACCTCGCGCCGTTAATCAGCGACAAGAAGCAGCAAAAGCCGCTGCTCTACCACGTTGGACACCACGTCTCTTTGATATATTAATATGTAGATGTGATTATTTGTAGATATATGTATATCTATAAGACAAAGGGAATCTCAGTTTAGTACTGAATGAAGTGTGTGATGAGTTTGTCTGTGTCTGTGTGTGACCGAAAGGATTAAACCATAGATATATATACCTTGTAATGAATAGGAATTACATTGTTTGTTCATAAATACTTCATTTTTATAGCCAGCTAAACGAGCTGCTACAATATTAGAAAGTGAAAATTAATACAAACTTTACACAGCACTTGGCATTTCTGTCATTTTACATTAACAGTTGAATGTATTGAAATAGACGCGACTCGGTGATTTCGAAGTGCGATTATTTTATCCTAAACATGTTTATTACCGTTCTAAGAATATCTCCATAAAAGGGAGATACGTCGCTGTGTCTAGGAAGAGACTTAGATTTATATCGAGCTGAATGTAAATCGTGTGAATTGCACGATACGGAATTGAGAAACATTGCTAAAATAACAGCGGCATATAATCTGAATAAAATAGCCGGAAATCGCCACAGAGCACGGTGTTCCGGAATGCGATGCTGTAGATGTTAATAAATTAGCAAATTATTTCCCGCAATTGTTCTTTCGCGTCGTCGTGTTTTAACGCATTCCGGCGGCGGCGGCGGCGGCGGCCTGCTCTCCGATCGTATGCAACATTATTAACTGTTATTGTACCACAAGTTTGAATAGCTACACGAAAATTAATGGATTACTATAAGCTTTCCATGTGCTCGAAATCGTAATCCCCCCCTGTTCAGCAGCGGACTTGGGAGCTGCTTGTAGCAGCTGTTGTAGGCTGAAATGATGATGATAGGATATGAGTAGCAATATCTTCTCATATCATCAAAAAAAAATCGGTTTGCAAAGCGAAAACTCCACAAATCAAAAAATCACAACAGTACTGTGTGAAGTTTTTAACATAATACCGTGTAATTTTTCGCATTCAAGTCTTGATTTCGTTTATTAACAACCATGCCATGGATAATCGAAACCGCGTAAAAGAATTACGCTTAGATTCTACACGAGAATGGTGTCACATGGAATTTACATGAAATTTCGCGTGAAGTCATACCAATGCTATTTTTTACATCGACGACATGGTTTTTTGTATAGGTAGGCTTACGTCTGACCCCTGTCTCACCTGATGTCAAGCGATGATGCGATGCAGATGTAGCACGCTTGCCTGTAAGGAACCTATTCACTCCAACCAATCAATTATTGGTAACTATTTCAAATTGAAACCAACAAAACGATATGATTTTATCGGGGAATTAGCTCACATGGAATTTTAGTGAATTTTGGTGGCATAGTGGATAAGGCCCATTAAGCCAGGTAACAGCAGCATCAACATTTCATACGCGACTAACACGCCTGTTTAGCCAAGAGCCGTGGTAGCCCAGTGGTCAAGGTGCTCGCTTTAGTTTCATAAAGCGCGAGTGACTTAGGTTCGATCTCCAATGTCGGCTCCACTCAAATTGGCAATATCAATTTTTAGTGCTGCATTCATCACGTGCTCGATGATGAAAGAAAACATCGAGAGGCATGCATGCTGCATGTCTGAGAAATAAAAAATATTTCAAAGCCTGTCAACCCCCACTGGAGCTGCGTGGTGACTCCAAAACCCATCTTTGAGAAGGAGGCCTTTGCCCAGCAGAGGGCTCCTTCATACTTTACTTTTAACGCCTGTTTCTATTAACCCTAAATATAATTACCCAAACAGACGAAATGACAAATAGATCTTGGGTCAAACCATAGCCGTCTAAGAAGTTTTCCAAATCCATCGTAACCCTAACTGTAAAAGTAAAGTTCACGCTCGCGCAGGCGCACGTGTTCCTATTGAAATCTCAGCATGAGATAAATAAAATCGATGATTCCAATTACCGGCATCGCGGTCAGTTCCCATAACTAATAAAAACGCCGAGTACCAGAAACGCTTATCGCAATCTACACTTAAAAGTTAGGCGCCTTGTATTAGATTTAAAAAAAATAAAGTTTTCGAGAACCGTTCCTTATTTTTCCTCCCTTTGTGGTGGTATATTTTCTTAAATTTACCACCACTGGGGACCACCCCGGAGGCCTATACAATAAAGAAATAATTATCAAAATCGGCTAAGATATCGCGTAACATACGAGTACATACAAAAATACCGACAGAAAGAATGACATAGTTATAATTTTTAGATGACGACAAATATAATATGTAATTGTTAACAAACATTCGCGTCTGTCACCAACAGATATAGGCAGAGACGTTGGATTTGGCACGGACCAGCGCAGTAAAACGGCCTTCCGCGACCCTCTCTCTCTCGTCTCTCCGGGTGATGGATAGAAAGTGACGGCCGGCGAGCTTCGTCGCCGGATTGCTGCTCTTACAATCATTAAAAAGTCATTCATTAATTACATAAACACAAACATTACGAATAATTAGTCACGATATTACAATTTGTCATTAAGGAAGTCATTGATATTATAATAGCATTTATCAATTGAAGTTATCCAATTTTTTTTTAAGGATTTTTGCATTTCTTTATGAATTATTGGTGGGATGCAAATAACGCTATGATGCATATTGAAGTTTAAAAATTATAACGTTGTTGGTTCGTTGTTGCGTTTCCCCAGAAAATAATCCCAAACCTAAGTACTGATTCTTTCTTTACAACATGTGCAAAACTATTGTATTAGATATACTTAAGAAATATATGCATTATTATAAAACATCATAAATTATCTTGTTTAGCTGTAGTTGTGTTAAAGAACCACTCTTTCTACTTCTATTAAGTCAGTATTTAATGGAAAATACAATTCATATATCGTGTCACGTATTAAAAGCAAGCCAAAAGCGATTAATTTTAGAAACGGAAGTCACCGGCGTAGATTTACATCCGTCACGCGAGTGCAGCTTTGTGACGAATAACGTGATCTCGCAAAAAGGTCAAAATGGGGAAAGTTCAAACAGAGAAACCGAGTACACTTTCCGTGGGTGCTGTCTCGCTTACCACAAGGGCTATTCTCTATTCTCGTGACTACTTTCGTCTTCCTTTCTTATTTTCAATTGTTTCCTACAAAACCTGAACCGAAGACGATTTTGTTATTCGGATGTTTTGTGTTGGATAGTTGAAGAGCGCTCGGTTCGTGCAGTTTCCGTTTTTAATTATTTCAAGTGCAAGGTCAGAAGTTTACTTTCAGCAACGTCGTGTACAAAGCCAAATATTCTTATTAATGTTAATTTATGTGTCTTTCTTAGTTTTGTTGGAATGTAGATAAAAAATAAAAATATTTTTTTATTACAATGCCTTGCTTCACTTAATAATATTAGTGAAAAATTAAATTAAAGTGTGACCACTGTATCACACCTCTAATATAAATATTTAATAATACAAAGCTCTAAATAACTATTACTCAATAATAATAGTGTACCATTGAAAAGGAACTTTTGTCTGAAACCTAATTAGTAGACATAAAAAAAATATATATTTAACGGACCGAGTTAGGTCAGTAATTTATTGCGAGAAAATTTATTCCTGGCAACAACTCACCGGGGACGTCACACGCCGTCATCTCAGTGATGAGGCCTTCAAGGTCGGGCGAGATGAGCCGCTCCTCGTCCTCCGCATGCGTGTAGTCCAAGGCGTGGTAAATCACCAGCGCCAAGTTCACCACCAACTGCAATAAAAAATCCCGTGTTAAAATATTTTCCGAGACGACGAATCTTGTTTCAGATTTCGCTAATATGAGCTCTCACGACCGTATACCCAATACTGGGGTGGTCAGAGGTCTGGACATTTTAGTCCTTTCAACCCACTTTTCATCAGAGCTTACTTGGAACAACGTGTCAGGAGGTGAATCTAAGTGTCCAGGTCAACGATACATATCGTGCATAAGTTTCGAAAAAGTCATTCGATCGTAATCGCCACATTGGGTACCTTAAAAACATATAGGTCATGTTTATTTGAGTGATAACTACTTATGACTCCATCGATACTCCGACGCTGATGCATGCTCCAATTGGTTAAAGAGAACAAAACATTTTAACGAAACGTTCAAGACACGTATGTGAAATAGACAACAAAACACAAGATTATATACTCGTACATTGCCTCGCTCAATAGTGATGTAACTTGCAAAAAAAATATAGGAACGATGCGTGAAGTAGCAGTTACAAGTCTGATTAGGATTTAGCTTGGTAGCAAAAACTGCTTCTGTTCACATCCAAGCACGTATATCGCATTTTTGACATGCTTGTAGATAGTTACTGATTTAGCATTTACGTCACCTAGCTTCTCCATCATATATTTAATTTTTTTTTCATTTCAGCCTGTGACAAAGCACTTTCCTGAGACACCTGCATCCGTTCGACTTCCTGCAACACTGTGCTGGTCGTCACGTCGTCGTACGAGGTTGCCACTCGAGAACCTTTCTTTCCCAACGCTTGTCACTTCTGCGAGCTATGTGACCGGCCACTCAGCTTGCTGATTCTAACGGCTATGTCGGTTACCGTAGTTCTACTACGAATATCGACCATTGCCCTTTCCATAGACCGCTGAGCAACTTTAAGCTTCCTCATGCGACCTGCAGTGAAAGACCACGTCTTGGTTCCGTAAGTCATCACTGGCTACCAAAGTAATAATTAATTAATAACATAATTAAGTAATAGCAACAGATAATAAGGGTATTTTAACTTTTACATCCATTAAAAAGGTATAAATTATTAGAAATAGCGATGAAGAAGAAACAGTTTTACTGTGGTGGTTAAAATATATTGTAATTAATCTTTATGATCATTATAGCAATATGTTTTAAACATGACGAGTCTATATTTTTTAAGTATATTATAGTAAATAAACCCGCCAACCCGCACTGGAACAGCGTGGCGGGCCCTTCCCGGCTCCTAAACCCTCTCTGATACTCGTATTTGAGAAAGAGGCCTTAGCCCAGCAGTGGGCACTTATAGGCTGATACCTTATAGTAAATAATTCATAACATTGAACGTGTCAAACGGTACGTTCCCGTATACGCATCGGGCGCCCGCCATTGTACGACTCGTTGCCCAAGCGATCGCGTGCGACCGCACCCGTGACTCTGCGGCGGCGTCGCAACACAGCGCACTCTATAAAACGCCGCTTTGGTAAGAAGATTGCTTCATTGTGAGATGTAGCACTTGTTGCTTACTATACTGATGTCGAATGCCCTCCTACCACCGCCACAGCTCCCGAATACAGCTGTCAACAGAACGAGATAATTTTTTTATTTTTTTTACGGGAAAAGTGGCAAACCTTATGATAAGTGATTACCGTCGCCTATGTACATCTGTAACACCAGAGGAACTACAGGTGCGTTGGCGGCCTTTATGGATATTTGGGGGATGAGGAGAGCGGCAGGGGGAAAAGGTGGACTTGGCCTCCGGTTACCTCACTCACCGAACGAAACGCAGAAGAAAAAGATGCCTCCACTTCAAGCCGATATTCTGCAAGGCCGTGGTACTGATTCGGGCCGATCCGAGCAGCAGCAAAATATACCCACAAACAGAGGCAAGCACTCGACTTAATTTCTCGTACCCCACGTAACGTTAACTTTGGATGATAGGTGCATTGTCATAGACACGAAACGCAACACAAAAGACCCCAATACCAATATAAGTCTTGCACAAGTACTGAGTCTGCCTGTGATTCGAACCAAGAAACCTGGCACAACAGTTGGCACTCTAACCACTAATCCACCAGATCGTCTTGGTTTGTTTTTTGTTTGACCCACGCTCTTCCACGCAGTTTTATACACACCATTAGTTATATCTTATTGTTCTAGTGGAACGCATGAAATTTAAACGTGTATGAATAATTTCTAGAAGTATAAACTGACTAGGATAAGCAAAAACATATTTTTTGTTTTCGTTTTTTCTTTTCTGTGTACAAAACATCAAACACTTTTGTTACAAATTTCCTGTAAATTTACCTACTATAAGTAAGTTGTTATATTCTCGTTGAATTAGATTCTAAAATGTACTACTACGCCAAATTATAAATTTCAACATCGTATAGTCAAATCAAATAGCGTGTGATAATCGAATGGACAGATATGCATGTTTAGGGTTCAACTTTTCATTTGTGTTCTGTCAAAATATTATGAATATCGTCGCCTATAGTTACTTTCCATTGTTAATGAAAAGAAAAACATTACCGGAAATGTCAATAAAACTTGCTGATATACATATAAACAAGATGCAAAAAGTATAAAACAAAATATTTTTTGTCTATATGTACCGGACAAAAAACTGGATCAAAACTTCGAACGGTTAATAGGCAAGTGATCGACAAATCTAGCAAATGTAGAGAGCATTGTATGCAAATCACGTGCGATATTGGGTTGCGGCGCGTTGCGTAAGTGCACGCAACCGAAACTCCGTACTTCGTAACAACATCCGATTCATAGGGCGCCCGTCCACCAAAGCTGCGCAGTGTAACGTGCAAGAAGTAGATAGTGTTTTGCTCGGGCTCACACAATGTCCAACTAGATATTGACTGGACAGAAAAGAACAAAAATAAACAAAAAAAAAACACTCTTATTCTGGGCAAGTATAGGTGCCACTTTTGTACCGAGTTTTGCCCCCCATTAGCAATAGGCACAACCATGTTGTCTTCCGGTTTGGATGGTATAGCGTGCCAGTATAATACAGAGAGCTGTGAGGCATACTCTAGTACTCAGGAGGTGACGATGCATCTATAACCTCCTTCGATCGAAGTTGAAATTGTCGGATTGTGTCCATGGGCTGCAATAAGCACTTACCATCAGGTGTACTGTTAAATCGTTTGTTACCCCAATCCCCAATGGATATAATTTAAGCCGTTATGAAAACTGTAATAGGCTGAACAAATTTAAGGGCGAAATTAAATACCATTTGTTTTTAAGTAAAGTTTGTGTAGTTATAGAACAACCAAAATCGATGATCAATTTCTAATAACTAATTAACTTCAAACAATTAATGCCAACAAGCACATGTTCTTTAAATCTTTATCAGTGGATAGAAAGCCTTAAAAGTTCCGATTCTAACTGTATATTAGGTTACTGTAAGGCCTTCGTTCTTTACAGTGAGAATTATCTAAAACAATAATTCGCGATTATTAAAGCTGTTACGTGCACCCTACCCCGAATAATATTGCCTGCGGAAGGAAAGCTCAGTCGATTATGTAAGTTGTTAAATTATATGAAGACATTCTTATGCTTGGAGGATGTTGGTGCTAGCGGTCGTCGGAGGTGACAGCATTAGAACATTCGAAGTAATGTCTTAGTAGGGGGGACAGTTATGATGCAGCGTAATAACTAATTAGATTGCTCTCGCTTACACAACACTCGGAAACACCGGTAAGTGATCAGCGAAGCTCACGAACATCCGCAACACCCGAGGACCTTTCAGAGGGAAACAGGTAGAAAGTCGTAATTGTTCGGAAATACCGCTAGCGACAGCTGATTCCAAAAAGTCGTAGTGTGTGCCAAAAAAACTCCAACCTGTTATACCAAACCTGGTTAGCCTAACAGCGGCTAATGTTCGGGTTAAGTTTAATCTATTGTAATACCACAAACTGCAATTAGTAGCTGATAGAACAGTAAGTAGGCCCATAATGACGGGCCAGAGGACTGATCGAGCAGATGTCCGACAGGCCGGTTTGAATGGAATGTTCTGCCGCTAAGCGATAGCGACTGACTAGATATTGCGTAAGTGAGCTTGCAAACACAAAAGATATTAGTCAAACATCTTGTCACCTTTAATAGAAACGATAAAACAACAATAAAAACTTGGTTACATTTATTAGAATAAAAAAAACAAGTAAATAATGAAAGGATAAATGAATCGTACATTAGCGAAAAAAATTATGATGTCCTCCTCCAGGTCGATTTCTATGATATTTATATGATATGCTATTGCTACAAGTGTTCACACAATCGCAGCACCACTCACCCGTCTTTACCCTACCTTATCCGATGTAACACTTATGCGACAAGATCGGGGGAAACAACAGACGAGGCGTCCGAAACACGGGACGCAACATAACCAGACTCGATAACCATTTTTTTAATATAGGCTTACGTCTGACAGCTGTCTCATCTGATGTTATGCGATGATGCGATAGAAGATGTAGCACGCTTATAAGGAACCTATTCACTCTCGACTTAAATACACCAAGATTATAACTTCATAATAATTTGAGAATTGTACAAATATTGGAGCCCGGGAATCAAACTCAAGACCTACGGTTCGGTGGTAAGGTACGTGCTGACCACTAAGCCACGCAATCGTCAAATAACTTCACGTCATCTAGCAGTGAGCGCAGGTCCTTAAGTTATTTCTTGCAGTGCCCAGGATGATCGATGTGTCGCTAATGTTCGTAAAAACACTGCTGTTTAAAGACTTCTACGTTTCATTGTGCTACAGAAGCCAGTCACATTGCTACGCCACAGCGTATACGAATATCATGCTTATGACGACCGTATTTGAGTTGAGAACTCTACGTCGGATGGACTAATAATTGTGAACTGCATCGTGAAGATACGTTGGCACAGATTTAGATCTTGCAAAGATATAATAAAGTTTAGAATCTCACGTCAATGTCAAGGCTTTGATGCGCGAAGCAAACCGCACGCTATGCACGTATACGAAACGAATGGCCGTGGGAAGAAATTATATTTCACGAATAGATTTGATTTTATCTGAGAATGTAAACTGTTTACGGAAATTGCAAAGCTTCATAAATTTACAAAAGTACATCCTCTAAATGACATATAATTTCGACCGAATTATTTATCAAATGAATATATTATTTATTATGCAACCAATTCAAATGTTTTAACCATAGGTATTTGGTAGAATATTTTTACTAAAAATTTGGTTTCATTTTTTGTAAGCCTAAAGGATTATCTCGTTTTACAAGTTTATATCTTTTTCGTCGAGTCGAGTGGCTCGAGATACTGGTTTTAAATATTCAAAATTGTAAATTGTGTGATTAGTTTATCGTATCTTTTTTATATTACAAAACTACAACTTTTACCATAACTTGGCAAAATTACAATATATTTCACAATATTTTTTTTATGGGAAAGGGAAAAAGGCGGCAAACGATCAAGCGGTTCACCTGATGGTAAGTGATTACCGTCACCCACGTACATCTGCAACACCAGAGAAGCTGCAGATGCGGAGAGGGATAGTGAGGTAGAGTGGGCCTCCGGTCACCTCACTCACCGAACGAAATGCAGAAGCACATGATGATTCTACTACACGCCGGTATTCTGCGAGGCCGTGATATCAATCCGGTAGAGCCGGCCCATTCGCGCAGCAGCAAAAGCCGCCGCTTAATTTTATACGTAATAGAGCCAGAATTGGACATATTATCACATTATTCTTTTCACATTCTGTAAAAGTTAAAAAAAAAATAAAGTATAATTATACATTAGGAGGCTGGTGGTGATGGTCCTCTTCAAATTATTTACTAAATATTAGTTATACATTTTAAAAATGAACAAACCATTCCGAGATCTCGACTTCGAGTGTGATGACTGAGGTACCACACTTTCAGAGCCATAACTTCTTTCTAATTCTTTACAAAGTTCCAGTAATCGTCGTACAATTTTTTTTTAATTTATTACTAAAGTCCTGATATATTTTTTTTTATTTGCTTTGTGGTCCCTCAGACTGCACACATGTAAAATTATATAGTTACAACTAAGGCAACATTTGGACATCTTATAAATAGACTTTAATAAATCCTTTTTCAATTCACCTCTAGAACACAACAGGTTCAGAGCAAAGACATATCTTTTTTTTCTTTTTTTAAATTAAACAACCTCTGTAGCTCGACGGATTGGAAACAATAAGAATCTGACGTTGCAGACTATTCGCCTTATTCTCAAGTGGCATGATGACTCTCAACGATAACCCGCAACTCTCTACAAAACCGCAGTTCAAACGGCCAGTGTCACACAAAGAACACGATGTTCAAATGAACCGTAACCCGTACAAGGGTGGAGGAGAAAGTTCATTGTCAGTTGCGTACAAATAAAAATTATTTAAGTATCAACATGAATCGAAACATTTATATAAAATTGCAAGTCATGAAAAGCAGTTTTTAATAAAATAAAAAAAAAACATATTAATATCTAAACGTAAAACGAACACTACACATTATTGTACATATTTAGGACGAAATGGAAACTTCAGCAACTTTTATCTAATTTTCCTCACATGCATATGATGCATTCTGCTGGTGAATAGACGAGGCCCAGGCGGTATACAGATGTCGGAAAATCCATGCAAATATACTGAACCCAAATTCACAACCCGGCATCACAGTGATCAAACACTGGGTAGGTGACCCAGAGTGATGATTAAATCTTCCATGTTAGACATTCCAGATTCTATTTTCAGAAATGAAGCATTTTTGCGAAACTTGAGAGACAGTTGAAAATAAAACACTTGAAATTTTTACACAACGACGCATTTCTGTATAAGTGTTTTTATATACTTTTTATACAAACATACAATTAGATAAATATATATATTTTGGTCAGTGGGCGGTCCGACTCACGGCCGTCACGCGCGGGCGCAACTCTTGTCAACATTGTATTTTTTTCTCAAATTTTTCTTACTTTGAAGTAAATAGTAAAAATAAACTTCAGTGCGGAAAAAAATGTCACTGTGACCAGTCGATTGATGTGGATATTATATCTAAAATATTTAATAATCGATGGAGTTAGTGCTGTTTCGGTTTTTACAGCTACGTTTTTATCTAAGAAGTGATTTGATTGTATTTCAAAAAAATAAAGGTGAGTTAAACTCATACCGAATAATGCTCTACTTACAACACGGTGCAGCGCGGCGGGGTTCAGCTAGTACTGAACGAAAATATTCCATTATATTGTATCCTGCTCTGGCAGTCGGACTATTATATATCCTTCTGGTCGGGAACATAAGTCAATAAATAGGATAAACCGACGCTCATATATAAACGTTGACTACATTTTTGGTAAGAAAAGATGTGTATCAAAAATCAAAACAATCAAAACCCAAGATTTGTTAGATAAAAAGTATGCCTGCAAATGCCCACAGCTGGACAACGGCCACCTCAAATATCTGAGAGGGTTTCAGAGCCGGAAGCAGTCCGCCACGCTGCTCCAATGCGGGTTGGCAGACTACACATGTACTCGAAATAATATTTTTTCTTATCTCTCAGACATGCAGGTTTCGTCTCAAAGTTATCCTTCACCGCCGAGCACGTAGTGAATTCACCACTAAAAATTGCTGTTAACAATTTTAGTGGTTTTGGCACCTGTCTATGAAACTAAAACGAGCCCCCTGACCACTAGTGTACCCCGGCTCAATATTTGAAGCTACTCCTAAATCTTTAAAGAATAGTAGTAGTTTCATGGAGACTTGGACCGGAGCGCAGTAGTCTCGTGTGATTTGGCTTATGCAAAAGCAAAATCGAATGTATTTTAAGCCATCAGTCCGTCATGGTCGTAACCAAGTTTATTAGCTGGCAGATATATATTCCTCCTTACAACTGGTTATTGCATCTCCTAAAATATTTTGGAAATGAATAAAGTTTGAGGATTGCTGGTTTTAAGAGAGTAATTGTTGACGACTTTGTTATCATGATGTTCTTTTGGATTCCAGAACAACAGAAATTAAATCACCGTAGTCTAAACAATAGTTTATAAATGCCAGCATAAAATAAATTTCGTTTTAAAACAGCAAAATGTGTTGATAGTTAAGCCGCGGCTTTCGCCTTGGCGGCTGACAAAGATATTTTCATTTACTAAAATACCCGGAAGCGAGCACAACTGACAGGGTAGTTATGTAACGTCTGCTCTGCTGCCAAAATAGCGAATTATTTATTCATTTGGCCGAATTCTGTCATGAATTTATAAGAAAATAGGAAATAAAATACAAGTGATAGAGTAATAATATACCATGCAGCTTTTAGCAGTTATTCTTATACATAAAAAAAAACTTTTTCATGCATAATAGCGAAATTACCTAGGCCTTCTGAATCTAAAGAGAGTATAATGTTTTTAGTCTATAACTATTTTCTTAGCGATAATACCTTTGTTTTTTTTTTTCAAATGAATATTAACACACGCTGACCCACTGTGACCCGGCGTCATGCAGCGTCATATCTTAAAATATTTGTCTTTTATTTATAGCAGTGTCGTTATTACTTTTGCAATATGCGCACACTTAAGAGATATCCATTACTTAAACCATCCATTCATTAAGAGAAGCTTATTCAAGACAATTGACCTTTTTGGCGGAACGGTATTTTTTTTTTCTTTTTCAATTATGTTATACGAACATTCTTGTCAGATACGCAGAGACTAGAGCAACAACAAAAGCTGTAGAAAAAGACCTAAGAAGACGTGTGATAATTTTGATAATTTATCGTATTCGTGTGTATTGTTTTAGGAGTCTGCGTAAAATTGTCTCCCACTGTGCCCCCGTTACCACTCGCTGGTGTTCGTTAATTTGATTTGTCGCCTGTCCGGCTCAATTATTGGGCCCTTGAAGTACAAATGTTACAGCGTGTGACATGATGTAACAAATATTTTTATTTTTAAGATTTATCGAAGCGAATGTTTGAATGAACTGGACTTGTTTAAACATAGACAAAATAATATTTCAGTGTGAAACAATACACGCCATCATTACTTTAAAATGGTAATCGTGTTTATTACTCAAAACTATAAAATTTACATAGGCTGCGTCACACTTTTGTGAGGGTTTGTCAACGGGAGAAGTTTCTCTGTGATTTCTCAGACATATTTGTGTTCATTGTTATATTGTTTATGCAGATTTCCATGTGATGTTATTATTTATCTGCGAGCACGTGGTAACTAATAGAATATACTATTTTGCGATACGCTAGAACGAACAGCCAGCTAATAAAATAGTTGTTATCAAAAACAATAGCATGTTATAATGGAATTAATGTATCGTAAAGTATATTGCATAAATTTAAATTCTATCGGTTCTAGTGTTGGCTTGATTTTTCTCATGATGGCACAGCCTGTACATGTGACGAACGAAAGGACGTCCTAAGCTAATTTAATCGAATTGGCTTGCGCAGGCCTCTTGCGGACAGTTATCGGTGTAAACATCGTTATAAAGAGTTACGACACAATGTATGTTGCATTTTAGTTACACTAATATATACAAGATCTTCTTCTCAAACAAAATATATAAACAGAATACGTATTTTACAATTCGGTATTTATATATTTTAAGAACAATTCTGAATCAAGTAGTTTTGGCTAAAAATATATTTCAACCACTAGTTAACTAGGCCAACGACCAGGTCAAAGACCTTATCGACTTTGAAGACTCCTAGTCAAAAAAGAACTCCGTTTGTTATAGTTATAGGAGTGTGTATCACCAGTAAAGGTTCAGCAGTACGACAAGAACTAATGAAATCGTCCATTTTGTCCGTCCACAGTTACAGTTTCATTACTTCTTTAAGAACCGAAATGCATGACATAAACTAACTTTTAAAAATCTACAAAGTATGTGGGGATGATTATTTTTGTGCATTGAAGGTGTCAAGGGAGACTATCATTGAAGAGATAAGTTTAAACATGAGGATCAATGTTTTCTTTAGTTAACAATATAACAATTTACTTTTGTGATAGTAACTTCTAAACTGTTTAAGCCTGAAACTTGTAATCACCCATATTAGCATTGACAATTATTATTATCTCTTGTACTAGTTTCACAAAACATTTTATTTATTAATATATAAGTAACCAACCTATTATTATTTTACTTCATCAGTCTATTCAAGTCCACTGCTGAACATAAGCCTCTCGAAGGAAGCTCCAGCAAATGCCGGCGGGTTGGTGAGCGCAGTACCGGTATCCTAATGCTGCTGCTCCCAATCACTGTTCAGGAAGATTTAAATTCGCCTAATAAGGATGGATTTTCCGCCACAGCCACACGGGCTCCGGAAGATAACACATTCTGAGCGCGAATCTATTATCTGGTTGAATATTATATATCGATGACTTTACTTCCAATATATCCCAAGGCAAAAATTATAAATACAATGGTTGTTAAGCCTGGATTATTTAACAACTGAATCTTTAATTACTCCCCTAACTTAATCTCACGGAAGCCGCATGTATGAACGATAAACACACACGTGTGTGTGCATGTTCGTACATACACAACTTTTTGCAATTTTAGGCAATTGTTTGCTAAATGTCATATTGACAATAATGCTACTTTTAAGGAACGAGGGTCTGGTGATTAGATACAGGCGTTGCCTAGTACTAACACCAGGCTATCATAAGACATTTTATAATATCTTATTGTTTAATGTTAGATTAATCTTTATAAACTTGTGGGAGCAAAAATAAATGAATTATTATTATTATATTACACTTCCATAGTAAAGCTCGTTTGTAACAAATTATACTTTGTACACCATTTTTGAAACAACGAAGCTACGTGCACGGTAACACCAAACGAGACAACACAGCATCTATGATTTCACTCAGTTTACTATCGCGTATCCTTACGTAGGCGCGTGTATACTGCGCGGGACCCCGCGACCTTAGAATACGTAACTCTATGGACTTCCGCATCTGAATAAACAATGCACAGATTAAACATCCACGGGAACATTAGTTACACAGACCCGAACAGTTGCCGCTCAATTTATACGCATACGGTAAATTATTATAAAAAAAAACGAATCGCCTAAAATATGAAAAGGAATTTTATAACCGTGGTGACATACCCACGGACAGATACCGGAGTGTACGCCTTTCTCTATTTAACCAATATTTCTAACATAAATTATGAAATAAATAAACAAACTCAAATCGCATTCATTTTCCTTATATGAATTAAAACGTATAAAATAAAGTCGCAATCGTAGAAACATCACCATATAAAGGACTTACGATTGATAAGTTAAATAACTTAAATAATTTATTGTCAAAGTAATAATTTAGACGTTCCTTTATATCCTACACACATCCTATTATTTAAAAAAAAAGTGAAAGTATGTTGGTTTGGATTTTTAATCTTCGTTGACGTTTTGGGTGTTTACCTTGAAGCCTTAAAAAGCACATAGGCTATTATTCCAGAAAAACTCCAGGTGGAAGCTATGTTATGTAAAAGCTCTTAAAACATTAAGTAAATAAACAAACAACAGGCCAGGTTATTACTTCTCTTTTACTTTTTAAATAATTTTGTTATAGTGATACAGATAGGTATGATATGATGTTCAGTAAATAATGAAATATGTAATCCTAAGTTAGAAGTCAATTGTAATTAAAAAGAAAAGATTAATTTTATTACATGCTCAATTTGTTTTAAGTGACAGCCCTGGGCCCTGGCCGGTTGTAGTACCGTTGCGACTAGCAAGAGACAGTATCACTTCCCCATGCAAATTTAATAATTTCAAGTATTGCATCTGAACGTAGTCTACTCACAAGCTGAGGCTTTTAGAAGGCGAAAAAAAGATTTTCCATACAATACTTTCGTAAGTATTTGTAATACGACTAATTAAAGTAGAAACAGTTCATACTTTTATTTACATAAGTTCTCGCTTTTATTTCATTATGCTCGAGTGACCCGCACCACTAAAATTGTTAATTATAATTTTCATCCCCGGCTCAATTACCTTCTCAAAGATTCCTCGCTTTACCACTGGGTAAAAAAATGGCTGTCGGCAATGTAGGCACCGTAGGCATAATAAAGTCGTTAGACGAGGTTTGAAGATATCCATATTAACACTAAAATGCGAAAGCAGTTCATTCTCTCTGTGTTACGTTATTACGGCTACACACACATAGACAACTTAAGTGAAACACCGACGCTCTAGGAAGTTTGCAGTCTATGATCATATCCTTTGATCGCCCCAGCCCTTACACTAGATTTGATAGACCACAAATTCTCCCAAAAGAACACCGATTTCTGGCAAGAATTCGCGAGGGTATTCAAATCAAAAAACATCGTAATTTCAATAGAGAAGATGACTGGGTACTACCACTGCCTTGGAATCCAGTAATAAACAAAATTAAATCTAAAACAAAGCATACCGCTGCACGACCACAAAACACTGTGAGCACATTCTGCGTAGATCGGACCAAAATTAATAAATAAAGCTGAAGCTAAAGCTCGGGCTACCCGAGTTAAATATGACATCTGGAAGTCTAACACCTCAGTCCCCCCGTAACCACGGCTGCTGTGAACCAATCGGCAATATAAAAACAAAATTAAACTCTAGAAAATCCGCAAATAATAGTTTCATTCCAAAAATTTCTGTTTCTGTATTTATTTTACTTGCATTGTATACACTATCGCTTATGTTTTAATACTAAATGCGGCAAGGTTGTTGATCTTTGATATTCATTAATACACGTTTGTAAAATCAGCTACAAATTCCCCGATAAAACGTAATAAACGTAAATCTCAATCGCTTATAACTTACGGCCAGTATTAGCGCTCAACTAGTGCAAACAACAAAGGCAGTTAACGAGATCGCAGCGCGTGCGTGCATTGTCGTTGTATGTCCACTCGTTATTTCGTTGTGCAAAGGTGAAACGCTCTCTCGACTGCATCGTGGGTCGTGACGCGATTATGCGCTTTGGAAATAATTTTTCAGTAGTTAATAACAGGACTGTTACTTTTAAACGTTAGACGATAAACATGCTAAAAAGCCGATTTTTTAATCATAACAACTCAAGTACTGAACATAAGAAACGTGTAATCGAAATTAGGTGGTGTTATACTTAACGAATACGTCTCAATTTTGCATCGCTATACATTCCTTCCATATTTGATTAGCTTGTATTAACAGTTTTGCTGAAATATATTGAAAAGTTTGTTTCCTTCGTCCGCAAGTTTGTTTGCTTCGCCTTCTAAATTAACTACTTAGCATAATTAATATTGTCGCCCTTTACGTCGATAAATTCAATAATATTTATTAGAGTTCAGTAAATTCAATTAGGTGAGAAATTTCCAGCGAGCTGAACCGATAATTGTCGACTCGATTAGAGCACTTATATGCCGTCGCTTAATCGTAAATTGATCGAGACGAATTGATAGGCATTGAGTTCTATTGGACATCGTTAAAGCAGTTTTATTGACACGTAATCACATTTTGAAGATACATTTCAAACTGACGCGTTTTACGTGACACTTTTGAAAATGAACAACAACACAAACAAAGGCAAATTCCTAGTATAGTAGACAAACGTGCCAATAGTTTTAAGCTAAAGCTCTTGGCAGCACCACAAAAAAATCTCGTTCTATGGCTGTATAATATCGGTATAACATATACTTAATCCCGACTTAGATAAACTAAGACTTCGCTTAGCTCTCAGTTGGCTGAACTCGTGCTTACCTTACCTTAACAGCCTGTAAATGCATTAATTGATTTTTTGCAGGTGTCCGTGGGTTGCAGTAGCTGTGCTGTAGAGTCACACAGAGCCACGCATGCAATTCATAGGTTTTCTTTATTCAAAATGCTAGGCTAGCTGGGTCTGAACGTACTAGCGGGACCGGTGACGTTGCTCAGAATCCTTACTTACTTCCATAACAATGTGTAAATAGTCCACTGCAGAACATAGGACTCAACCATAATTGTCACACTCTTCAAGCTGATCGCATACGGTACGAGACGGTTATCCCGACAGTTATCGGTAGCCATTGCGATTTTTAAGGCTTTTCTCTTAGTAACATATTACTACAACCACGGGAAGAAAGAGGGTGGCACAATCTTACGCCGATAACACACGACTTTAGAAGAATTTGTGTTTAGCAATCTATTTCCAATTCGAATTCGTAATCGTTCACTCAGAGATTAATAAGCCAAGCATAATATATTTACTTATACGGGTGCTAGTATTATATATACTGTATATGCAGTAAGCACTCATATCTGTCAACCATAGGGTAGGCAGAGATGACAGATTTCCATTTTAGTGAACAAATAATGCTGATAATATTTCCACCTTATTTTTTAATTGTAGTACCACGGCGTCGCAGGATAGGAGTGAAGATGAAGAGTGAAGACATCTTTTGCTTCTATGGTACGTTCGGCGAGTGAGGTAACCAAAAAGGTATGAGCGAAAGTTTTAATCTACGTCTGTCGATAGTAAAATATTAATTGGATTATTCACGCGAAAGGGCATTAGTAATAAAAGTTATAGGTTTTTACGTTAGAAGTAATAATTGCTATGTGTATTTCCATGGCAAGCATCTTAGCGTGTGAATTCATAAAGAATGCATTTCTAGCAACAATGTCTCATTTCTCCTTCGCCTTTGAGCTTCTCACGCATTAAATTAAGTTCGTGTTTTGGATGATTGCCAGCCGTTGCGTAAATTGCAGGACAGTTGCTGGCGACATTTTGTCCTGTCATCTTTAAATATATGATTCCTTCTTAGTGACATGAGAACAAGTATTAGACTGAGCGTGTACTTATTACACCTTTACGTAAGTTGTCTTTTACTGGACAGGTGGTTCCACAACGCGTTGTATAGACAGACACTTCTAATACGTAAGCTTTAACTAAGCTTCTAGAAGTGATGGATCAAGAAAACATGTATTTATAAAACGTGTAAGCAATGACAGTGGCTGGCAAGATAACATTAGTTACTGCGTACAGTGTTCCTTATTAATATAAAATTAAGTTTAATACTATATTAGTAAAGGATGGAATTCCTGAAGGCGATATATGAAAAACATGGTTTTCTTAATGACTGATATTCGTAAACGCCTCGATCTCTCGGTACGCTCAATCTCCGAAGTATTTAATTCCTATCTAATCTAATGTTAATCGGATAAAATCAGATATTGGGCCAGCTCGACCGGATTGTTACCAATACCTGGGCCGGCTCGAGCGGATTGGTACCATTACCTTGGGTCGGCTCGACAGGATTGGTACCACTACCTCGCAGAATACCGGCGTGTAGTAAAGGCATCTTATGCTTCTTGCGTTTCGTTCGGTGAGTGAGGTATCCGGAGGCCCACTCCCCCTCCCCCCATTCTCCCTTCCATCTCCCATATACCCTTAGAGGCCGGCAACGCACCTGCAGAACCTCTGGTGTTGCGGATATACGTGGGCGACGGTAATCACTTACCATCAGGTGAGCCGCTTGCTCGTTTGCTGCCTTTCTCATAAAAGAAAAAAGATATGAGACCATATAGAATCAGATATCAAGATTACGGATATACGGAGAGGAAATAATGATTTTTCTGCAAATGTTAACTTACATATTAATAACGTTACCTAGCAGGCTCTGGCGACTAATGTCTAAAATCATTTCGAATTAACTAAACCCAAATCTCACAGCCCAGTGATGGGGAGCGGCATCACAAGTGCGCAAGTACCGATACTGCGCTCACCAACCCTGCGTCTGCTCAGCGTCGCAAGTAAACCCCATCACTCTCCATAATCCTCCCTCCCATCTTCCAAATACCCTAAAAAGCCAAAAAGATGTAAGTGGAGGACGGTAATATTTACCATCAGGTGTGCCGCTTGCTCGTTACCCGCCTTTCCCATAAAAAAAACAATAATTTTTGATCATGGCTAACCTAGTGTTATATAAGATAACCCAATGGAAAGGTGAGTATAAGAGCAAAGGTTTAATTATTATTTACGCGCTGGTTAATTATGGTCTTAGTATTTTACGCTCGGGCGTATTTATGAATGAGTGATGCTGTTGGTAATTTAGCCAACGCAATGCTTTCTCGTATATTTTTTTCCCGTAAAATCCGTTGACTGTCCATTAATTATATAATCGCCAATTAGCCAAGGGAAAATTAAGGAAGGTTTAAGGTAAATCATCTAAACTCTTGGTAAAAAAAAAGGGAAAACTTGTAAACTACATGCATGAGAATTCAATATTATATGTCGATCGAGTGGCTTAATGGTTACCTGAATGCTGAGACATAGGTCCTGTGTTCGAATCTCAGTTGAAGCCAATACTTGTGTAAAAAACACAAAATTGTTGCTATACGAGTCTGGTTTTGTTGTATTGCGTCCCGTGTCTCCGATTTACTTTCTTACGATCTCTTCACATATAGTGGAAGTGAGCAGTACCTGTGTCTGACACCTGCGGCGCTGTAATATCTCCTGCGCAGGTGAAAACTACCGATTGTATTAGGAAGTTGTCGCCGCGGTTGAACAGGGTTACGAGTACTCCATTAGCATTTAACTAAAGTACGACTGGTCAAAGACAACTTAACTATTCACACAGTTAAGCAGCCAAAAAGTTTCAATCATTACACAACCATCGTACCGGTCAACAATACTATTCATGTCGTTTAAATAACAGCGATTGGACAACGGGGCACATAACAAAGCATTTCGCAATGATCGAAAACGATCTCCAGCGGCGGATCATCCATGTCGTTATGCAAATGACAGATTTATAACGATTACGCAAGAGGGCGCCCGGGCCGCCGTGCAGTGCAGAGGCCTTAGGTGATGGATGGGTCAGAGTAAGACTGTAGTAACAAAGAAGCTTATTATTATACATTTGTGGCTTACAATAGCAAACAGATGTAGCCTTTTAGCAACCTTTCTTAGAAACAGACTTTGAATTGCTGAATTCGATAAGACCTACAAGCGATCTCATGCAACCGAACGATAGAAATTTACATAATTTACAATGCAAATTGTTGATGATTCTGTCAATGAAAATTTACCAACTTTTTCACAAAATACCTACCCACACTCGCTGTTTGCACTGAGACTGTGGCGAACGATTGCTGACAGAATTTCGAATTTTCGAATGGGCCGGCTCGTCCGGGTTGGTACCACGGCCTCGCAGAATACCGGCGTGAAGTAGAGGCATATGGTGCCTCTGTGTTTCGATCGGCGAGTGAGGTAACCGGAGGCCTACTCCCCTCCCCATCCCCCTCCTCTTCCTCCCTCACATCTCCCAAATATCCTTATTGGCCGGCAACGCACCTCTGGTATTGCAGGTGTACGTAAGCGACGGTAATCACTTACCATCAGGTGAACCGTTTGCTCCTTTGCCGGCTTTTACAATTAAAAAAAAAAAGCAGAGTACCTTGCACATAGATCGCAGTTTCCAAAAAATTGGTCTCATGGTAACGTCTACAAATGTAATTTCAATTTATAGCTTATGTACTTTAATAATTATTAGCCTGCAGTACTGCATAATACTTTAATTTTATTAGCATATTGAAAAGTGTATTAGAAACTGTTAAATTGTACTTTGTATAACAATACACATATATAACTAAGTAAGGATTAAGGATATCCCGGGGACACCCTAGCCCTGTTATTAAGCAGTTTCCATTTCCGTAAACACCTGCACATTGAAAGCGCATTATAATTTAAACGTCCGTGGGCGACTCGCGTTGCCACAACGGTCGACTCGCGATCCGCCTTGGTTAATATAATTCGGACTTGATAAACAAATGTCTTACACCTAACATTTAAGGTTAGAAAGCGAGAGTTGCCTTTCGCTTATAATCATTTTTAAAAAAAAAGGTGACATGCGAAAAAGTTCGCGCCGTTAAACAATTAAAAAAACACTACGCTCGCTATGTTTTTTTAGGGTAAAGAAAGGCGCAATCCTGATCATATTCCATTATAATTGCGTGCACCGACACTATTTTTATTACTATGTTAAATATTGTTGCAACACTAGCCCTAGAAAGCTTTTATATATAAAAAATACGGTAAGTGATAAACGTCGCACACGTACATCTGCAACACCAGAGGTGCTGCAGGTGCGTTGCCGACAGTGTTGTGACAATCAAAATGATCGCGATACGAGACAATGTTCTAGATGCTAACACAAATTACAACCTCTATTAAAAAAAAATCTCTCGTCTCGTAAAAAATTAAATCACTTCCTAATTGACTTATAATTATAATTATCGTTTAAGCCGTGGTAACTTAGTGATCAGGGCGCTCGCTTCAGTTTCTTAGAGCGCGAGTGACCTGGGTCCGATCCCCGGTGCCGGCACCACTAAAATTGTTAATAGCAACTTTAAGTGCTGTATTTACCACGTGCTCGGCGGTGAAGGAAAACGTGAGGAAACCTGCATATCTGACAAAATAATAAACAATATTATTTCGAGCACGTGTGAAGTCCGCCTATCCGCAGTGGATCAGCATGGCGGTCCTTCCCGGCTCAAAAACCCTCGCAGAGATTAGGATAGGCCTTTGCCCAGCAGTGGGGGCTTACAGGCCGCTACTTTACTTTACTATATCGTTTAAGCGAGTTGTAAGGTTGCTCATTCATTGATAAACTTTCATGGAAACTTCTTTGGAAGTGGGCGAATGTTACGTGTGCGCAAGACGTCCGGGACTTCGGTCCGTAGCTACCGTGACTGAAAAGACGACCAGCAGCATAGCGTAGAATCATAAAAATGTTTTCCTACAAAAGTTAAAAAAATCAACGCGTCTCTGTAGAATTAAACATACATATTTGTATCGATATAGCATGAAAATTACAATACATCAATTTCGAACTGTGAATAATTTAGCGCTCGAGCGACAAAACAGAGTTAGTAGTTCGTAGAAATACCCATGCCTCTGCGAAATTTGTATGCCATATGTTTCGGGAATAAGGAAGTATTATTCTTGTGAAATATTCTATATCGACTGTAATATGCCGCTTGTAGTGAACACGTAGCGTAAACCGAATCAATCAGAAAGTGAACGTATATCCGTCCTGTAACGCTAATAGCCTTAGGGCGATTTTATTAATTACTTCACGATTTAAACAGTGTTGTGACGAAGAAAGTTCGATAGAAAAATTATTTCGTAACGTTGCGTATTATGCTTTCGTTGGTCATAACATAACAGAACAATCAACCCTACAAAGTTAGACAAAGACCCATTTTATCACACACTTCAATCGAATTTCAGCCGTAGGCGATAAACACAAGGCTTCCCTTATATATTTGTAATGAGCAAATTAAGCTTGGTATTAGCGAATGAACACGGTGGGATTGATAGTGATAATTAAAACTTTCGACTGGTATAATAAGTTAATATCTCTCTCTCTCTCTCTCTCGCTCTAATATCGCGCTATCAACCTGACGATGAGTGAACAAATTAGGTGGGAAAAAGTATTAAATGCGATACGATCGAACTCAGTGCAACTTTCACTACTTAAAACAGCGCAATAAGTAACAAATTACAATTCCAATATTAGTTTCTAATATCATTATATGAAATAACTAATATCTATCTCATTCCAACCGACAAGAACCAGGTAGAACAATATTACGTTAGCCTAGCTCCGGTTTTATCCATAATAAGCTTAGTGTAGTTAAACTGTACTTAAATTTATTCCTCCTTAATGGATCAAACTCTTTAACGTAGTAATCTAGTTATGAAATAAAACTTTTATTTACTGATTTGTTCGCGTATATTTTCACATCACCCGTGGTCACAGGGCGACTGAGGGACCGTCAGTTCTCTAATTATTCATTTTTAGTCCGATCTCCGCAGAATGAGCTCACAGTACCTTGAGGTCGTGCAGTGCTACAGCGGTGGAGGTGGCTTGGTCTCGGATTGAACTTTATTTATTACATGATCCCAAGCAAGTAGAAGCACCCGGTCATCTTCTCTATTGAAATATTTAATTCCAATAGCCTCGCGAATCACACATGACAGTAATCTTTTGCGAGGATATGTGTGTGGTCTGTCGGATCTGATCTCGAGGTTGCGTCGATCTACAATACGAGACAGCAGACTGCAGACTTCCTGTAGCGATGATTCTTGTCGTCGTAAATAATAGTTTCATTTTCAATGTGTATTTTTCCCGTAAATACAGGAAATCGTGTAGCAATCAATTATTATGAGTTAATAAATTTCTTTTCTTCTATTATTTAACAACCTGTAATCACTCTACTGCTGAACATAAATGAGCGGGTTTGCGATCCCAGTACCAAACACCTCGTAACTTAGACGCTGTTGTCCGTCGCCGATCCCGGTAATTAAGGTCTGGCCCTTTTTCAGCAATGACCTTGTGATAGACTGTAATGAATGAATGAATGAATATTCTAAATGGTAATTCGGCTGTCTACTAGAAGTCGGGAGATTTTTCTGGAACTGCCCTTGATTGTCTTTTTACGATTACGATCTTAAATAAGGTAATTTCCATTCAAATTCTTTAAAAATCCAAAAGCAAGATAACGTATATATTAAATGATTTAAATACATCACGCCAAAGTTTAATCAGAAACAATAACATCGAAATAGGTTATATTATATTAAGGAAAACAGGTTATTTATTTTAAGCAACGCTAATTCTTTCATCCTACTGAATAACAGAAAAAAAAACTTACGAGAAGAATGTATTAAAAAATGATTTTTTAACGTAACGTAATTTAACTAATGATACTTTTTCTTAAAATAGTAAAAAAGTTACAAATACCCCATTTATACATAGGATAGAAATGATAATACTAGTATGTGAATTCAAAGGCTGCACGTAAAATAGCCGAACGTTTATTGTCCCCGCACGCTTCGGGCCGCGTGGGTGCCCCATTATGTGGCAAATTGAACAATAAGCCAGTCTCGAACGATTGAAAGTAAATACCTACAGGACCAGTGAAATGGGCGATCATTAACCAACGTAATAGATTTAGCGTGAACTTTCAAAACAATTTCGATAAACATACTGTCGTTATCGAGTTCTAAAACTGTTGTTATTTTATTTTAATGTTTCTCGGCGTAAACTTTTTGATGTGACGTACACTGGGGGTGGCACATGAGTTAAACAAACGAATATAAGTATCATTAAAATAGATTTTAAGTGTGTAATAATAATCTGATAAAATAAATTTAAAAAAAAACATATTTTATGTTGTCACCTTTTATTGCTACACTTTCTTTAGTGTTACGTGTCACTTCCTAAGTTGCTAAAACAAGCCTATTAAAGGGTCATATGTAATGTCATATCCTGACCCGGAGCGCAACACAGCCAGACTCGAAAACCAATAATTGATGTTCTGCACTACATTGGCTTCGGTTGTGATTCGAGCCAAGGACTCATGCAGTCAGGCACGCTAACCACTAAACTATGTGATCTTCAGGATATACACAGTATCTCAAATAGACCACCATGACTACTGTACAAACAATATTCAACATACAAATTTTTGCTCCTAGCGGGTTTTGAACCCGTGACCTGGAAAGAAAGTACGCTTCCTGTAAATCCTTGCTATTTTAATAATGTTCGAGAAACAATTCTTCTTAACTAGCTTAACTTATTTGTGTGCAAAATACACAGATGAAAAACTGAAAAAAAATTTTTTTAATTGATTTCCGTTTTACTTGCGGAGTATCGGAAGGTTATAAGGTATAGTATACGTTTAATGATGAGTAATCAAATCAGGTGTTTTTTATTTCTCGAGTGATTGATGGCGCGGAGATGTCAGATCGAGTGGAAACTGGTTGTTTCATAATGACGGTTTACCATCGAACGCTATAAGCTATAAAAAGGTAATAATGTTATCGAAGATCGGGAGAAAATTTATATTCGTTTTTTTTTGTACGTTTTAACTGTATTTATAGAGTAAATTAAAAAAAAACATAATTGCATCGGGATAATTGTTTACCAATAAATGTAAATTGAATTAAGTAAGAACATATACCTCACCCTTTCTTCTTCTGGGTGTTATAAGAGGCGACGAAAAAAAAACCTCCGAAAATTACAGGTCGTCCGACAGATGGCGTATTAACGGCGACGAACCTGTACCTACTTCATAACTGTCTCGAATATTGACAGGAAGTGCCCAGCGGTGTGACATTTCCAATAATATACTTTAGGCATAAACTACAAAACAATATATAAACTACGAAATCGCTTACGTTGTACTTTGAACTGTATTAAATTTTCTAGTTGCCCAAATTCTTTTTTAGTACATTTCTCTTGTATTGTTTATTATGATACGATGCGGGTCTGTCTGGCGTTAATATCACCGAAGAGATATTGTGTACTGAGGCCTGAGTAGAAAAGGCTAGCCGATATAGAATCCCCATTTGCGACAAAAGCCTTGTTCACTAAGTGGAGCATTCTAGGTTCTAAATTGGAAGCTTCTATTTAAAAAGGAACATATAAAAATTTCTAACCACGGATCTTATATTTGTATTTGCATTGCTACAGCTATTAACGGTATCGTATTTGAAAACATAACATAACGAGGATGGTACGAAAATGTGAACAAATTGAATTAAGAACATTTATCAGTATCTATATTACGATCGGAGCGATATGCAAACGTTAGTAATCACTAAAAAAAAAGGGATCGCGTGACAAAGCGACGGAAACGCACGGACGCAGACGGGCGGGGCGGTCAGCCATTGTGACCCCGCGCAGCGCTCTGTTGCCACTGTGTTTGTTACACTTAATATGTACGTTTCATATCAAACCCGTACTCAGTTTAGCTACGGAATTCTGCAGTGTTAATGCTTTAGACCACTGAAAAGCTGAATTTTTAAAAATACCACAAGATTTTCGTTGTGATCGTGCGAATTTGTAATCCGTTAGTGATTAATAAAACACATATTTTTTTAATATACCGTAATCATCTCGCTCAGCCGATGGATAGACCATCGCAGTCGCAGTACCAATTCGCACTATAGACGCAGCTGCCTGTCACTCTGGTCTGCAAATTTTCAATGTGGTATTTTTCGAAAAGGTCATTCCGCCTACTGTCTGTAGCCTTTAGACTATTCAGGCACTCTCTTAGTCGACTTTTAACACAACCACGGGATGCGGTTGTAGATTTTTCAACACCGCTGCGTTGGATTGTAAAGCTGAGAGTAGAACGTTATGAGGTCCTATAGTATCACGAAACTCGATACGAATTTAATTTCGTTTTCGTATTGTGCTCTACTTTAAATTCCTACTTCCGAAATAATTCGAATCGAAGAATAGGAACGAGTTAGGTTCGAGCGTTACCAACAAAATAATCAAGCTAAAGCTTTATTAGCGTTATAGTCGCGGATAAAGAAATATCATGAACAATGGACCGCTTTTATTTAGTCCGATGAAAAGTTTCTCGATCCTAACGAAATATTCGACAGCAGTTAATTGCATCAAGAACCACCACTACATTGTAATGAGCTAGCCACGGTTTCAAGAGCACGAACAATACCGAATTCGAATCCAACTCGATTCATTCAAAACTCGAATCTGTCGGGAGTGATCCTGCTGTAAGCAAGTGCAAGACTATTAGGGCACTCGCGGAGCAGAATTCGCGTGTGCCGCTAACCCAGTTCACCTTACCGGTTGCGGTGCGATGCGGTGAGAGTTTTGCGCGAAATCAACAACAAATATGGAAAGCAATTTGGTGAAAGAATTTAAATTGGCCATCTTGAAGAAGGTCGCCCGGTGTTGACATCGGGTCGTTATTTCCGACGTTTGCCGTTATATGCTACGACAGACGAGGACGAAAGTAATGTATTGTTCATCATCAGGTCACTTGTGTTCTTTCAAAATGTTTTGTTCGTAATAAACAAAATTTTAAATTTTAATTATCATCACGGCCACGAAGCAAGGATTACATAGTTCTTAATAGAAATTCCATTGCTATGACATCTGAATAGTAATAAAAGTAATATGTCCAGCCTAATTGATGATTTCCGATTCAGTAAGGAAAATATCAAACATTTCTTATTAATTTCTCGTTTCTTCATAATCAGACAATCCGTTAAAAAAATAAAACAATGAGGATGTATAGAAATAAAGTAAAGTAGCAGCCTGTAAATGCCCACAGCTGGGAAAAGGTCTTTTCAAAATTTTCTGAGACGGTTTTTGGAGTCTGATAATAGATAATATTTTTTTATTATTTCACAGACATGCAGGTGTTCCTCACGGTGATTTCCTTCACACCGCAGATTGCGTGATAAAAGCAGCTGATGTGTAGATTAATTTAATATAAATTTAGGAATATAAGCTTTTTCTATTAACGAATAAAATTCGTAGAAGACTCATACTTTAAAATAATTAGATATTAAAAACTCTACCGCTTTATACTTAGTACAAACACCAGAAAAATACTCGGATAAAGAAAAGACAAGGTTGATAATAATTAATTTATGTAATTTATGACATACAAATAATTCTGGAATAAATAAGAAATTAAATATGAACTTGTATACAAACACTTGTATTCAGTAAGTTTAATCAAATAATACTCAGCAGTATTTTATTTCCTTGGTAAGGTTATTAATAATAACGCATGTAACCTCAAATGTTCGATGCAACTCGAGTCAATGGACCGAGTATAATTATTGGCGTTTCCGATTACAGAAGTTCTCACTGCGGCCACTAATTTAATAGAAAAAGATGCCTTTTACCTCTCCGAAACATATTCTCACGCCTTGGTTTATATCGAATAGGTATAATTTAATTTGACGCGGAGTTAACCCAAAGAGTTTTAGATCAAATATTCATTATGGTTATTATCAAATTATTCAGGTCGTGTTCATATGTTTTTATTCACTTTTTACACAATAATTACAGCTCGTATCGCCTTTTTGAAATAAGGGTGTCGCGTTTCTATCGCCTGGGGATTAAGGTACCCTTTCAAATTGAAAGTAAAAACGCATGTGTTCCGTATTGATAAATAATAACTATATGTGCATCTTATGACTTCAAATCCCAACTAATCCATCCATGACCCCATTATTGGACGTCGTCGATGACTATTAGGTTATTTATAAGATGACGACCTCCAGGCCGATTTCGACAACTTTCTATCGACAGCTGTCAACTGGAGATGTTATAGTGCCGCAGGTGTACGCGATACCCGATGTAACGTTTATGCGGTATGATCGGAGGAAGGCTCAGATGCAATTTAAAAGACACGGGACGATCACAAAACAAACTAATCATTTCTGTATACTAATGTATTTATGTGTTATCTATGTTAATTTATTTATATTTTTCTTTATTCTTTATTGAACCAAAAAAAAAAACAGAAAATGTGTACCCTAAACAGTTAAGGTAGTCATAAACGGTGTAAGCAGATATGTGTAGATGATGTTATAATATAGATTAGACACCAAGAAATATTACTATCAATAATAACTCGTTATCATTCGAAATAAAAATATAAGTATATGAAAAAAAATGCTATTGAGAACAAAACTACTATCCAGTTCTAAGTCGGTCATCTATACTAGACAAAGAATGTCTAGACAGGTCTGCTCACAGAGTAGTTTTTGCGATCTGTGAGCCTGCTGACGGTGTAATGGTTTCTATCACAGCAATACTAGAAGAATTAATGCAGGCTACTTGTATCTATTATCGTTGTCAATAACCTTTATATGCTGTCTCATAAATGACATAACTCAAATGCCTTGATCAACACATGCCACATAAATGTCGATAAAGTAATGAAACATATACGCAAATAATTCACTGTGAAACTTATCCCGGCTAAAGTGCGGTATCGGCGTAAGAATCTGCCACCCCCTTCTTTTTTCCCGTGGGTATGGTAAGAGGCAACTAAAGGAAAAGCCTTGAAAGTGTCTTGGCAATCTCCCGGCGACCAGGCTCACTATTCGTCACGTTCTATCTCATGTAAAAGCGAAAAATGGTTTGCAGACGCCAGTGTGGTTGCGCTAAGTCGTTCCAAATGGAATTCCATAATCTCTGCCTACTACTCCTATGGGTAACAAGCGGTGGTGTATATACGTATTAGATCACAGCGCGTAATATAAAATTCAACATTTTAATAGATATATTTAAATGATTAAAAAATTACCACACAAAGTTTGATTGACCTTCAAACCATACATTGTTTTAATAAAAGGCAGCATCCATTCGACGACGCGACCTGTACATCAGAAACAGGTCGATCAAATTGAGTACAATTTGGGTCAGTCGATCGCCACTATCAATGCGCGTAATTTATTTTACGCCATACGCCACTGTGACACACATAGGGCACTCGCTTGGTGGGCCATAAATCCTCGTCTCACGCAGATTGCCGCTTGCACTCCGCTCCCGGCCACAAGTAGCCTCAATTTGATAATCATTTATTAGTTAACGTATAGAAGTTTATTTCTGCTAAAAGCTCGTCTACTTATTTCCTACGCCGGTGTGGGGCCGCGTAAAAGTAATGAGTTTTTTGAAAGTTTTTACGCACGAATTTTAAGCGTCGATTGGGCGAAGTTGGCGACAGGCTTACCACCTGTCACGATGTCAGAAGTAAGACGTAATAAAAAGTTTAGGGTTGAAAGTGTTTAAACTACTACAATAAATGTCTATGACATTATACTAAGTATCTTGCGCCTACTCTTGAGCTTTATTCATTTATGAGTGCACAGGAAAACAATTAAACTGAAATACTAATCTCTCTCAGTTTGTTACGTTGGCTTTTTTATCCATTGCTGACATAAGTATAGTTCTGAAGCCCCTATTTGCTTAAAGCTTTAGAGTACGAACTGTGAAACGTAATGTTCCTGGTACGAGACGAGCCCGCCATTCGACTATTGTCGTGAAATGTTCAACACGAGGTTTTTGTTTTGTTTCGGGCTCAGTGTTAGTGGTTAACAGGAATATTAGTAATATTAATATTTTTTTTATGATAAAGGAGGCAAACGAGCTAATGATTACCGTCACCTTCACTACATCTGCAACACCAGAGGAGCTGCAGGTGCATTGTCGGTCTTTAAGGAAGCTTAAGGTGCATCGTCGTTAATATGCAAGATCGTGTTACTAACCCAGCTGACCAAACCCATTCGAACAGCTGCAAAAACTTCTTTAAAAAATAAAGCATAGATAATGATGAGACTTCAACTTAGGCAATCATATTAAATCTGATAACCGACTAAACTTCTTACCAAAGAATCTTATTCAAAATTTTATCAAAAATAACACTAGATGGAGGAAATGCAAAAAGTAACATTAAGGTTAAAAATACGGATATACTTTTAAAATAGTATAGTAATAATGAAAGCTCGGCTTAAAATATCGTAAATAAAAAAGGGTATACCGTACTCTGTGTAACCGTTAAGTCGTAGTGAGCATGATAGATACAGACAGTCGGGCGCCTCCCCGGCTGTTCTCTCAACGTATTGCGCGTCCATTGCATCAATATGATTACAAGCTCAGAAACGCGTAATATTTGTTAATGACAATGTCAACACAGACGTTTTCAGAGTTAAATAAATTTATACTCTACGTGTAGTCTACATCAGTCTATTTTAGTCCAAAGCATCGGGATCTCCAAGAAAGCGCCAGCTAAAACCGCTGTACATTCCTTGGAAGGTTTTTCCATACTCACCTCGCTACATAACGGGTGGTAGATTATTACTCTGCGTAGGAGCCGTCTAGGAGGTTACCACTAATAAAATATACCCGTGGTAGAGCCAAGCGGCGGCTTTAGCTGCTGCTCGAATGGGCCGGCTCGTCCGGATTGATACCACGGCCTCGCAGAATACCGGCGTGAAGTAGAGCCATTTTGTGCTTCTGCGTTTCGTTCGGTGAGTGAGCGAACCGGAGGCCCACATCCACTCCCTATTCCTCTCCTCTTCCCTCCCATCTCCCAAATATCCTTAAAGACCGCCAACCGCACCTGCAGAATCTATGGTGTTGCAGATGTATGTAGGCGACGGTAAGCACTTACCATCAGGTGAACTGCTAAATAATCCATAAATGGGCTTAAAGTCGAGCTACAAGCTTATGTTAGTATACTTTACTTTTCAGACAATTACTTACAGACTTAACAGGTGGTAGATTCCTTCACTGCCCAGGATTCGTCTGGGTAGGTATCACAGTCTTATCCATTTTTGCCACCAAACAGCAATGCAATTACTACTGAGTTCCGGTTCGAAAGTTATAGAAGACCAGTATAGTTACAGACTGTAAGGCATTTCACCTTCTTCGACAGATGCTGTTTGCTGGCGTCCATGGACTGCAGTAGCCACTTACCATCAGGTAAACTGTTAGGTAATTTTTCACCTCAATCCAAATTAAAAAAAGCTGGGCACGCGGTGTTAAGCGCAGTGCCAGTAACCTTGCAACAGTGACGTGTAAACACAAAGTATTCTTTCTGTATTTTTCTGGCATCTGTCAATTTGCAAACCCCTTGTGGTGTTATAAGAGCCTACTCAGGGCAAAGTCTTGTAAATAACATGGCAAAGACTGCGTCGAGCCTCACCAGCCGACTCGTCACTATTTCTAGAATAAGCGAAAAGTGGTTTACGGGAAACCATTTCACCAAATGTGAATGTTCATGGCTGTGAATATAAAGCATTTATTAAAATTAAATCATGCTCTTGAACATATGAAAATGAAACTTTATTATAAGTCGACCGTCGAAGGAAGACAAACAATGTCGACCCTTAAACATTTGCAAAAACTTCCAGCGAAATTGTTCTAAAACAATTTGTAAGAATATGTATCATTATTATGATTTTTACCTCTTTAACAATTTTCTAGAATCGATAATGAATGGGTTTTAAAACAAAGAGCTGACTTAGAAACACTGCAGGTGTATGCTTGCTTATGAAAACGTTACAACTAAACTATTTCTAGCAGCTGAAAAGTTAAACGACGCAAGTAATGTTTTATGATGTTTAAAGGTCAGAAGCATATCCGTGAAAAACGCCTCTCGCAATACCGCAAAATAAACGCCCATTCAAAGGAGCAGATGACGCGTCTGCAATTCAATTAAGTGAGACTATAAATAGGCGAGCGCGTGTTTATTGAATAGATGTTAGGTATGCAATGTAATTAAGTTGAAAAAACTGGGATAGGAAGGGTATCATCAAAGGCACAGGTGAACCGGCCTCGAACGATGCTGCCACGTGGCATTCCAACGCATCTCCACCTGTAAGCAGGGTTGCCACTTGCTGCGTACTTTCACACAGGGCGCACATAATGTTACGGCGGTCGGGTAGCATTTTCGTAATTCGAATGATTCTGTTTTAATATTTTATTAATTATCTACATTTAGAATATTATCATAGTAGTTACAAATTTTATATAACCATTAGCGGAAAAAAAGTGAACCAAAATATTTTATGAGATTTACATATGTAGTATAAGCGGATGCTCAGATTATATTTTATCTACTTGAACAACTTTTCAATATTCCAACGCTGGTGAATACGCTTAGTCGAGTCTTACGACACCCACGGGAAGACAGAAGGTGACAGATTTTTCAGTCAGCCACCACACGGCTAATAATAATTTAAAACTTATATACATATTGTACCGCCTAATGAACATATTTTTTTTTATTAATTAATCTTTGTTTGTTAAATCTTTGTGTGTACAATAAACTATATTTCGTTCATTCATTCATTTCATTAATTCATATATAATTTAAATGCATGTCTTTGCATGAATTTGCTTTAAATGTTAATATCATTAAAAGTAGTATTTTTTTTATGTGGATAGGGCAAACGAGCAAGCGGCTCACCTGATGGTAGGTGATTACCTTCGCCCACGTACATCTGCAACGCCAGACGAGCTGCAGGTGGATGCCTTAAGGATATTTATGGGATGGGAAAGAGGATAATCCAAAGTGGGCATCCGGTTACCTCACTCACCAAGCGAATCGCAGAAGCACAAAATGTCTCTACTTTACGCCGATATTTTGCGAAGTCTCGGTACTACCCCGGTTGAACTGGCCCATTGGAGCAGCAACAGCAGCTGTCGCTTTTCTCTACTACGTATTAAATTATTTTAAACACTGGAATACAAGACTTATGACAGTTATCTAATATCATAAGTAAAGATGTGTCTAGTGTGGCAACCCTACAAAGCGGCTGCCACTTGGAACACACTTGCAGTGCAAAAACTATAATAGCTACTATTACACCGAAGGCACGTGGGGTCTGTAATGTCGATATTACATTGAAAACAAAAATAAGAATGCAGCTTTTGAACATTAATTAACATGAATGAACCAATTAAAACAATTTTAGCATTTACCGAATACATCCAGAAAACTTGAGTCGAAAGCTGCTGCGTGTCATCTGTTAAATATAGACGATGTTTATTAATTGGTGCTCAGAAGTAAACAATTTTTTACGAGTGGGTACGAGTACTTGAAGCTTGATGTTAGAACATATTGTCACTGAAATGTACTAAATTTTTAATCAAAAAGGCAATAGAAATAAACAAACTACCTAAACTTTTTGCATGGCTAGAAAGAAGATATCTGATCCTCGGGATTTGCGAGAAAGTGACGACTATATGCCTTCCATACGGTTATGCCAGAGTTGCGCTATACTGCCATTCAACCGGCTAGCTTCCAGGAGTATTTGAGAATATATGATATAGAGTTAGCTCTAAATTAGTTAATAAAAAAAAAATATTATTTATTTGTCAGACATGCGTCATTAAAAGAGACATTTGTCCAGTTTGTGAATGTACAAAATAGAAATCTTTCTGGACAACTCGGTGTAAAAGTTAAACAAGATTAAATTTTCATATAACCCATCCATGAGCAAGAACCTAAGAGGTAGATCCGGATATAGACCTTTACATTCAAGCTTCCAAAGTCAAAAGTTTGAATTCTATGTTTTGATATGCAGCTGTAAGTATTTGAGTATTTTCGTGCACGATTTTCTTCGTTACATGTGACTACCACTGACCACTATAAAAAACACCAATGACATCAGGACAAGTGATAATTAAAACCTCCGCAACTTTAATTCCCAGTATTTAGTAATTAAGAAAAACTTAACTTGAATAAATCTTTTAATTAAACATGCTATTGAAACAAGACATACGACATCGCTTCGCCAACATTTCACCGATTTGCCGATAGCCGTACCGAGACAAAAGGGGCGAAAATAGATGTCCGACGCGATACCGACCCGATACCATCTACAAGACGACACAATGACCCGATAGAAAGTGCTTTACCTTACAGTGCCTAGCTAGAAAATGCCGATGGAGTACCGGGTAATGCCTTTTAAAATGAATACATGGATAGAAAGTTCCGACATGGCGTTAGGACATGGCGAGTTGATAAGCAAAATTCATATTCGTAAAGCTTGCGGCGTACATGCCATAACCTTTAGCTGATTTTGGTTACAGACATCTTTCGGTACAATCAACTGCTGCCCAGACAACTAGCTGCCCTTTGTTAATGATGTCTGTTTAGAAGTAAGAAATATAGAAAAACACAAAGAAACTACATAAACACAAATATAAAATCATCTTGCTGTAATTTCTTTGTCTTTTCTATAAAAATATGCCAATAAAAAGACTCGTTAAAATCGGTTCACAATCTGCGAAGATCCAAAAAAATACAGATAAATTGTTGACCTCCTCTTTTTTGAAGGTTAAAATTAATGAAGTATTGGATCCAATATCAGAGAAATTGAGAACAATACACCCTAGTCTCAAACGTCCGCCATTTTACTAAAGCACATAATCATTCCTGTCACCTACAATGCAGAAATAGAATCACTAATCACAATATAAAAACTCTTAGGGGTAATTTTTAACAATATGTGAATAACGAAACTCGACGTACGTGGTACAATACAAAGTTAACAGTAGCTCATTATCGGAGTGACGCGAAAACCGATCACACATTCGAAATTATCACGTCAACGCCAATAACCGATCGCGGACGAAGTTTTAACGGTCGTGTTCCAACCGGTTTTTGGTTCCAATCACAGACTGTGTCGTTTGTACATCAATGGACGCAACCGGTTACGTAGGGTCAATTTTTTTAGAACTATTATGAACGGAATACATCATAGGCAAAGGCTTTGTGTCCAATTCGATCGAACAGGTTTCCGATTGGCGATTAGAAATAAGCAAAGAATTTCAAACTGGCGACGGGTACGTTAAGTCGGTTAGAACGCATAGAAACAAAACGAGGTTTGTATCAGATCAAAAACGATACGCGCCAAAACTAGCAAGTTACGAAGCGACAAACAATCTGAATTTCGAATTGTTTATAGATTCACATAGACATCTCATCATTTGACTGTAGATTACTGAATATATTAGCCAAATAAATTATTATTGTACAAAAGTCATTTCTGTAGATAAATGTAACGTTTTGTATTAAAATACATTTAAGTATGGAATGATTTAAACATTCTATCGATGCGGCTCGTTTAGTATGAAATGGAAGCATCAAAGTGTAAGTAGACGATACATTTTTTACTACTGCCTCAAATGAAACCATGAGTTCTCCGCTTTCTAATTATCCAGTAACAAATAAAACTTCTTCGATTTTTTTATTAATGTCGACTACATTATTGCAGAGCCGATACACCGACCAGGCTATGAATCGAATCAACAATTATAGTAATTCATTGGATGTTATCGCACTCTTTGATTAATAACACTTATTTACTTTCCATAAATTAGATATCTGAAACGCATTTTTAATCGCAAGGTGATAGTTTTAAGGGACCTAAGAATTATATAGTAGTCTAGATATTATATGTTCGAGAGTATAGAAAAACTATGCTAATTATTAAGAATTCTCTATACATCAGCTCTTTAGTTATTATTAATAAAAACTCCCATAAACTAATAAACAATACTAAACTTTACTTTTAATTGTACCAATTTGCGTAAATAGGCAATACGAGTGAAGTTATCCAAATTCATGTTCGAACAACTCTATAACGCTGGACAGAAACTGCAATATGTATTAAGTAATCTGTAATGGAAATATTGAAAATAAAAATCACAACAACTGTATAAACAGACATACAATAATTTAATATCAAAACTACTACATAAGTTTCATATGCAATCAACGCAAGAACGTTTCGCTTTAGATAACTGAAATCCGTACGGAAAGCGAAGCAGGAAACACACGTTGCGGTCTGTCACACGATCTGTCTGACCATAGACGCAGGCGCAGCCACGTGGACGGGAGGCTGCCGATAAAACCGCGGAAGATGTAAACTCGTTTTGGGTACGTTTGCTTTTTCGAAATGTAAGATATATTAAAAGCTTAAAGTCTGATTTGGTTTATGATTTTCAGACAACCTAGTAAGGAATAATTTTGAAAGCAAAATATCACTCTAGTTCTAGATTGAAAATTATTATCATATTGATAAAATATCTTTCTTGGGATATCTTTGTGAACAAAAATTTTCCATTTGGTATACCTTTACCACCTTTTCGTTCCACTTAATTTTCACATATTCAGACATTAAAATTATTAAGTCAACAATCTCACACAATCAGTGACAGACATAATTTCACCAGCAAAGTTCAAACCAATGGGGCATTAAATTTTTAAACGCTCTCGTTTTTAGTGGAATCCAAAACCGTGTCACTAAAATGCATAAGCAGATATGAAGAGGGCGTGGTAACTGTTAGTAGGTATATGGGTGTTTGGATGCCGATGTTCGGATGCGTGACCTCGATCCGGAGCTAACTGTGCCGATGCCAAAGGTCCCTCATTCGCCGCATGGGATGAACATCATAAAGTCAATAATTTATACAATAAAATAAAGAAAGATGGAATTTACGTCCATAAAATGTGTGGCTATGAATTTGTTTTGCATGGATCGAGGCGAATAAAGTTATTTAATATAAATTGGCTGACTTTGCTCTAATTGACAGTTTTACATGCTTTGTTAGCAGACCGATGTAGAAACGATGAGATTCTCTGATAAAGCCTAGTAGCCGCTCACCTGCTTTATAAGTTACTACTAGGTTCTCATCCCTGCCGAAGCAATTACTTGTAAAGCTAATATATAATTAGTTATTGTTTCAGTCACTCGCGTACTATGATACCCTGTACAAGACTCACGCAGCTACCATGACTCACACATATACACGACAACTGTGTGTGTTAGCCGCAGCCGTAGCTATAAGTTAACTGGAACATCAAGTTCTGGTAGAAATTAAAGTATAATTTGAAATCCTGTAACAAGATGTTGTTTTTAATTTCAAGATTTTCCAAGTGTTTATTTCTCTTAACGTTGTATCATATCGATTGTGATTTTTTGTGAACCAGTAAGAGTTTTCCCGTCCCGCATTTCTTCTTTTTGTCTACTTGCGTTACGCTGATTGCCTGGTACATTCTGGGCATGAAACGCGCGAATGAATAATAATTTTAAAGAACTGTGAACATGTGTCGATTAAATGCAGTAATTAATGTAATTGTATTCAATAATTGTCAAAAGATATTTCATTAAGGAACTAGCTTGTTAAAAAAAATCATTATTTCGACTACTACGTAACTGAACACTAGACTGTAAGAGCTGTCTTTTGATACAATGCGGCGCGAAGTCTCCGAATAAGATACAGCCCATAGATGTTAATACAATGTATTTATCTATGCTCAAAACGGGAAATTGTTTCTCCTAATAGGGGACGCATAATTTTGTAACTAATCTCTTAGTCGGCATCTAACACGTACCTACCTAGTGGCCACGTATCTTTACGGACATGTAAATTCCCCGCCTGTACGAGGTGCGATGGGAATTTGCTTTTAATTAGTATGCAAATAATGGTTAATCATTGCAAACCTTTTCTCACTTTGTAAAAAGCTTGGCTCTAATTACTTTCTACTGATATAAATATCGTCAAATGTATATTAATATGTAGGTTTTTTTTTTATAGGAAAGGCGGCAAACGAGTAAGCGGCTACCCTTATGGTAAGTGATTACCGTCGCCCACGTACATCTGCAACACCGGAGGTGCTGCAGGAGCGTTGCCGGCCTTTAAGGGTATTTGGGAGACTGAAAGGAGGATAAAGAGGGGCATGGGGAGTGGGATGGGGAACCGCCTCCGGTTACCTCACTCACCGAACGAAACGCATAAGCACAAGATACCTCTACTTCACGCCGGCCCAGTCGAGCAGCAGCAAAAGACGCCGCTTGGCTCGTATAAAAAGGTACTAAACTAAACTGTTAGTGAATTACAAATAAGGATATGAAAATTGGTTTTCATCTTATTATTAATTTTAAGAATTATCCGACGGTTTACTCGTCCGACAATACTAGCGTGTGTTTTTCAGTGTAGGTAATATAAGTATTTAATGGAGATTTCTTCTCCATCAGAGGAGCCTTATTACAAAACGGTAGTAGATTATAAAAAAAAATAATAAGATTTGATATTTGAAATAGAAATTATCTTACGTCGAAGAACGAAGAATTTTTATTCATTTCTAAACAAAAGAATAATGCCTTACTACCTGTATTGATTCCAGACCATTATAGACGTCACCAAGAAAGGGCCGGCATGAACCAGCGTGCATTTCTTGAAAGGTTTACCATTAATTATTCAACACGCTGGGCAAGTGGGTTGGCGAACGCAGTACCGGTACTCTCGCACTGGTGATGCTGCTCCTCACCACTAGTTTGTGACAATCGGCAAATTCTGATTCTCTGCAATAATTCGGGCGCCAGAGACTCGTTAGCCAGCAGAGTGCAACACGTGCAGAGGAACTTGGCAGTCGGAGAAAAATTTATCAGGCTTAATTGTTCTAAAAATTTTCACTAACCGTTAAAAAGGTAGGAATATGGCAGCCATTACACCAGCTATAATTTACGGCTCAACTATCTCTGCACATGCTTTTACTTTTATTAGACGCGAGCAGGTGCGTTGCCAGCATTTAAGGATATTTGAGAGATGGGAGAGAGAATAACGAAAGGGAGGGAGAGTTACCTCACTCACGAAACGAAACGCAGAAGCACAAGATGCTTCTACTTGACGCCGGTATTCTAAGAGACTGTCGCCCATACGAACAACAACAAAAGCCGCCCGCTTGGCTCTCTCTACCATGTACAAAAATGCTTCACCTTGGTATAGCTTGTATATATAATCTTATGTGCAGGTACGTCGTAAAGTATAAATAAGTGATCGATATACCCGAGCTGAAATTTATTATTAATATGATGATGCACATGATAGGATCTCTCCCTACAGAGAGCGGTGAACTTGCCCGCCAATAAAAAGCGAGCGGTTAGCCTTGACCGTGCGCGCGCGCTGCTGACTCGCTCTTATTTATTTACTCAGTATTCTGCGACGTCAGACGAACTTATGCCAATGGGTGACGGGAAAACAAGTCTATTCATAAAATAAAGTCACACAGAACGCTGTAATCACATTATTAACATAGAAATGCATGTCAAAGTTAATATTCGGTTAACCTCTGTACTTTTCTTAATCCATATACTTGACTTAGACTTGAGTTCACCAACATAATCGCAGATCGTTAATGTAAGTTTCACCATACCAAAACTAGAGTTAAACGGTTGTTTTAACATTAAACATCAGTTAATTAGAACCGCGTACAGAATACTGAACTCTCTCAAAACAAAGTTTATCCAAAACAAAACTTTTGCCCTAGAATCTACACTTTGATAAATTTTTAAAGATTTTGATTTAAAACACAGCGCACACACTGTAATGTTAAGCAAATTTATTAATTACTTTTGCTGACATAAGTAGTTTTTAATGGCGCATAGATAACGTTCCCAGAAGATTCCAAATCTATCCAAAACGACAACAGTAAATTCGGAACAAGGTCAAGAACTGTCCCACAATATTTGGACCGGACAATGGCGCACCATTCGGAGCGAACATCGTGGGAGTATATTCTTTGAGAACATACTTGAGCATAGGGTAACTGACATCTATACCGTTAGTAGAAAAATTCTGTAATTTTAATGACTTATGTAGTGCTGTTTCCAGGACGGCCTTCGATCAAACCGAATAGGCCTATCAACAGAATCCACCACGATGCACAACACAGATAAAATAATTAAATTGTAGACCATAGTTCCCGAATGCACATATCACACAGATAGAGAATAAAATAACGTAACCTTCATCGTCCATTCCCAGACTGCCTAATAATGCACAGTCCCCAGTCACCTGCACTTTGGGCTCCAAATGGTGATATGATAAATATACATTCCTCTCTACGGAAGAATAATCATACACATATAAAAAAAAACATTAATATTCATCATACAAAAGGTTGCACCAAGCAGTACTCGAACTCGCAACTCTATCTATCTATTATACTTATCTAACTTAAATACAAAAGAGTATTTCAAACGGGTAACTATGATAGCAGAGTGGTTAGGGGGATCAGCCTCCGAATCGGGAGACTCGAGTTCGACCTCCTATGTGCGATGTACGATTGACATTGTTGGCTTGTACACCAAGACGACATCAGGCTTATCCTTGGGTTGTCCCAAATAACTGTGAAAAATGGCATTGGGCTCTTATTTCGGCTAGTATTCAAACTTAAAACCTATTCACTTATCAAAACGAAGTAATAATAAAAAAAAAATGATGTCGTATAAAACATACATTTTTCTAAATTCGATGGCAAAGTATTTTCGAAATCGTTCGTACAGCAAGCCGTTTCTTATCTCCGCCGTAATTACATACATTAATGGATAAAAAACAGAACTCGATAAGTCGCCACAGTTGTAACGCCTCATAAATCATGAATGCCAAATGAGACATGACCGCAATGAACATCGCCGGCGCTCGCATTACGAGCCCGTACTATTGACCAAATGATATATCCGTCCCCGATGATTTGAAGACTGATTCGCCCGTTTTTCTCCCACAGGCTATCATAAGCCGAGGGCAATCTAACTGTTCGAATGATTACTGTGGTACCCTAGTACTTATAAGTCGCGGTATCATCTTATAACGGCGATTGAACATTATTCTACCGCAATCTATTGCTTTTAGACGACTCTACTTTTGCACTCGATAAGCGATAAGATTGGAAATATAGTAGTTTGCTGATCATAATGACGCCGCGCGGGTGAAATGCGAGGGCACCTTGTTGTGTCCTGGATTCCTTTATTAATATTGGCGACTGCGTGGCTCAGTGGCCAAATCCTAATCGGGACTGAATGCTTTGTATTTCCATTGTCTCTGACATGAGATTGTTCGATCGCATAATCGGTACATCGGATGCGGAAAGGCTAATGTGGTCAAAATCGTTATGTAAGTATAGACAAGACTTATATAAGTAACATATTTGTTTCTAGTGCCTTCCCAAGTTTAAATGCCGTACTTGCAGTTTTCTCTTGAAAAGGTTTTTCATTTATGTACTTACTAAATAAAAAATTATAAAATAATGACACGAAACATCTTACCGTAAGATCATTATTTTAACTTATTTCGAACGTCTGTTTCTAGTTCTGCTACCATAATTATTTTTTGAATATTTTGAGTCTGCAAGAGTACTTTTCTCTTGGACGGTAGTAGACGAAAATACGAAAATGAGAAATATTCGAGAAAAATATAGCGCGAAGTGACAAATAGTAGGGGCTCTAGATTATTGGCAAGTTCAATGGTGCCCCAGAGCGCCGCGCTACGAAACTACTCGGAGAACCCGCAAAGCATTTGCATACACTTTTTCCGAGGCAAGCTACATCGAGTCGAGTACAGAATGAATCAACTGTACCGATTGATCACGTCGTAAATAAAAAATACGTCAACCAATTTAGGATTAGAGTGCGAATTTTGTCAGTTTTATGTTGTTTATTTCACAAAACGTAGCAGACAATATTATACTTACACACTGATGTAGTTCTTGTCCTATAACTTACGATTCTTTGCCAATCAAACACACTTTTCATCACGTTTTTATTAACTAGCTTTCTTGTCTGTCTGTTTGGTATCAATTTTGAAATCGATTTTAAACTAACTTCTACTCTAAACGTACTGGTCTGTTCGTTTCTTTGTTTGTCTGTTCAGTACAAACTTTGTAATCGACTTTAAACTCTGTCATCAGGAAGTTGTCTCGATGAGCTAGAGACTTGAATCTTTCAACATAGCAACATAACTAGATGACAAATTATAATAAATGAAAAAACTTTATAAAAAAAATATTTCATTTAATTAAAATATATTCAAATTCAACAACGTTTTGACAATCACTTAAATACTACTTATTTACCGCGATACTTTCTCGATCACACACGATGCGCATTGTTTGAGCGGAAGCAATTAAAATCCGGAAACAGCCACCGTAACAGATATAGCTACTGCTAATATTACCTCACCTGCACTGTGTCAAAGGTAGAAAAAAAATAATTGCTACCAATATCTCTGCGATGCGGCTTGTTACATGGATCCAGGAAACTAGCTTAGCAATAACATACATTCTGCATCCGCACAATACTTTCATGTGCCAATGGAATCATGTCAACAGACAATCTGCTGTACTTTTATGTTCACCTAGTAGTGAATACTTATTTATATAGCATGCCTGACATCCCTAGAAGTAGGCAGAGATTACGCCATTTGGCACGACTCAGCGCAGCCAAACGGGTTTGCTTTCTGGGATTGACATGAGACTTAAAACTTTTCCCTCGATCGCCTCTTACAACGATATATTACGTAGCAACTATTACCTAATGTGAACCCACGGAAAGAAAGGGAGAATCTTACGCCACTACCACACGGCAATATTAATAATTCTAAGGAATAAAATATATTTTAAGGACATGTGAAGTTCACCAACCAATGTAATATATATGTAGAATCTACTATGTTCTACATCAGCCTATTTCAATACACTGCTGAACATAGACATCTCCAAGGTTTTAGTCATCTGAATCGATTATGTTTTAAATATAAATAACTAGCCTTCTTTACATTTAAACCATACTCGTAATAGATTCTGACCATCCACATAGTGCTTTCTTTTTAAATTCACAAAACCGCCCATTGTTTCACTACATTAATGAAACAACGTTATCAGCTCAATCAGCAATTATTTGCAATAGAAGCATGACTATGCAATGTATTATTCAATCTCGGTTAGCGCTCAAGGATACTAGCGATCTGGGTTCAGTCACATCGCTTGCGGTGAATGAAACGCAACCCAGCCAACTCCGGGGCGCATTCTTTCGCTCATCCGTGGACGGCGCGTCGTGCGCTCCTCAATTCGTCGGCGTCGTTTTACTCAGAACAGGAACCTGCGGAAGCGACCGAGCCACTGGTTCGGCTGCTTTTTACTGAACGACCGGGGAAAGTGAATCGATCGCCACTGATACTATCGCTGTGACAGCCCCCTAATGGCATCTAGGAAGCTATTTATACTAATTATGCCTTCGATAATGTGGTGGGTCTCTTATATAATTAGAATTGACATACAAGTATTTGGTTTTTTTATTAATGAACGGGGTCTTTGAGATCTCGTTAATTTTGTGTTCTTTATTTTTTTTTTTTGAGAATGTTTTAATGTTCACATTGTAGATGCAAAAAACTTTTTCTCACGATTATACTGTTTGCTGCGACGTTAATCTACTAGTGTACTAGAAAATAAACCTGAGCGTTTAGTTACAATAGTAAATAAACAGATCATTACAGGTGTATTGAATGAAGCGCACATTAAACGAGATCCAATAAGTTCTTCGGAAAGTTTCACTTCATTAGACGCTAAGTGACACTGCTTGCCGCAGTACCGTTATTGTTCATCGGTGGCTTTTAGGTTAGGAAATTATCAGATGCATAGAGCTAACAGCTTCATCGATTACCCGGGCTCGCTCGCAACTGGTTCGCGCGTTAGCTGCGACACACATCTCTTATTAAATGATTGAACGCAATGTTTGGTTGACGATATACTAGTATAAGGGAGCGATGTTAATTACCGTCGGGTTATTACGGGATCAACGCGTGCTAAATTGTATCTTACAATGTATCTTCATGAATTGATTGCTAAGGTAATGTCGTTTCATTGTACTCAAATAATTGAAACCATTAGCTTGTGTGATAACATTTTACTATTATTATCTAACAAAGAATAAGCTCACACGATTGTATATCCAATACAGAGATGGCCAGAGGTTTAAATATTCATTTTAATCGTTTGAAGACACTTTTCACGAGACCTTATTTAGCAGCGTGCTACGTAATAGATAATGACTCGTCGCCGTTTTAGTGTTCAGGACAACGTAACGAATCGTACTTTAATCATTAGTACGAGCCCTCCCCATAGGGAATTGAACTTGGATCTCCTGATTCAAATGCAGTTGCTCTAACCACTAAGACACTCACTATCTTACATAATTCAATACTATACTTTTCGTCTATCGTTGATTACGCCGACGGTCAGAAAATAGAATACCTACGGTTGTGATGGTATTTGATAAAGCCTTCTTTATTACAAAAGTCAAACATCATAATATCATTTCTTCCCATGGGTGTCGATAGAAGTGACTAAGGGAAAACTTAACAGCAATCTCCGAGAGCCAAATTGACGTCGAGACTTGCTACCCGTTATATGTCGCGGAGAGGCGTAGTTGTGTCTAACCTAACCGTGGAGTGGGCGCCGCCAAGTGCTAATAAGTTCTATAGGTGGTAGAGCCAAGCGGTGGATTTAGATGGTACACGAATTGGTCGGCTCGACCTGGGTAGTACCACGGGCTCGCAGAATACCGGCTTGAAGTAATGGCATCTTGCGCTTCTGCGTTTCATTCGGTGAGAGGTAACCGGAGGTCCTCTCTCCCCTCCCTAAATATTCTAAAAGGCCGGTAACGCACATCACCGGCAGCTCCTCTGATGTTGCAGATGTACGAGGGAATCGGCAATAACTTACTATCGGGTGAGCCGCTAGCTATATATGATATGCAAAAAAAAATAACGCACAGATGTTTTTTTATCGATTGGTTTAAGGTATACCAATGGTTACACAACGTATACTGACAGCGATCGCTACGTCCTACGCTATTGGACTGACAACTCTGTTAGCGCTCCGGTTCGTGCCGTGCGCATGTCGTTGCGCCAAATGTCCTTCCCACGGACCTCGAGCAAATTAGTCACCGCTAGACTCGAACGCCGTAAAAGCTCAACGTTCTGCCCACTTCAACGTTTAATGCCGGACCTCGGGCGACGTGTCATAAATAACAACGTGTTTATGACAAAAATTAAAATCTCATAAGTCCTACAATATTAAATTTTATGTTGCGTTGTTCATAGAAGTGTGAGGATCACGCTGTACGAAAATCTGCTACCTCCTTTCTTTACCTGTGTATTGTAAGAGGCGACTAAAGGAAAAGTTGGCTACCGCCAGATGGCGGGATATCCGTCTCGAAAAATACCAGAACGAAGCGGACCGATAACGGGTAGCAGCGTCTGAGATGTGAGGTGTTTAGAACGGCGGGTGCCTATCCGCTAGCCGGGCGTGGCGGTTATGGTAAGTCCTCCTTATGGGAGATATCCTGCAGTAGACTACTTACCTGCTGTTAAGGTAAGGTACAGGTAAGTGGAAGTTTCGCACACGGTATAAAAAGTCTACCACATCCTTTCACGTGGGTGTCATTAGAGTCGACTAAGTTCTGAGTGCAAACCCGGCAATCGTTACGGTCTATCGCCAGGACCAAAAGTGGGTTGAAGAAACCGTTTGGGTAAATTGAAATCCGGATTCTATGCGTGAATACAATAGTAGAAGATATCTATGGCTAACTAGATACTACTTATAATAGTAGCACGACATACTTGTAGCACAAGTATAACTAGTATTAAGCAAAATAGGTTGGTATTTTATTTTCATCATCAGCGACAGAACTCTTCCCGCACAACGAACACGGTGACAAACGGACGGGTGTCGGTCATAACTCAACATTGAAGGTACCGTTGCGATTTGCGGTTCGTTTAGGGGGGACTGTAAACACAACACGACGGAGGCTGGAGTGCCCTCAAACGAGAAATCAACGAGGCCTCCGTACAGGCTGTCAAGCGAACCCACTTACGTCACTGCGTCTAATGAATACCGCAAGGATCCTATCAACTGAGCACAGCTTGCTAACAGACACGATATGATTAAAACGATATAATGAAACTACGTATCAAAAGACAATATGTTCTATAAATTTTAAACACATTTTGAAAATTGTATAGTTAGAACAGCCTATATTATTGTGCGTATATCTTTAGTCTATAAAACACAGGGAGTTTCATCAATTACTGTTTAGTAAACAATTAATAGCAGACATGAACCATCTTCAATTTGTATTCATTATGGTAGTCTCTGTTGATAATCTTTAAATAAATAATGTAATTTTAGTCTGTTTGTTCGAACATCTCGCAAAAACTTTTATTTTACCCAATGGCTATGGCTACATCTAGAACTCGTGTGATATTATATGGCAGTGCAGCAATAAAAATGAACGATTTTGATGCGGGCGGAAAGTAATTAAATGTATAAAAGGAGGATATTTAATGTGTATTCTTGTATTAATACCGTGTAACGTACGGAGGTAATCGTAAATACGGTCATGAAATATCACCACACAAGGATCACCACCGGACACTTTTCAACTCACACGTTTGACTACGCTGAGTCGCATCAAATGGAAAACTACAATCTCTGAATACCCCTATTTGTGTCGGTCTTATGTAGTATAAACATATCGAACGCGTGGCTTACCTAACCTGGCGTACCTCTGCTGGGCCATGGTTGCCTGGTAGTATTATTGTTTTTCGTGTCTAGTTGTATGAGTGTAGTAAGCGCCCCGTGTCTCCGACACTACATCAATACCTTCCTCCGATATTATCGCATAAGCGTTACATTGTATACGGGAAGGTCAAGACGAGAGCTTACCTCTATGTTTGCGTATACACTTATGGCACTATAATATCTCCTGCATAGTTAACAACTGCCGATAGCATTCGGAAAATGTCGTCGTGCTCAAAAACGACCAGGAGAACATGATCGGAAATATAGGCTACATATTAAGATACTATATTATACATATAAGAATATGCACATCGCGTCAATGCATTGCATAGCGGTAACACAAGACATCTTCTCGTATAATACTCACGGTTTGCAAATTGCTTTCTTTGTGTGCCTGCTCGTAGGCTTACGTAACCATCGAATCTAATATGTGTACAAAGTGGAAAATACAATAAACCGACTACGTTTAAATTTAGAGGGTAATGCCAACCGCAGTAATTAACTAAGTAACATGACCGCGGCTAACAATGCGGAGTCGTAAATTTCAATTACAGCCGATTTGCGGTAGTCACAACAGACAGACATTAGATTCACAATGAACTGGCCACGCGCCCCGGGTTCACACGGGTGGATCAACAATATTTTTTTTCGAATGAAGCGCTAGCAAGCCGGCAAACATTTTAGAGCGTTTGCACATACTCGCCAATTGGTATGCTGAACAGACGGATTGGCGAACGCTGGAGTTATGTAGCATGAAAACATTGAAATCATTTTTGAAATCAATGCAGTAGTTTCTGAGATTACCTTCTACTTCTTTCAAACAAATAAACTCAAAACGTTTACACTTTACATAAGTATAATTTACACTAATGTGTAATAAAGGGTAACCCGCGCTTGCTCACGGGTTGAGGCCCACGACTTAATTTCATTAATACGCGAGTGACCTCAGTGCCGGTTGTCGAATAATCTGACATATGGTTGGGGTTGGCACCATTGAACTTGTTAATTGGAATTTGAAGTGCTGCATTAACTACGTGCTCGTGGAGGCGATGTAGGAAAAAAACGTGCCTGAAAAATAATTAAAAAAAAAATGGGGATATTATTACTCGTGAAGTCAGTAATGCGGGTTATTAGAGCAGCGAGGCGGACTATTCTCACCACCAAAGATAAAACTATCAAAACTGAGAAAAATCAAATTGCAGATCTTTTTATAGGCTGCTGATTTACTACTTTTTTACTGGAGTATAGAATTATATAGTAGGAAATCTTTATCTGCTGCCCATTCATGACGAATTCCCGACGAAGATAATATTTGTATACCACACAAAAATTATTGGCTTTCGAGTCTGGTTGTCATTGGATTATCCCGTGTAAAGTCCCGTGTATATGACCCTGCCTCCGATACTATCATAAGTATAACAGATAACAGCCAAGTCCGTTTCAATCTACATTCATCTTTCTTTTACTTTCGATGTCTTGATTAGCATAAATGTACGATACGTTACTAGGCAAGCTGTGTTTGTCTTTAATTAGCATAGCATAGCAATAAGTGTTAAATATTCGGTGCTATGATGTAAATGTTATATGATCATTGTTATAACTGTTGATAAAGTATATAGTACAATATACCTTTACATTGAGTGAAACCAGTAATAACAACTATCTTGTTCTAGCCCAAGTGTTGTGAGAAACGCAAAAAACTATTATCTAAATATTTATCAATCACGCGAATTAATCTTGTACCCAAAGTACCTCAAAAAGCATTACAGGCGTGAAGATAAATAAACAAAGACAGAGAAGATCGAAGGTCACGTACAAATTTATCTTAACTAACTTAAATGTTTGGCGCCTATCTCTTTATAACGCCATTAGATAAGTGCATAATTGGGTCAGCGATATCGACACAGGGCTCGTTGGCGAGCTCGGTATCTAGGCTCTCAGTATCTAATCTACAACAGGTACACTCCAATTATAACCGCTTGGCAAACGTCAACATGATCTACACGCATTCAAACAGCGGAGATGTTTGCCCGCCATGTTACACCGGCCGGAGGACAATAAATCAGACTGCATGGTGGCAGCGCTCCCGGTTACCATTTTCTTACTTATAATTCACAAACGCGCAGCTAACCGTTAACTAGCGAAGTCTATTTATAAAAAAAAAGCCACAGAATTTATCTGCTACTTAAACTAATATTGTAAAGGAAAAAAAATTCACATACATTAAATACACACTATGTGTGTGTATTTAATGTATGTGAACATGAAATGAAGATAATCGTAAGGAAAACTTTCAAATACACCAATGTGTTAATTACCAAATGATTTTAAAAACAAAAAATCATCTAATTTATACAACAAATGCAATCACTTTGGTGCAAATATTGGTCCCATTCTTAACAAATATTTGATTAAACTTTTTGCACGCATCAATATCGCGACGTACTTTTTTCTTTTCCGCGCGCATCTTGTAATGGCCGGCAGCGTCAGTTTTTGCGTTGCGCGGCCACACATCGCCGCGGCATTGCCGTGCTGTTTTTGCACGCTAATAAAGCAATTTAACGTAATGATGATTAGTCGAAAAAAAAACGCTCCTACCTGCTGCTCCGTCGTGACTTCCTCTCTGCTACTGTCATCTGTAACAAGAAATGGAAATTAATAAGAAATATGTCATGCTTAAATTAAATTTTGATTCTACTGCTGGGAATAAGTGTTTGCAAGAAGGAGGAAACATAAGCTGGCTTGCGTAACTTTAACGCCAAGCGGCTACTTTTGTTGAATGGACCGGCTCGACCGGGTAAGTACCATGGCCTTGCAGAACACCGGCGTCAAGTAGAGGCATCTTATGCTTCCGCGCTTCAATCGGTGAGTGAGGTAACCGGAGGCAGTCTTCTCTCTCTCCCAACCCCCATCATCCCACCCATGCTCAAAGTATCCTTAAAGGCCGGCAACGCAACTTCATCTCCTCTGGTATTGCAGATGTACGTGGGCGACGGTAAGCACTTATCATCAGGTAAGCCACATACTCGTTTGGCCCCTATACTGTAAACAAATATATTTGATCAAACTGCTGCTCCCTACCATTAGCCCGAAATTTGGTTTGGGCACATTGGTATGGATATTTAGACCAATTGGTCGTCAGAACCTCGACCAATAGTCAGCAGCATACACCGTGTTGAGAAGTCAAATTTGAAGAAAGGTACTGGTGCGTTGTCACCACTTACGGGTATGTTGGAATATTTCTTGGAGCCAGCAATTATTTTATACCTAATATACAGATGAAGACAACTAAGGTTCAAAGAGTAAGCAAGACCAAGATATAGTTCCGATTACACTTCAAGCTGCAATATTAAAGACTTTAGTGTAATTTGCATTTAAAATGCAGTAACAAAAAATTTAACCCAAAAAAGCATTCAAGAATACAAAAAAACTTTTTGAAAAATCAAATAATGTAAATGGATTCGCTTAAATTCTCGTTGAAATAAGAAAGAATGTAGAGAGTGAAAGAAGTTGATAACTTTCAATTTTTTTTCATCTCTTACTTTGCTGTAACCTCCTAAAACAAAGTGATTCCCAATTATTGTTTCGTTTTATTGAATTTACATAATCTCACAGAACAAAGTTGCAACAGCTAATGGTGTTCTCTCCATTGTTAACGTTAATCATCTTTCTAATCCGAGCTCGAATTTAAAACCGGAATCATTTTTTACAACATAAAAACATCGAACAGAGAATGGATAGATACTGGCATAACATAAACATAAAAGTAGCTCCTGCCACATCGCATCCCATAGACGTTATAAGAATAGAATAGGGTTTCAGGTCTCGTGGCTATACAGATGGCGGATGGAGGCTTATGTTTAGCAGTCGAAATATAAGTCAGAATACCATTATGTCTCTCGTAGCGGTGTTGGACCCAAACGTCTTGTTATGATCTATTCAGTAGTTAGTAACAAGTTACGGTTACATTAGTATACTAATATATATATATATATATATATGTATATATATATATATATATAGTAACAATAGTATATAATTATTATTGTTAATCAACTTGGGAGAAGACACTGACCTCTGTAATACAGGTTCTTAACCTAGCACGGATTTCAGGGAATTCATACTTTGTGGTCCAAATTCTTATGACAATAAAGATTATTATTATTATTATAATACGTATGTGCCTAAATCTCGCACGACCGTTTCAAGTTACATCCGACAGAGACGTTACGGTTACATGCAATCAGTAGCGTCACTGCAAACGGTCGAGATTTCTCAATCACGATGGATTGCAAGCGCATAGAATAAAAGATTGCACTGGTTAAACAATTTCCGACTCCCGCTCCCGTCTTCGTCATATTTCGAGTGACATTCAAATAGGCCCTCGACGTCTAAATGAGTGTGTGACACATGTCGCACTCTAGTAACCAGGAGCTGTCGTGTGATGCAGTGATGCCACTAGTAGAACCTCTCGCGAGGTCATTGAACGCACCATCCCGTGCACAATTTTACGCTTGTAAACATAACAACATAATTTAATAGCGAGGCTTGGTAGACGCTTCGTTCTGTCATGCCCTAACTATATTGGGTACATATATATTATTTTCGCTTAGCGTGTTTAATGACCAATGTCCATTAGTTTTTTTTTTCATTTATAGCATAGGCAAGTGTGTATTTCACACTGTCCGTTAGACATTTTTTTAAATTAAAAAAAACATTCGTGTAAAGTTCACTCCTTAAGGACTATGATTGAATGGCTCACTTCATATATTTGGGCCTCCTGGTCTACTTATTCACTTGGTACACGAAACAAACAGACGAAAAATATACTTGACGTAGATAATCTAGAATAGACACTTCACTTTCACTTATCCGACGGAAATAACTAATCGGAAGAAAGAAAGTACTGATTAAATTTCAAATACACTAATTTACACGTTGTCGATTTACCCGACATCAAAGTACATTAATAAATTATAGAAAACACTTACGTTCTAATAAATTATCACCGATATGACCATTAAGTTAAAACGCCTCTTATATAAAACCTTGTATATTTTCAGCGTCTTTTCGTTAAACTTTAAACCGTAGGTTTTATTTATTTTATCTCTTACACGGCACTAAAAAAGTAGTAAAGTAAAGTAACAGCCTGTAAGTGCCCACTGCTGGGCAAAGGCCTTCTTCTCAAATACGAGTATCAGAGAGAGTTTAGGAGCCGGGAAGGGCCCGCCACGCTGCTCCAGTGCGGGTTGGCGGACTTCACATATCCTCGAAATAATAATTATTATATCTCAGACATGCAGGTTTCCTCGCGATGTTTTCCTTCACCGTTGATCACATGGTAAATACAGCAGTTACTATCAATTTTAGTGGTGCCGGCACCAGGGTTCGAACCCAGTTCACTCACGCTCTATGACGCTAAAGTGAGCGCCCAGACCACTAGGCTACCACGGCTCTACATGGCACTGAAATGTAACAAATATTTCATTGCCGTGTTATGCCCGGGACTTTGGGATTGAACTATTAGAAAAAAGACACAAACTAACACAGACGAAGCAAGAGTACTGTATACAATAATTTCTAAGTTTTTTTTAAGAGAAGATTGTAACGAGCAGCACGACTAGGTCGATTATTTAGTTATTAAAGAAAAATAGCCAACGAAACGACCGAACGAACGAACCTTGGCGAATTATTTGATGGGACTTGTTGACAGAAATCTCATGCTTCACTTTGAACTGTACCACCAAGCTACAGAATTCAAACGTGTAGTGCCCTCTACTAACCTATAAACATCACTCAGAACCGTAATAAAAATGTTTTTCAAATGTTGTTGGCTATGTCAACAATTGTGGATTTCAATGACCGCGTCATTATTATTTTTTTTAGTAATAGGTACCTTGCTTTGTATTGCAAAGCAAGTACTTATTACATCAGTTCTCGAAGAAATTATAGGATACGTCCTTTATAAAGAAGTAACAATGACAAACAACTGATACCCTGACTGTGGTATGTGTACACACAAAATGGCAGTAAACACAATCTTTGTAGTAATAGTTAAAAACCACACTCAGGGTAGGGACTGAAAATTCTCAATCTGAATAGGTACAACATTTATATTTAATTGTAGGGCGTATATTTGAAATATATCGATATTTATTGTAGAAGTTCCTGCATAAATAATATTAAGTAGTTTCATACTGTTGTTTACGGATTTTTAAAGCGTTTAGTTTGCGTTCAATTTACTTTTTAAATCCTGACGTTTCGGGTGCTAATCATCCGTGGTCACGTGGGGACTGAGGTGTATGACGTCCTCATGTCATAGTCATCCCGGCTACCCACAGCTTTCTAATTATTAATTTTTGATCCGATTTTGATTCAAGCAGAATGAGCTTGATGCATGTTTTAATTTTATAAATTACCGGATTCCAAACAGGTGGTACCACTCAGCCATCTTCTCTTTGATTGAAATTAAGAAGGTTTTAATTTCACTTGCCACGCTAATCATGCTTAGCAGGAATCGGTGTTCTTTTGCGAGGATATGTGGTCTGTCAAATACAATGTAATGGTTGGGGCGATTCAGAATATGATTATATATCTGCAGTCTTTTTGAAGTGTATTCGCGTAAATACATGTAATCATTTCATACTAAATAGGTATCATTAAATTACTGCTACAACAAAAATAAAATAAGCCAGGACGAATAATGAATGAAGAACTTAACATTAATTTAAATATGCACAATGAACGTAAATACGACAAGTGTTAAAAAACGTTCTTTGTACATTACTAAACCCAACGGAATCCTTCTCAACATCCGTCATATGAAAGACTTTAAATTCGAAACACATAAAGTCCGTTTTTGAACGAAACAAAATGATTCGGATATGCAAATAACGAGATTTATGTATAACTCGGGGACCTTATTTGCCCAGTGCATTCACCCTCGTAGTCGGCGCGTGACAAGATCATCCCGTTGTAACATCTTATGACATGAAGGCACATTCCACGACTAAAGCCTCAATTATTAAACAATTATAACACCTAATGCTAGACTTTAAGACTTAAAATCCGATACACGTATTCGTACATATTATGTACTTGTGTTAAACGCGCAATTTGGTAAAAGCATATTATATTGTAACGACCATTCTGTGGCCAAGTATTATAGAGCGTATAATACATACAACATTTTGAATTTGCTTAGTTTATATATTATACATCTCAATCGAGATAAGACAAAAAAATAACAGACCCACTAACAATATTCCTATTATGCTGTCATAAAATACGCGCCCAATTCGCTGTGTAACGTCTTCGGCGTAACGTTTCGCGTGGTTATGCGAAATTTCGCATACCGTTCCGTTAATTTACTGTTCGCTTGCAGGTCACTGCACCCCATTATCTCAAAACCTTTGCGTGTTAAATATTATATCACGCGTTACTTGGCAGCCGTCGTTAGATGTAGGTCATTTCAGAAATAACTTGCGTCCATTTCATGCGACCGAAAGTGACGGTTCAGGGGTCTTAAATGTCACTAAGTGTTGCCAATGATGAAATATTTAACATGTATGTTTTCGGAATTGAAAAGAAAATTGAAAGAGAAACCAGCGGCAACTTTACACGTACACAATAAACGAGTATATCCCATCAACCTGTCAAAGTTAAACATAAGTCTGTCAAAAAGAAGACACGAGTAAAAGCTCGCACGTACGCCTTTCATAGGAAACTTGCCCAAAACTCACCACGCCGTTAACCAATAACCCAGGGGGTCAATTGCGTAACTTTCGAGTCAGGCGTTTCTACAAAACCTTATAGCCATATATGGGATGCTGGTGAGGTTCATGTTGGGAGGAACGGTGGAATATTCACCTTTGTTAATATAGCAGGGATACAGAGTTATTCAACGGAAATCTATTGAATAACTTTATAATGAATAAGTTCCTTTGTCCTTCCTAAAATTGGAAAAGTTTCGACTTCGACTTCACTAAAGAACTGCTTCTTCTTAACAATCGATTTCTGGACATAGGCCTCTGCAAGGATTTTTCGGGTGATTAAATGCATACCAATAATTACCTACAGTGTATTATCACTTCGGCGAATTGTTTTACATTCGATGTAGATTTTACAACCCACATGCGAACCGTTTTATCGATGACGCGTCCCTTGTTTTTAAAAACAGAACAATGTAGTATTGGGTTTCGTTATTTAACGTTTGATTTAATATATGCGAGATTTTTTTATGTATTTTTGCAACATAGTCAATCATTCGGAGGCATTTATTCGCGAGCATAACATACTCGTACCTTACACAATATAAATTTAATTTTAATATAAAAGGTTACTAGAAAGAAGAAGAAAGAACAAATAATTCACGACACAAGTACAGCACATTGCTTATTATATATCTATAAAAGAGAACAAGAAATAAATGCAAAACATAACAAAAATTTGAACTTGTAGGTAAGGTGTAAGGGGGAATACACCATCTCTTTCTCCAAATGCCAACCTTACCTGCACGTGGTGCATATTGCTAGCGACGTACTGATGGCGAAATATGTACATTCGAATTTATCGAACCTAAATCCATACAGACTCGTCATAGGGGAGTGTTTTGCCATAGTTGACACGCCTGGCGGGGCAATCGCAGTTTTTTTTACCTTCACAAGATGGAATAAGACAGAGATGATAAGATAAAATATATATTTTTTTAAGGCATTCCTACAGTTGGTATTACTGTTCGATTTTGGCGGTATGTGTATTTTACATACACATTTCATCTACTATATTTATGTTTATAAATACGAACATGACATATGAAATGTCATCCGCAAACAATATTGCGGAAATGACTAAGGGCGAGCGAACTGATTGGCGCGTCGAGAAAAGATAATACGTGTGCGTATTTATTTAGAATTAACTGGAATTTTTACTTTTATTTTACATGATTAATTTAAACCCAAAACTCAAAAAAAACAACTAGAATATTTTAGTGAACTGAAAACTAGAGTAAAAACAAACGTAGTCGAAAAACGACTTCCAGATTTGTATACAAATACTAAGAAGTTATAGATAAAGGTAATAAATGAGCTTGTAAAATAATTTAAAACTATGACAAAGTTGATGTGAAACAAGTGTAATTATCATGTCAATCTTTGCATGATAATGCACTTTCGCCAAGTTACAACAATCGAAAAAAAAATATGTATTTTTAACTGACAATAAATAATTTCGGAACAGATAGAAGTTAATTTCACACACGATGAAGTCAATTCCCTAGTCACACGAACGAGTTACTAACTCCAATGAAATCCCTAGTGTACCATGCATACGATTATACAACAAACTCCTAGTAAGTTCACCAAGTCTTCCTGTCTTTGATCAATAAGTTTCAAAACTTATTAATAAGGGTTTTTATAATGTGAAAGAATACATGGATGATGTAACATCTGGGAATGAGTTGATCGCTGAGCCGTTTCTTAAAGTTTTAATGTAATATTAAAAATATATGAAAAAAAAGATTGATAATAAAGATTTAAGTGAAAATTGAAATTTTTTCGAAGGTTTCTTCTCCGACAGAGGAAAATCATAACAAAACTGCGGTAGATTTTAACAAAAAATCGTTTGACAAATGAAATGTATGTTTCTAACGTTGAAGAATAAATCATTTGATATGAAACGCTGCTACGGGAAGATCATTGCGAAAACTTCATTAGACCAAGGATTTATTATTGGCGGTGAAAACTCTTCCGTAGTTTGCCAACATGACTTTGACAACTCTGAATTAGACTTACGACTTACCACTTACAACCAAACTTATCGAATCTATATCGAAAATCGAATGGTTATGACCAAATTAGTGAATATCGACTTAGCATAAACATTACATAATTGAGTGTGAGGCGTCTGGTAATACGCTCGCGAACCGGCCAAGCGTGGCGATTATGGTAAAACATTCCAATGAGAGAGACTTATGTCCAACAGTGGACTCTGTGGTGGCTGATGAAGAAAATGAAACGTTCAAAGAGACTATTACTTATCATTTGAAAATTCCAAAAAACTGTTTAACAGCATAGACCAATGTAATATAAATAAAAAATCTATTATTGAAAAAGAAAAACTTTTGTAACAAGGAATGGGACATCTATGGAAGTAAATACAAAACGCACGCGCGCCACGAACTAATTTCAAATGACAATATTCACCATTAGCAGGATGTAGAAACACCTTATCAAAATTGGCAGAAAATAAAACCAATGTAAAGTTCAGTCAATTAGCATTCCTGCTAATATATGTACATTACAATGTATCAAACGTTAACTATACAGGTTTTAAAAGAATTCAAACGAAACATATTTTTTTTATCTTCAACGAAACTGACTTTTTTTTTTCGATGCAAAACATGTATATATAGATAATATGTAAGTCTCTTAATGATGCACAATTTATATTGACAAGCGAATCTACTTATTGATTTCGTCGTTTAACTTTTTCAAATTAAATGTAAATAAATAAAGACTTAGATAAAGTGTAACATACATAATCACACAATCGCAGTTTTGATTTGAGCAGTAATTGCTCTTAGAACACGCCACGGAGCTCTAGTGCGGATTGGTGCGCGCGATAAAATTTTCATATGTTCTCTTTTTTTTGTATATTTCTTAGTCATGCATAAAAATGCGTTTAATATTATGGTAAATTAGCACTTAAAATTAGTAGAGCCGCTGCTCGGCCGCTGCTAAAAAAAACTTAATTTGGTAGCTTATTATTAAATTATGTGTTATTCGACTAAACTCAAATTACAAGTCAATCACATCACAATGCACAAAAGAAATAGACAAAAGCAAAACAGCAGCAGGGGTTTATGGAAAAAGGATATTTTCCTCTTCATCATCGACCTGTTCATAGTCCACAACTGGACAAGGGCTCTCCCATTACGAGGCTTTTCCATAATTAACTCGCTTGGCAGACGGGTTGTCGAAACTGATATAAACTCGTTTAAAATTATGACTAACATGATAAACAGTCACTTCGCAATAATGGCGGTCAGTAAAAGGAGGGAAAATAACGCCTTGTTCTTCCTTTATTGTCACTTATTATTATTATTATATATTTCAATACTGGTTTCCTTCGTCTCATCGAATGCGCCTTAACATCATGTAAGCCTTGGCTATCAGCATTAATGCCGTGTTACTCAAACAGGCTGTGTTACAATGCTTTACCTTGGCGATAGCTTATCAACTACCCTCGCATCTACGTTGTGTACTTGTGTGCACAAATGATTTTGCAACATCCATTGCGTAAACGGTGTAATCAAAAACAAAAGAGTTTGCAACATTCGCGCCTGCACCAAAATAATTATAGTTCATACAAAATTTAGAAAAGTCCCCTACTGGAAGTGAGGAAATATTCGTATAACGAAGTAGGAATCCTAAAAAAGTGTTTTTTTTTTAACTTTCAACGATGAAATTTCATCAAAGTGAATACTTTCCTCTAAAGACGTGTTAGGTTTGGCGAAAGTCTCGACACTTTCTCTGTAAAAAGTTTTGGAAATAAATAAGACACTGCGAGAGTAATTTAGATTAATTGTAACACCGTACACGTTAAGGTACGTCATGGTGAAATACGTTACCTTTACCTTGCTCCTTGCCACTCAACAATGTTCTTAACCTTACTTTAGGTGTGCAGATTAAGCTTTACTTACGATGCTCACTTACTTGTACTCGGGGATTAGGATGGGATAAATGGAAATCCGTAATCTCTGCCTGCCCTCAACGACTCAAAAAATCTACAGGGATGAATGCTTATATATAATAATGTACGTCTGAAAGTAGGTCTTCCTCGGAGACAATGACTGTTGGTACCCTAAAGTACCACACACCTCGCTTAGTTAGGTTAACAGTCGCTGCATAATGATTTACATATAGATACTACTATTACTGCTACTCTATGCTTTATTCCCCTTAAAGTAAAGCAGTAGCCTATAATCGCCCACAGCTGGGCAAAGGCCTTCATCTCAAATAACTAAGATATTTATAATATTATATAAATAATCCTCATAGCAGCTACACAATTTCCGCATGTCGCAATTTAGATTTGTCCCAAATAAATCACTCAGTATTAGCTGGATTCTCATCTTACAGTTACATTTCTAGCGGAGAAACGTTCATGTTTCCCTCCGCTCCAGACGTACACACGGACTGTTTATAAACGCGAACGTGACAGAAACAAACATGCTATTGTTCCATACACTTCACCGGTTCGCAGTCACGTGATAAGAACGGTTCGTTCAACTTCGCAACGAGGCGCTTTGTAATTGAGCTTTCTTGAAATTGGACGTATTTCTGCTTATTTCTTAGGGCTCTCCCAATAGGGGGAGTGGAGGGAAGGGGTGACAGGATGTAACCGACACGCTTTGCTAGTTTACGCACTGTCCGACAACTTATCAGGCACATCACACGGACCAACACTCACCTGCCTCTCCGCCATCTATGACTATACTAGTACTACTTTTACGAAACCCACGGGATGACAAGATGAGCTGCTGTGGCAGTGGCGGCCAAGTTCAAAGTTCAAAATTTGTTAGCACCAAAATACTTAGAGAGAATAGAGGTGGCCCCCATGGTGTGATCTCCGCAATACTGCGCACATATGCTGTGATTACATAATATTAAAACAAGCTGTGTATAATCTTTATAACGAAAAAAACAACGTACAGATTTACACGACCTATATCATATCAAAAATAAATATCTGTAATCTGTATCATATATGTCTGTATCATTCATTATCATGATGTACGTAATACGTCTAAGAAGGCGTGCTATCACAGTACCTATATTGGAACGGTAACAAAACCCCTATGCCATTGAATAGCCTGGCTAATAAAAGTAAAGTAGCAATCTATAAATACCTACGGCTGGGCTAAGGTCTCCTTCTCAAATATCTAAGGATTTTGGAGCATGGTAGGGCCGGGCCGGCCACGTTGCTCCAGTGCGGGTTGGAGGCCTCACATATCCTCGAAATATATTTTTTATTATTTCTCAGACGAGCAGGTTTTCTCACCCTCGGGCACGTGATAAATACAGCACTAAAAATTGCTATTAACAATTTGAGTGATGCCGGCCACCAAGGATCGAACCCAGGTTGCTCGCGCTCTATAAAACTATAGTGAGCACCCTGAACCACTAGACAACCACAACTAGGATGACACTTAATTTCAAACATTCAATATAACTCAGTTACTCAGCTCTGTTTATTTTTAAAACAGGTTGCTATCTTCTTCATTTATACTTTACACGCTCACAAAATCTTGTGACATTGTACCTATTTGATACGTCATTCTATAAAAACAACGTACGTATTCATTAAACAAATGACAGTGTTTTGCAACACGACCCAAATGCAGCCAGCGGCGTTGATTTCGGCGATAAGATAAACTCGGCACCATAGCGCATGTTTGCAGATGGCGGACCGGACAAGGCCGTACGGACGACCTTCATGCTGATCGCACATTGGTTTCAGGAAAAACTAACGCGCACTGGTTCCATAACTACACATCCGAAATATTAACAATATGGCATCGGATGGTGAAGAACTATCATGGACCTGCTCAAGTGATTACAAATAGCTACGGTCGCGAGCCATCCGCGTCCATCGACTTCCCGCATTAGGCAGAGATAGAAAAAACATCAAAATGTTTTGATAAAAATGTCGACGTGTTTATTAAACTATCTGTAAAACAAAAAACTACGTTCAGAAAGGAATTTCATATCGAAATCTGTAAGAAATGTATATTACTGATAATAACCAATTCACGAAATACATTGTACAATATAAACGTTTACAATTATTTTTTTATGTTATATACATATTCTAGTTTTAAGCATGAAAGTAACAAATCGCGCATAGTAACAAATCATTAGGTTTAAAATTTAATAACGTTATTAAAAAACCCCTCAATTATCAGATTTTTCCTAACTTCATATAATTTTGTAATGTCATTTCTTTGACACCTAAACACCTTGCTAAAAGAAACGATTAAAAAGTATTATTGACTACAATTCACGACATTCCGATTTCCGCATTTTCGATCACAGAGTAACATAATATTTTTCCCGACATCCTGCAGTACATTACACCATACCTGTGACCGTTCTTATATTGTTCTGTACCTGTGACCGGTATGTTATCACATTTATGATATCTGTTGTTATCGGTTAATTACTGCTGCATTCCGCACTTCACATTAAATGTTTACACTGCTTATTATATTTATAAATCGATTATCCTGCTCATAATTGCCGATAAGCCTATTTTTGTATGGTAGGGCCTTTTGCCGCTGCTGGAATGGCTCGTGCGCGACAGCCTACACTACCTGTCACTTTGTACCATATAAGCGCTGGTGGAAAGTGGGTTTTCCGTGTGGAATCGACGTAAGAATCTACTGAGTGCCTTGAAAATCAGGGAGTAACAGTCCTAAGAAATCCTCGTCAAAAATTAAGCAGACCAGAGACGGAGAGCAGCAGCGTCTAAGGAGAGAGGTGCCTGACGATCGCCAATCCGCAGGCCGAGTGTGGCGGTTATGATAATTATTACTCAGGGGATAGGTCTATGTCCTGCAGTGAACTATTTACAGGCCGTAAAGGCCGTAGGTGTGATGGCGGCGCAAGAGAATCAGCCACCCCATCTCATCCCGTGTCGACTAAGGGCAGACCAGAAACAACTGGCCTCCGACAGATAGATAACCGTCACAAAAATGTCAGATCTAAATTAACCAGTTTGGTTCTGAATTCGCCTACCCGCTGTCAAGCGTGGCGACTACAGCAAATCTACCGAAACCTTTGTTAAAACTTATGTTGACTATTTCACGGCCGATGAAGAAGAAGGTAAGTAATATAACTGAGTGACGTATTAAAATATTTGTCTTCAAAAATTTATTCTATCGTTCCTCTTCAGACATAAACATTATATATATTACACAGGTTGAAAAACAATCAGAAGTCGTTATCGTTACTGAATACTAAAATATCTGTTATCAATTTTTAATCTTTAGATTAAAGTTTCTCTAAATGGCGACAAGAACATTATGTATTAACTAACCACATATATTAAAAACATGATAATCGCGAATATCTACTAAGAATCAGAACCAGGTGATAGGGAACGCAGTTATTGCAGATTTGCAATACAAACGCAATCACAACACTAGAGTTGTTGCCAAACTTAATAATATAATTAATTACTTTTAGTATCTAGTCCAATCATACAATAAATGTTTTCACAACGCTCTCCCTTTTCACGTTCCCGTTTCATTGCTCTACGTTATAGGAAGACAATAAAAGCGCTGTTATGCTCTTTATTTAAAAGTTTATTCTATATCGTCATCATATTCTTTAATTTTTACTGCCAGCCCTACTCGGCACCGTAAATATCAGGGTGGTCATAATATCCATGAGTTTCCGCTGTTAGCAGAAGCTTCGAAAGTTAATTCTAATGTGACAGTACACCGAGCGCGGTGAATATAGGCCGCCCCGAGGCGAATGCTTTCTACCGTTTTGTACGAAAGCTCGGACAACTAATATAGCCCCGGAGCCAACCAGTTTATGGCAAATTCGAAATATGCTGTGTGCCTGTATTTGCGTCCAATATTATTTTAACGTACGAGAGAGCAACGAAACGTATGTGAAGCACTTACGGTCGTACCTCTATCCTATTTTCGGCCCGTTTCACTTATATCAAATAGTTGTATCAAATATTTACATTTAATCAGGATATCTAGCCTAGTATATTTATTAACTCGGGTTGTAATTTTAGTTATTTAATACTGTTTTTTTTTATGTGAAAGGGGGACAAACGAGGAAACAGCTCACTTCGCCCACGTATATCTGCAACAGCAGAGGGGCTGCAGGCACGTTGCCGGCCTTTAAGGATATTTCCGAGTACGAGGGAGGATCGGTTACCTCACTCGCCGAACGAAACGCAGAAGCACTTTAAGCGGGTACTCTGCGAAGCCGTGGTGTTGTTACCCTGGTCGAGCTGGCCCATTTAAGTAACAGCAAAAAGCCGCCGCTTGACTCTACCGCGTATATATATATATATATATATTTTATATTAAGTAGTGAATATTTCATTATTTTGAAAATAAGTTAATCACAACTTTAGTTGACACGAGGCCTTTGTACAAACATTAAGCAATCACAAACAGCAGAAATCGGTAGGTAGAAAAGCAGTATTCCCGCTAAAGTAATTTCAGATGTAGCAACTGCAATGTCCAATTACAATAGATCGGGTCATTCGGAAATGATTACGGATCCAATAGCTGGACCGTTTGTGGCGGTTACACAAATGATGTGACCTATGACGAGAGTTACGTAAAACATACACCTCGGATGCACGCGTGCAGAACATTTCCTCGATATTCCCCTCTTTACTAATGATTTGTTTAAGACCTTCAAAATTGTAGCATTCGAAAGTGAGTTGACTCGAGTCCCAAATTAAGTCATCACTTCGGATCTGGATGCCGATACTTGTGCAACACATATTATTTGTATATCCGATTTTGATACTGGATTCGATCATTGCTCTAATTTCATCTTAATGGCGCCACATCCGATAGTGAAAAAATAACTCTCTCAAAGGAAAGAACTAACGTCTTTGTGCTAATGCGCTGCGAATACTTTGTGCTTGTTATGCGAGCAAAACACGTTAAACAACCCAATTTATAAGTGATCGTATTGAAAAGATTTCATCAAAACAAATCGGGTTCCGCCGCATCTTCAAACTCCTTTATGACGGTAACTCGAATTGTGACCTAAATTATATAGAAACAAGGCTTAAAATCAATGCGGCAGTCAAGAGTGATAGAACTATTACTTCTAACTACTTCGAAGATTTTTTTTTTACAAACCTACATACGAAACTAATAACGAAACGCTTCAGAGACCTTTGTCAAAATTGTAAATCATCTTTTAGTTATATTGATGACGCCGCTGCGTTATTATTATTTAATCTTTTAATATCACAGATTAGATACGAAAGGGTAATTCCGAATTCGCATAAAGTTGTACGCAAGTAGAATATTTATGTTCACTAAAACAACTCACGGCTTTTTTTCTTATGGGAAAGAGAGGACAAACGAACATCTGATAATAAGTGATTACTGTACGCCCACGTTCATCTGCAACAGCAGAGGAGCTGCAGGTGCGATGCCCGCCTTCAAGTATAGTTGGGGTGGGGATTGGAGAGGGGGAAGGGGAGGGAAGTGGGCTTTCGTTTATCTTACCAACCGAAACGCAAAATTATGCCTCTACTTCTCGCCGGTATTCAGCGAGGCCGTCGTACTACCTCAGCAGGAGCAGGAGCAAAAGCCGTTCCTTGGATCTATCACGTTTAACCACGGTAGAGTAGCTATACATTTTCTTGCCTTAAAACAACAGGTTAAAATTTTAACTAATTTAATAATCGGTAATACAATATTAGACAACACTCCTATAGGAGGAAATAGTGTGCAGTATTATTTTTAAACAAATTTTAATTATTTCCAGAATAAGGTACAGACGAACTTTACGGCAATCTATGGGGGATAAACTAATGTATGATCAGCAATAGACATGCAATAGACCGCTTTAATTAATGATGAAACTAAGTTAAGAATAATGAAACTTACACACTTAAACAGATTAAGTCGTAAACTACGCCAGTCGCTGTTTCTGTTTAGCTCATGAAAACGCTGAAAGATAATCGAATAATAGATAAGCGTAGAAAACTTAATCGCAAACCTACAAAAGGCGGCGGTTCAACGAAATCGAAAATCGAACAATATCGGACCGCTAATAAGGACATGTCGTGAAAGTAAGATCGGCCGAGTAAAAAGAGCGCGTCACGACGAGTATCCGAATGCCGTTGTTAAAATATAATAAATAATACTAAATAAACGGTTAGAAAGTTGTAATTTTATTATTAGCCAGCGGGGTCAACTGCGATATCGAAGGGACGTGCTCACACTCATTGACAACGCCATAACATACTTGGAAAACTTTAGACAGTAGGGATTGGAAGATGAAAAAAATGGTGATTCTTTATAACGTGGTAGAGCCAATCGGCGGCTTTTGTTGGTGCTCGAATAGGTCGTACCAAGGTAACACGGGCTCTCTGAATACCAGCGTGGAGTAGAGGCATCTTGTGCTTCTGCGTTTCCCTCGGTGAGTGAGGTAACCGGAAGTCATCTTCCCCCTCCTCAAGCCCTATCCCCATAATCCCTCCCGTCCCTCAAATATCCTTAAAGTACGGTAACGCAACTGTAGATCCTTTTGTGTTGCAGATGTACGTGGGCGAGGGATATCACTTACCATCAGGTGAGCTGCTTGCTCGTTTGCTCCGTTTGCCGCCCCCCCCCACTTGTCACGATGTCCCAAATAAATTTTTGTGAAATGTGGGTTTAAAGGACTAAAATTGTCTAGACCTCTGACCGGTATTGGGTATACGGTCGTGAGAGTTTATTATTTGTTGTTATGAGTAGGGTCAACGTGTTTTAGGAACTATATTAGAAACCAAAACCACGCAGAAAACGTGATACTACACACTGACATCACGTTAATCATTACTACCAGAGTTTAAAATTATAGTTAAGCAGATTCCAGTAAATAAAGGACTTACGGAATTACATGCGGTGGCGGATTCTCTTACGGCGCCACCACACGGCGAATTACTCAGTGAAAAAAGGTTTTGGCATAAAACTTTTTATGTAATAAGTTTCTACAAACATTACGTTCTGAATCAGTGCGTGTACCTTTCTTCCTTCAGCAACTTGTACCTTCTAGCGAAACCTTCTTGTTGCAACTCCGTAGTGCGGGCATGGGATAATGTTTCTTTCTTTCTAATTACTCTTAACAACTGGCGTTCTGATGAAAATACCAGTGAAAACCTAACGCAACTCGCAATTGAACTATTTACGTCTTATGAAATCACCATACTGCGTGTGCATATCATTAGGTCTACAATATGCACGTACAACATTCATCAATAATAAACTATAAACTATCGAGTTCATTACTCAAAGGAGATCATAAAGCATCAGTTTAAATGGACAACATAATAGAAAGTAAGACTGACTCGTAAATCACATACAAACCTGTGTACGAACAATTTCACCCATTAAGCCAAAATGTTCCGAGCCGTGGGTTATAATTTTAGATGCGATCAATCCAAACACTCTTTTAGAGCGAACGAACAATGGCGCGTGAATAGAAAAAATGGTGGGTTAAAGTGGCATTTGCCGCGATCGGTATAAGAAGATTGCTTTCTATGTTATGAACAAGCGGTAGTCAACTCACCAAGACGATTAAAACTAATCCATATTCGTATATCATAAAATCATCACCTGTGTAATATTCCATATTAGATCTTCCTGTTTCATAAGCTGGAAGAAGGTGATGTTATTGTTATACACTTTTACAAAGTACATTTTAAAAACCTATGCTCAACTTTGCTCCTAGTGAATCTGTCGCATTTATAACGCTGCATACAGTAACAGAGTGTAGTGCTACCACCTGTCAAAGGACATTTCAAAGTATCTGATCGTCACTTTATGCAGTTCTGTTTTATCATTTGCAAGCTCGTCGATCTCAATTGTATTCATGAGCACAGTTATGAATGTTCGAAACGCATTTAAAATATACGAATACAGAACGGTACGGAGTATGTTTAGACTTAGACCCGAAAACCAATAACAGGGTTTGTATAAATAGAGACTTCGGATGTGATTCGATCATGATATTCCAGGATTATACAATAAGTAAGTCAGCTGATCGCTAAGATATAAGTTCGCAACTTGAAAGCATATTGCAGTCATTTTAATAAAACTGCATATTGAAATAAAACTATTATTTATAGATTTTGTCGAGTTTAATTACTTTTTTATATTCCCGGCGTTTCGTGGTCAAGGAGGGACTGAGGTGTTTAACGTCCTGATGTCATAGTTAACCCCGAGCACCGTCAGCTAATAATCTTTGGTCTGATCTACGCAGAATAAGCTCCCAGTATCTTGTGGGCGTCCAGAGGTATGCACCATGCATATCATTTTATTTATAACAGGATCCCAAGTAGGTGGCGGCACTCTCCCGTCTTGTCTTTTGTAATTAAGATGTTTTTTTTTAATTTGAATAGCAATTCGTCGGGGAATATAAAATCGTAATTTAACGCGTTGAAATCAGTAAATAATAGTTTAATTTCAATCTGTATGTGCCTTCGCATAAATACAAGAAATCAGTACTACTTATTGTTTAAGAACACAAACCAATTTCGGTGTGAATTGAGAGCCTGCTAAGTACGGAACGTGTTAAGTTTATTACCTTACACTTATTACTTACCTTTTACCAAAAAACGTCGATTGGACTTTTTTGGGAAGATAATTGAGTTTGGAAGGTTAATGTTATTTGCAAATTGCATTTACTGTCATCATTAAAAATTTCACTGTTCAACAGTCCATGAAAACGCTAAAAAGTCTGGCAGTAATTTCTTAAAAGAATCGCACTCTCAACATACTGAGAAGGCGGGTAGTTAAGCGCAATACCAATACTCTTACAATAGCGAAATTATAGAATAGCAAAGTTTCCCTCTACACGTGCAAGCGGCTCACCTGATGGTAAGTGATTACCGTCGCCCACGTACATCTGCAACACCAGATGAGCTGCAAGTGCTTTGACGGTCTTTAAGGATATTTGAGAGATGGGAGGGAGGATGAGGAGGGGGATGGGGAGGGGGATTTGCCTCCGATTACCTCACGCACCGAACGAAACGCAGAAACTAAAGATTCACGCCGGTATTGTTATACGCCGGCGAGGTCGTGGTATTCCCCCGATCCAGTCGGCCCATTCCTGGCAGCAGCTTGGCTCTACCACGTACCTTCACCATTCTGTGAAATTTTGGTATCAGCATAGTCAGATGGATATTTCGGCGATAGTTGGTCGCCAGAAGCAGTTTTCAGTTAGCAGACTTTAACATTTCCTCCAAAAGTTCCAACTATATTCATTGTCTATTGCTAGCTATATTTTTTTTTGTTTCCGTTACCTACTTTTCATTAACTGTTACCTTACGATGACCGAACCTGTCAGGTGTTGATATTTTAAGAAACACAATAAAAAAATGAATCGTTAAATCCAATGACCTCTTAACCGATGTGGTGCGGTAATGAACTTGACTCAGAACGAGTTCCAATCCGGTTGCGCGAACCTATAAAAGTACTACACAATTCTCTTTTTTTTTTCACGAATTTAAATATAAATTTTTATTACTGGCAAATTATTAGTTAATACGACGGTCACTAAATACACAGATGAAGATCGCTGTAACTTAATCGTTTTTACATTGTTGCAAACACTATTCATGGATTTTTCTAAAGAACTCATAATTATGTATGTTTATTAAAAGTACCGACCTGTAAATTCCTACTGCCAGGTAAAGAGGTCTTTTCACTTGGGGGCTTTCTGTTAGTGAGTCCGAAACTGATACGACCGCCGGGTAAACAGCGTAACTCTTTACCGTGGGGTTTTAGATAGTTAGCACTTATCCTGACATACGGTGCCTTCCCCATTAGACGCAAAAAGGACTATTCTCAAATATTTCAGAGGGTTTTAGAGCTGAAACAGGTCCATCACGCTGCTCCAGTGGGAGTTGGCAGACTTTTACATGTCCACAAAGTAACATTGTTTAATATTTTTAGACATGGAACGGTCCACTCGTGATGTTCTCTATTACCGCCGAGCACGCGGCAAATTTGGCACTCAAAATGGCTATGAACAATTTAAATCGTGCTGGCACCGGGATCGAACCCAGGTTACACGTGTACTATAAAATGATAGCTAGGCTACCACGGCTATATGCTACAGTATGGTTATTACGTGTCCTATAATTCATTCTATTTAATTGTTTCGGAAAACTTAAAGCTACTTACATCGATTGACAATCTACTTAAAAGTTTTTGACAAATACTAAATTTAACAATAAGTGTCTTATTCGTAAAAAAGTTAACTAAAAACAGAAGAAATGTAATCTTGCTAGACTGACACTTTTTGTTCTGTATCATGAGTGTAAGTACTATAAATACACACCAATGTAGATCGCGAAGTATTTGAACTTTTTTTATTTACGTTAATCGTGTTAATCAACCTTTTAAGTCGTGTTTAAATCTTAACTATGAAGCTTTCAAAATTGGGAGAGGTCAATATTCGGTACGGGACTGTTCATCTGACTGAGCCTGATGGTTACGAGTAGCCTTATTTCAATCGTAAATAATTAAAGAAAATTAATATATATTTGTCTGCCTGTCTGAATAAATATAAACTACAATAGATAATGACAAAAAAATATAGTCCTCGGAAGAGAAATATCCCGAGAGATTTTTTCACTTAGACTAGACACTTTCTGGATTTGCATGAATTCAATATTCAGAGATGCGAGCACAATATGTTGCTAACGTTAGTTGGTTACTATGAGATAGCATGAAACAAATTAAATGTCCCCCCACTAATATTACCAAATAAAAAAGTTTAACTCATATGTTGTCAATGTTCTTCACGCAAAATTTTGATGAATTTATTATTATTTTAAAGATGACACCAAAAAAACAAATTAGGTAAAAGCACCAAGTCTTTAAAAATAAATGTAAACAGCGTACTTTCTTTCGAAGTATTTTATTTTTAGACAACAACACTGCTTTTATTAAACGTTGGTCAATTCCATATCTTGCCGGTCCATACAAGCGGGTCGGTCGACATTAACGATCGTCGATGTCCCCGATACCAACGGCACCTTAATTCCGAGGTGCGTAAAAACACGGCAGAGAGCCTCAACTTATCTTATTTTTAAATTGAGCACTAATTATGCCGTCACTCGAGTGAAAATAAGAAAACCGAAGCTGTCGCGCAGTGCGGTGTTAATACGACGAGAGGTGTCCTGAATACCCTCCACGTCTCGACGGCTCCTTCTCTCTTAATGATGCGGAAACACGTCTAGGAGAAACGCCGAGATAGCGCTTAATTGAAAAAAAAGTACATTGTATGTAATTACGGCTATTGAGGTTCTTCAAGCAAAAAGCCTTGAGTGTGTTTGTAATATCATTAAATTTAATTTCTCCACTTCCTTGCTTACAAAATTTCAAACTACGTCGGTCAGATAATAACAGATGAAATATAGCGTAGTTAGGGTAAAAGTTATGGCACATCTGGATTTAAATTTGAAAATAGAACTGAACACTTGAAATAGGAAAGGTTCTATTTCCCGAAATGGAGTCAAATCAAATGGAATGTATGGCACCAAATTCATGAATCAATTAAACATAATTATGAACATTTCATAACACTGCAAACTGCACTCAGAGTAAAGATAGCCGAGTGGTTAGGGGACATGCCTCCGAGTCAGTTCGACTCGAGTTCGATACCCTATGTGAAGGGCTCGTACCATTTAACTTTTTCTTATGTACGATTTATGGATACAAACTCACCACTGGAAAATACTAAAATGTCTAGATCTCTGACCACCCCAGTAAGTAAGTATACGGTAAGTTGTATGCGGTCGTGAGAGCTTATATAAGTAAAGGCATCGTACGTACACAAGACTTCAATTCACTTTTCGCCTCTCCGGGAGATAGAATACTACTAGTGTTGAGCCGCATCGCTCATAACCTTATAAAACTTTTGATCAAGATAACTATTTCATGTGGCATGGAATGTTAAGATTACGTAGCGAAATGAACAGATCGTCATGAAGCTATTAAATATATATACAAGAACTTAGCATGACGCTTAACTTAACGCGGGCTTATAACTAACTACTATACAATGCAAAATTATACTCGCGTTCCTAGCGTTCCGAAGCGATTCGTCGCGTTGTGTTGGAACTGTTTGCCAACAATTATCAAAGCTATTGTTAAAAGCTATCGCAGTTATCGACGTCTCTTTGTGAACATCTTTAATTCTAACGTCAATCTTTTCACTCTTAAGCAATCAAATGTTTAACATTAGCCTAGCCGATAAGAAAAAAAAACAGTTATTTTTGTAACACAAAAGTAACAAGTGACATGCGATTTCATTACGTCGAACGGAACGTGACGTGAAACGATTCGAGTGGCAATGACATCACTCTTTGATTCTTAATTCAAAATCCGCAGGTGGTGTGTATTGTTGAAGACAAATTTGATCTAGGAAAAAAACAAGGTCATTGGCGCATAGCTGATCGCACCGGGAGCCTGTATCAATTGATTTTGAGGAAGATACAAAAATGTTAAGTAAGTTCTTTAATATCCATTATTAGTTTTTTATTTCATTATCATCATCTTCGTCACTTTTCAGTCCCATGCCCGCTTCGATCTTAGAAGACGGTATGTAATGAGAATTCCGAAATCTATCGAAAATTATTATATTTTGCGGGTATTTTACTTAATCGAAGTTTACAACACCCACGGGATAATATGGTGGACGATTCTCTCATGTCGCTGTTACATGTAAGTCTATTTAAAGTAGTAAAGTAAAGAAGAAAATGCCCACAGTCGGGGAAAGGCCTCCTTCTTAGATATCTGAGAGGAGAGAAAATTATATTTAAATACATTTATACAAGGTCACAATGGTTAACTCTGAGATTACTTATAGACTGGGAGTTTTCTTCGACACTTGATTTACCAATTTACGGTTAGATTTTGATGAGTTTTTACAACAATCTGGAGCATAACTTAAGTTAGTTTCCGTAAAAAGGAACTTTCAATAATTTGGAATCCCTTAACGTGTCATAACTATACAATTTCTATTGTTGCAACACGTCACGAGTTAAGCATTTGGAGAATAAGCTGATGTTGCACCTCACGTCGTTACTGGCGAAGTTTCAACGTCGCGTTGTTTCTGATAGTCTAGTCTGTAACAGACGGACATAGAGACGCGGGTACTCTTAAGTGCCTTCCGATTTCCCTTCGGAGGTACATACGAAATTCTACATATATCGGAGATATATATTAGCTATATCCGCAAATACCTTGAGCTTTTAATAAACATAGGCAAGAAGGACATGATTTTTCTTTTATGATTATACATTCCTGAGGATGAGTTACAATTGGAATACTTACACATAAAAACATTCCACGTCCGAAATATCAATAAAACTAAACTAAAAAAACTAGAGGCAGGAAATAAAATAAGCCTACATTTGTTACCTGCACTCCTAATAATTATTACAAAAGTGTACAAAAGTTACAAAGACGGCATAAATAATTCATCAGAACGGACACAATGGTACCCGGCTCCCATGGGAACTTTCGCAGGCAAGGGCGTTCCGCGCCACGGGGCCCTGATAACACCCTCGCTCGTTAAACCGACTGAAGATACCCGTTCAAGTGCGATTTTTATCTCAAAATTTACCATTCTATTTTTATTGTCTCTAGATCTTAAACGGTTGATGTCTACGATAGATGGCTTTATGACTGCCACGTTTGCCTATTCCTAGTTAATTAATGACTCTGTACCACAACCAATTATGAATAAAAACTCACATTTAGGTTAACACCAAATAAATCCTCAGTTCTCAATTTTCAACATACCCTAATGAAACTTGAACGAATCCAAGTATTTGAACATATAATCGTTCAGGGTGCCTGTTAATCTTTTTATTTATTATAAGGATAAGTAAAAATTAAAAAAAAAAAGTTTTTCTCAAAAACGCCCCAGGATATAGAATACACAGAAAGACTTACAAATAGTTTCTCCAATCATAAATTAGTATCATGTGTCATAATGAAGATTATTCGAATCAGACCGCACTCGATCGCTCTATTACAATAAAATTATATTATTTATTGGTGACCCTTTTATTCAGAAATATTTGGAATAGGTACACGCGTTTTTCTACTTTGACTGGGCAGCTTATTTATCCTTTTCCTTTTATCAATTTATTATGTTTATTCTGATGATATATTTAGCGTGTGTTGTTTTCTCCCGGATCTGAAGACAAATCTACGCTACGCATACATCCTCGTCGGTCTATAAGTGTTGTAAAAGCAGACCAAGTGAAACATCAAGACCCGAAGGCTTCTATTTGAAATAAATTCAAATAAGTCAGACCTTAGATCCCACCCACGCCACAGACAAATACATACAATACCTGCGGAGCGAGACCATTGGTACAGCGCTCACCGTTGCCAAGCATAGCGATTCGGAATTTTCCCAACTGGAGAGGCTGAACTGGGAGCATATAAGAGAAGGCTATATCCAATAGGTACTTATTACCGTTTTTGTAATCGAGTTGGCATCGCTATTTTAAATTTTAGTGTTTATATTATAACCTTGGACTGATAAACATCAACCTGGTGGCTAAGGCAGTCCATGGACGCCTAATAACTACAATCGAAAAAGTAACAGATAATTTTTTTTATCGTTATCACCTCTGAGGACCAAGATGGAATGTCTCACAGCCTGTAACTATACTAGTTCTTTATAAGGTAAAAGTATGGCACCTACCAAGACGGGTCTTGGTCAGAAAAGGAGTCCATCACCTACAATGACTACGAGTAATTTACAAAATGGTATGTTTACACGATTGAACAGCGGTGTAGGAATTCATCCGCGAAGAAGTTAGAGAGAAAGAAGCTGAAACAACGAACAATCATCCATTTGCCCAAGTACCATCTCGGTTTCATTAAAACAGTGTCAAGTGCGCTTAACTGATTCGACTGACACCCGACGTCCTTTCCGATGGCGTGGGTGCAGCGTCTCGGCCTGAGACAGCATCGCTATGCTATGCGGGCCGAGTGGTTTCGAATGTAGGTCCGAGCTCGGCTAAAGGTCATTATCGAAAGATGTCTTCTGTAGATATCATAAGAATATTTAATTTTGCGACTGCGTGGCTAAGTGATTAGCGTACCCGAAAGCGCGATGGGTCCTGATTTCAAATCATTGGTGTTCGGGTGAGGTTGCTTCCCGTGTGTTTGACACTGTATTTAACCCATCCTCCGATCTTGTAAAGACGAGAAGCCTCCGTAATTCAGAGTATACTTTTTGATGTCTTTTTAGTATGATTTGAAAAACAAGGCAACAAAGGGCAGACCTAATGCCTATATGCATTCTCTACCTGACAACACAGAGGTAGGCGAGAACATGTAGTGGGTGCAGCAAGTTCGATACGGGAATATTTTAAACATAATTAAAATAAAAGGATATACATGCACAAAAACACAAACATAAGTTAAACTTTAACATATACGAAAATTAAAACGTAAACAAAATATCAGGTAAAACTAAAACGTAGATGTAAAATCTCATCATACGTACATTTATACATATATAGTACGTAAATAGTAATAAAGATGGGAATTTTGTTAAATGCTCTCGAACCAACTTAGGGCACAGTACGAGTAATATCTCCTGCGCAGATGACAACTGCCTGGAGTTCGTAGCTGTCGTAGCCCTTGTAACATCAAGTCCAGTTGTCCGTCCATACGTCCCAGTTTCTTGAATCTTGAGCACTGGATTATGTCATAATACAATACACATTCATCTCATAATATAATGTGCTAAAAAGTTTAAATTTACCTAAAGAGCATACTCATTAAGCTCATACATTCATATTCAAAATTTTGCATAAAGGCGATTAATTTAATAAAATTAAAGAAATAAATGAATATTATTTTCTTCCGTTTGTCAAACGTCACTCCATTTTATTTTTTTTGATTTTATAATCTATCACCGTTTCGAATCTCTTTGTACCCGACTGCCCAAGGAGGGTAATGTTTTTTTGAGTATATGATTGTATATCTATTTCTTTGGCACGCTCTGTAGCCTACACGGCTTGATGGATTCCAAGATAATTATAAGGGTTCGTTACATTCGTTACCATTGCGGGTGCGACATGGGGTACTATATTTTTATAAATAGCCTCTGCGAATCAAACAAGAGAGCCGGAATATTTTTTTTACGCAGTCGGTTTTTTTTATATTCATTGAACTGCTACTTGTTCAATAATTGTAATACGGACATGTTACTTGTGAACATGTACGTGAATTACCCTGAAGTCGGAGTCACGACCAACCAGACTTGTTCACAACAACCATTCTTTAACGTGGTAGAGCCAAGCGGTGGCTTTAGCTGCTGGTCGAATGGGCCGGATCGACCTGTTTAATACTACGACCTCGCAGAACACCGGCGTGAAGTAGAAACATCTTGTGCTACTGCGTTCCAACCTGCAGCACCTCTGATGTTGCAGATGTACGCGAGCGACGGTAATCACCTACCATCAGATGAACCGATAGCTCGTTTGCCGCCTTTCCTATTAAAAAAAAAAAGAAGACTAGCTCGAGCCGTTTTGAGTATATGATTGTATATCTATTTCTTTGGCACGCTCTGTAGCCTACACGGCTTGATGGATTCCAAGATAATTATAAGGGTTCGTTACATTCGTTACCATTGCGGGTGCGACATGGGGTACTATATTTTTATAAATAGCCTCTGCGAATCAAACAAGAGAGCCGGAATATTTTTTTTACGCAGTCGGTTTTTTTTATATTCATTGAACTGCTACTTGTTCAATAATTGTAATACGGACATGTTACTTGTGAACATGTACGTGAATTACCCTGAAGTCGGAGTCACGACCAACCAGACTTGTTCACAACAACCATTCTTTAACGTGGTAGAGCCAAGCGGTGGCTTTAGCTGCTGGTCGAATGGGCCGGATCGACCTGTTTAATACTACGACCTCGCAGAACACCGGCGTGAAGTAGAAACATCTTGTGCTACTGCGTTCCAACCTGCAGCACCTCTGATGTTGCAGATGTACGCGAGCGACGGTAATCACCTACCATCAGATGAACCGATAGCTCGTTTGCCGCCTTTCCTATTAAAAAAAAAAAGAAGACTAGCTCGAGCCGTTTTGATATACGAGAAATCAACTTGCAATAGGTAAATACAAACCAGCTGTCTCAACATCCGCTCTAATTGCGCGACACTCCATAATAATCATTGTTACGTTACGCAGGTGTCACTACGGTTAGGTTACGAGCTACGACTCGCTACGACTTAGACTTAACCTTTCACTATTTTGATCAGCGTCAGTTAATATATAAATTTTGCCTATTTAAAGAATATTAAAAGAAGTTGCTCTTATAAAATTCATATGCAAATTCTTTGTGGCATATGCTATATACTACATACATGCATTCAGTATATCTTATATATTTATTTATGAAAGGGAGAAAACACAAAATGTTGTAATATGTCCATAAGTTAATTAAAATAAAAGGATATACATGCACAAAAACACAAACATAAGTTAAACTTTAACATATACGAAAATTAAAACGTAAACAAAATATCAGGTAAAACTAAAACGTAGATGTAAAATCTCATCATACGTACATTTATACATATATAGTACGTAAATAGTAATAAAGATGGGAATTTTGTTAAATGCTCTCGAACCAACTTAGGGCACAGTACGAGTAATATCTCCTGCGCAGATGACAACTGCCTGGAGTTCGTAGCTGTCGTAGCCCTTGTAACATCAAGTCCAGTTGTCCGTCCATACGTCCCAGTTTCTTGAATCTTGAGCACTGGATTATGTCATAATACAATACACATTCATCTCATAATATAATGTGCTAAAAAGTTTAAATTTACCTAAAGAGCATACTCATTAAGCTCATACATTCATATTCAAAATTTTGCATAAAGGCGATTAATTTAATAAAATTAAAGAAATAAATGAATATTATTTTCTTCCGTTTGTCAAACGTCACTCCATTTTTATTTTTTTTTGATTTTATAATCTATCACCGTTTCGAATCTCTTTGTACCCGACTGCCCAAGGAGGGTAATGTTTTTTTGAGTATATGATTGTATATCTATTTCTTTGGCACGCTCTGTAGCCTACACGGCTTGATGGATTCCAAGATAATTATAAGGGTTCGTTACATTCGTTACCATTGCGGGTGCGACATGGGGTACTATATTTTTATAAATAGCCTCTGCGAATCAAACAAGAGAGCCGGAATATTTTTTTTACGCAGTCGGTTTTTTTTATATTCATTGAACTGCTACTTGTTCAATAATTGTAATACGGACATGTTACTTGTGAACATGTACGTGAATTACCCTGAAGTCGGAGTCACGACCAACCAGACTTGTTCACAACAACCATTCTTTAACGTGGTAGAGCCAAGCGGTGGCTTTGGGTGCTGCTCGAATGGGCCGGATCGACCGCGTTGGTACCACGACCTTGCAGAATATCGGCGTGAAGTAGAGGCATTTTATGTTTCTGCGTTTCGTTCGTGGGTGTCGTAACCGGAGGCCCACTCTCCGTCCCCATTCCTCTCCTCATCCTCTCTCCCATCTTCCAAATACCCTTGAAGGCTGGCAACGCATTTGCAGCATCTCTGGTGTTGCAGATGTACGTGGGCGACGGTAATCACCTACCATCAGGTGAACCGTTTGCTCGTTTGACCCCTAAAATCTGACTGGCCAGTGTAATTCATTCCATTTTATTTGTTCACAAAACTTTAAAGCTAACCTTAACTTTAATATAGCAAAAAAAAGCAAAGAACTAAAAGCAAAAGAAACTCTAAAAATTCCTTTCAAAACCATGATACATGCAATTAAAGTGGCTGCACGGGCACATTTATCAAGTACGTGTCAATGTTGTTAATGATTCCGTTTGCAGTGCCAGTAGTACTAAGACATTCAATTACCTGTATTCGATGTAACAACCTCGATCGGTACGATAGGGAGGAAGCTGCAATAGCAAAGCGGTAAGGAGATCTACCTCTGAATCAGGAGACCCGAGTTCGAACCCCTGTGTCGAAGGCGAGTACGTATTAATGAGTTTTTTTTTAAACTTAAGTACGATATGTATCGTTGGCTTGAACTAAACGGCGTCAGGCTCACCAGTTGTTACGTGGAAAGTGGGTTGAAACTACTAAAATAAATGGGAAACAGGAAGCAGAATAAACAAGTGCGAGTGTGGTGGGTACTACTACTTAACGAGAATGGTGGGTATGGGCAAAACTTTAATATATTTTTTATCGTATTAGACCCAAGAGGCGGCTTTAGCTGCTGGTCGAATGTGCAGGCACAACCGGATTAGTACCACGACCTAACAGAATACCGGCATGAAGTAGAGACGTCTTATGCTTCTGCGGTCAGTTCGATGAGTGAGGTAATCGGTGGCCCCCTCCCCCCTCCCCTAACCCCCCCCCCCATCCCTCAAATATCCTTATAGGCCGGGAACGCACCTGCTGCTCCTCCGGTATTGCAGATATACGTGGGCGACAGTAATCACTTACCATCAGGTCAGCTAGTTCGCCTGCATAATAAGTCAAAAAAAAATAAGAGTACCAGCAAGGTACTCAGGAAGGCTGAATAGGAGAAAGAAGAAGAAATTATTTTTAAAATACCTTATTTTAATGAAAATACACTTCGGCATTTTAAAGCCCAGGTGAAGCTTCAACCTTGCCAACATATCAACCTCAATCATTTTATTCTTTATTTCACATCTTTTTTTTTTTCACTTTTCTCTAGCTTTTCTAATTCTAGAATAGGTCTAGATTTTTTAAGTGATAATAACATCAAAACTGTAAAAACCCGTTACAAACATTATCTCGAGTCCTTAACGATGTGACGAGACGGATAAACTCAATTGTAAATTATAAGGATGAATTAATGATAAACTATTCCGGTCCAGACATGATTTAATGCCCTCTTGAGATTTACTGCAGCCGCTTTTGCAAGATTCAATTTCAACGGGATGTTCTTGTTTAAGAGCTACATGAGGATATTCGTGTGAATTAAAAAGCTAAGATGCCGAGGAACTGATGAACGTTATAAATCAAAAGCGGTAATAATTAAAACATTATATCACAGCTTATTTATTAAAGTTTGCATTAGGTACAGCCCTAAACCGTAATGTGGTATTACTGTAAGTTAAAGGCCTGCTCAAGTTAAGATGATTTCCCATAATTGTCATAGTAGCCAGGCGTATTATTCAGACGCCTTGCACCAAAGATGGTGCTTCTCTTTACCGGTACTATAGCTCTGATATTATTTGAGATAGTAATTCCACCATTAGTCGGGGAAAAACCGCACTCTTACAGAATATCAGTATAATGCTGCTGTGTTTCATATGGTGAGTGATTGATCTGGAGACCTATTTACTGCTAACGTGGTATTCCATCTTTGTTCAGGGTTGTAACGTTCATTCTTCACTGAGTATAGATCCCATATGTCTATCACTGCAACATCAATGCATAGACATGCGTCTGGTACCTACTACGAACGCCAATACACCAAGCATGGCAGAATCTGTTCACTTGGAAACAGGGCTCTGTCCGCAGTCCAGCAGTGGACTGTTTACTTCCTGATACTAACGAGTGTGTGTGTTATTGCTGGTTTCTATTACATATTTGTGAAAAGGATTTGACATAACTTGTACTAGTAAAATAGCAGCCTGTAAATGTCCAACAGCCGGGCAAAGGCAGGAGGCCTCAATACATGAGAAGGTTTTATAGCCGGAAATGGCCACATTGATGTGACGTTTGGCAGACATTACATGTCCAAGAAAAAATATTTTAGGATCATGTCATAGACATGCTCAAGATGTTTTCATTCACCGCTGAGCACGTATTAAATAAAACAGTTATAAGTCAAATATATATCTTTAGTAAGCATAACCAGCGGTAGGTTAGTTCTGAAATCGGCCGTTAGATACTCTTGATAAAATGGAAGGCATTGGAACAGTCAGATAACGTCCTCTTCAAAATACGAACGCACGCAATCAACATGCACAGCTTAATTATTGACATAGATTCATCGGCATACGATAAGTCAAGTGAATATCGATATTAGCTATCGATGTTACCAACGTCAAATATCGTGCCGCTAACATATTAAGTTTTAACATCGATACCGTTGCGTCTCGCGGCCGGTGGTTATATCACGAAGGGCAGGCCCCAACGCCGCGAGAACCGCGATTTATCTAAGAGACAAAGCGGGTAACCGTTAGCTGCCACTCGATGCCTCTTCAATGGAAAGTAACACAAGTGGAACGAGAATTACAACCGCCGCTTAATTGAGGCTATCGCCCGTTTGGGAGATCAAATAATTAACGCGATGCCGAGACACCGTAAACGACTTAGTACTTTACACTTTATAAAGTAACGTTATTGTGGTCTAAGATCTTGTTCTTCTCTTTTTACTTTACACATGTTTCTAGAAATTCTGGGAGAATAACTCCTGTCCGAATATGCTATAGTCGCGTACAACGCGGAAGTTCGCTTACTTTTTCTCTACTATCACAATTGAATTTGATGGGGAGTAGCATCACATGGGCGAGGGTACCAGTACTGCCCTCATTAATCTCTTACCCGGTGTAGTGAGTAAGGGCAAACAGTTCATGAAATGTATTCTGGCTTTTGTAGGAACCTTCTTTAAGAGCCTATATTCAGCAGTAGACTAGGGAATAGGGTTATGTAGATATACTCATTGAAACACAAGTATCTTGGTATAAAAATACAAAACGTTACTGGAATATTAAAAATTAAATGACGATCGAAAAACGGGACAATGAGGGATCCTGGAACGCGCTAAAAATTATTTAATTATCCGTTTAAACATTTTTATTATAAATGCATGATCACAAAATAAATAAAAATGTTCATAAAATAAATCCATACAATTAAAGCACAAATGCACTGCAAATTGGGGCAGACCAGCCTCCGTGGAAACTCCACCTGTTCACAAGTATGACATATGCATAAATAAACGAAAAAAAAAAGAATTATTCGACTAAAGTAATCACACAAATGTCATAAATCACTCATTCATGACGGAACTTCACTGAACGCATCCCGTTCGCTTACCAAATGGAATGTAATAAAATGAAAGTACATAAAATATTCAACGCAATGGCGATCACGCATAAAAATTTGTAGCTGTAGATAACTTTGGCATAATAATGAAAATAATTATTAACGAATATAATATTCTACGAAACCGCAAAATTTTGCTGTAAAAGACTAAATGTAGTTTTATTTCATGAACACTTAGTTCTAAGTTTTAATATTCATTCTTTTAACTGATAAATTTTTAAGTAAATTTTAGCTTTTAAAAGAAAGATAAAGAGCAATAGTTTCTTGCTATTTTACTAACGTCGCTTAGACAATTCTTTTATATTCTATTATTGGTTAAGCACATTTTTTATCAGATACTACTGACTCATCTCAAAATTTTTATCAATCTCGCCTCTGTAATTACTCGCGCATTACCGTTGCAGCGTAAGCAAAAAAACTTCAAGGTCACTATTTTTGTCAACCGTACAAATTCAACTCGTTCATTCTAACAGGGTTGCCAAAATTTGCAAACTAATTTAAACAATGGAGAGTTTGTTGAAGTTGTGTATTCTTTGCATATAATTTAATTCAAGCTTTTCTTTATATAAGACTATATTCTATTCATTATGGTTCCTATTTTTGTTTGTCATGAGATGTGCCTGATGACGTTTTTTCGACAGCTGTAACATATCTCCTAAACTTAAAACCACGATAGAGTTCAAATATAGTAAAATGCTTTCTAAAAAATGTTTAAAATCTACTGTAAGTAATTAGTTTCCTATTAATAGGTTTAAATCAATTATTAAACAAAGACTATATAGAAACATGGATGATAATAACCACGGGGAAGTTGGTCACTCCCAAGCAGTTTCTAATAATTTTATTGAAATATTTAAAAAATATATTTTATTGTAATATTAAAAATAAATAAAAATGTTCATAAAATAAATCCATACAATTAAAGCACAAATGCACTGCAAATTGGGGCAGACCAGCCTCCGTGGAAACTCCACCTGTTCACAAGTATGACATATGCATAAATAAACGAAAAAAAAAAGAATTATTCGACTAAAGTAATCACACAAATGTCATAAATCACTCATTCATGACGGAACTTCACTGAACGCATCCCGTTCGCTTACCAAATGGAATGTAATAAAATGAAAGTACATAAAATATTCAACGCAATGGCGATCACGCATAAAAATTTGTAGCTGTAGATAACTTTGGCATAATAATGAAAATAATTATTAACGAATATAATATTCTACGAAACCGCAAAATTTTGCTGTAAAAGACTAAATGTAGTTTTATTTCATGAACACTTAGTTCTAAGTTTTAATATTCATTCTTTTAACTGATAAATTTTTAAGTAAATTTTAGCTTTTAAAAGAAAGATAAAGAGCAATAGTTTCTTGCTATTTTACTAACGTCGCTTAGACAATTCTTTTATATTCTATTATTGGTTAAGCACATTTTTTATCAGATACTACTGACTCATCTCAAAATTTTTATCAATCTCGCCTCTGTAATTACTCGCGCATTACCGTTGCAGCGTAAGCAAAAAAACTTCAAGGTCACTATTTTTGTCAACCGTACAAATTCAACTCGTTCATTCTAACAGGGTTGCCAAAATTTGCAAACTAATTTAAACAATGGAGAGTTTGTTGAAGTTGTGTATTCTTTGCATATAATTTAATTCAAGCTTTTCTTTATATAAGACTATATTCTATTCATTATGGTTCCTATTTTTGTTTGTCATGAGATGTGCCTGATGACGTTTTTTCGACAGCTGTAACATATCTCCTAAACTTAAAACCACGATAGAGTTCAAATATAGTAAAATGCTTTCTAAAAAATGTTTAAAATCTACTGTAAGTAATTAGTTTCCTATTAATAGGTTTAAATCAATTATTAAACAAAGACTATATAGAAACATGGATGATAATAACCACGGGGAAGTTGGTCACTCCCAAGCAGTTTCTAATAATTTTATTGAAATATTTAAAAAAATATATTTTATTGTAATATTAAAAATAAATAAAAGGTACCTACAGAGTTTCTTTCGTCTGTTTCTTTTCAGTCAGAGGAATCTAATTATGGAACGGTGGTAGACTCGAAACGTGACGATTGACTTGTGAAATTTGAGTTTCTTATCTCGATTAATCAAATCTAACCATTTGATCGGAGCAACCCTACAGCTCATTGTGATCACCAAAGCTTCCAAAACGCAAAGTCTGCACGCCGCTTAAGCACGGCGTAAATACAACACCGTGGAAATTTTACGGGCGATTGGTTAAGGGGCAAAAAGTGGCGGCTCCCGATTGATGCGGCTTCCACAGCGTTCCATCGCACCCGACGGCGGGCGGGCGCAATGGAACGGCGGCTTCTACTTCATAATTGTCGACCACTCAATGATATGGGGGTATAGTTAAAGACGCACAGAAAAAGATTATTAGGTAGAAAATACACGGTTTAGATGACGTGAAACCGAGCATGATTAGAAACAAAGAATTAATATTACACCTGTAACAGGGACGACATACTTATTTTAGAGAAAGAGATAGTAAGAGACATATTGGGAGTGGTAAATCATAATTGATTTACTTGTCTGTAATGAAAATTTTGTATAAAATATTATATTATCATCAGAATCGTTAGGGTAATGTGATATTTGTATGTATATGTATGTACATATTGTATTAGTATTTTATTACATTCGTATATAATTAATTTATGTTTTTATATATACACCGCATTAATGTTTTATTTTGTTTTATCTATTCTGTAACCGCCCTCGATGTTTTATCACTCCCAAAGGTTCACAGGCAGAGAATGCTTTTAGCATCATGTCCGCCCTTTGATTATATAATGTACTCTTATTTGGTTCAATAAAGAATAAATAAATAAATAAATATACCATCGTACTAACATTATTAAAGAGATAGTTTGTGTGTTTGTCACTCAATCAAGCCTATAGGAATACACGAACGTATTGTGTACAAGAGTCTCCAGGGACAATATTTTAATATTAAAGAGTCGATATTAAAATTTGATTATTGAATTCAGACCTAACGTTATCATGAAATTAAATATATAAAAGTAGGAAGGTGATAAAAAATAATGCATAATCCAAATTGCACATGATACAAAAAAGGTATATTTCCAATATAAAAGTCAAGTTTTTAACTCTGAGACATTTGCAAAAGTAAGGCCTGGTCAGTTAAGTGCACGAATCCGAGTGAAAATAGAATTTTACTACCTATAGATTAGATTATACGCTATTGTAGTAAGATTAAACATTATAACTTCATAACATTTGAAATGAAACTATTATTTACATATTGAAAGCTTAAGGTAGCCCGATTTAACTATGACATCGGGACGTCTGTCCCCCGTAACCACGGCTGCTGTAGACCACTCGAAACATGGAGAACATAAACAGAAAAAATTGAACGCTGTACAATCCGTAAATAATAGTTACATTTCAAATTCTTAACACATCTTGTAAACAACGATCTCTGTAATCCATCGGAGCCAATGGACTCTATAACACCTCATAGTAAAGCGGAATAGCGCGTAATGGCGTACTTGTGGTCGCGATCTCGTTGGATATCGCATTTCGAGTCCGGACCTCTACGGCCCGGTGGCCCGCGCCGCCGCCGCCCGCCGCACCGCAACGTCTCACCGCAGCCGCGGACGGGCCCGTACGTACGTTCACCGAGACGACATATTCCTATGGCAGTCTAGGTATCTATGGTAGTCTACTACATTTTAATAATCACCACTTAAGAATGTAACGAAACTTTGGAACTGATAATTTTTGCTGGCCATCAAACGATTGGACAATACATGAATTTAATAATCTATGAAAATACTAACCATTTTTTGGATTGAACAATCTAACAATAACATTTGAAATGATAATAATGTTTTAAGAACAATTCATAGCGTAATTTTCGGAATGGCCGTTGGCATGAATAAATACTAACCTCAAGGGGGTTGCCATTGCGGCGGTTGACAGAAAATATAAAATATCGTTAATGTTTGAAGATTCTCGTAGAATCTGTCTCTCGCAGAGCGAGAATTTCGATTACCCTTCTTTTTATTTAAATAATACTAGTAATTTACTAATATTCCTGCTACGTATCGCATTACAGCCTGTAGAATGGTTCACGATAACAGTCGAATGGCGGGCACGAACCTGTGACGTCAAGTTTTGCAGGCCGCAACTAACCCCTTAGGCTATACATATTTTATGCCAAAACTGGCGTTAAGCTGTGTTGTTGTTGTTGTATGTTGTTGGTGAACAGAGAAATTCATACTTAAAGTTATTTGTTCTTAAAGTAATATTTAGCGCTCAAATGTATGACCAGCGACGTCAATTGCTACACACGGTTGAGTTTGCAGCGAGCATGATCCGAGCTACACGCATGAAGTGACACTGCCCGCCCACCAACTCCCCAAGGCCGCCAGAACACCTACGACCCAGTTACGAGAAAGGAGCCCATTGTGATACTTTGAATTATATTGCCAACGGCGATGCATTTGCAAGTATTACATTCAGTCCACGATGACTTGTTCCTATTGTGTTTGTATAGCAGACAGCGGGCAATTAGTAACTATGTTCTGTATTAACGATAGGGCAGCGGAGCGTTAGTCAGGTCAATGTTACACAATGAAATTCACGCCGGATATTCCTATTGGAATATACAGTTGTGGTAAACACTTCCAACTGTCAGCGAAAAAAGAAATGGAAATAAACATCGCCTCGTAATGTTTTTATGGCTTACTTGCTATGGCGCGCGCTGCAAGCGACTGTGTATCTTGGCGAGAGTGTCAACATAGAGACAAGGAACAGGTTTTTTTATTGAATTACAGGGGTAACAAATGAACGTACAGTCCGCACGATGGCAAGTGTCTCCTGAAGCCCATGGGCACCTGCGAACAACTTTAATCGAAGGAGGTCACAAGTCTGTTGTCACTCCAGAGAGCCTGCAATTATACCGGCTCAGTACAACTTAGATTTGCGGCAGAAATAGGTAAGAGAAGAAGCCAGAATCCTAGGCAGAGAAGTACCTAGTAAAGACCTAGTGAGATTGAAGAATTTGTAGGGAGTCAGAAAACCGCACAGAAAAAGAGCCCCGATCACATGCCGGCTCGTTCTCCCGACATTCGGCCCATATGACTGTAAGGTTGGTGGTGCCAAGGTTGTTGATATATTCTTTGATAATCGGAGCTTCAGATCTGACACAAGAAAATATAACAGCAACAAAACGTACGAAATTCTTGCGATCCCATCGTTGCTCTTTTAATATTGCATACATAACATCTTTGAAAACCAGAATTATCCTTTGTATTAGGTTATTTACCGAATAAATCCAAATTAAAGAAGGTACTAACAGACAGTGAATGCAATTCTTTGCCGATGTCAGTTTTGAAGAAGAAAGGAGATATGGCTCTCCTTCGAATCTTTTATGGACATCCATCTATTGACAGTCAGAAGAAGGAAGCATAAGCACAGTTTTACACTCAAACTCATAACTTATTCCAAATTAATATACGAGTAGTAAGTATAAGTTGTATTTAAAGAAAATTTGTCTCCCTAAGTATCTATGGAGATCTATGCGTGCGAAACCGGCGCGGGTCACTACTATATTAATAAATTAATATACAGGAATATGCCGCACCCAAATCTCATAGTCTAATGATCCGGAGCAGCATCTTTACCGGTACTTCACTCAACCCGTCTGTCCGATGTGGAGAGTATTTTGGTATACGGGAAAACACTCCAAGAAATGCACTCCGGCTTGCTGGCGCTTTTTTGCAGAGGCCTCTGATCAGCTGTGGATTTATAGGTAGATTGTAGTTGGTAGAGGAGTAGAATCTCTTGATACAAGTTTTTATAAACTTCGTAGGAGGTCGGAGGAGGAGGCATCCTACCTTGTTTTTTATTTTAATAAAATTAATCTACGTCGTTCTTGGGTCTAGGTTCTTGGTAATGAAATAAGCTGTGTTTATTTATTTATTTTATAGGCTGATGAAGATGAAAACTCATATTTGTATACACACATGGTTATTGATTCACGCCTTCATTATAAAAGACGCCGACGCGACGTATAATGACATTGCAGGGCGTGCGGCCTTGCTACGCGAACGGTGCGTAGCGTGCATACGCTCTGATTACGCCACCATCGCCAAGCGAATGTTAATCTGATGTTGCGTGCAGAAAACTTTGCAATCCGATGTTGCGATTAAATTGGAATAATTTAATTAAAAAAAAATTCACACAAAAATCTGAAAGCTACATTTTTTTGGCAGAGTTTGTACGCCGGGATGCCCTTACCATACGGTTTTACATACTTGACTTTTTAATTTTAATTCTCAAATTTTACTTTTGTACGCGCACATAAACATACACATAGACACTAAGTAGTCTTCATCTTACCGTATCCGAAATGGCATCTATGCGATGCGAACGGTGGTGGCGGTCGGTGCCATATGCGATGCGATGTGTTATAGACAATGCAAAGGAACGCAACACACAACCAAACCGGTAAATAGCGGACCTATGTCATAGCACATAGGTACGCTAAGGCTAACCAATAAGCCATGCTACACTGGTTGACACAGGTGATGAACCGTTTATTGATTATGTATTATCTCAGAGCCTACCAAATATCTCGTCGAGATTTTGATCGATTGCATTTAAGACAAAATGTTCGCCAAGTGCAGATATATTTCACACTGACATGGAATAATCTGTAATAAATCATAAATATCGTCAGACTTTGCAATTTGTTTGTGACGCACGTGATAAAGTGAAAATTCAATCTGATAAAGCCCCTACTATCGACATGTCTACAGTGATCCAATCTTCCTAATAATAAACACTTAACAAAATCCAAAATCAACACAATGCATCAGACGTTAACATAAATTTAAAGTGTTTTTGAAAAGTACGAAAAATATTGTTCGTTTGGAAGAGGCTCGTATGAAGTTATCGACTCAGTATCAACATATTAAATTTAAAAAAAAAGCTACTAACAACCCTGTTATGAGCAAAAATGTCTTCTTATATTTATCATACAACAGATAGAGAGTTTGGAACGCTACTCCAGTTTTCAGAGTTTGCTGAAAAAGTGCACGCACGAACACTTTAATTAAATCGCGTAAACACTATTAAAAAAAATATTGTTACACTATTAAAAATGTTACTCAAATAAAAAAATATAAACAACTAAAAAAGATTCCTTTCGTAAATTTATTGTTAACCCAGATGGATTCAAAAGTACACATATCAGATTTACATCTCGGTCTGTCGTTCGGTTGTCGAGATATGAATGGAGAATAAAAAGCGCAGCGATTTTGTATACATAGATATAGAAGATATTATATATACAATTTCCGAATTGTTTCCGATCCACGGTAATCTCTTAAAGGCTTTCACTAAAAACAAACGAATTAAAAAAGTTAATCTTTTCTTGTCAGTTCCCATCGAGCGGTCCAAACGCAATTACGAATCTTACAATTTCATTAAAATTATCTTCGGCCGATTCAAGCTGGTTCCCTTTACTTAAATTATTAACGAAGAACACCCGGGGGCCTATTCAAATTTCCCACTGATTAAGATAAGTACAGTCAACAACGCAGCACAACGCAAGTAAAATCTCTTCACCGAGACTAACATGCAGTTTTAGTTCCAATAACGATGTGTTAGATACGAAAGTAGCATGCGCTGTTACGATTGTGAATACCATTCTCAACGAAGCCTTACAGATATTGCGACGTAATCGATAATTCACAATGAAAACATCATTTGTCGAAGATATTACAATCGGAATGGCGCTTGAACGAGAAACGCAATCATTACATTCGGTCGTTCGTTGTTTAGGAGTCAGCGGGTTTACGACTGAAACGTTTACTGCTTTCTCTACTGAGAATTTACATTCCAAATCCTTGTTAGTAAGATAGTAGGCTGAAGATTTAAACCGTTTGACGTTATAGCATTTTAATGTTACTGTGTGTTGACAACTTCCGCTTCCGTGCGCCGTTCTAGCTCTAGTTTTATTTTCATTGTTCTGAGACGAGAACTTGTTCACTTGATGATAAGTCACGTCTTGATATTCTGCGAGGAAATGGTGATTCATTATCTTATGCAAGAAAAAATATTTATAATTATTTTTTCCAGAAAAGTAAAACGTTAGTGAAAAAATAGGACAGTCCATACGGAACCTTCATACAACAAACATGATCACCGTCCCAATCTTCAATCGAATTTTAGATATGTCATTGTTACAATTCCGGCCATCGCTCATTATGACTCTACCTCGATGCGCCGTCAGGGAGCCCCTTGGCCCATCAATTTGTATAAACGCCCCATTACACGGCTAACACAAAAGTGTTACCTAACCGTGGCTCCGGTTCAACGCACCCTGTTGCTCAATGTGGACCGTGCGTAGGCAGCGATTTCAGTGATTACATTTATCCGAGTGATGAAAAACTTTAATTGTTACGTCAAAAATTTCCTCTATTTCCCATTCTATCCTCCTATTTTTAAACACACGGACAGCGGACAGGGTAGCGATAGATTATTTAAAATGTATTTTTTGGAACAACAATATTATTTTTTAACAGCCAGTTTCAGTCCAGACATCCATCAGTACTGAACATGTAAAGTAAAGTAACAGCATGTAAGTGCCCACCGTTGGGCAAAGGCCTCCTCTCAAATATATGAGAGGGGTTTGGAGCCGGGAAAGGCCCACCACGCTGCTCCAAGGTTGGCGGGCATCACATATCCTCAAATTAATATTTTTTTATTATATCTCAGACATGCAAGTTTCCTTACGATGTTTAGGTAAACATCGTAACCACCGAGCACGAGGTAAATACAGGACTTAAAATTGCTATTAACAATTTAATTGGAGGCGGCACCGGGGATCGAACCCAGGTCGCATGCGCTCTTTGAAACTAAAGTGAGCGCCCTGACCATTAGGCTACCACATATGAATTTGTCCTTACCCATATTTGTGATTTGTCCATACGCGTGTACGCGGCGTGGCTGTCAAGATCAAGTCGACATTAAAAGAAATAGTAGATATGTTCACCCTTACAAACACAACCTTAATTAACTCGAAATAGAATGAACAGCATATTTAAAAAAACGATATAGAAAGTACGGTTTCAACGTGTTTACTTGAGAGACTAAATTAATTAAAAAGTAATGTTTGAAAAATTAATAATCCAAACAGCTTATTGTTTGTTGAATCTCCATAGACTACGCAATCACCTAGTTTCCAAACCTTAAATCACGCCTTACCAAGCAAAGGGAACAGATTATGCTATTTCGGTTATTTAGAATTGGATATCAACTATTTCCCTATGCATGGTATGATGGTGAAAGATGACATTTGCACTAGATACATCTCACGTTCCCTCGCCTTCCCGCATCTGATAGAGATCGCATGTGTAAATTATCCGTGGAAGGTTATATTGCACTATCAATACATACGTTAATACATTGCAAATAGAAAAGGAAACCAAAGGAAAACAGCGAATTCGCAGCAGAAATGGTGAGTTGAAAAACATAACGATAGAATTCTAGGGCACATTTATGTGACCGTTAAGGATGCGCAGCCACCAATAGAATGTTTCTTGATATCATTCATGTTTAAAACAAAGTCTCCTTTATCATCTTCCGAAGTAAGCAACAGCTAGAACGCAATTATTTAATTATTTATTTATTTATACTTTATTGTCTACACCAAAAGGATTACAAAAGGCGGACTTAATGCCTTTTGGCATTCTCTAACAGTCAACCCAGGGCGTGAAGAAATGTGGTGATGGGTGCATCAAATTTAAAATAATATAAATATGAAAGGCTAATTGAGAAATATACTACATAATTAAAACATATATAAATGTATAAGCATACGTATCTACACAAACACATAGATATACAAATACATACTATAATATATACAGAAATACCAACACAGATATATACATACATACAAACACATTAATACATACATATATAATAAATCAGAATAAATACTAACAAGTATCAGATGGTTTTAAAAGTGTTCGCGTTTGGTACGCGAATATATGGAATCTTTTGAAAGAAATTTTATATGGGGCTTTTCTAATGTCTTCGGGAAAGGAGTTCCAGAGAAGTGTAGCCTGAACGTTGAAGGAACCACCAACATAATGGGTAAAATGTTGCGGGATACTTATCATATGATTAGCAGAGGAACGAACGAATTACTAGATGCATGCCGGATGCGTGTAGTAACTTTTGTTCATATGAAACACACGGGTTGTTAAGCATAGTGCCGGCACTTTCGCACTAGTAATGCTGATTTAGGTTCGCCAAATTCAGATGGATTTTCGACCATCATTCGGTCGCCTCGTTTGTTGGCTACCTGATTGCACCACGCGCAGGTGGAATCAGCATTTGGAGAAAAAGATGATGTATGTTGTTCGTGAAGTGAATGAAGGACCCGACTGAAAAACAGTGCTGTGATATCACTGAGACGGGAACCTTTTTGACATCGCACAACAAATTAATCTTTTTCATGTTTATTAATTTTATTTTGTGTTGTTGTTATTGTGTGATTTCCAAATAAATGTGTTTCTTTCTTTCTTTCTATGTAAGTATCGTGCATAAGTAATATATCCTTTTGAGATCTTGTAAATACAATAAAATTTTAAAGATAGGAAAAAAAAACGATACGCTTGTAACCATAGTTGCTTCTTTAAACTACCATTTGTTTGTGCTCTACTTCAAACTTCAAAAGTTATCAATTCATAAAAGCAAAAGTTCTTTCTCACGTCTATCAGTTCACGCGAACAGAACTATTCAAATCATGTTCACAATCACAGGCAATAAATGTCAACAACAAATAAATGCACGAGTATGTTTGTGCTCAAACAATCCGCATCGTGGACACGTATTCGGGGTTAGTATCACGGCGACTTGGCGTAATGGTTTTAGGTTAACAAAACACTACGAGACATCTACAGAACTGGAATAATTTTAGTGGAGCGTTCAGAGGTCCGCTCGCGAGCAAGTTAACGTTGCGTTCCAATCGGATTGATTCAATTCTGACTAAATAACCGCCCCGGCTCCGCACACATCCATAACAAATATTAAAATTTCTATATAAAGTCTAAGAATATAAACTGGAGTAATGTAGCTTTCAAACACTAAACACTATTTATTTTAAAACGCAGTGGCGGAATTTTCTTTAAAAACCAGTTAATGTAATTAAATTTTACCGCGAATTGAAATACCCGTACTTCATATTTATAATTTGAACCGAATAAAAACCAATAAATAAAAGCGATGTGAGGTCGTATGCATGCACCTTATGAATACCTACATGCTATATGGAAAGGGAATAATGACCGTCGCTCATTGACCAATCACCAGTATAGAAAATCATCCCTAAAAATTAACAAAATATCTACATGTAATGTACTGTGCACACGAGCCACAACTTCCCGCGGCTGTAACCCGCATGGAAATGCATCAAACAGATCCAAAAATCAAATCATTGGATGGAGACCTGGATCATTACAGCGAAAAGAAAATCAAGACTACTTACCGGATCATGTTTTCGGTACGTATAGTCACATCTGCATGTGGCGACCCACTTCGGTGCCATAAAAAGCCTTATTAAACAACACGAAGAGAATTAAAGATTGCGGTCGGCTGTGTATCTCAGTTTGTACAGACCGAACCTGAATGACCGATAAGATAACTTTTAATATTTTACTACATTATATACGACATAATTCCGTAACTAATGATCATACGCAGTTACCATCGCAATACTTTTTAATTAATAAACAGTGTGTCGGTTGCAGCTTGTTGTTTGTTTTTAAGTATTAAAAATAACCGTTAAGATAAGCAAAAACATACGTAAACTGTACGTTTTCAATCGAAATCACAAAGTTGTAAATATTTGACTATTGATAAATGACGGAAGTTATAAATTTGTATATGATAACGTCATTATAACAAACACGATAAGGGCTTGGTAGCAGTGTATTGTATGATATATTACCTACCGAGTGAATCGAAAAAATTTAAGATCGATAAATTCGAGCCCTAAAAGAAAGCAACGTTCTTCTACGTGGTAGAGCCAAGCAGCGGCTTTTGTTGCTGCTCGAGTTGCCCGCCGGGGTACCACGACCTCGCAGAATACCGGCGTGAAGTAGAGGCATCGTTTCGTCAACTCCCTTCCCTATCATCACTCCCATCACCTAAATATTCTTAAAGTCCGGCAACGCACCTGCAGCCGGCAACGTTGCAACTGTAGGTGGATGACGGTAATCACTTACCATGAGCCGTTGCGCGTTTGCCCCCTTTACCATAAAAAAAAAACAAAACATTTTTGTTACATTAGCATTACTTGGTTTTCGCATATGAATCTGCGGCCATATCGTATAAGGATTATTACATTAAGGGAATGTGGGGGTGTGTGTAATGTAACTATTCATTCCCCATATCGATTAAAAACTTTAAACTTCGGTTATCATATAACACTAGCGGCTGTCCGCAGCTTCAGGCCGTGTGGTTCCAAATTCGGTGCGAATTGAGATAAAAAGTAACCATGGTATTATCTACATCTCCGTCATATTTCTTTCATCTCGGTTCCGCCCTTAAAGGGTGATTGGACCACAAACGTACAAACTTTCACCTTTGTAATATTAAGAAGGATTATGTATTACATATATAATACAACCTTAAACTTCTACGTTAAACTTCTGAAATCATAAGGGACATTTAAAAAAAAATGTGAAATTTCTGTTAAATTTAGTTATGTTATGTTAAAGATAAATCCATTTAAACATACATACATACATAAAACAAATAAACGTATAATGTTATATATCAGTACAGAAAAGTATTATGAACACAAAGCAGTAACGTGTCCTATAGAAAATATAGCATTAGTTCAATTATTAAGCAAATTAATAGCAGGTCCCATGCTATGCCTTGGGCTTCAGTAGCCATTTATTCTGCCACACCAATAATAAGAGAGTGTTTCTGCATTTGACGGCGAGCCCAGAGTCCTGGGTATCCAAGGATATTTGCATGTGAATCTTCTTTCGATGTATTGGCACAAGCGGATTATCACGAATACGGTGAAGTACCTCTGGATTTGCGCGTACACGATTATGGCACTATAGTTTCTCCTGCACAGTTGACAACTATATTCGGAAGTTGTCGCCGTGGTCAAAATCGGCCAGGAGGATCGTGCTTTCTGCACTCGCTGCATACAATAAACCAACGAATGCACATATCGGCCTCATCAGTCGGCGGGTCTGTCGCGTTCACTACACCGTGCCGCCTACACTAAACAAAAAATAAACAAATAACGGGGAGCATACAAGTGCAAAGTTAATAAAAGAAATCGCACAACTTCAAAAACGATCGATACAGATCTTGCACCTTTCTTTCCATTCTACTTTCACTGGAGCATGCATTTTATTTTTTTATTTAAATAAGATTTCTGTTCAGATAGTTCAAATTAATGTCATCCTGAATTGCCTGCACGCGCCGCATTACTTTTTTTATAAATTTACACTCACAACTATATCGCAATGTTTCTGTTTAATAAATTAATGAAAAAGATTTTGAAAACTTTCTTTTGAACATTTTGATATTGTTTACTTCATTTACGAGTATGTCTGCTCGGGTAATTTTAACCAAAACAAACAGCAATTGACGGCTTTGTAGCCATTTATATTTATAAGCACTTCCTTCAACCGCAGAATTGCCACATTCGGTCGGAATAACATACTTAATACAAGGTACCTGTACCTTTTTTATCAGCCACAGTACAAGTCCGCTTTTGGACGAGTTTCGCTTTATATGAAAACGGCAGCGTAACGCAATGTATGGGAAATATGCCACTTTGTGGGTTGGCCGTAGTGTACCCTCGCAGTATAGTCGCTGCTGTCCGTGCGAGCGCAGTGCACCCATATACTACAGTCGCTGCAATTCATGCGAGCGCAGTGTTCCCTCGCACTAGAGACGCTGTTATCCATGCGTGGGCAGCATACCCTCGTAGTATAGTCGCTGCTGTCCGTGCGAGCGCAGTGCACCCATATACTACAGTCGCTGCAATTCATGCGAGCGCAGTGAACCCTCGAACTAGAGACGCTGTTATCCATGTAAGCGCAGCGTACCCTCAGTGTATAGTCGCTGCTATCCATGCGAGCATAGTGTACCCTCGCACTAGAGACGCTGCTAGCCATGCGAGAGCAGTAAGCCTCGATTTTGTTGCTACTCGAATGGGCCGACTCGACCGGATTGGTACAATGGCCTCGCAGAATACCGGCGTGAAGAAGAGGCTGAGACGATCATCCTCCCTGCCATCTCCTAAATACTCTAAAAGGCCGGTATAGCACCTGCAGAACCTCTGGTGTTGCAGATGTACGTGGGCGACTGCAATCACTTACCAACAGGTGAACCGCTAGCTCGTTTGCCGCCTTTCCCATAAAAAAAAAGCTCTTAATATCATCTGTAAATAAACGTATCAACAACACAAAGAAAGTAAATAGAATATAAAAATCCAAAAAATCTCACCGGTTTTCGGAGGCTTTATTACTATTACAGTTATGGATAGCATATCGACAATTACATCGTTACTGTATAAAATACGATAGGTATTTCAATATAGTAATTGGTGGTAATGCTATTTGTTCGACTGATGAGATAAATCCGAACGTATTCCTTCTGTGCAATTCAAGCCGGTACGAACGACATCTACGCGGCATATGGGCTTAGGTCTTCGTACACACACATAGAAATAAGTTTCTATGTGTGTGTATCTAAAGTAGCCGAAGGTTCGACTCCCGTCCAGTCCCGACTAGCGAATGACAAACAACAAGTCGTCGGACGTGCTAATCGTTTGTGTTCCACACGGTCGGGCAGACGCTTCCTCTGAGCGTGTCCGCGACAATGGCCCGTGCAGCGCGTTGCATTTGCCTCCCATTGTGTGGCAAAGGATGGCACTCCGCGCGTATACATTTATTAATTTATTTATTCATTATATTTTTGCGTGACCGAATGTCAAGAGTGCTAAATCCACACCTACAGTACAAACACTAGCACCCAAAAATTAGACAAAATTAAAATGAGTTATTATTTTATGCGATAGAACCACACTGCAGTTCAGATAGGCCGTGGAACGACAGCGTTGTCACAAAAATACCAAAATACTTAAAATAAAACCATTTTACTGCTGCATTTTATATTGCTAGTGACGATAGCGAGAGTCATTTTCATCTCAGTCCTCAGAGATCACACAACTTATTTTGGTTCTTCATCGTACACAATTACCCGCTTATTTGTACGCTATGCTGTCCACGTTACATAGTAAAAACAGAACACAACTTTGTTTTTCAGAATATTAATAGAGTTTATTAACATTCACGTCTTGAATAAATTCCAGTAAAAACAACAGTAAATAAGGTACCGCCATCGATCGACTGCGGCGGTTGGCCGGCAAGCACGGGCCTCCAAGCCAATAGCTTTCGTTGCAATCGTTTTGCATCGTCCCTGCATTATGCCGTCTATAGTAACAAGCAACAAACAAAACTGTTAAGTAACTTCAACTTACAGTATCGATTTTCAAGTATAGGATATACAAGATATTCCCTCACTGCATGTACCGAATATCTATAACATTGTATGTTTGTATGAATTTTGCACAAGTGTACGTTATATTTGTACATGTATACTGTATATGGTACATTCTGTGAAAATAACAATTCCTGGTAATACCAGAGTTGTCGTCGTGGTCCGAATATGCTGAGGTAATGTCCATCTTCAGACATTCGCTTATTCACGCTTACTATAAAAGGTCTGTACACATTTATGTGCTGTATTAATAGTGTATCCCTTTATTTAATGTTGGTAGTACGGGAACTTACTTACAAAAGATATTGAATAGACTTATTATTTATACTATTACTTTATAAAGCAACAACATCGATAAAACAAAACCTTATGCTATACTTAATTTTTAAAAACTTCTACTAGGGTTTATTAGAAATTAATTTAAAACATTTCAATAAGTTTAGTGATTTCATAACTGTTATACAAATAATATTCGTTTTATTACAGAACGCAACGTTATACGGATCTTCTGAATGTGAATATAGTTTTCTACTTATTTCATTAAATTCCTTTTAACATGTGACCTTAGAATTCACGTGGCTGTTTAATAAAAGATAGAAGTTGGGTTACCAACATTCATTTGACATAACCTTTTATCTTCATATATAAAAATGTTGTGTCCGTATGTTAGAGAACTTGTAACATTTGAACGAGATTCGAGACGATAGCTGAGCTGGGAAACGATAGGGTCGAGTTATTGACAAGTTTCATATTTATGAACCGATATGACTTGTACACTCAATATGCATGATGTTTTAGAGTCATAAAAGCCAATCATAAAATCGATCCATTAAATGGCGCTGTGGTTGATTATTAAGTAAGATATCAGACTCATCACGCCTCCTATCGCAAAAGGGCAGAACTAACTCTGCCGGACCAGCAAGTATCTATATGTAGACTTGTGTGCCTGTACCCACTGCAACTGTTTATGTGATGTAGTATCCAAGAAGTTTTTTAAATTAAGTCGTATTCAAAGCTCTTATGAACGTCAAAATGTACACCGGTTTGCTAAACCAGACCTTGTCAGAGCAGAACTGACATAGAAACTGTTTTTTTTACATTTTTTTAAGCGCAATGTTACAATGTCATTAACCATTTATACTAAATTTTATTTTTTCAAATATCAATGTTAACAATTCAACAAGTGCGGGTTAAGAGCTGTTTCCAGACGCTTGTGTCGTCGATTTATTGTACAATTTTATAATAGGCCTTTTTTAAAATAGTTTCTTTGACAAGTTTCCTGAATATTGTGTCTGTTGTTGCTATACTTTAAAGGCTTTTAAAGAATTTTTAGTGCATTTACACAAAAAAGCTTTCAAACAGTTGTGCGATGTCCATGTTCCCTAAGGTCGCCCGATCGATATCCCCTCGCCCGAATAGGGGCCGGTACCAACTTCACTTCACCTCCCCCGGGTGTGACGTCAGTTCAGAAGCGTGGGAGAACTTCATTGAATATTACACTAGAATGAGTTAGTCCTACTAGAATGAAACTGGAGCGGAAGGATTAGCACAGACAGTAACCAAGCGAAGTGGGTTGTCCTGAACTAGTATAGTATAAAAGCAAAAAAAAAATTAACATTATCTACTAACTCTTTATTTTAAATATATGTATATTTTTAGTTTTTCATAAAATAAAAGTTATAATATTTGATTCATAGAATGCGTGGACTGGTGATTATTTCTACCAATAGATAAATAAAAAGTTATTTTATACCGTTTTGTTAATTTTAATCTTTACATATTATCTAAAGCAAAATAAAAAAAGAAATCTTCAACAATGTTAACCGCTGTCTGTCGTAATTACCACTCATACCTATAACGAAGTAAGTTGGTGCATTTACATATTATTTAAATTTAGTTACCTAACAAAATTTTTCAAACCAGTTTGTACGTTCAAGTTAAATCATAATGGAATTACTCATATCACTTAAACTAAAATTGCCACACAGAAAAAGCTAGTGATAAAAACTAGACTAGTAACTAAAAAAACTTCGACCGCTATTTTCCCACCCTTAGCGGTGGAATAATTTCTTCGAATTTATGTGGGAGCACGCTAGAAAGACCTTTCAATAAAAAATAGGATCATCAAAATCGGTTCACAATCGGCGAAGATGTCGCGCAACATATATACAAAAAGACAGTCGAATTGATTACCTCTTTTTTTAAAGTCGGTTGAAAAATTACATCAGGACATACTCTCGCAAATACGAGTTCTCCCACGCTTGTGAACTGACGTCACACGCGGTGGAGAAGTTACTAAAGGGCGAGGGCGAGGCGATATCGATCGGCCGACCTTGAGGAACAAGGACATCGCACCCCCGTTTGAAAGCTTGCATACGAGGTGCGCCTAGTTTATTATACCCTGGTACTTTAATTCCACAAATACACGTGTCACCCAACTAAAATAATGTCTGCGCATTTATTGTGATAGTATTATTACTATTAAGCAATTAATATTCATGACATGTTGCAACAATAGAAATTCAATTGTTATGACACGATAAGGGTTAAATACAAATGTAAGTGTATCATAAATATGATATATCGTTTATGTTAAATCTGAGACAGTCACGCATTACAGAATAAATGTGTGTAATACATGCTCATTCATCATTTTCAATATGATAAGTACATTTCTTAAAAGACGGAGGGTGAGTGAAAGGGAAGAGCAACTATGGTTGCATTGGAATATTTCGTAGGCATTTTACTTTTTATTTTTCAAATACCTTTTGCAACATAACAAAATTCTCAATGCGCCATTAAAGTCACATATGGAATAAAACCCTCATAACAAACGCGGCGAGCTACTTGCAATTCTAAAGAAGACTGGCCAAGTGCGAGTCAGATACGCGCGCCGAGGGTTCTGTTTTATTTTCTTGTAATACAAATCAACCCTTCTTTTATTAACATTAATTCTTTAATTTTTTTTGGACTCTAAACTTCAGACTAAATAGAAAGACGGAAGTAATTTTTTTAGAAAATATAACTACTATACAAGAAACATATTTTCTATTGGACCCTATTTAAATTTATTAAAAATGCTACTTATATTTCGAAAATACATTACAGCAAATGAATTCACATACAGACAGATCGATCGTCTAACCAGAGGTCTTTTGATCATGTAGGCAGGGAACTCTTTTTCTTTTGATGTGATTTGTTTATTGTGCTTCGCAATAAACATCAAGTCAAGTGTTTAAATAGCTAAAAAAAAAAAGTTGTGTGACGCAAGAAACTAGAACGCACAACAATACTAGTGATTTATTTTCGATTTGACTCGATAACTCGAACTTACTGCTTTGTCTTTGTAGAAAGTAGGTACGAAGAGCACATACAACTATGGTTAATATTCGTACGTTCCAGCTGGATAATAAACACTGAAGATCAGAGAATGTTACCACTACGTTACTCTGAAAATATCCAGCAAATTGATATCTGTGGCGACTCAGAACATATACTCGTATATTTAAAAGTTAAACACTAAAGCATATTATAGGCACATAAATGCCATAATAATACTTTAAAACGTTTTCTAATTTTTTTTACCATGTTTTATCCAGTTATTGACTATGTGTTGATTTTATTATTTTGTCTTAAATTGATATGGCCAGTGTTGTGAGCACCTATTATTGGCATACACATTGAATCCTAAACTAATACGTAAGAAACGTTGTAACATGTAATTATGTGTATACTGATTTCCTTTGCCTAACTCAAATAAATTTAAATAATTACCGTCAGTAAGAATACTTTTAGTCATTACCGACTATTTCAAGACTCGTCACAATATTTATACCATTATATGTAACACAAATTTAGTTACGAATATTAGATCAAATACTACGATAATTTTTTTTTTTTAAGTATTAAGCCTTTTTACGCATTTATATTTTTTTATATAAACAAAGGAATGGTAAATGATTTGTATAGATTGTATATACATAATATACAATATTTACAAGAATTGCTCGTCTAGCGTATTAAGTCGATTTTAAATTAAACTAGATCCTAAGATCGCGTATTTTGAATTTCTTCGAAATATCAACTTCGTATAAAAATCTATTTTCTTAGCTTTATTCCAAACGCCAACTGGCGTACGGCTAAACACGATCATAGACCATTGCCTTGCTCTAACCCGAAAAAAAAAACTGTTTATGCCAGTGTCATAAAATAAAACTTGTGTTGTGTCATTCTCAAATAAAAAAGCAGATTGCTGCGGAAGCGTGTGGCCGACTAGTCGGTCAAAACATTTTGGTACAAGATAAAAGTAAAATATTAATAAATCTCATTGCTCTGGTTAGAACTTTAGTGTAAAGTGAAAATATATCGTGTGCCGTGTTTTGTTCGCGAAAGGAAGCGTGACAATAGGCTTCCTTCCGTACGAATTGTCATTTCAAACGTAAATCTCTAACAACTGTTTTATCGTAAACTACTGGGATCATTATTGTATGTTTGTTTGTATGTTATCTTATTAGTACGCTTGTTTTATGATACATTCATAAAAAACAAAACATATTATTTTTATCCAAAAAAATTGACACGCATTTGAAGCTTTCACTGCGTCCAGTGTTTCGAGGCTAAGTGACATTAGAGTATCACCTAACCATTTAATTCCAAAATTTAGAATTTTAAAACTATATCGGTTCTTAATCTTAATCTATGGATAAACTTTATTTTCTGCATAATTAACGTCAGAACACGTTTTACGGTTTTAATGAAATGTCTCCACAACTGAGTATTTAAAAGGTAATAATAAGATATTTTTGAATTCAGAACAAGGATGGGATATGTTTTCAATTATACACGAAAGCCGGTATCGAACTTCACTCTTCCTATTTTTTGTAAAAAGCTTGAGGATTTCTTTTGCGCACAGTATACTTGCATGGGCGGGGACGTGAATAGTAAAGTTGCTATTGCTAACAAACAACAACACAATTGCAACGCCTTTATCTCTTATCGCCATCTCGCATGCCATTACATACCACAAGACCATGAATTATGCCTAAATTTCGTTTGCGTTAGTGTACTAGGCTCTACTTAGCAATAACATATTATTTGTTTTAACAAAGAACGCGAAACAAAACAAAAGTTTTATAAACAATCGGAGCCTTCAGGCACCTGTAGACATTGTTTTACTAAGTAAAATATAAACAGTATACATAAAATAAAGGTAAAAGAATACAGAAAACCTCGCATATTATTTTATTACAACACAATTTCATTTTATTTTATTACAAAACAAGTTTTTTTTTCTATGATTCTTATATAAAATATTATGTTCAATAATTAATTTAGCTCGGACGTATTCAGGTCACGCAAAAATACAACAACTTTTTATACAGTTGGACACAATGTTGAAGTCACAAGCATAATTAAGGTTTATACGAGAAATTCTGGAATTAAATCTAAGAAAAAAGTTGTAACCTTTAACTCAACAACCATTACAAATCGTCTCTTTCCCGAGTAGGAAAAGTAAATACTAAAAGTATTATGAGAATGGTAAACAAACGACCTATAAATGTCCTACAGTTGAGCCAAATCTATAATGTTTTATTGAGTATTGAAGTCAAAGTGCGAAGAGTCCGCCACTCTGCTCCAGTGCGGCTATAACAATACTACCTGCGTCTATTTACTTGAATGGAACTATTCTCGGAAACTCCTCAACGGGCGAGATGAAAAAGTATATCCCATGGCTTCAAGCTACGGCTGGTTTGAAAAAGCATGAGCTATTAATAAAAAGTCCAGAAGTTTCGATTCCATTGTTGCCGGTATGGTTAGTTTTTTGTGATCGGAAACGGCAGTCTAAGGCGATTTTATTTATAAGCGCGTCATAAAAAGGATTCCTATGTAAATTGGTTTTATTGCCGCGACAAAGAGGCCGGCAAATTTTTTGTGGCGATATATGTAATAAATATGTAAATCTATAAGAAGTTGATTAAGTATATTCTAAACAGAATCATCTATGTTCAAATACCAGTTGCTAATTAGATTACAGTAAACGTAGACTATACGATTGGCCTATACACGTATTTTTTTATATAACAAGATATTAGTTGGCGCGGTTTTCGTGGTAAGCTATATGTAAACGTCTCGTGGTTTTGCGGAAATAAAAATAGATTTATATTTCTTCTACTACAAAGTAAAAACGTATTGTAACAATCTCACATGATCACGGATGATATAAAACTTGACTGCATTTTTTTTAAGTTTAAGTTCGTATAACTTAATAACGTGTCCGACTATTAGATTTCCGATAGTAGTTCGTTGCGTGTCGAATCACAAGCAAAGCCAATTTGTAACAACGCACGAACCAATCCATAGCGGATTCTTTGTAACTGTTCTGTATCTGGATCTGCGTCCGAGCGAATTAGAAGAAACCTCAGCAGTCTTATCGCTAATAGATAGTGGTAGAGAGCAATAGTAATAAACACCTTTGCCCGCGTGGTCAGAAAGTTAGTTGAGCTCTCACTGACTCACCCGTGAAATCTCTGCTTACCTCTGATTGCGAATTTCCATTTTGCACGACTTAGAGTAGCCAAACATAAACATAATCCGCTTTTCACCTTTCCAGGATCACGAGACGAATGACCAGTCCCGTCGCCGGATTTGCTCTCGGAGACTGACGAGATATTTTAAGGCTTTTCCCTTAGTCGCCTCGTACATGAACCACGGGAAGAAATGCGAGCGGCAGATTCGTACGCCGATACCACACACATGAATGTAATATAATCAACCAAATACAAAAATAAAGTTTACACTATGATGAAAAAAACTATATGCAGAGTTCATAAATTGAATTTATTAAAGTCTCCGGCAAAGTAACGGTTTCGATTAATGCAAAAATGCGTATATGATATCGGTCTGTAAACCGCTACGGAGTTATATAATTACTAAATTACCATGAAGATCATTAAAAGTTTATGGCGAATGCGTGATACATTTTACATTCGGGGTCACTTTGAACTGTATACGGTGCAGTAATATTATAAACGAAAACGCTATAAAAATTGTATATTTACGATACAACTATTTTAAAGCATAATAATTAATTAATTAAAAAGTAAATATTGATGTTAATACCCGTTTTTGTAAATAAACATGTTTAAATTTCGTTTAATTAAAACACGCTATAAAATAAAATAAAACCTCCCTGGCAGTAATTACATAACATTTGGACCTTCAAACTGTTTTAAATTACTATAAAATAATGATTTCTTATATTTACGCGAACACTACATATTTGAAATTAAACTATTATTTTCGGATCTCATCGCGTTTTATTTTCGTTTTTTTGGCCCAACGTTTCGAGTCCTTTACAGCACCCGTGGTCACGGGGGGACTGAGGCGTTAGACGTACGTATGTCTCCAGGAAGTCTGCAGTCTGAGATGATTTCCTAGATAGCCCCAACCATTACATCAGATTTAATAGACGACAAGTCCTCGCAAAAAAACACCGATTTCTACCAATGATGATTCGCGAGGCTATTGAAATCACTAAACAGTAGAGGTTTATAAAAAAACGGCGGTTACGTATTAGACCCTTAGTTCCCAAAGTGGTCCAGGAGTCCACGGGACACTCGACGGGGGTCTACGTTGGAGTGACACAAAAATGGCGGTTCACAATTCGTAAGCGGGTCCACGAAAATTTATTTGCGTTCGATAGTGAAGAAATTTGGCTAAACTTCATCTATTAATAATGTAGGCAGATAATATTTTAAGAAGCTTAGCGACTGTTACTTGTAAAAACTTGCATATTTTATATTCAGTACAACGTGTCGAGACTCGCACAGCCCCGCCGCCGTCCGCACGCTTGTTCAGACGCGCAAAGGGACGAAATACGACTTGTGGTATGTGTATAACTTATATGTGCATGAACTTGATTCTTCACCAATATAAATACGAATGCCAAGAATAAACGTAACTCATTAGTTTCTGGAATTTCGAAAAGAATAGTAAAAAAAAGTATTTTTTTTTTTTAATTATTTTTAATGTTATACTAGGCCGATTAAAACTTAAAGCCCTTTAAGCAACTAAAGTCACCATGTCGGGTGATTGCGCCATCGATTTTCAAGGAACGCAAAAATCCGATAGACGCCAACAAACAAGCCGCGGCGACCTTTGTCGTGTTCACGGTAGTGGGCATCGCTTGATGACGTGACGTCGACGATAATCGAGTAACCGAATCGTTAATAAGATAAGTAAGTCGCTTTGTAGCCGAGCGATATGAAAAAAAGTGCGAGCTGGCGATCTTTCAATACTTTTACTAGCTGATATACAGTACCTTTGTTTTGCTACGGAATGCATGTTTAGGTTAATGAAATGACTGAACTATCAAAAATTATTCTTTGTACACCACGAGAGGAGAGCGCACTTTATACTGAATTTCAGTTTTCTATTTATTCCTGAGATATTATTAGCATGGCTTTTACATAAGAGAAAGAGATTTGCCAGGCATGGAGACGTTGAGCACGTGGAAAATCAAAGCTTATAACTTTAGTCGTAACGGCGCTGGGATTAGAATCCGCTACGGTGTTACCGAACCAATAAAGATGGCAAAAATTGACAGAGAACTCCATATCAGATACAAAGGACTATCCAAAGTAATTAATACGTTTCGAAAATCTAGCGATGAGAGTTAACAAAAAGTAAGTTTACGTCGTCTTCCGGGAGCGTGGCCCGTTTCCCACGCACCAATCGGCAGGGAGAAAACTTGTATGCTTGTTTGACAGAACAATAAGCGGCCGCATGACTATCCCCGCTCGGTTAACGGCACAAGAACTACGGCGGCTACAATCAGGGCGGGCGACAGAGCCTTTAAGAAAGACGGCTCTCCTCAACATAGTACTAGGTTCCCATCCTACTAGAATGGAGTAAAGGGATCCCTGATTTTTTTTTTTAATATTTATAAAAAATACGCTCATGCGTAAGTAACAACTAACCTTTGACACAGAAAATTAGCAAAACATTAAAAATAAAAACTATTGTCTATGTGTAAACGATTCCTAAACTTTTGAATATGAATATCGAGAGCTCCAGTATTAATACTAGCACAAAGGAATGAATCCTTTGACTTCTATGTTTTGGTATCCATTAAATAAATACTGTCATCTAATAGACGCACCCTAAGGGAGAATCTTTATAGCTTGTGGAATTGTGATTACAAGGTGCGAGCACTGGAGCGTGAAAATAATAGACAATGCCGTTTTCTTCAATAAACACAACCCGACCCGGCCTGACCCCCACTGCCCGCGCGTTTGTGTAACCGAGTTAAAATACCTCACGTAACTTCAATCAATGCACAAGAATTACTTATTTGCACACTCTTATCGGAATGTTGAATTAAGATTCAAAATCAGTCCCTCTTCAGACGTGTTCGTTATCTTGTTTTCATATGTTAAGGAAATTAACGCTCGTCTCAACCGCAGTGGCTCAATAGCAAATTCACTAGAGCAGTTCTTCTTCATTTTCTTGGTCGGACACATGCCTCGCCTATTGCAAAGACTAGCCATCATCGTTACGCTTGAAAAGAGTTAAAATTGGTTCTGACATCTTTGATCGTTATTCTGCCAACTGTCAGAGGGCAGATGTGTCTGGAATGGTTGCTTTACTTGAATTTTCCAATAATCACGGAATATTTTGTGGCTGGGTATGGGATGGCAAATTCTCTAGCGCCGCCATAATACGGAACTTGAGCAATGAAATATAAGTATTTTGTTACATTTCGAACTTTTTTGATAATATTCTTTGACATAGGCATTGGCTATAGAATGTAAATGAGAAAATAGGTTTTTTAGAATTATGTGACGTATTCAAAAGTTTAGTAGTATCAGACTTGGCCGCATATCGCCTGTGCCACAGGAACACTCGCGCAATTCCAGGCGCCTACCTACTCGGCCTTTGAAACCCACGCGGGCAACGGTACCTGTCCCCCGCCCGGTGAGTCGTCCGCCACCTGGAGGTCATGGGGGTTAGAAAGTCTGATGCTCTTAAGCCACAGGAAGTCCAGGAGAGCGGTGCAAAGTAATGTTGCAAATACAGACGAAGTAGGTGCGCCAAGCCCACTCGGAGTGGCTCGAAAGGGCCAGCTCTTCTCACGTATTCATGCCGGGCACCGCCACGATAAGGCGGGAACTTGTAGGGACTGGACTATCTTATAAGCGTAAGTGCTGCGATATTGAAGTGCTATGACATGGAAGTAGTAGAATTATACGGTCTGCAGAAGACGTAATATGCACGATGTAGGTTAAGGTTAGGGCACAACCGTGCAGGGTCGCGGTGACTTGTGATTGTATTTCTTGACTGTTCTTTCATAGCATTTGGTTCTAGTTTTTAATTTATTATCATACAGGCAATATCTTACAGTAAATATCTTATTAACGTAAAAAAAAAACATAAAATACTAACCAGTAGTCTGAACTACGGGCAATGTTAGGAATCCATATTAAATACGATTTCATTCTAAACAATGTTCACTTGTTTGTTCTGTAACGTGATATTAGTCTTATATTATTATGATCATTACATGTGCATTTAATTAGCTATAAGAGTTAATAATTTAATCAGTCCACTAAGTACTGTAGTGATATTTATTTATAAAATACAAGAGATACATGCCTTCGTACGACGTAGACCTATATTTCATGAAATGCATATATTTATAGATTTCTGAGACAAGGTTAAGGCTCCTTTGACCTAATGATAAGACTTTTGTTGTGCTTGACTATCTTTTGTTTTTTTTATGGGATAGGGCTAAAAGAGCGGTTCACCCGATGGAAAGTGATTACCGACGACCACATAAATCTGCAACACCATAGGCGCCACAGGTGCGTTACCGGCCTTGAAGGATAGCTGGGAAGACACGATCCCAAATATCCTTGAATGTGTGCGTGCCTCCGGTTACCACACTCACTGAACTGAACGCGGCGCAAGATGCCTCTGCTTCACGCCGGTCTTCTGCGAGGTTGCGAGGCTGCGAGGCCGATCTCGGACGAGTGGGCCTTGCGAGCAGGAGCAAAAGCCGCCGCTTGTCTCTACCACGTACAAAAAAGTAGTGTAGGCACATACTTTTTGTAACGTGATATTTTAGTAATTTGAGTGTTTACGCGTACATGCTACGCATGTTAGAACAATAATATAGGTTTAGTCTAAGGATACAGAAATGATTGAATTTTTTATGGGAACTAGATTTTAAATTATTCTCAAATCAGTAAAGTATAATATCAAAAAATGTAAGTAGGAAATATAACCGCTGTTTAATATAAACTCAGATCTATTAAAGACTTAACCTTAAACGCCATTTATGCAAAACAATGATAGAATTAAATCTGACATTAATAAGCCATTGACCATAAAGAAAATGTAATTTTTTAGGCAAAGGACAAATTAGCGAGTACTGTCGCGAATTTGATAGCGTAGTCTCAGAGTGTAACTTAAAATTGGGTTAGGGCAATTTAACAAATATCAGACAATTACAACCCTTAAATATAATGGATGACGAGGGAATGTTTGCGTATTTCGAGCACCGTGGTATAATTAAGTTCCTCTCTGAACAAAAAAAAGTTAAACCATTCATGAAAAAATGGTTATCGTTTAGAATACCCAGAAGTGTTAAATTTATTTAAAAGTGGCAGTTTAAACGTCAAAGGTGAATCTAGCGGACAAAATTTAGATGAATTCTAGAAACTTATAATGGAAGATGCACGCAGAAGAATTGAAATGACGAAATAAGCATGATATCCGCTGACACTATACGATACGTACATACAACTATTCTTTCAAACTACCGATTAAGCTCACAAAGATCAGAAGCGCCGCAAAAGCTTCAAGTGCCGCAGAAACTAGTGCGAGTTGACTCTTGTAACGTGTTTTAGAGCTTTATAGTGAAGACCCATCAAATGTTTTAAGCGAATAATTACTAGAGATAAACGTAGATCCCTCATTCTGACCTTGGAAGCGAACAAGAGTCCATGCAAAAGATTATATTTTACGCAGTACAAGCAAAGGCACAAGTGATGCAGGTGAGATGATAATACAATTGCAAGTGGTGCAAGTGTTAGTGTAACGTGAGATTTACACTTGGAAAGATTATTCGTATCTAATGAAGAATCCAATACAAATATTTCAGGACTAAAATGATGCGTCGGTAGGTAGAAATCAGCGAGGAAGACATCATAAGAAACTATTGTTATCGTAAAGGCAAAAACCTATATCTGTAAATTATTTAAATATATTAGTCATTTATCGTATCGTAGGTATATACCTAATTTTCGCGGCGCTGATATGAGTGGGAGCACTAGTGTTCGTAGCTGGTCAAATCAAATTTAGATAAACTTATCCGAAGGTCATCAACCGTGGTCGTCATTTCAATAAAAGTTATTAATACTTGGGGATGGGTCACGGTCGTTTAGTTACACTTTAAGGTATTATCGAGTCCAATATTACGAAGATGACGAGATCAGTCAATACAGACTGTATGTATTTTTTTATTTTCACCGTTAAACACATTTGCACCTAACATTGACACGTATCGCATGAAATAACTATGCCAGTATCAAAGTTAGATATCTAGTTTTGTCAGTTTATATTATTTTAGTGAAAAATATGTTATAAATTGTTCTATTCATAACCTTACTATAATCAAATACTTCTGTGTAACATAAAAGTATTTGATCATAACTATTTATTTTTATACATACCTACTGTTCCTACGCCTGTGTATAGGACAGGAATATGGTCTAATATAATGAAAAGGTCATTATAAATTTTATGTCAGGAGTACAAGAACAATCTAATAATAAATTATTAATGTTACAACTAAATAAATGGACAAGGTCCATCATTTGTTCCTATATAAAAGCGATTCATAAGTTAATACAATCTACAAAATTTCGTTTGCTAAACTGGTTTGATAAATTGAAACAAGAACTCGATGCACATAAATTTAAGTTTATTGTGCTGCTGATCTACATGCGTTACGAAAATATTATGTACCGGTTATAAGCTTATAGTGTATGGGATTTAGGTTCGCATCTCCTTACCTCCCGGACGTAACAGCGTGTTTGGATGCACGAAACCATCCTTATGTAGCAACAAATGCCGTGGCTCCGTTGCCAGGTAACAGGTGGAGCCGTCAGCTAGACACTTTTGGAAGCCCTTTGCGGCTTGATAGAACAAGGCCCAAGCATGCTCCTCGCTGATAGTCGAGTTAAATGCCTGCAGAATCTGCTGAAGATTTATACAGTCGGAAGCGTCCAGCGAGAACTCGGTCCCGGGCGCACCGGCACCTTCCTTGCGCATCATCGCACTATCCAGCGGCTATCGGAGCCATTCTAGTAATTACACACTGCACTATCCACGACACAGGTAGATCGTTTCACAAAAAAAATGTTCTATTTCACGCGGCACTGGAAATTTTTCATCGAAATTTGCGTTTACATCAAAAGATTACGTGCGGAACTGTCATCGCGTCTCCTGAAACGTCACTGTCAAATTAAACTTAATGATTAATGTTCTTTTTGCTGTCAAATTGTTCACGTTTAGCAAGTGGGTGGCGTTAAAATTGTTTCGGATTGTTTCGCGTGGTCGAGATCGCGAGGGCGCGTGCGCGGTCGCCCGCTCAGCCGACGCGTACTACGTGCAATCACACCGCCGGCTCGTGCCGAACTAGCTTCGCTCGCCTCGCTTGCTCGCCGCACCGTAAGCGAACACTTCTCCGCAACATCCAAGTCCGATCCAAGATGCTATAGCTTATTATCCCCTTCCCCGGACGGAATTACTTCATCATTACGGAATATCTAAAAAATGCATTGCCGGTATATACTCTTTGTGTAGCAAAATACAGATTATAGAATAGTTGCACAGGAATTTATTACCATAATAATTATCAAAACAGGATTAAAGGATATTATATATTTTCTAAAACACTTGAAATTTTAAATTTGCTATATTGCAATCGACATTCAAAACAACTTTGATAACGTAATTATTGATATTGAACTATTTTATTACTGGATATCTTATCAAGCAGATAGAAATCCACAATTCTTTTATTTAATAAAGACAGTAGCACCAAAATTAAATGAAAGAACCTAATAATTCGCACTTTTTTATTAAATATGAGCTGTATATTAACATTATTATAAAACTGCATTAAACGTTACAGTGCTTTATTGTATAATTTAAATACCATAATATATATACGTCTAAATTGTTATATTATGAAGTGGCACCAAACATTTTACTTAATGCGTAGGAGTCGATCCTATATTGATTGTGATTAATTCGATATAATCGAAACTATTGTACAATATTGCAACTTATTAAAGATAATATACCTGCTATCCCAGCCCTCATTACATCATAAATCAAAACGAATATTGAGTAGAACAATCATAAGTTTTAATATTTTATTTTATTCTTACAAAATATAGTTACAATTTTGAATAATGCCACGTTTCACTACGTTTAATACCCTAAGTGCGCTTGTGCCCTACATGGTAATTTTTACGTCCGGAATGTTATAGCAGAAGCCCCCGCAATTAAAACCCGAATCAAAAATCAAAATGTTTATACTACCTCACAGGAACATAAATTTCACTTTTAAAGTCACAATATATTCCTCCTGGCAGAAAGGTTCCTCTGACAGAAGAAACTGTAAAATCTCCGGATGCATTGCCTGTGTACTCCACGTGATTAAACTGTCCGTAATGTTATACAGAAACCATTGGCAATCAATTTGTTAAGAAAATGCAAAAGGAAAATTTTTAAAAGAATTTTTTTTTCGTAATATCAATTTTTTTTTTTAGAGATTTAAATCTACCTGTAATATGTAATGTTGAAGTATGCGAAAAAAAAAATTAAAAAGAAATAATGTGTTATAAATTAATGAAGCAAATTAAATTTAGAGGCAAAAAAGAGTTTGTTTTATGCGATGCACATTTATAATAATTTACCTGTTTGCTTTGTAATAGAAAGTACAAATGGTCGCATGTAACAATTGGTAACACTGGAAAAATCGGTGCGTAATGTCAAAATTAAAAAAACTCGGACAGTGCATTCAAAATAGCAATAAACGTTCGACATCGGGCCGTAAGTAATAAAATTTCCGGTTGGTAAGATTACCGTGTACAGCACAAGTGTACTAAATATTACAATTAGACTTTAAAACACATTTAATGAAAAACGATATCATGTTTTATACATTAAATAAATAAGGGAATGTGTATTATGTGATATAATATCATAGTATGTAATTCTAACAGTATTGTATGTCAAGGATATTAATAAGTTTTTAAAACTAAAAATTGTATTCAAAATAACTTATTTACACATTTGAAGTTAAACAATACAATATAAATTGATAGTGATTTAGTTTTGATTAATAATATTTCGCGATAATTCAAAGTTTAATTTTCTCAAAATAGTATTTTGTTTAATGGCAAGTTTAATGGAACTCGTTTAATTTTATTGAAAAATACCTTTCTCGGGGATTTAGTACACAAAAAATGTCGACACTGTATTTTTTTTATACGTCTACTTTTTCTCTCTCAAAATTTACTCTTGCCAGAACGAGAACATAGCTCGGAAGTATAGAAGAATAGAATAATTTAATAAGATTTACTTTTCTGGAGGACTATCATCCAGTAGAATATCTATTCTGTGGTAGTACATCATTACCAAATACCAACGAACATGGTAGGTCATTCTAACAAAAACTGAAACTTAATGAAACAAATAAACGAATGAGGCATGCATGGCATACGGATTTCATCAGTCGAAATTCTTCAGATTCGAATTAAATTTTCTTTACATGAATTTAATACTAATAGTCTTAACCTCATAATATAACATTTAATACTTTGAAATCAACCCCTAGATATTACCTTACCTTATTCTCGAAGTAGTCTATTTGGACAATGTGCACTTGTTTTTTTTAAGGCAAAATACATTTCGTTTGTAATTTTTGTGACCAGTGTTAATTGTCTATTATAGTCTAGTCTTGTTTGAAGGTGCAGTAAAAAGATGGTGATCATGAAAAGTTATTGTTGGTGATAAACTTCACGGCGCGACCCTATGGAACTTATTCGAAAACAAAAAAACAAACATCATCGGTTCTTATAACAAACAGAAATAAGTAATAAAACGACTGCGAAACAAAGCTACATTAAATATTTAATCTATTATTATTTTTGGCTACATTACTCAGCTACACATATTAATTATTATATTCTTAATGAAATGACAAATGTGTCTGTGATTACTATATAGCTGCATTATAAAACCAAAAAACCTTCTTTATAAAAATAATAAAAACATAAGAATTGTAACAATTGCACAAAGTCAAATATTAATAAGTAATATGCCAAACTGACATAGATAGATATTAAAATAGAACTTTTAAATGTATGTCTTCTTTCTGTATCACAAACACATCTCTACTGGTAGTGATTTTATTATAGACGTATATAATTAAACAATATGAATTGGTTTTTAAAACAAAAAATCCAATATAGTAAATGTCTTCTAAATATCGACCTTACACGGCGGTCTCGTGAAATTAAACAACGCTAATCACATCAGTCTGCCCGATTGGATGATTTATTTATATTCACTTCTTCTTGAGACTCCAAAGCGGATCGAGAAAGTTGAGAGGGTCCTTCATATCTCCGCTCTTGAGGCCGGGCAGCTGGCGCATCTCCTCGAAGGACTCGCGGGAGAATTTTTGAGGGCGCGTTGCAGTCGCGGTGGTGGTGGTGGTGGTGGTGGAGGCGGTGACGGGCACGGACGCTGCGGGCGCGCCTGCGCCCGTCCGCGGCAGAACGGCCGCGCCACTTGGCAACGATACCGCTTCGCCGCTGAACATTGTCGTGCCTGGCAAGTTGAGCAAAACTTATATCGAGAACACATAGAACCGTAACAAAGGCAAGAACCGTTGTAGATGTTGGGTGCCCAACGATCGCCCTGAACTTTAAATGTCACGAGTACGCGAGTAACCTGAGGCTTCCGGTCATTGCGCCTCTAAAACTGATGTTTGAAATTTAAACAAATTAAAAAATTTCATTCGCCCAAATTCAATTTTAATTCAAATAATAGCCTTATTTTACCTTACATATATAAAAATTGTGCAACTTAAATCATAATTTGAACGAACGTAAGTGATTCAGTTATTTATCCACACAGTTTGTGAACAACGATATTGTCATTAACGTCAAACAGAACCTGTCGCTGCGCCTGCAGAATAGACAAGTAGTGGACTTGGGAGAGGCTGTAAAGATGATGAACATAGTCTACCCCCAAAGATTGCTACGAAACACGGTCCTGAGGCTCCTGCATCAATCGATTTCCTGCTATATTGTGCAGGTCTACACTACACTGAGCTACACTGAGTTTGCCTGTACGAGGCTGCCACTGGATAACCTTTCTTACCCAACGGTTGTAAGTTCTGCGAGCTATGTGGCCGGCCCATTCAAATTTCAGCTTGTTGATCCTTACGGCTATGTCGGTTATCCTAATTCCGCTGCAAATACCTTTGTTGGAGATTCTATGAGGCACAGAAACATCGAGCATAGCCCTTTCCATAGCTCTCTGAGTAATTTTGAGCTTCCTCATAGGACCGGCAGTGAAAAACCACGTATCGGTTCAGTAAGTCATCATTGGCAACACTGTACTATGGCTGTACACTTTGGTCTTAAGGTTTTGAGTTATCCGAGACGAAAAGATGTGATAAAGTTTCCCAAACGCTGCCTAGCAGACCTAAATTGGTAGATTGACCTGGGTCGAAGTTGGATTTAACTAATCGGACAATTTGTCCCAGGTGTACATACTCGTCGATAACTTCGAGCCTATTGGCCCCAACAACAGGTATTCGGTATTAGTGTGACATGAACGTTAGACATCATCTTCGTCTTGTCCATGTCCATTTTAAGACAAATCTGTTGAGAGAAGCTATCTAGGTCATTGTGCATAGTACTAAGCTTATCCAGCTATCCTGCCCTAAGTACTATGTCGTCGGTAAATCGTAATGTTAATATCGTAAAGTATCCTTTCTAGTTCAGTTGCTTGGAAACATCTTCCAATGCAGCGATGAAGAGTTTCGACGATATAACATCACCCAGTCTTACACCTTTCCGAAAAGGGTGGATTTTGTACTCCAGTTCTGAAGTGTTCTGGAAGTCCAACACCTCAGTCACCCCGTGACCACGGCTGCAAAGCACTCAAAACGACGGGAAAATAACAACAAAATTAAACGCGATAAAACCCGAAAATTATTTCCATTTCAAATATAACTATCCTGTTCTTTAATATACATACTCCGTATTATTATTTAAAATAAAATTTATTGCCAAATGGCTATGAGTGAAACAGTTATTAAATTATGTTTATTCAGAGTACAAAACTAATTAGAAATTCAAACATATTTCAATAAAATTGTTTGCATTTCAACAATAATATTTACTCGTAATCTGCGCTACGCATTTGCTAAACTTCTCATGTTTAGTGAGTGTTCCGAGTTAATTAAAGTTAAAACCATCACCAAGCACTGCGATTAGCGTGTACACTACAGTACAGTAGGCGCAACTAATCTCTCAACTCAGTGCTCATCGCTAAATCTTCGATCAATCGTTGCACAATAAATATATCACTAGCGGTTGCCAGCGGCTTCGACCGCTTGGTTGCTTATATTAAGTAGAATAAATTATAATAGCCTATAGCACATCGGGAATCATAAGGAGCATAGATAGAAAACAAACTTTCATCCATTCAAGACATTAGTGCTCAGCAAAATTCTGCAAATCTATAAACATATGAAATACCACACGAGAGATCAAATGTTATAAAGCTCCTAAGTTAAAAAAAAACCCTTACTATTCTTATAAATAAAAATAGTAAAAAAAATCTTTTGATATCATAGTACCAGGACTGAAACTAGAAATTCCATCGACTGTGTTTGATAACTTACCAGAACAAAGTACTCCTTGTACATAGAACAGAACTGTTCTGTATGCGTCCGCCAAGTATTTGATATCTTCGAGAACGTTGGTTCGGTGCTTGTACAGATTAATGCATGCCGTGTTGATTATATCTAAACAAAAAATGGTAAATAAATACGAAGATATTTTAAACAAAATGTACAAAAATTTTACTTATTTCACTTCTTTTCGACATATACCGGACAGTTGCACGACACCACAATTATGGCAGACACTTTTGCTGCACATAATATTCCCCTTCTTTTACCGCACGGAAGCATACTCACCGCACAGCTGCACGTCGCCGGCGCGCACCTGGCACATGGCCACGACCAGCAGTGCCAGGAGCGCGCTGCGGCCCGCGCCCGCGCCGCACTGCACGCAGGCGCCGCGCAGCTGGTTGCTCAAGCGGCCGGTGAACGTGGTGGCCAGCACGCGCTCGCATAGCAGCACCAGCGGTGAACATACTATCCTGTAACATAATTTTAAGTTGCAGGAGCAAAATTCTACGCTACTCCTTTCAAGTATGGTAATATTAAAATCATCATCATCATAATTTCAGCCAGGCACTAGTCCACAGCGGAATATAGGTCTTTCCTATAGACTACCACAATGCACGGTCCTGAGCCATTTGCAAATGGACTTCCCGCAACACTGTGCAAGTTGTCACTCTATCTTTCGGGGACCGTCCTACACTGCGTTTTCCTGTACGAGGTTGCTCCTCGAGAACCTTTCTTCCCCAACGGTTGACAGTTTTAAGAGCTAAGACGCCAGACCATGGCTACTTCAGCTTGCTGATCAAAGTCGAAGTCAAAACATTTTCCTAAAGCCTACATCCACCAGTGGAATCAAACAGGCTGATAAACAATATAATATGAACGTAATGTCACATTTCCTTCATGATATTGTCGGTAATAAAATACATTTTCGGACATTGTACTCTTTCAGGAAAACCCATGAAAAAAAAGCATGGAAATGAGCTTCCTCAATCATAAAAAATCTGTAGTTACGGCGGATAGTACATTGCCCAGTTTTAAATGCTAAAAATATTCGTACATATAATACAAAGATGCCCTGCCACAGTGCGGGATGCATGCATGAATCAATATCACTGATATAGACTAGAAATAGAAATGCTCCCATGTGGGACCCCGGAGGCACTCTTAATTTTGCAAAATACGTTTGCGAACCATATCCCTTATTACTAGTGTCTGGGTCTCTATTAAGTATGATCTTGTGTTGTTCAAGAGTCTCTCGGTTAATCATGTGTATACTACATAATCTACTCGGTTACCTCGATCTGTTTCATTAGCAACGTCAGTTACAAAACTGGTTTGGACTGTTCGACCGTTTCTGAAACTATGGTGATTAACATTATTAAATTTGAGTAAGTAGCAAGTAAGAATTGGACATAAAAGAGAGTGATACAATCCTAGCCTGTTTCCATAAAGTAGGGAAAGATCCTTCAGCGAGAGTTGTAAATTAAAGTTAATAGTGAAGCCATTGACGACGCGGTATGTTTGAAAAGATTGGCGGTATCTCGTCCGGTCCCGCAGTTTTATTAATAGATGTAAATTTCGTCAATTTAGTGATGAAATCCTTTTAAGAAAATATATCAGTTTTTTTTTTTATAAAATATATGCTTACTTGGCCGGGAACACGTTAATCTGGTAGTGAGTGATATTGAGGACTGTCTTCTCACTCGTCACTGTGAGTTTCCGCTCCGTCCAATGTACTGTGCACGTGACTTCGTCAAGGCTTACTTTTACTCCAGGGAGTTCCAAGGATTGACCTTTTGCTGTTGGCCAATAGGACTTGCCTTGCATCTACAATAATATAATATTTTAATATATGTGATATTTAATTCCAATTTAAAAAACAATATCTTTACTTATTGGTAAAAAACCTTTACTCTAGGATTACTCGGGTATCGTGGTTTCGTTAATATGCACAAACCAGACCCGGAACAATCATCTGTAGGCCATTCACGTACATTTATTTCAAGCGAGATCGAACCGGCGACCCGTAACGTTGATACCAATCGGTTAGTCATTTCGTCAAACGAGATGTGTACTGTAAATTATTAAAAATATACTAAAAAAACTTACCTCAATTTCGCTCAGCAAACAAACAACGCAGCTGATCTTATACTCCACGATCGCCTTCCAGAATGTTCCGAATTCATTTTCCGTGGGACATTTAGATATCATCAGAGGTATGCACCATGCTGCTAATTGCTAGAAAGAATGAGATTTGTATAGAATGTAGTAAAAATAAATATTGATTTCTGTTTCTAACAACCAGATGATTTCACTTGTGAAATGATGCAGTGCACAGTAATCTCAAAAAGTCTCTAAAGCCCTCTAAAACGACGCCTAATGAGGGTAGGCAAAATTTTTCAAAATGCATTGTACTGTCTAAAATGTGAACGGTCACTGTTTTGTTCACTGTGCAATCTAACTTCGTGTGAACTGGGATATATGTTTAGACTGGAGAAAGATCTGTCTCCACATGTAGGGTCAAAGACACAATGACAGTTTCATTAAACTCACCTTTTATTTATGGAAATGTAGCATTACCAATTACTACTTATCCGTGGCGAAGACTTCATATAACCCAATTCCTATCGATTTCCCTTAAGGAATTTGAACACAATTACTAATTTTATCCCAGATATTATATCTTGGCGCAGTAAGCTAAGATTTTTTCGGATACGTCAATTTGCACTCCGTCTTTTTTATTAGCATCGCATGCCGTATTTCAAATATTCCATATTATACACATATAATTGCATGGCATTCAACAATTTTGATACTAATATCCAATAGGAAATATTACTTGTTCGGTGCTAATATTTAACGCATTAATATTAATAATTTATTTATGTATTACCTTGTAATAGGAAGCATTGATGTATGCATCTGTATCAGATTTAAGAACAACTCTGGAGTCATCAAACGGAGCCGCCTCAGACACGACGTTCCCCGAGTGCTTCATAGCAACTGTTTTTGATCTACTCATGTTTTCCTTCATCTAAAACCATTTATTTTAATTCTCATCTTATAATTAATTACAAAAACTTGAATATTTAAGTATACAATACAGGCTATTGTATAATGGAATTCTAATGTAATTTTGTTGTTATAGTTAAGTAGTAAATCAAAGATGGTGGCAAGTCTCGTCGCCGGTTCAGCTCCCTCGGATTTCCGGATGACACTTTCAAAGGATTTTACCTTAGTCGCGTCTTGCAACACCCACGGGTAGAAAAGGGGTGGCGGATTCTTACGGCGCTTCCACACGGAATAACGATGTATAATTTTAGGGCCAAATGTCGAAATGCGGTTACACCGTTGGTCTAACCTGCCATGCCTAGGTTGGTGATGTTAGCTTTCGTGTTTTAAGCCGCGTCTGCTGCTTTAACATTAATAAAAAACCGTACATTAATAAGAACAGTGTTCGATGAACATGGTGGAACATGATCATCACGTTGACACGGGAGACGCGGCTGTATGAAGTTATAAGTTCCTAGTCTATCTTATTTGTGTTATTAACGTTTTGTTATCTATGATTTTTAACTTCAAAACTCTACTCACCTGAACATCTTGTAACAGCTTCCATTTAGAATCCAAAACTGTTATACCGCTGACTGTTTTATTAGTTAAAGAATCAGCCAGGTTCTGTAATTTTTTCACTTCCTGTGTAAAGCTATTCAACAAACTCGGATCCGAAAATATATCCCGCTTTGCCGGCCTCCCTATCACCTCTTCCTTCGGCGCTGGCTTTGCGACTGGTTCAGATTTGGGCATAACAATAGGTTTTATTACAACTTTCTCTGATATCTGTGGTACTTTTATTTCAGGCATGAGAGGTTTGTACTCCACATTAAAATCAATGTCAGATAGTAAATCAAATGTCGATTGCTCTGACTTCGCTTCAGGGATATCTTCACTGGGTTCGATTTCAAGCTCAGTTACTACTTTAATTTTCATTGTTGAAGTATTTGATTGGTGTGTCTCACTGTTTTGATCATTCGCGTTTGTATTTCCTTAGATGACAGCACTAAAACGGAAGAAGTTTTTCGTAAATAAAATACATTTTACTTTTCACAAAACTTTATTTCTAACAAATTATATATGATACAATAAATTCATTATCTATTTTATATACATTATATTATAGTCTCTGTGTGAAAGATGCGTCGTAAAATTATTACATTTTACAAAATATTACATTTTCTTACCTTGATTGTTAGTGTAAGTAACATTTGTCGGGACATTATGAGACTGCATGTATGTTGATTGATTCGTATCTGCAGTGTAATTGGTAGCATCGGGAATGGGTTGCGGAGCGGCTATGTTGGGTTGACTCATGCTATTTGCAACATTATTTTGATACCCATAAGGAATATTGTAGTATGTCTGATCGCTACTTGGTTGGTCCATTGAGGATTGTGGCTGCACTTGAGGCGTCTCGGAAGGCGATTGCACTGTACCATAGCCCCCTGCGTTAGTGTACACAGTTTGCGGATTCCAATTTGAATCTTTAGGTATTGCCTGAGGGTCTATATTAGCCTGCTCGATGGTACCGTAGTTGGAATAGGAAGTTTGAGAGCCGTAATTGTAGTCGTAATTACCCGTTGAAACGTTATAAGTGTATCCCCGGTGATTTAGGTAGGATTGGGCATAGTTCAAACCCGTACTCTGATCTTGGTAATAAGTTCCAGCCGTCTGACAGTTTGGGTCATTTGGTATGCTCATGTTTGTATTATAAGTTTGATAACTGGGTTGTGTGTTCAAAGAAGACATCGCTTCGCCTGTGACGTGAGATTTTATAGGTTTGTCAAATGCGTCGAACTGAGACAATGAATTGGAATAATCTGAATTGATTTCGCCTGTGGCCCCGTAGGGATTGGCGACGCTTATCGGAACATTGGAGACGCTAGTGGTAGATGTGACGGCGCTTTCTGCGTTCGTATACACGTAGCCCTGAGATGCAATATCTTGAGCGTTCGTGTATTGATACTGCGCGCTATACTGATTCAAAACATTCGGTTGTACAGTCTGAGGGTACTGGTTAGGCACGTCAGCCGGGTAGGGACAGTTCGAGCTGTAATCGGAGGGCAGTGGAGAGGAAACTATGCTCGTCTGTGATTCCTGTCCGGCGTTACTGTACGTCGCCATATTGGGCGTGGGTATATGTTGATATTGCATGCTGTAATACGTTTGTGAGTATTCCGTGGCGAAACTTCCGGTCGGCTCCGACTTCGGCGCCGATACGTGCATCTGAGCGAAATTGGCATTCAACTCTGGTTGATTTACAGAGCTGTACATTGACATCGATTCGGGTATTGGTCCAACTTGGCTGACGTGCGCGTAAGGCTCATTATAGACGTTATACTGTTGGCCACTAGGGTTCATATTCGTTTGGCTGCCGTTGTTGTATTGAATAGAATTTTGCGAATCGGTGACGATTGTCGTATTGTTTTGCGTGGCGGCATAGTACGGATTAGTATACGTTTGAGGGTCGGCCATTTGGTTGGAAAATTGCGGTGGAGTATAAGACGTGTAGGCATAATTCGACAATTGGTCTGTACTTAGCTTGTCAAAGTTTGCCTTGCTTGCTATGGGATATGCATAGTTGGGATGAGCGGAATAAGGGTCAGCTTCGCTCGGTGCATACGGGGCAGCATAGCGGCCATAGTGACTCTGCATGCTGTGCATCGCCGATGGCATTACCACGCCATCCGGTAAACTCATTTGATTCAAATCTGTGGCTGAAACAAAGAGAAGGCTGATAAGATAATCCATACTCAGGAAGAGGAGCTGTCATTATTTTATAGTTTTGAAACAGTATACATACAACAGTTCAAAAGAATGCCTCACTTTGTCCAATATATAATTCAATGGGTTATGTAAGAGACAGCTTAAAATAAACCAGTAGCAACATTATTGTCACTTGGCCAACCTGCCCGCTGAGCGCGGACACTGTGACCCTATGTTTAACCTGCCTCATACATTCAATTATAATTAAATTACCTTCGGATCCCACGGGAGCTGGCCTTACAGAGGTGGGGTATATTGATTCCGGATAATATGTGTCTGCTGGTAAGGGATCAACTTGTGCTACAACAACAAAAAATTCAGTTAAACCATGAATTTTAAAAAAAAACGTCGCTTTAATTTAAAAAGAGAGATATTACTAATACCACTAGTACCAAATGACCAAACCACTAACATTTCAAATCATTTAATTTTATTGTTTACGCATTTGCATTAGATATGATAACACAATTGAATTAGCTGGGACACAACTGTTCCCGCAAAGAGTGACAGAAATATACATGGTGTACTTGTATCGTGTCTTGGTACCTTCTCGTTAATGTATGTGGCATCAGTTAGTACCATGGCCGTGCGCCAGAATTTTCGCATTAAGCATAGCCATCTTGTGCGTCTGCATTTCGTTCGATGAACGAGTTTACCAGAGGCCCACTCCCCTCTCCCCAAACATCTTTAAAATCCCGCAACACAACTCCAGCTCCTTTCCTGTTGCCGATGTACGTGGCCATCGGTAATCAGATACCATCAGGTAAGCCACTTGCTTGTTTGCCCCATTACTCATATAAAAAAAAACGAATGCCGGCAGGAGCACCTGACTACAGAGGCTGGAGTCTAGGATTCATATCCCTGCTTATGCTGCTTACATTCAAAAAATCTAAAGGCGATCGACGCATAGCCTATCTATATGGAAAATAGGCAGTGCCGACCCCAGATAATTTCTTAATAAAGGGTAGCTATGTGTTTTCTGATACCAAATACTTTGCTTTCTACACCAACTGCCTGGGCAGGCTCACCATGACTGTAATTTACCTTGTGGTGCAACACTTCTTGCGAGGCTTCGATTCTTCATATAAGGCAGGTAGTCCTTGAGCTTCAGAGTAGTAGTGGTGCTTATTGGAATGGGGACCACGTCTGGGGTTTTAGAAACGGAGGCTGCGCTCGCCGGAGTGGCAGTAGGAGCTGCGTAACGAAACACAAACAAATATGTTTTATGTTTTGATAAGCTTAACAAAAACTAAATGTTTAAAAAACAAAAGCTTTTACACAGCTACAACAGTACATTGTCTGCCAGTAGTGAAAAAACGAACTTTTATTAAAATAAGATCACTTAATGACACCGGGTGTCTGTAATCACTTACCATCAGGTAAGCCACTTGCTTGTTTGCCACCTTTCGGATATCAAACAATTATTATACATATATAAATAAGTTTTGAAAAAATTATTAGTGCAAGCACTCCTACTAACATATGAAACTTGGAGGCAGATCCCCTAACCCCTCGACTATCGTGATACACGTACACTAGGCAAAAATTGTAAATTGTAAAAGAACAACATTACAATGTTACATGTTTCAATACGATACTTACCTTTGGCGGACTGTTTGGACAACATCTGGGCCCTCTCCTCTTCCTGCACCTGGCAGGTGCTGCGCAGGCGCGTTAGTAGCTGATTCACATTGTGAGACAGCTTCTTGTAGAACTCCAATCCCTTTTGCGACTTGCCCAGCAACTCCTCGTAGGCGTCGTAAGATGTTACTAATGCTGAAAACCCATAATTCAATGTAAACAAGTAAACAATATTCGTGTTAGCTCATTAACGTTCGCTGCTAAAGTAAGAGCCTCATTGAGATCAAATGGGGGGCTCTAGCGTCCGACTGACGGCTAGAGACGAGTAATGGGCAGCAGCATCTCTAGTGCGAAGATAACAGCACTGTGTTTACAATAGGCGTGGTGAGTATAGACTGATCGTCCACGTATGACGTAGTAGATTTTGTTGGTACTTTCGTAGTGAGGCCATGTCGAGCAGTGGTCTTTCCTAGGATGATCAAAAAAGTCGTCAGGCATGTAGGCAGACAAAATTTCTACAACAGCTTATTTAATAGTTACTTATAACTTAGTCAACTCTTACGTCACGAGGAAGGCACACAGACACACGACGATCTCACACCACATAAATATATCTTAGTCATAACAACAAAATCTAATAAATGATCCTGTGACTAAACTACTGTACGTAATTATTAAGTGGTGAATGATGAAATGTCCTGTAAAATACGGTGTTAAATTTAATGTCGTAAAGCTCTTCATTCTTTATCGTCCTAATATTTTTTCACGATGTCAGCAATAAGAGACGTTAAGAGTATTTCATGTAGGCGTAAGTTACAGACTTGAAACCAGAAAATAGTTTTTAATTGTGACCTCCTTATCTTTTCCATCATGTCACTTCGACCTCGGGGGACATCTTTATAATAGTCATTACATTAGTTCTTTAAACTCTAGTGACCACATGCATTCAAAATAGTTAAGGTATTCTTAACACTGTGTCTGTGCTCAACAAATAATCCTATTCATCTTAGACGGACAGCAAATAAGTTTTCTTACCATTTATAAGTCCCTCTCGTTTCCTGAGGACATCAGAGAGTAAACGCCTCGACTCGCCATATGCCGCGTATAGTGACGTCAGTTTATTAATGATATTCTCCTGAGCGGCGAGGTTCTGTTCTATTATTTTCACCTAAAACAAAATATTTTATTCAATATATTACTTGTCTAACATAAATATATTAATATAAAATTTTATTAACCAAATATTTCGAATCTAATTTTACTTTACTTACTTTACGTCATTGACGCGTCATATTTTACACATATCCTTTTTTTTTATATATTACTTACTAAATTTACTTTTTAAATTATTGCTTAATAAAAATACCAAAGACAGAAAAGTCGAATAATCGATTAACCAATGGAACCATGACTGCATATAGATGGGAAAAAAATTGTTTCATCTCATTTTTTTTTAAATACCCCATGCGACAAATTATCAACTCCGATGTTAACCGGAAGATCTGTAGCCGAAGTAGGTAAGATGAAACTTTCTGTAATACGATCGAACACCAATATTTTCATACAAACAGACTTATTTAATTGCCTACAGTGCTAGCATATTTACGTCATGAGCCCTGGGTTGGAATCTCAGCTGGAGTCAGTATTTGAGCGACATAAAAACTACTGACTTCCGGGTATGGTAATGTTGTGTAGCATCCAACTCCAAAGTTACATATATGGAAAGGTGTGAGTGATATGGAACTATAGCATATTCTGCACAGTAGACAACTACCGATAGTATTCCGAAGTTCATCAAACTCTTTGTTACCTTGGGCGCGTGCTTCTCGATCTCCTGGCGGAAGATCTCGTCTGTTGGTTCGGTGCTCCTGGCGAGGAGTTTCACGGTAATGTCGTCGCTGTTGATAGCCTCCCTCAGCTCTTGAATGAGCGAGTCGCGCTGCGTTTGCATTCCCCGCGCCTTGCCGACCACGCGACGCATTTCCTTCATGGTTTCTCGATCGAGGCCATCTGCAGAAAAGAACAAACTTATATCTTTACTAGCTTCCGCACGCGACTTCCTGCGGATTTCCTGGGATAAAAATAAACTTTCCCAGACTTCTAGCTAGACCCATACTTAATTTTATTACAATCGGTTTAGCCGATTTTGCGTTATTAATGATGTATAGAAATGGAAAACAACGATTTTAGAATTTTTCTTTTAGTGATTTACCTACTATATTAAATATAAAGTTTAAACAATTGTGTTGGTCTAAACAAAAAAACTTGTAATAATTTTTTTTTATAAAAAAAATAAAATTTACCACCCCAACTAAGTTTAAAAGCTTGGGCCAGATGATTAGTTTTATTATAAAGGTGGCCAGGAAGAGATCGTTTTAGCGATAAGGCTTCCCCATTGTATTCATAAGTTTTCTTTTAATTTCCTTCTTGTATTTTTTTTAAGATGTTACAATAAAATTATATCTACTTATTTATAATTAAATGAATACCACCATTCTGTAAGGAGTTCACAGCTGGACATAGACATATCTTTAGTTGAAAGAAAATGTTTCTGGCATCATGTTGGACTAGGGAATATGGACATGGTTTCTGCATCACCATTACCAGCAATATATATAAACATTTGATATTATTTTCCATAACATAAGGAGTGTTTAAAAAAAACCTGCACTACTAACCAATATTATCAATGCTTGGAATCTTAGTCTGAAGCATTTCCAACGGCTGAGACAGTAGTTTCAAATTGGCAATATGCAGTATCATAGCTTTGTGCAGCACCTGGTTGCTCTCATTGGTCCGTGTGTGGGCTTCTTGGTACTTATGGAACTCTCTAGATATCTCCGTTTGTACAATAGAGGGTGGACGCGGACCCATCAGTTTTTGGTACTCTTTTTCTTTTAAAGTTTCCTCCTGAAAAATCCAAATTATTTGTTGACATAAGTAATTGACCTGATGTAAGGAAAAGGATGTTTTATGACTGGCTTGTGTAAGAACATATTAAATATGATGCTGTTGATGCTAAACATAATAATAACATCATCCTATTTCTGTTGATTGTTTGAAGTTGTTAAAGACAGAATGTTGTAACTATGATAAGGCATAATCAAAATTAATAAGTGACTCATACCATTCTTAATATTGAGTGGGGTGAAATGAGTCATTAGATTTATAAAAATGTGTTTCCACTCCCCCTCCCCAACCCCTCCACATCCACTCCTATCTCCCAAATACCCTTAAAGGCTGGCAACGCACCTGCAGCACTTCTGGTAGTCTTATTGCAGATGTACGTGAGCGAAGTTAATCACTTACCACCAGGAGAACCGCTTGATCGTTTGTCGCCTTTCCCATAAAAAAAAATTGCAGTACTATTTACATCGTCATCACATTTTATAAAAATTTATTTACAGAGAAGATTATGCATAAGAGATTGATTTTGTATTTAGAATGGATTCCTAGTGAAAAGAGCCTATGATAGTCATAGTCACAGTCCAGTAAAAGAATATACAAAACAAATAATTTTTTCTATGTGGCTAAAACATTTCCAGAAAATCAATATTTCAATAAAGCTCAAAACCTGCATTGCCCGAGCCATACACTTTATCTGCAAAATTTATTCAAAAAGAAAGACAAAACTTCTAGTCTCTAATGTCGGCTATAGAAGCAATTTCAGATCATTGTTGTCATTAAAAATTACAAAACAATTTGAAAAACCTTTGTTTAATTTTCAGAATAATTATAATTATTTCACTGTAAAAAAATAAGTACATAATGTTGTACCGCTCTAGGTTAAATAACATTATCAATATATATAGACGAAAATATCCGAGTTGCATAACTTTAATCGTAGTAAAATTTGTTGGTGAACCTAATATAAATAAATGCATAATTACTACCTGAATAAGAGCTTTGATCTCTGTGAGAGAATGTTCAACATCACTGATAACTTCGGCCAAGTTGTTCATCGAGTCCACTAATGTTTGAATAATCTCTGTCTTAGCATTCATAGCAGCACATCTGTCCACTATTTCTTGAGGTATCCTATTGACCAATAAATGAGCATACAATTTTATAGCTTAAACTTGTAATAGCTTTCAAAGTTAATTGCAATATAGATTGATTCGAAATCAGGCGTAAAGACCACGGCTGGACAGTATCTATTTCTCTCTAGAAGGTTTGCATTGCCAACAAGTACTTTAAAAAAAAAAAAAATTTGCAGCTGGCTTTTGGTCAGAATTCCAGTGCTAACGTGTAAGCATTATTATTTCATAATAACGCATTATTAATTATCATTTATTTCACTTTAAAAGATATATACATTTTTGTTGCTACAAATGTTGTATACTTTAAGTACAATTCCGAACCGACGGAGCCAACTGCTCATGTAAAAGAAAATACACGACCTGAGCACGCCGGCTTTGCCCGACATTGTAATGAACTATTATCACAAACTTGTACTATTATCACAACATACTTTTGATCAGACTCCAGGATCTCTAGCTGATCGAGTTGCAATGAAGACATAAACTCCATAAGTTCAGTATTCTTAGCTTCAGCATTGGTCACTACAAGTCGGAGTAACTTTGCTTTCTCCTCCGAGTACATTGAGGCCGCCTCATGAGCTCCCATGGGGACTAGCCGGGAAAATATGTCGGGTCCCGATACCTGGAAATAGAAATGTTAAATGTTTAATATTAAACAAAATACATGTAACAAATATTTTTAGTACAATCATAGTAGATCAGTGATATTTAAATATTTGTTAATGTCAATAGCAAAATAACATGGCTAGTATCGTAGGGGGGTTTCAAACCTTCGGGATTCAAACCAACACAAATATGCCAGACTTAAAATATCTAGATGAGTAATGAACAGCAGCATCTAAGGTGATAGGTCCCTGGTATTGTTATCACAAACCTTTTGCCACTAAATGATTACGGTAAATCATCACTAATGAGAGGTTCAGCAGTGGACTGTTTACAGGCTTTTAAGATAATTTTTAGGGGAATAGGATGTTAATGAAACACACTAATTCACCTAAAAGTAACCACAGCAACATTCACAACCAAAACATACATAGTTACCATTTATTAAGGAATTAGCATTGGCAGGCACTTCCTTTTTGCCTATGTAGTATTTTTTGTAAAGTGTAACTTTATCAAAGAACAAACCTCTGGATCATTAAAGTTAATTGGGAGAGCTTTAACAAGACAAGCCGGCTTTAAATCTATCAGCAGATCCTTATCCGGCACCTCGTCATGGTAAATGAACTCATTTTCGTTTTTAGCCGCCTTCCTTTTACCCTCAACAACATCATTGGTGAATGTCAATGCCTCTTGTGTCACTTGGACTGGTTCTATGTACTTTGCGAGTTTTCTCGCTTCACCTAGCTTGTCTACTGCCTGCTGATAATAAGCCACTCTTTCTCCCATCTTTTGTTGTTCTTCAGCATTCATGCCTAAAAAATGATTAAATATGCAATTATCCTCTAATGGATTTTCATATTAGACTATTAATATTAGCGTCCTCTCATCTATTACTATCCTCTCCAATAAACGCGATAAAATCCGTGAATCATAGTTTAATTTCAACTGTGTATTTTTTCGCGAAAATACAAGAAATCATTAACTTGTAATAAAAATGTCCACACCTCAAAAATAGACATATTTATGTTTAAGACATTCAGGTCATTTGCATTACAAAAAAAATTACAGCCTCTGACAAACATTTTCATATCTTATCACTCCTTTGTCAGTAATGATTCATACCTTGGTACAAACAAACAATGCAGCCAATATATGTTGTTTTGAAAGCCAGGTATCGATGCCATTGATTGTAAAGCTTTGTGCCAATTATTTCATGTATATTGTCTGTGCCTGCTGATGGTCCAAGATGTGCCAGTGAGTTTCTGTAGAACAACATCACTTGAGTTGCTACTGCACCTATAACCAAGTTTGTTTTAAAATGAAAAATTATTTATTTATTTGTACCTTTAACCATCATGTGTACATTTTGTGCTTATAATAATTTATAAGCTAGGTGAGGTTCATCACTTTACACTAATGCAATGTTGCTAAAAATCTTAAGTCTTAATCTTAATGTAAAAGTAAAGTCACTTACTAGTTCTCAATACATATGTTCATGACTAATAGTCAGAAAGGAAAATAAGGTTTACTTCTGGATAGTTTATTGCTTGGATGAATAGAATGTACTTCCTGGTTGACAAGGAGGCTCGGACCAATGATTGACATAGGAAAATACACTAAAGTATTCAAAACCCAAAAGCTTACCCTTAACCAAGACCCTACCATATAACAATGAGACACTAAAACAATACTTGAAGTCGTACATAATACAAATTTTATGGCAAAGCTCTATATTTTAGAGGTATTTTTTTAAGTTGTACTGACCAATAACACTGGGTTTCCTTGTATCCTGAATACTTTTGTCTAATATACACTCTTGAGCCTGTGCAAAGCAAATTTCTTGAAGCAATGATAAAATCTCTGATGACATATCAGCACCAGGTGGCTGAGGATATTGTTCTTTTAAGTAGTTAAATGCCCATGCTGCTTGCTGATAATGTGTGCAGGCAGATTTGAGACTGTCTGCTGACACACGAGGCTCTGCTGCTCCTAACTGAGTATGCAGTACCCCTATATTATACAGTATGCATGCCATCTCAAATCGTATATCAGCTAAAGAGCAACTCATGTTGGCATACAAGTCTTCCCTGCAAAGTAAATAACATCAATTACATGTTTTAACTGCCAAACCATACTAATTTTTATTATCCTATACCCTACCTATAGGTAATAAGTAACTAATAATAATATAGCCATAGTAGCATCTGCCATAATCCGCCTTCCTCTTTCTTACCATGGGTGTTGTTATTCAGGGAAAAGCCTTGATAATCTCATGGCAATCTCTGGGAGCAAATCCCTGATAAGGTTCACCACCCATCACATTATGGCACATATTATAAAAATGGGCATGAAGAAATCAAAAACTCAAATAGTTATAAACAACCATTATGGGAAGGGAACAAGTCCTAACAAATAAATCTAACATGCTGTCAATCTCATTCAAAGATTACACAGAATTGACATAAAATATGTCAGTAGCTTAAAAAAAATAGTCTTTAAGACATATATGGCTTTCACGTACAGATTAAAAATTGGTATACCAAATACATACATGACAAATGGAAATAGAAAAAGGTAACAAGACAACATTAAAAGGAGAGGACTTTTCTTTTAACAACTTTAAAATGAAATTGAGCATTGACAGATAAATAATTTGTGTTAAAAACCAATTGCCCTTAAAGATGAAGATTATTACAAATACTACAATTAGTTGAGGCCTAAATCCTACAGCTGACAGAAAACAACAAAACCACAGTCGAATGCTGAACATAGAAATCACAAGCAATAGTCGGTGTGTCATAAATTATTGATTACTAATTTATTATTGGTTTGTTGTTTTTACAACAGGTATTTATCTTGCAGAAATAGTATGCAATTATGTAACTTTAGAGCAAAACATGTTGCAACTTTCACGCAATATTGCAATTAACTACTCTCTTTAGCAAAAATCAATATTTGATGTGACTATAATTCAATTAGGGTATTACCAAGTAAAAGTGCAGGCAACGGGTTGACCTTTAGCCATAGGGAATCTACTCTGCATAGCCCTAAGCTGACAAAAATATCTGTTTAGAGCACTAAGGCCCGCTGCGTCAACAGTCGCTCGAACGGCGACCGACCGTAAGCCTTCCAATTGATGTATTTCGTTTCCATAGCTATCTGGATCTTCCCTATATGCTTCTGCTATGTACTATAACAAAAATTATGAATATATGAATACAGAAGGTTTACTTCTATAATAACAAAAGTGAAATATTTATTTACCTGTTTTAATTTAGGTCCAAAATGAGTATTCTCAGGGCTCACTTTGAATTCAAAACTGATCAAAGGCAATTTCGGGACCGCTTCCATCTTTCTTTCTTAGATTAAAATAAAATTCGATTTTGCTGTCCTGAGTTCGAACTTATTTCTTCACAGTTTAAAATTTGTTGCTAACATTTTTTGTTTGGTAAAGAATAAATGAAGAAAAGAATGAAAGATAATTGAAGAATATATAAGCACAGAGTATTGAAAGTTATATTGTAAAACAGAGTATACAGATACACAAACCCATAGTTGCTATATTAAAAAATTATCAAATACCTTTATCAGCAGGAAATGTAAATACTATATAATATAAACACTAAACAATATGTAAAAATAAAAACTATGAAAATTAAAACGCTGAAACAATCGTCTTTTATAAGTATAAGTAGTTTTAGTTTTGTACCTATTAATGTATATGTCATCATTATTTTTTTCAGGAAAGTTCATACATACTTCTTCATTAGCGTACTTAAGTCCACTGCTGACAATAGGTATATCCAAGAAAGCATTAGCAGTTTGACATACATTCCTTGGGGGGTTTTCCCGTACTCACTAGGCTGAGCAGGAGTGATGTCGGGCCCAGTACCGGCATCCGTGCACTGGTGATACTGCTTTTCATGAATCCGTGAAATTTGAATTCGGCAAATTTGCATGAATTTTCCGCTATCATTCGGTGGCCTGAGCCTAGTCTGTCAATTAGCACGGTGCACGTGCAGGTGAGGAAGGACAAAGCTAGTATATTCTCCGTCTAAGCCCCCAACTATTATTATTAACAGCTACTTAGTAACATAATTTTCAGCATTAAGATTCAGATAAGCAGATGTTATTAGGATTACGATTCAAAAGTCGTAAATGATTTTATAAAAAATATTGCGCGAGTTATGTGTATTAAAGAAATATATAAAACTGACCATGTGATATCGACGTAAACCACCCCCTTTCTTTCCGTGGGTGTCGTACAACCATCTCGAAAAATATCACACCAAAATTAAGCAGACAAATGAAGGGTACTGCGATCACCAATCCGCAAGCCGAGCGTGGCGGACTGGCCTAACTCCTGTAGTGAACTATATACAGTACTGGGAAGGTAAGGTAAGCATTAAGCAAGATTCCTTACTATAAAGGAGTAAATTTTATAGGCGTTGGTTTTAATTCTAAAACTGAATTTTGATAATTTTTAGCTGACTTCCTAGGTTTAAGATTTATAATGGTTTTGCTGATTGTTTTCTTTATTAATTTTATGTCTATGAGAGTATCTCTCTTTCATTTGATTGCTATTAATGTATTTTAAATGTTATATATTTTGAAGCTTCCGATTTGATTTAGGAACCACTAACTACGTTTGAATATGTGTTGCGTTTTTTTTTAACGATTAGGTTATTTGGAGTACTTCGTCATGTTCTTCAAGCTATCACTTTTCTGCTATAATCCACCGATTTGTAGTTAGAAGACGTGGTCACAACAGCTGTAAACTAAGAATGCGTTGTAACGTATTTTATGTTATTTGTAATATAATGTAAAACAACTGGGTCACTGATCGTATGACTGTCTAACGAGAGGCGTACGAGCTTATATCAGCAGACAACGAACTGCTGTTTTATCTGATGTTCTTTTCTGATTTTATTTTGATCTTATTCAACATGGGTAGCACAGAGCTGGTTGAAACAGTGTCTGTGTCGTGTCAGTGAAATGTAAATTTGATTGACTTTTACAATACTGTAATGTTTCAAATAGTGTTACAGTGAAATAAATTCATCTCTTGATCATCTAAGGAACAAAATAAATCTGTGACACGGGTGACATTCGACAGAATTTCAAGAGTATTTCACATAATTGATAGCGTTATATGATTGTAGCAAGCTAGCGCAAGATTAAATAAAATTATTGCAACAGCGCAGATAGCAGATCTCCTTAAAAATAGCAGTTTATGGTATATTTATAAATGTTGTTTAATATAACGAGCACCTTTAGTAGTTAGTAAAGTTGATAGAGTAACTTATAAAGAGTGGTATAGTTCATGAGATAGAATTTTTTTCTTTGTGTTTATTTAAAATCTTGTATTTTACTTAGAATTATTTTTTACTACATACTATTTTCATCTGTTTTTTATATTACCTAAGTTTGAGTTATGATATGTAGAAAAAAGTTGAATTATGAACAAAATTGATGATGTTGCTAATACAATATCCCATGATGAACTTTTGGAGATTACACAGTCTTCTCTTTGCACCATTTTAAATTGTGATTCTTTACTTGGAGATTTACCTTCAGATATAATTATTGAAGAAATTTTGTCTCAGGTTATTATTTATTAAAAATAAATCTATAGGCTTTCTCAGTTCAGCCCAGGGCTTATATTTAAATCTAATGTCACTTTTGCCCGAGACTGACCGTTATGTAAAAGTTTTACAAATAAAATAACTTTCAAAATATGCATAATTTATTACAATATATTTAATTGATAGCTTTGCTAAAAATCTACAAATTACAACAAACACTATCTTTACAGATAGCGGTGGAATACGGCCAATCTATTACAATAATCATATCTAGAGAAGAAGAACCGGCATTAAAAGTAATTGTAAGTACTTGTGTAGTAAGTCTGATTACTATAGGAATAAAAGGAAAGTTGTTAATACATGTATATTGCCCTGCTTGCCTGCAAAATAATTCTTGTAATGTAATATAAAAAATATCATTTCTATGGTCGCAATACATATATAAGTTATCTTTGTCTCGAGTCAATGGAAAGAAGTAAGATTAGTACTAATATATAGTTTGTTATAACTTTCTATCTACCTTATTATATATCTTACCTAAATTCAATTTACATCTTTCAAAAGGTAAGTTTTTTATAAGGCTTTAGTTAAAATTTCTTAAAACAAGTGTTAAATGAACATTTGTCAAATGTTGTGGTTACATTTGTAGGATTATGAGATTCAGATGTTTTACGAGAGCCCATGAAATGTGTTGTAATACACTGACAATTTTTTAACCCAATTAGTATGAACTACAAATAGATTTTAGTCTGTAAATTCTTAATGACCAAAAAGTTTTCTAGTGTAGTGTGCTACCAGTTTTTTTTAAAAAGAAGAATTCTGGCAATGGCTTTTCATGACGTCATGGCAAAAGACACTTAATAGTCAAGACACTATATTAAAAACCAGCAAAATCTCATACTTACCTCTTTTTTTTAAAGTGAAAGGGAGCAAATTAGTAAGTAACGCACCTGATGGTTAGTGATTACCGTGATCCATGTACATCTGCAACACCAGAGGAGCTTAAGGTGCATTGCTCATAAAACAAAACACAGAAGCACCAGGTCCCTCTACTTCACACTGGTATTCTGCAGAGTTGTGGTACTACCCCAGGCAAGCTGGCCTATTTTAGCAGCTGCATAAGACTGCTTGGCTTTGCCATGTATGAAACTATAAATATCTCTGGATAAATAGTACATATAGTCAAGAAAAACAAGTTGTAAAGGTTTGCCTCTGAATCAGAGGACTCAAGTTCGATCTCCTAAGTTGATGGCATGTACCAAAGAGTTTTTCGAAACTTATATATGATTTATATTGTTGGCTTGGGCACTAAGACAGCGACATTATCCCATGTAAAAGTGGGTTGAAACAACTAAAATGTTTTAACCTCTTTACTCCATCATTTATATTATGAATATGAATGTTTATATTTATGTATGATAATTTATCTATGTAGGTATGTAATGTAATAAATTGTAAATGTTGTCACAGGGAATCTCAGTTTGGGACTGGATGATGTGTTCCGAGAAAAAAGTATTAATCAAACTTATACATTTCTTTGAATGTAGACTTTTCCATATAGAAGGTGGCAAGCAGTGTATTCAATTACTCTTTTTTATGACAGGTACCACAAAAATCAACTGTAAGAGATCTTAAGAAGGCAATCGCTAGACATTTTGAAATACATCAAAAAAGGACAGGAAGTAAAGTGAAGATATCTTGGAAATATATTTGGAAAACTTATAACTTAAACTTTGATGGTATAATATTAGATAATAATGGTAGTTTCATAGAAGATTATGGTGTGACCAACAAAGTGACATTAACATTTAAGAAACGCAGAAGAAAATTGAAATAAAACATTAGTGTCCAATTTTTTTTTTTATTACTTATTTTATCATAATAAATCATATTAACAGAATGTATCCATGCAACGGTTTACTTATGTTTAAATAGTAATTGCCTTTTATTTAAAACAAATTATTTACTTTCCCTCTAGGAAATTCAATAATTTGTTTTGCATAAAGATAGTGAAGAACATTAGCATAGTACAAAGTAAACGCTAGTTCATACATTTCTACTCTGGTATGTGTTGAGCCTACTTGATCTTAAATAGTGCACAAAATTACAAAATAAAATCTATTTGATATACTGATATAATGAATATAATATAATAATTGTAAAGTTGCTATTTTAACTGACCTGCAAATACCTCATACTAAAGATTTAATAGTAATTAAAGGTAGACATAATTTCAGAGCCATGGTAGAAACAAAACCCTGACAAATTGAATATGGAAGAATATGAGAAAAAATGGCCAGATTAGTTTACAATGTAACATAGAACGGGACGGTAAAGATGATGTCAACGTTTACAGTTGTTCGAAGTCAGGTAGCGGTGGCGGCTCTTGGGGCAAAGGCTCGAAGTCGGCCAGGCTGTAGTGCGGCTCCTCGTGGCGCGGCGTCGCCAGCGGCCGGTCGTATGTGTCCTTCAACAGCTCGGGGTCATGCTGAGAGAAGCAAATTATATTACTATTCTCTTAATCTTTATTATACAGTAACACGTTCGGTGAGCAAAACTCAGTTCGCGTAGAAACTTAATTTACTACGCCTGTGCGCGACTATCCTCATTGCGAGTTTTCTTTTTTGTGGAATGTTGTCCTACTTGTGTTTCTACGGTTATTTGTTATGCAAGCTATGTTGCACTGTTTACAATAGAATGAACTTGGCCCGATAGCATATTTACGAACCTGATCGGCTTGCAGTACAGAGGGCGGTGCAAGGTCGTCCAGTGACAACTGCGTGTTGAGTACGGAGGGCGGCGCGTAGTCCGACATCGCTGGCATGTTCTCGACCGCCTGAGCAAACAAATATCACCTCAAATGCTATACGATTTTAGATTAGCAATCTATACTGGATGTTTTCTGACCTCTTAAACTAGCAATCGCTACTCGATGTTTTGTGGGTTAATTTCATTTACTTATCGACCCTTATCCAATAATCCAAATAACTTGTAGCCAAGTCATGCATTTTAGGTTCGAATATCACGCAAAGCCCACATATTTGGAACAAAACTTAGTACCATTTGGAATCAGTGTTCACTGACGTAGCCTTCCTTCTACCTTTTTTCTCAAAGTGTTATATCGAATACGGGAACACTGACACGAGTGAGTGTGTGTCTCTGTATTATACTTATACTTGCGACACTGTAATATAGTCTATTATAACATTTAAAAACATAGTTTATTGTAAACCAAAAAACAAAAGGATACAAAAACTTTAAAAAAAATACTTTTTATTAGGAGTATATTAATTGATTAAATCTTCATTGTTATAGTGATCTAAAAGGCTTTTAAGTTTATTTTAAATAATATTTCTTAGAGCACTCACTAAAATTATTACTTAAAATTAAAAAGATTGAACCCAAACAGGAACCTTGAGGAACGGTAGAAGGAAAAACAAAAGGGTGTAATTGAATTCCCATATTACCTCCTTTTTAGTTGCGATCACCACAGTGATTCACACACACACAGTGTCACAGTGACACTGATAATATTGTAGCAATTTGTCATGCCGACCAAGGGATTGTAACTTTTAAAGTGTTGTGAAGTTATGATCTCGTCGAAGGCTTTGCTAAAATTGATGGAAAATCTAAACATTGATAAAATCATCGATAATGCACAAGAAATCATTTTATTTTTACGTGCCAACAATTTCATATACATCTGGCGGTAGATTCCTTTTCTGCTTAGAAGTTTGTACCAACCCAGACAACTTCTATTCTCTACCGCCAAATAGCAGTGCAATTACTGTGTTGTGTTCCGGTTTGGAAGGTATAATAGAGAGCAATAATGACTATATTACTACAACCAAATTTGAGGTTGTTGACTTGTCAAAAAATTAGGCTGATTAAAAGAAATTCATTTGTAATCTTATTGTGTATTTTAAATAAAGAGTATTGCCGCCGTTGTAACAATCTGTTTAAGGTTATGTACCGAGCGCTAGATAATGATTCGCAGCAATTATTATTAATAGAAGAGCATTTGTCAGGTCTTACCGCTTCTGTCGGCGGTGGTTCCTGTACGGGTTTGCTGGGGTAATGCTCCTCCGAGTTAACGATGTTGGAACGGGCTTCTTCTTCAGAGCTGTATGCTGTTTTACGCTCGCACACGAGCAGATGGGAGAGCATGTCCGTACCTAAGAACAAAATTATATAATGTAAACATCTTGTAAAACTATAACAACAGCGGCGCGTCCTCCAGCGAGTGCGGTCCGGCGCAGTAGCCGCTGTGTGTACGTACGTCCGTGTGACACACTCACCGACGTCAGTGTTGTACCCGCAGATGCAGTGCGCGCGGTACGCCGCTCGGCGCGGTGCGTCGTCCTCCAGCGAGTGCGGTCCGGCGCAGTAGCCGCTGTGTGTACGTACGTCCGTGTGACACACTCACCGACGTCAGTGTTGTACCCGCAGATGCAGTGCGCGCGGTACGCCGCTCGGCGCGGTGCGTCCTCCAGCGAGTGCGGTCCGGCGCAGTAGCCGCTGTGTGTACGTACGTCCGTGTGACACACTCACCGACGTCAGTGTTGTACCCGCAGATGCAGTGCGCGCGGTACGCCGCTCGGCGCGGTGCGTCCTCCAGCGAGTGCGGTCCGGCGCAGTAGCCGCTGTGTGTACGTACGTCCGTGTGACACACTCACCGACGTCAGTGTTGTACCCGCAGATGCAGTGCGCGCGGTACGCCGCTCGGCGCGGTGCGTCCTCCAGCGAGTGCGGTCCGGCGCAGTAGCCGCTGTGCCGCAGCATTGCGCGGTAGCACGATGTGGCATATGGACATTTGCTGCATTTCGTCAGACCCCTATGCACGCAAAACATTAAAAGTGTTCGTTATATTACAATTAATCCATTTATATATAATTATAAATTCGCTAACTGCAATTAGACATTCGTATTGATAATAATATAGCCAAGGAGTACAAACAGTTAGATTTAATCCTCCGTATTCCCGGGAACTCCGGTTTTATTATATAATGATTATGATCGCAGTGTATTAGAGCTCGGCGGTGTGTCATCCGTCCATAAATGCTGACTCGAGAGGGTTGAAATAAATTCGTTAAGTCGTTGGACTACCGTATCGGCTAATTCCAGAGTAAGTGCGTGTAGACACAAAATTCAATTTATCTACGTTAGAAGTAATTATTTAAATAGTATTTTTTTTTGTATATATATAATAAGTAGGTATAAAGAATAATTTAAAAATAAATACCATACTAGATAATACAATGTTATTGTAGACCCGAGCTGACCAGCGCAACCACCTAACATATTTTAAATGAGTACATCATAATGAAGAATAGTCGGCTTGGCGAGTAACTTTATACCATATTTAAACAGACGCAAGAGTTGCTTTTGCTGGGCTGTGAAACTAAACATACCGAGGAAACTTAGAAACATCATAGAAATAAAATAAAATTAACCCTTCTAATGACAAAAGTTTTGATATAACTCATATCAAATAAATTTCATCTTCAACTAAAACAGTTTGGCGAATTTTTCTCGGCTACAAAATAATTTCTATAAAAACAATTAAATTGTTTTCAATATAATTACTAAGCTTCGCCGTTATTTTTGAGAATTGTGGTCTCATTCTAATACATACATAGAGTCTCAGATTATTACAGCATGGACAGTAGTTATTATAAAGTATACATATTAAACACAAAAAAATAAACCTTACAAGAAGTGCTTGTCACTTTCGAGCGGAGTGTCGCACTCGCGGCAGAGCATGCCGTCGGGCAACACGAGCGTCAGCTTCTCGTACGTGTCGCTAATGGCGTGGCTGGTGGAGTCCTTCACGGGTGGACGTGCCTTGTTCTAAACATCAACAATTTATTATTTTTTTATATTTTTGTTTTTCTTCGCCTCGGCTGCACGCGGTGCACCCTGGCGAGTAACGCCCGAGGATCTGGCAACTGACTGAATATTTATCTGAATATGCCGAACCCTAATCCCACAGATAGTGATTGGGCGCAGGATCTCTAGGCACTGCATTCAATGACCTTGCCGAGCATGGAGTTACGGGGATGTCTTTCGTGCACGGCATACCAGCTTTTGTTGGATTTCATGGAAAGACCTGACATGGAGAGCCTGGCTGCTGATGCTATGCTTATGATTTGAAGAAACCAATAGTTAAATCTAAGTGTCACAGAAAGTAATATAATAAAATTTACTTATTCCTTTACTTCTGTACTAGTAATTATTTTATGTATTACGTGTTTCATGCTTAGAACATATGCAATTAGGATTTGTTTTAACCTGCTTGGTGGTCACTTCATGGTGTAATTCACTAGCTTTTTGAGATCCGGTGTATCAATAACAGCAGATTGTGAAGAATCAAGATCTTTGTTCTTATGTACGTTATATTTAAAATGAATTACCCAATCAATAAACACTACCCAAAAAGAAATAATGTGATCGCTAATTCGCCTGTCAAGCGTGTCGATTATAGCAAATTGAATCAGCGGAGGAGGCCTATGTCCAGCGGGGGACTATTAATCGGCTTATGATGGAGATAAAAAGGAAAAGTAAATTCTTTTAAATTTCATCACACATAGGATATATCTTAAGATCTGTGTAACATTATTAATTCAAATTTCGTTTGTCAGATATAATTTTTTTACATTCTACCACTGTTTCTTAATAAGGTTCCTCTGGCGGAGAAGGATCTGCACAGGTATCCTCTTGTTTTTTTTTTTTTTATTTCATACTCATCATCATTTCAGCCTATCAGAAGTCCACTGCTGAACATAGGCCTCCCTAAATGATTACCTAACCTACATCCATCGACTTCCCGCAACACTGCGCAGGTCGTCACTCCGTCTTGTGAGGGGTCGTCCTACACTGCGTTTGCCTGTACGTGGCTGCCACTCGAGAACCTTTTTTCCCCAGCGGTTGTCAGTTCTGCGAGCTATGCGGCCGGCCCATTGCCACTTCAGCTTGCTGATCCTTACGGCTATGTCGGTTACCTTAGTTCTGCTGCGGATATCATCGTTGCAGACTCTATCACGCAGAGAAACACCGAGCATAGCCCTTTCCATAGCGCGCTGAGCAACTTTGAGCTTCCTCATACGGGCTGCAGTGAAGGACCAAGTCTCGGATCCGAATGTCATCACTGGCAAAACGCACTGCTTGTATACTTTAGTCTTGAGGCTTTGCGGTATACTCGACGAGAAGATATGACGTAGTTTCCCGAACGCAGCCCAGCCGAGTTGGATTCGTCGATTGACCTCTGAGTCGAAGTTGGACTTACCTAATCGGACAATTTGTCCCAGGTATACGTACTCGTCTACAACTTCGAGCCTATTGTTCCCAACAACAACCGGTATTGGTGTGACATGGACGTTTGACATGAACTTCGTCTTGTCCATGTTCATCTTAAGACCAACCTGTTGGGAGACGTTATTGAGGTCATTGAGCAATGTACTAAGCTCCTCCTGCGATCCTGCCATAAGAACTATGTCGTCGGCAAATCGAAGGTGAGTGATGTATTCGCCATTGATGTTGATACCGTATCCTTTCCAGTTCAGCTGCTTGAAAACATCTTCAAATGCAGCGGTGAAGAGTTTCGGGGATATGACATCACCCTGTCCTACACCTTTCTGCAGTTGGATTGGTTTCGTACTCTGATTCTGTACTCGGATAGACATCGTAGCCTCATTGTACAAACACCTCAGCACTTCGATATACCGAGAGTCTATCTGGCACCGCTGGAGAGACTGTAGCACCGCCCAAATTTCGACTGAATCGAAGGCTTTCTCATAGTCCACATACGCCAGACATAATGGCAAATTGTACTCCTCGGCCTTTTGTACAATCTGGCGAAGAGTATGTATGTGGTCTATGGTACTATAGCCTTTTCGGAATCCGGCTTGTTCGGGAGGCTGGAAGTCGTCAAGTCTGTTCACTAAACGATTTGAGATGACTCTCGAAAACAGCACGTAGACGCGGCTTAGAAGCGATATCGGTCTATAATTCTTCAAAATGCAGTTATCCCCTTTCTTGAAGAATATGACAACCACGCTTCTACTCCACGCTTTCGGTGTAACACCACCATGAATGACGGAATTAAACAGCTCCTGAAGGACAACAAGTATCGGTTTTCCACTCGCTTTCAGAAGCTCAGCTGTAATTCCGTCCTCACTCACTTTATTTTATACTTAAACAAATTTAAAAGAAACAAATAATATCATATGTGTAAACATAGTTTAGTAGGTATAAAGAATAATTTAAAAATATATACCATATTAACACAATGTTAATGTAGAGCGAAACTGACTACACTAACTACACACTACTAACACGCCACATATTTTAAAAGAATCCATCATAATGAGTAACAACATACAGAATACATTATTTACCATATCAATATCATCCTTACTAAATTTAGTTCTCGGTTCTCTCACTGCTGTCTTCAGCGCCATAATGGTCGAAACTAAATGCAAAGTTCTGAAGGTTAGTTCAGTGAACTTGTACTACTATATGTCGGTGCTACTTAATGCAAAGTTACTTACCTTAGGTTTATTGATCAAATGCTCTTCAGAACACAAGGGCTTAGCGTTTTCAACAGTAATGTGGTCTCTAACTTGATGCTCTTTTAGTTGTCCTATAGATTGAAATGAGAAAAGAATATTTATATATTTTTCCTAAATATATTGTTATGGTATACCGTACTATTGTCCGATTGAATTACAACTAAATAGCGTTTATTCTAGTTCGTTCCAGATTTCGCGTAATTAAAACTCTTCCAGTAGTGAAGACAAAATACAGACAAAAGATGTTGTGTTTGGGGTCATGATTACTGGACCGGACACTGATTTGTCTCACAAAATCGGCTTTAATGATTTCTATGAAATTTTTGTGGAAACTATTCATACTCATCATTACAGCCTATCGCAAACCACTGCTAAACAAAGACCTCCCTAAATGATTACTGCAAAGCACAAGGGAAGACTTCACCGCAGGTCATACCATCTTTGGGGGGTCTATAATGCGTTTGCCTGTATGAGGTTGCCACTCGGGATCCGACGAGTGTCAGTTCTGCGATCTATGTGGCCGACTCTTTGCCACTACCTTATTACTACAGCTTGCTGATCCACAAAGTTATGTCAGTGACCCTAGTTCTGCTGCGGATTTCATGGTTTCAAATTATATTTAGTATCTCTATTGCCCACTTAGTAACTTTAAACTTTCTCATATGACCTACAGCAAAGGACCAGAGACTTGGTTCCTGGCACTGGCACAATACTTTCGTCTTGAGATTTCCAAATAAGAAAAACTTCAATTATTTTCTGTAACATTAGCAACTCTGAAGACCTAGTACTATTACTTTAATGTAACAAAGACTAACCAAGATGTACAAACTTGAGCACGCATCTGTTGCAGCCAACCTCCAGCTCCTTATTCTGATGTTGTTTTAGGTGGTCGATGTACAGCAACACGTTGGCAGTCAGCTCGTGTCCATCCGCATACACAGTTACAACCTGTCAATTACATTTATTTCAGTGGGAAATAGTATACTCTTGTATACTGATTTATTGAATTTACGTTAATAGCCGTAATAACCCGTACCGTAAATATTACTATCATTGCAAGTATACTCTTGAATTATCACTTTTACTCGAGAAATAAATTTGTCAGTACTTCTTCTATCTCGAGGCAGTGCAGTGCTACTTGTACTACGACAGTGTGGTTCTATCGTACCTTGAGGCAGTGGGGGCAGTGCAGGCGCGCGGCGGCGGCGTGGCGCGCGGTGAAGTGGTCGAGCACAGCGCGATGCGCGGAGGCGCGGTAGTCACACGCCCCGCACGCGTACGGTAGCTCATGCGGCGCGTGCGCCTTTTGCATGTGCGCGGCCAAAGTTAGCACCGCTGCGAAACGGACCTGTGTACAAATGTTTTATATTTACCAATCAATTGCAAAGTTTGCGCTGACACGAGCATTTAAAAAAAACATTAAAATGATTCGTCATCAATTGGAGGCGGAGTAAACTGACATGTATTTTTGTTTTGCAAAGGAAAGTTACATTTAAAAATTGCTGAAGCTATTTACTCGTAAATGAAGATGGATTTATGGACATTCTTATAATTGAAATACATCTGGAGCATCATAAATTCCCAAAGTTTTAAAAATTTACATTAATGAAACCACCATTACCATTGGGCCATTACCATTACCATTGGGCTGGCTCGTATAGCTCGTCGTTTGGGAGAGGCTCATGTCCTGCTGTGGACTTAGGTTAAAATGATAGGGAAAAAATGCTCGCAAGTGTCAACACGAGGAGGATTTCTTAAACTGCGTTTGGCAACACAAAGTTCTAGATAAAATGAAACCTGAATAAGTGTGCTTGTATGTGCCATAGTAGTGGCAATGTTCGGAGAATTAAGCATTTTTTAGTAATCGCATTGTAGAATTCAATATTTTTTTTGGCACGCCTTTCAATAAAATCCCTGATATCATATCCAGTGTGTGATCACATATTGTCAGCGATTTGGATAGATTTAGTCCATCCGGTTCGAAGGACAAAATCTCCTAATTGGTCATCCGAGCCGGATCTGAAAGTGAATATATTTGATAAACTGTGGCTATCCTACGAGTATGTTCAGCAATCGACTTGCAATGGGTTAACAATTAATTGAATAAAGACACCTTTAACAGTTACTAACCTCACAAATAAGGCAAGCATAGGTAAAGAGGTCCGGAGACTTTGTATCAACAGGATGGTTGTGCTTGTGATGCACTTGCAGTTCAGCTTCATCGGGGAACTGTACGAGGCAGTAGTTGCACAACACTCCCGTTTCATTTTCGGGCTGTGCCACGTGTCCAAATAAGTGTGTTGTGAGGGTCAACACGTCGTGGAACTCCGTATGGCATAGTGGACACTGCAATACAATAATATTTTTTAATGTATTCATCATACATAAATTTACATGTAACTAAAGAATGAATCGATACCATAGGCTCGAATCTCTGTCTGACAGACCACTGTTTTATTCGCATTCCAAACGTGTAGATACTGTTTCTAGCTCCTGATAAAATATTATGTATTTTACTATGTGCATTTAGCTATAAGTTTTCCCAAAAATAATAAAATAAAAATTACTAATTCGGCAGACTTCACATTTCCTCGAAATATTTCGTTAGATTCAAGTTCTGACACTGTTAAAGTTATTTAGTAGAAAACCATACTTCCATGTGGATTATTATTGTTCTGTTTTGATGTGAAGTGTTTCATACTTAAATCAGTGATTTATTTTATGATAAATTATTTGATTTAAATAACAGAATCTTAAATAAATGAACCCTGCTTTAAAATTTTATACTAATGATATAAAAAATCAATAAATGCTCATATGTGCATTTCAAGTAATGTATTCCACAAAATATAATTTTAATATTTTTCTTGAGGAAATGACACTAAATTATTTAATGAGAGCTCGTACCTCAACAGCTATAGCAACTCGCTCCAGTCCACCGTCGCCGCCGGTTTGTCCGAAGTAGTAACGTTCAAGGGACACTGTCTCTTCTTGTTTGATTTCTTTTTTGATGTTTTTAAGCGGTATGTCGTCCAAATCATCGTCGATATAAGAACGAACAACTTTGCGTCGAGCTCGAGGTGTGAGCTCCACTGACTCTTTCTCTTTATCCTTCTCCTTCTCTTTTTCTTTAGTCTTCTCTTGTTTAATCTTTGTACGACGAAGCGCTAGAGGCACCTACAAAGTCAAAATTCTTCTTTTGAATATGTTTAAATAAATGGAAGTATCGAAAAAGATATTACGAGTATTTTACCTATAATTTATAGGGTTTGTTAAAATTAACATATTTTATTGTCACATGTCATATATAATCTACATAATAATGTATAATATTCATTAATAGAACTACAAAACATATAATGACTGTCAGAGGTTCACTCCCCTCTTCCCCATACTTTCCATATTAAAGGGCCTTTAATATCTTTAAAGGCTAGCAATGCACCTGCAGCTCCTCTGGTGTTGCAGATGTACGTGGGCGTCGGTAATCACTTACCATCAGGTGAGTCACTTTCTCGTGAGCCCCCTTGAACAACAACAATACAGCAATACTCTATGAACAATTACAGATTTTTTCGTCTTTCTCACATTAATTAATACTTTCCATAAGCAAGAAACATTTTTTAGTTTTGATTAAAAGCGAGGTAGCCCGATCGGCCTTTAAACGAGTCTGGCGTGACGTCCACCTTGGACCGATCAGTCCATGTGGGAGTCTAGAAGACTCCTAGAAGCTAAAATTAATGTTAAATGATTGTAAAGTTTTATGACTTAATATAAGTATGAATTTATTTTTCAGTTATTATTAACAGCATAAGTAGAAAAAATGCTAACTTCTTCATCATCGTCATCTTCCACATACGTAGTTTTCTCTTTCTTTTTTTTCTTTGGTGGTGGTGCAGGTGATGGCTCCGTTTTCTTCCTTCCACGTTTGCCGCGACCCATATCTGGCTCCGGTTCAGGTTCTGGTTTATCCTTTTTCTGCATCAAACGGGCAAAGTGTATACGAAACAATGAGTGCATTGATGAGGCAACAGAAGCACATATAACAATTCCATTACAAATGGCAGAAAATGCTAAGAAGAGGCAACAGTCCTAAATCACGGGATAACCTAATTTATGCACCTGTATCTCATAATAGGTCTCCAAAAATGTTTTACTATATGTCGTATGTATTGTTTTTACATTCAAAAGGAATTAACTTCGCCCATAGGAAAATTCATTAAAGCGGTCAATCCAAGAATAAACGTACACCCATGCTTGAGCATTTTAAACAAAAGGTACCTTACCTTGCTGGGGTACTTCCAGTTTTTGAAAGGATTTGATGCAATTTTATTGAGACGCACTGTAATGACATCCTTTGCCTCAATCTTTGTCTGTTCTGATATGTGAAGTACTATGTTGTCAAACGCTTGCAAAGGAGATACGCCAAATCTGTAATAAATACATTGTTTTGTACATAGAAGTCGGTCGGGGTTTTGATACTTATTAACAGAGGATCTCAAACTTTTTTCGCCCTTCTTCCACTTCGAGAATAAATTTTAAAAAAATCTACGCTTTTCAAAACAGCTGTTGCAAATATTTTTTTTAAGCATGCATTATTGTGTGGATAGGATCGGTAAGATATGACCCATTATATTTCAACGAGTGTAATTAAAATGGATACTTCTTCAATCATATTTAGTTTTTTTTAATCTAATGTGATACATTAATGAGTAATCTGATGCGATGATATAAAAGCAACCGTAACTCTCCGCATTCTGTAACATGCAGCCGATTTCTGTTTATTGTTAGCAACGTTGCTACAGCACTGAATCCACGTACAGACTAGTATGAAGAAGCTATCAATAATCGTTGTATTGAGCAAGGGAGAACAAGCACAAACAATCGTGTCAATTCATGAAGGTATGCAAAAATCGCTATGTTTAACTAACTTGTTAGAACTTGATTACTACAAACACGGTACGGCACACGAGCTAAGAAATTCGTGATAAATAAAAATAAATTTAACAGGGACTACCCTATTCGATATCACAGAAAAATACAGTGGCTCATCATTACTACATAAAATAAGAATATGGTTACTGATACACCAAACCATATCATAAATGTTAAAAATATGTTTTTACTTTCAATAGTCTCACGGTATTGTTGTGAAATATGTTTGTGCTATAGTGGATAAGGCCCTGGGTAGGAATAAGGAATGTTGAACTCTATGGTTTCCGAGGCGTAGCGATTTAAAGTCGGATTTCTATAGACCGTAAAATCTATTTTATATGTCAAACTGCCGAAATACGTATCAAGAAAACATACATTTTCGCTATTGTTTAATAAGTCCTCGCCTCCCCGAACCGCCTGTACGGCCCCTAAATTTTTCTGAATTTTCTAACCTCTTTGATAAATACTGCTTTAAAAGAAGTTACCTCTCTCTCCAGACAAGTTCATCCAAAAATTGTTGTATGATCTGCCTAGATAGCAATGACAATGTATTCTGGAACATTCTCGGAACAATTCGCCTCAAGTACTCCATTATATTTGCATTACTATTTCTAGCTGGCTGATCGGAATGGGAAGAAGATTGCACCACATGCTTAAAGCCCATGGAAACCAAAGTGCCTTTGTCCACAGTTAGGTCTGTAAGAATAACTGAAGATGGATGAACCCATGAGTTGAGAGGTTCTAAAATTTTCTGGAAACGTTTTTTGTAGTTTTTCTCATATTCCGCTAATGGTTCCACGGCACGGAGTCGAATCTGTAAGTGTTGTGGGAAAAATATAAGTTGACAACAACAGCAAAAATAACATGATAAAATTATATTATGTTACGAAAATAATGCAAGAACTTTAATCAATGACAAACTAACCACTTTATCCGCAGGATCTAATACTCCCAGTACTTCAACTTTGACTTGTCTTTGAGTACCGTCATGGCTGGTAGTTCCAAGAGATATAACACCAACTTCCACTTTGTTCCCAGGCCCACCCAATAATCCCATATGTTGATGGATAGCAGATGTGCAAATGGCTCTCAACCATGTAAACAATCCCTTTACATATAAATTGTCAACCTTAACCCACTGTACAACATTTTGCACATTAGTTTGACAGGCCCAATGGTATATGAGCTTCAGTAACAGACTGGGAGGGAAAGTTGCGCCTTCAAAAATTGAGCTTGAGAACACAGAGACGAATCTAGTTGGACAACATTCTGAAATCCATACATAGCCACCAGAGTATGGGAATTTGGATACATCGGAATACATTCCTGAAAACAATGAGATACAATTACTGTGAAAAATAATTTGTTTGTTAATCAAACACCAATATAATAACCAATAAGTATATCATGGATAAATACTTTAAAAAACCTAAATAATTTTACTGATACAGTTGTACTTCAACTCCTTTTTACCGTGGTAGAGCCAAACGGCGGCTTTTGCGGCTGCCTTGCAGAATACCCGCGTGAAGTAGAGGTATCGTACTTCTGCGTTTCGTTCAGTAAGTGAGGTAATCGGAAGCCCACTGCTTCTCCCCATCCCTCTCCTAATCCTCCCTCCCATCTTCCAAATATCCTGGAAACTCGTCTGCAGCTCCTCTGGGGTTGCAGATATTCGTGGGCGACGGTAATCACTTAGAATTAGGAGAGCCTAGTTTGTCTGTCCCTTTTCCCATAAAAAATAAGTGGCCTTGTGACAGGTTGTAAAGCTGTTTCAGTAACTTTATAAACTATGTGGCATTGTGCTACTTACCCAATTTAAGCTTGTTACCAGGGTGTATAGCACACCACTGTTCACACCTCACGAGACCCTGCTGTATGAGCCACTCTGTGAACTTCATGGGTGTATGGATGAGCACAGATTTAACTTTGCTGTCTAAAGCGGCGCGATCCTCTGGTGGCGGTGCTTGTTTAGCGCGGAGATACGGCCGAGCAACCACCACGAGTGATGGGAAAGTTTTACCTATAAAATTAAATGGCCATAATTTCAAGTTTTATTGTTGCCTTGGCTCAGGACCTAGCTATATGGCAATCTTTGGGGCTGCCTATCTTCAGTAGTGGAATTGTGATAGGCTGAAATGATGATGATGATTGTTGCCTTTATTTGCTTTTGTAGCTTAAAACATAACAAAGGTTCAATCCAGGTTTTTTAACAGTTTTTCTGCTAGTACAATATAGAATTAAAAAGGGAATTCGTGAAGATAAGGCTCATCCTAATGGAAAGCAGAATGTTAAACCTCCAATAATGTTATTAACTTTGGAAACTGTCAGCAGAATTATTCATGCGTGAATGTTCACACAAAATATTTCACTAAGAATAAATTGTGTATATTACCTTTAAACAATAAATCTACAAACCTTGTAATTTATTAAAAGATACTTCCCGTGAATCAGCAACATTCTTATTACTTTCTTCCTTAGTAAGGTCCACAATAGCAGTTGTTTTTGTAGCACTACCTGTTAGCAAACCGCCAATGGCAGTAACCTCAGAAGGACGCACATTTGTAACCACACTGTGGACATCTGTTAATAAAATAACATGCTTTAGAACACATAAATCTTGTTCAGAAATGCTAGTTTATTGTAATTTATAATAATAATAATTTCCTTATCCTTGGCCCTGTTGAGGGCTTCCATCTGGTTAGGTGTTATTTATTTATTCCACTGTATTTGAGTTATTATGTTAAGTAATAACTTAAATAAAGAATACATTTTATAGAATTGTATTTATTTATACTAAATATGTTTTAATATTTACATATTATACCCAACCAGACTAACGAAATATCCAAGAATAATAACACATCCGAGAATATTATTCACTTACTAGAGGGTGCAAGAGTTTTGTCTTTCGTTTTAGTGCTATCCTTATCCTTCTCCTTATCTTTACCCCTATCTTTATCCTTTTCTTTCTCCTTCTCCTTGTACTTATCTTTGTCCTTCTTTTTCTTTTTATGGCGTAGTTCTGGTGAAATTGCCCTATCAGATGATGGTGAATAGTCATGATCTTCCTCTCTAACCTTACGGGGACGACCTTGAAATACGAATTTAATATGTGAATCATTTATTACCAAATGTCATACAAATAGTTTTATTAATATTATTATTTAATCATGTACATTAGCCTTAATATATTTTTGTAACTTTTTACTAATACAGTATAGATGTAAATTTTGTCTTTGCCAATTTCAGAGATTGCGACATCTGAATACTATTGTCAGTTGTCAACATGGGAGGAGATATTATAGTGCCGTAACTGTACATCTAAACACAGAGGTACTCATTAGGTTTTACCTTTTCATATCCAATGTTATGCTTACACAATAACACACAGAAATACACAATAAGATCAGATGCAGTACACATAATGCAACATTTAAACCAAAACCCGAAAAGTAGTGTCCCACAAATATTAACTTCTGCAGGATTGAATCCTTCCATGGACTCATGGCTCAACAGTCAGAGATGCAAGTCATGAGATAGTCAATATTACAAAAAATCAGTATAAAAAACATGTTGAAACAAGTTACTAGAAGTAAACAAAAGGTTGATTTTTGTACCTCTTTTTCTCTGTGTTTCCTTGCTAATGGATAGTGAGCGAGATCTTGAACGAATGATCTCAGCACTCTGCCTCTCCAAATCTTTCAGCACAGGTTGTCTAAAAAAACAAAGTAAAAACAAATGTTAATAATCAATACATTATGTCATTGTTAGTTTGTAAACTATTAATGACAGTGTGCAAAAGTGCATAATTAACTACAATGACATTTAACATTTAACTTAATTACTACACTTCCAGGTTTTGTGAGAGAGTTTAGATTTAGTCTTAGTTACAAAAACACTTATACACCTACATTTTGATTCTTCATTGCTGATGGATGAAGGTGTTGATGGATCAGAGATTGCTAATCTGCAGATAAACTGTGTATTTCTTGAAGTTTTATAAAAATAACTCTACTGCAGATAAAACTGTCCTACACAAAATATATGCATCACAACACAAAATTAATTCAGACTACCTACTGCTCTTGCTTTATTTTAATATCATATTCACACATGATACGTTGATATAATAGAAATTCTTTCATTATGTTGTTTTAGTACATTAAGAAGTAAAATAGTTATAACTGTGGAGGTTGTATCTGTTGTCAGATGACTTACTAATTACTTTGCCTATGAGTTATCTAAGTAGGCACCACACTCTTACTCATTTCTTACTAATGTTGTGCTAGTTTAAAAGGTAAAGAGAGTCAGTATACCCACAGCCTGTGAGGCCTTCCATCTTAGTCCTCAGGGGTGATAACAGATCTGTAATCTTCTTCGACTGAGGTTTCAGTAGTCCATGTTAAATGGACTGTTAGTATGTTTATTACCAAATTCCAATAAAAAAAGTCGTTCGACTTTCTTAACAGTAAATATAAAGTAAACAACCAAAATTTTTAATTTAAAACAACTTACTTTCCTAGGAGTTGATAAGCAGTGAATTGGTCACCATTGTAAACAATTTCACCACCAGTGCTCTTTACCATATCATCAAGTTTGTTTTGGATACTTTTATATTCATCGTCGGCATTTTTATACGCTTGAAGTTGTACTTCGGACAATTCCTCTTCCCAACATTCAAGCTCCAATGTTGGAACGTCAGGACCAAAATACGAACGCTTGTATAAATCAGCCTCGATTATTTCTGCTTGTGGCGGAACCACCGGCTCCGGCTGAGCAGTAGACTAGCGATTTGAAAAAGTAAAATTACAAATTAGTATTTCATGATTCTTTCGGTTATTGTTTACAAATATTTTGGCTTACCTCATTATCAACTTTCAACTTTTTAAGCTTCATAATTAAACCATGCTATATCATATGAAACAATAATAGTATACATATGTAAAATTATCTGATCTGAAGAAAAAAATAGTAGTTTTGCTAATTATTAGTAAAGCTTACAGACCAAAGCGTACATTTATACATACTGACAGACGCCATTACCCAATGCTCATACGGTTGGCCGATCAAAATCAGAGACAACAATAATAAACATCACGGACTCGCCTATCGCTAATGTCACTGTTAGTTACCATAGAGTAACTTTTGTTTTTGTATCTCCAAAATTAGATATTCATTGGAAATGTTTCAATTGACAATTTTGAGAAAACACTATTTTTCGATATTGAATTGAATTTTGAGAGTATAACCTTTTTTATACTTTGTTCCTTCATTACTATTTAACAAATTACATGCTGTCAACACAAAAGTTATTGTTGTAAATATTTATCTAAATGCTCTTAATTTATTGAACATTGGAATAATTAAATTGGGTTTGTTGATATGCCTCGCGAAAAAAGTCGTTACCGAGACAAACGAAGTTCTTCGTACAGCTCTGAGTCGTCATACGAAAAGAGAAAGTCTAAAAACAAGCATAAAAGACGTTCACGCTCAGGAGACCGTTTGGAGTCAAAACGAAAACGATCGAGCTCACGTTCGAAGCACAAGAGAAGAAGTTACTCACGCAGTCTCTCAAAGGAACGGTACGATATAAAATCTAGAAGACGATCATCATCGCGATCTAAATCCAAGCGTTCGAAACGAACACCATCTAGAGACCATTCTCGTTCAAGATCTAGTTCCCGGAGTAGATCAAAGTATAATAAAAATAGTAGGAAACATAGGAAAAGATCACATTCGTCGAGCAGTCGCAGTTCTTTTGACATTGGTTAGTAAAATCTCAACTCAAACAAAGTATATAAAACTTGATTTTTATGCATTTTCAGTGTTTTGTTATGTTCTGTTGGTTATAAAACGTTTCTACAATTCAAACTAACAACAAATTTTTAAGTATTTAATATAAAAGTGTTAAAAATTAGTTTTGTATTTTGAATTACTTTCAGAACGCCCGATATCATCAAAAAAGACAAATCTAGATGATACAGAAATAAAAGTAGAAAAAGCCATCAAAGCTGCTGAAGCTGCGGGTTTGACTATGACAAAGATTCCATCTTATGACTATAAGGATGTTGAAGTAAAAGCAGACATGCCAACAATCCATGATAGAAACTTGATTATGGAACTGAACAGTGACACCTTTATCCAAAGATCCTTCACCTCATCTAGAAACAAAAAACAGTCACAGAACATTGTAATAGACTTGAATGCAGAGACAGTAAAAGTCCCTGAATCAGAAATAAAGGTGCAAACTGATGATTCAATTATAAATTTCAATGTGAGTTATTAACCCTTTTTTCTTCTTTTGAACAATCAGTTTAATCAAAAATATTATTTTGAAGACATATGAAGTCTGCTAATGGAGCACAACACATACACAAATTATTTTATTTTCCCTAAGTGGCTTAGTCTGTTTTTAAAACTATTAACCAATGGAGTATCAACAACATCATGAGGCAGCTGGCTCCATGAATGTAGTACCTCATTGTTTATGGAATTGTGTATTAACAATATGCAGTGGTACACAACATTGGTATGTTGGGATGTGCTTTGGGAGTGTGGGTTACATGAACAAGGGACTGTGTGGATATTAAACAGGTTTGATAAAAAAATTTGACAGCCTGCCACCACCCTCACATGGTGTAAATTTAGTTGCGGTACAAACAATGAGTCCCTATATTTAAAGCATAACTTCAATTGACAGGCATTGAGCACCAGCTGCCACATACTCCTAATGTGAGACACCATTGCATGCATGGTAAATTGCTTATCTTTGTGGAATGAGTGTAGTGCACAGAACACATTAAACACTATATTACTCATATAATGACTTTGTATATTTATGCGAACTCTACTCATTTGAAATAAAACTATTATTTGTGAATTTTATCCTAATTCTGTCCTATTGGACACCTAACGTGACCAAGGCTGCTGTAAAGCAGTAGAAACGTCGGGAATATAAAAATACAATAAAATCCATATCTAATAGTTTAATTTCAAACTATATTACTCATATTTTCAGTCTAGGATTTGTTTTAAGATGGTTATATGTTATGATGGGCTGGATCCTGCAACTCTTCGGCTGTATTGTACATGTGAGCAGGAATATTAGTTATTTGTCATATAAGCTAAAGCTTGCTTGCTTAAGGAGCAAACCGAAGTGCTTCACCAGGATTAACCAGTGTTGTTACCTCTAGATGGCCTGTAACCTTTTATCTATTGAAGTATACTATTAAATTGATGTACCTCGTTTAAACATTGGTTTATTAAAATATAATTTTTTTTAATCATTTATGGGGTACCTATTTATCAGCATTTAGCAGTGGAGTGTGGCAAAATACATTTTATCTTTTGCTAACAATTTTTTCCCAAAATGAAACATAATTAAGATAAAAAGTAGTGCCTATTCCTAGTTTTAACATGCATGGACCTTTCAATGTTTAAATGCCCTGATTACAACACCTGTTGTTTTCAATCAGCTTTATTACTAATGAATGAATGCATAATTAAAATTTGCATTCAATCCATACTTTTTGAATTTGCAAAATGCTTGTAATTGAAGCTGTAGAGAATAGTTTTTAAAAAAAAATGTTGCAAAACAGTTCAGGATTCTAATCTATCAGCAAGGTGGACTCCTTGACAAAGCCCCATCTACTAAATTAATTTATAGGCGACAACTTGATTTTTATTGCCCTGTATCTTTATTATTTTGTTCATAATTTAATATACATAATACCATTAAAAATTGGCTACATATTATGTGCAGCATCATAGATTTATAATTCAAGAAAGTCAAATTAAACATTAATGTTTAAATACAAAAATATAAATTAAAATAATACAGGTAATCAATTTAAATATTATTTAAAATAATTACCAATGTTATTATTAAGGTTAATATAATTAAGAATAATTAAGCCTAGAAAACCTTTAATTACGACATTATTTATTAAAAGAAATCCTTAATAAAGAGTATATAATGTGCAAATAGTAATAATTGCATGTTTTTCAGGAAATACCTTGTGAAGAAGAACTGAAAGAGATGTGGGTGAAAAAACTATACCAATACAGGAAAAAAATGTTAAAAGAAGAACTACAAAATGTATCCAAGTCATCATGCATTTAGTGTTTTTTAAGCAGTAATAATTATATTGTGTAAATAATTGTATAATAAGATTGAGTACGACTTAAGATCTATCGATTTCTAAAGGCTCGTAAACTCATTTAGATGTAATTAAAGAGCTTTTGGTAATGTTAAATTAAAAAAATTTAAAACAACCTAAATATTTTATTTTGTAACACATGTAACCAGCAGCATACAACTTATATGAAACATGTCAAGAAACTAAAGCGTAAGTTGTCTATATTTACAGCACTGTTTTTTTAATATCACTAATAAATGCTTTATTTTTCACATATTGTTTCTCTCGCGTTGTATACGGCTGCTGTAAGTCCGTGAGACAAGGTTCCAAGAGTCCATATATCGGTCCATACACATAGCGATACATTTTTGCTCAGAACTATCTAGGGCGGTACCAGGTTTGTTAATACATTTCTTAAAGCATTTTTCAGACATTTTTGTTAAGAGTTCTTGAGCGTTAGCAATTGCGATTTGTTGCTTGACTTGATCCATAAGCTCTTCTTTCTGGGATCCGCTCAATGAACCGCTAGATAGGGAATCCATTTTCAATTTCAAATACAAACTTTTATAAAGATAATCTATTTCTTATGTTTCCAGCCCAATAAGTTTTTCTAACCTCAAATTTTCTTAGTAGTAGTACCAAAGACAACGATTTAGATTGGAACGCAAAGGTTGGTTATATATTGTGGTGTAGTTTCACTAAATACTTTGTCGTTCTCACAACGGCTATAAACTAAGAACTCGTTAGAACGAAATGCTCTAAATATTTTACATGCTATAATATAACGTTTCAAATTTGCGGGCGACATGGAAAGTACGACTTTAACGAGACCCGCACGTGCTTATGGTAACAGCGAACTGCGATTTTATCTGTTATTTGGATCAGCTTCAGCTTAGGTGACACAAAGCATGTCGAAACAGCATTAAATTATAATAGTTAAAAAACCTTTAATTTTGACTTTATTTCAATAGTATAAAGTTTGATGAAATTGTTACAACGAAAGAACGACACAGGTGACACTAGACATAAGTTCAAGAGTTTATAAGAAATAGTGTTAAATGATTGTAGTCGAGCTAGCGTAAGAGAAAAAAACTGCTACAGCGCAAATAGCAGATCCCAGTAAATATAAAGAGCAGGTTGCTTAAGCTTTGAGCCTTAAGATTTTTAACTGCTTAGTTTTGCACCTTGACCTATATTTTTATGTCTCGTAACAGTTCAAACATGGCTGCCGTGGTTATGGAGGAGGGCGCAGATTTAATCCGTAATTTTGAATTGCATTGATCCTCAGAGAAATACATCAAATGTTAGCAACTATAATTATTATATTATATATTAACTTATAATACAATAAGATCTTATTCGATGGAAGAAAGCCTCAGATTAAGGACTACTAATCTAAGGTGTTGCGAATGTTCGTAGGCGTCGGTGATTCCCATGGTCGTTTGCCCCCTTATTTTATAAATAATTTATATATCTATCGTATATATTCTACTCGTTATTTATTTAAGTATTTTATAGATCACGTATTATTATACGCTTTTAGTATTAAACCAAATTTTTATTTTTTAGCTTTTATCCGTATTCTGTAACCGTCTTCAATATTTTATTAAACCCAAATGTTGACAGGCAGAGAATGCTTGTAGCATTATGTCCGCAGTTTGATCATATATTGTATATGAATCAAAAACATTTTGTGTGTACGTATCTACACGCGTTAGAAGTTATACTTCTTTGGCGTAAGAAAAAAATTATAACAATCACTCAGTATTCTGTAAGTTCTGTAATTCAGTAAGTTTTTAATAAAAGTGTATAATGTAAACAAATAAAAAGAGTACTTACTGACAATTAACCTCAAATTTGTAAATACACTTAAAATTGAAAATAAAAACAGAAGTTTATAATAGATAGACCACTTTATTACAAATATTCCTAATACATTATCATTCATCATCATCATCATCATCATCATCATTTCAGCCTATCAGAAGTCCACATCTGAACATAGGCCTCCCCCAAAGATTGCCACGAAGCACGGTCCTGAGCCGCCTGCATCCATCGACTTCCCGCAACACTGCGCAGGTCGTCACTCCATCTTGTGGGGGGTCGTCCTACACTGCGTTTGCCTGTACGTGGCTGCCACTCGAGAACCTTTTTTCCCCAACGTTTGTCAGTTCTGCGAGCTATGTGGCCGGCCCAATGCCACTTCAGTTTGCTGATCTTTACGGCTATGTCGGTTACCTTAGTTCTGCTGCGGATATCATCGTTGCAGACTCTATCACCAGAGAAACACCGAGCATAGCCCTATATTTTCATTCACCCATATATAATTAAACGTCACACACATACATGTATATTTATGTATGATTTTATTTTTTATCCCCATTAATACAAAACAAGAGTGTTAAAGATTACATTGAAGATGACAATTAGAAACCAACTTCATCCTGTTAATTTTAGATTGACGTCGACATGTGCGCGCACAGCGTAAAAATTCACTTTGATCTATTTTTCCCAAACGCGCCAAAAGAAGTATAACTTAAAAAAAATTAGAGGAAAACGTATAATATCTATAGTAAACGGTGATTCTAATTCTGTGCTCTGTAGTCTGTTTATTTCACTGTGATTAACAAAATTGATGTCTATTCAATATAATATTAGTACTTAACTGCAGATTGTACATACAATTAAAATTTTGAATCATGAATTCACAAAATACGAAATGAAATCTGGAGGCCTCAGATTTAACAATAAAATGTCTGTACATAACGCTTAGCCACAAGTAATCACTACATCTAATAATAATAAAAAAATAACTTAGCAATGTTTCCGAATCCAAGTCATAATAGCTGTAGACGTGACAATTATGAAATATATGCACCTTCGCAAAAGCAACTCAATGTTCATGAACAAGAGTGCTTACTCTGCATGGCACCTAAGATATATAATAAACTTCCAAATAAATTAAAGTTAAATTTATTTAAGAAAATTTGCAATAAATAAAATTTTAAGAAAGATTGCGCAATATGTTCTTTTCGACCAATATTTCTGTTAATTTTATTTATCATTTGACTTCCGTTTTCCAATATTGATATTTTAATATCAACAGTGATTAAATGGGCGAGCAAAAACTATCAGTGGTGGCGCCGGTTGACTTTTACCAATGCTTTTAAACAGTCGACCACGATATTCTTATCGATCTCCTCGCTTACCTAATATTTCAACCCTGGAGTGGTTTTCGTCCTATCTTCGCGGCCGCCAACAGTCAGTCCGCGTAGGTCAGCAGTCTGCATGGCCTGACATTGAACCTGGTGTGCCTCAAGGCAGTATTCTATCTCCTATGTTGTTGTTTATTAACACTGTTACTTCTATTCTTAATTGTTCGCATGATCTACAGCTGTATGTACAATGGGGCTTTAATAATCTCAACAAGGCTATAAAAACCTAAATGGCAACTTGGAAGCTATCAGAGACTGGTCGCATATGGTCTCAGTAAATCCAATCAAATGTAAGGTGATGGTGGCAGGTGGTCCACAGCAAAGGTGGACTATGGAAGTCTTGCTCCTGTATATTACAATAGGATTTTGATCCCATTCTGTGATTCCATAAAAAACCTTGGCTTGCATAAGTTAGTCGTAAATTTGTTGCCACCCTGCGTTTCTTTCCGTTTCTTAACTAAGTTACTTTCAAACTAAACTCATGGTGGTTCATTCTCTTACCCAGATCTATCGCAAAATCTTCTTAACAAATTGGAGCGCCTTCTTAATAATTCTATAAGATTTATTTTCGGGTTACGTAAGTATGACTATTTAATCAGTCCTCAATCCCTCAAAACTTAAATGGCTCTCTATCCGTCAATGTCGTAGCTCCAGAACTTTGCTGTACTTGAGTCAATTTTAAACGATCCAAATTCACCAGCATATCTTAAAGATAATTACCATTTTCTTTGCTCTTCTAGTAGTCTTAATATTAGTATTTCACAACATAGCACTGGTTTCTTCAGCGGATCTTTTACTGTACAGGCAATTCTGCTCCGGAACGCCCTCCCCGACCATGTTGAAAACGCGCGCAATAAGAAGTCTGATTCGTGAATATTCTCTGAAGTCCACAGTCTGATTAATTTCACGACATTATATTTTACTTATTTATTAATATATATATTTGTAAAGTTAGTAGTGTATTTATGTATATTAGTATGTATTTATGTACGTTTTTATTTATTATAGTGCACATTTATAAATTTTAATTAGTAAGTATGTGTGTTAATGTATAAATTTTTTGGCTAAATTTTATTTTTGTTGTTATTTCGTGATTGCACCTGCCAGTATTGTTCTTTTGCTCCCCGGGTTGACGGTTAGAGAACGCTACAAGGCATTAAGTCCGCCCATTGTAGCCCTTAGTGTATGCAATGAAGAATAAATAATTAATAAGTATTAAAGTTCTGTGCTAGTTTAGTTAGTTAGTTAGCTAGTGACGAATAAAGTTGCTTGGACATAAATGACCCCATAACGCGAACATTCGCTGTATCCCGGTAATGTAGAAGCTATAACTGTAGCAATAGCAAGCTACAGAAAATTCTTCTAGTCATAGAGTAATTCTCGTGAAATTACATAATATTATAGCGACCTATCAGTCAATTTAAGTTAATCTATATGTTATTCTAACTTTTACTATTTTAACTTTACGAATTTACACGAACGAAGTATGACGTGTTTTATTTAACTAAGATGTGCATTATAAATTTTGTAATTTATTTTGTTAAAATTTTTATGACACGTATAAAATTATGCGTTGATCGGAGCATTAAGGCAGCGACCATAGTCAGTCTCGGCCTCGATGACGGAATGTGTGAAATTTTAAGATGGTGATGATCAGTGTTTGCTAGATCAGATATTAAATTTTTGGGCTTTAGAAAAAAGAAATGCGTATAATGTTGTGATTTAAAGAACCTTCTAAAATTTTTGTTTTGTGTAGTGGACTTCCTAGTGGCGAACTTGTTTGCTAGGATCATTGACATTGTTTCGTTAGAAAAATTTGAACTTATCGCATTTGATATGTTTATGCTTGCACTGTGTGATTTTGGAAGACCCAACAAATGGATTAAACGTTTCTGATGTTTCCGAAGTCATGGAGCGGCAGGACCGAACATATGCCAACATGGAGGCCACAGACACTGTGGACACCAAACAGGTGAGGCCGATATGACTAAGTGCCGGTTCTGCACAATTTCACTTGTTACTCTGATATTTGTTGTATGATTATTAGCATATTTAGGTATGTAAATATTACAAAATTGTTCCCTGGCATCAATGTTATTCATTAGCAGATTATTTATTTTTCGATGTAAATGTTATTGAAATTTTGATTTACATTGTAATGAAAATTAAAAAATATATAAAATGAAGTGTCTTCTAAATCATATGAATTAAACCAAGGTAAAGGTGTGGGTGAAGTAGACTGCATCCCACACTCTTGCAGAATAAATTAATGGTATTAGAACAATGTTATGAGCCATAATTTGTCATGCGAAATATTTGTGGGGCCTCCTTTTGTTCTTACCTACCTTCTGTTGTATGTTATATGTTCATAGTTTTCTCATAAAGAAAATAATAATAATTTAAACAATATTGTAATTATTTGAGATTGTTATGGATCCAGTTGGGCACAGTGATATACTTTAGCTTATGAATATTATAATCATTCTCAACTGTACTTAATAACTGTTATTAAATAAAGTATATATTGTAAAATAAATTAATGCTATATTTAATCTGATTATAATAAATTTTTTGAGAAATCTATATTCCTGGATAGTGTCACTGCAACATTTTATTTATCAGTACTACATTAGACTGTTTTAGTCACCAGCTGAGCATTGTCCATGTCCATCAGAAAGTGCCAGTAAAAACCAACATAAATTTCTTGAATACCATTTTGCACCTATTCACCATCCTGGGCAAGAGCTTTTGTGAGCTCATCCCTAGTGATATGGTTATTACTTGGGATGTTGCTCTCCATCACTAGGTTATGGAATTTGAGTTGGTCAAATTCGGATGGATATTCTGCCATCATTTGGTCACCAGAGCCTCATTTGTTAATGTAATCATTTTGTAGACTTCAGAGTTTGATATTATTATAAAAACCTTAAAGATTTGACTTTTTGTGATTTGTGGTCTCTATATGTCACAAATATTAGATTTGATTATTTCTGTATAATAGGATTCTCCATGGGTCATCTGCATTATCTGTGCTTCCTGCATTTAGGTAAAATAAATATTTTCAATCTTCTCAAAAACTTAGTTATTGTGCCAAGTATTGGTTAAAAACTCTGCCAATATTAAGTGATAACTTTAACTCCAAAAGTAATACCATGGGCTGTATAGTATAGGCTAGGTGGCCTATATGATTAAACAAAATTAATTAATGAATGAATAAACAAAAAGAGTTCAAAGGGAGTTCCCATTATTCAGGAACGGTTGGAACAATAGATATTCTTTTGTAATGACTAACCAAAGAATAATAAAGGAAAGGAAATTTAGGTAGGCTATCCCCTTAGTTTCTTCTTATGAAATCTATGGGATGATAGGGCAGATTCTTGGGCCAATAGTATAAGGCACTTCTTGGCATCAGCATTAACTGTAAGCATTTGTATTCCAACTGTAATTATTGTAGTGCTGATATGTCAAATAATTATTTCGATAACATAAGCAACATAATATTCTCTTTTCAAACATAGGAATTTTTAATTTACAACCATTTCATAATGAGGTTTCTCTGACGGAAAAGAAACAGGCAAAAGGTACTCCAGAGGTATCCCCTTTTTTGTATTTTTTTTCATAATAGGGTGTTTTATTTGTATAATTTATTTAGAAATGAGTTGGGAGCAATCAACTCATTCCCAGGGGTTATTATCGTCCACATATTCCTTAACCTTTTCTAATACATTTGACCATTTTTTTTAACATATTGATAGGAAGGCTTTGAATGCTTACTGTGAGTTTTTTGTAGAATATGTTGTGTATATATATATTCTTAAGTATTTCAATCTATCTAGAAAACAATAAAATCCAGATTCATATTTTTTCCAGATTTTGTATCTGAGTATATATGTTTAGGGTTAAAAATTTAATATTAATTTTAAATTATCAATATAATGTAGTAGTTGTATATTAGTTATTATTATGTGGGTGTACATGCTGACAATGTTTATGGATTTTGAGTTTTATTAAAGGTCTAAATTTAAGATTGGGTTTTGTCATTGAAATGTTGTACAGTAATAACAATTGGGCTTATGTTATATCTAAGCTCAGATGTTATTAATGTCTTAAACCATGAGCCTTAACCTCAGTCTTGATATTACTATTAGTCAGCCAGCTCATGTACTTGTGTGGGGCGAAGAGTGCAATCTATCAGTTATTGTCCTTTATTGTCTGTAGGGCTGTTATGTACAAGATTCACATAGAGTGTGGGTAATTTTGTTTCTGCCGTTAAGCAACATTGTGACCACTGTTGTGTTCTGACATGCAGTAGCCACTTACCATCAGTTGGGCTAAGGTTACTTTGTTTAGTCATCCCAATCCAGTAAAAAAAAAAGTTATCTGTGTAATGGATAGAGTTCTGTTTCTAAAACCTGTCTTGAATAGGATGATGGACTGACTTTACCAGTATCAAAATATATGATGTGAATGCACTGTGAAACAAAATCCATAAATTAATTTCTCATTTAAGGAATTGTGTTCTATAATTTTTTTTGTTGATGAGTAAAGTCATGTATAATATTTAATAATTATACATAGATAATTTAAAATTACATAGAGACTTATAAAACAATTCTAGTTGAAAATTCCAACCTAATGTTTGAATTTTTAACTTGCTCACTATTAATTACTCCTAAAATTCTAAAGTTATTATTGAAAAATGTAGAAAATTTAACATGAACCTGAACCAAATTAGTAAACTAGCATTACCTGTATGGCTATGGGTAACAATGCCAATGAGCCATAGCATTTATAAGCGTTTACCACCATACAAAGCTATTTTATTTATTAGGCAAACTGCCCACGTAGGGTTAAAAATTTCGGCACATCGAGCTCCCACAGTCACAGGAAATGTGCTTAGCTAGGTTTTCTAGAGGAACTTAGTTGGCCCGAATAGCTTAATAACTGAACATGACACATAGTAGCACGAAACCCGCCCACAGCATCTACACAACAACATGTCTTCTCTAAAATTCAAGTTATTTATCTCTTTGAAACTGCTGAAATCATAGTAAATGATCCTTTATTTTTACCATGCCTCACGCCGCTAAGCTGGCCAACAAAGCTGTTTCATCGTCAAACAATATTCTAACGTGTTGGTCTTGGTAGGGGTAATCGCTTGTTCGGTTCGGATTCGGTTCGGTCGGCTCGCCAGTTACCAGTTAGAACGCGGCCGCGGAACGGCGCGCGCGCAGCCGAAGAGTCCGCGCGGAGTGATGTGACCGGCCGTAACAGTGGTGTCATTGTCATTTTAACTAAGAGTACTCGTGAAGTGCTGTGTTAACGATGGTCGCCATGGTGGCATCCGCGTCCGGATACGGTACGCTGCGCCGTTTTCTGAGCGCGCCCGACGGTCAGAGCGTGGACGAGACCGGACAAGTGGTTACCAGCACTTCGGTTGCTGTCTCGGTAAGATTAATACGAGTATGGAGTAAGGGTAATAAAAACAAAGAAATTAATGAATACAGTTATTGTTACAGTTACAAATGTTTTTTTTTATTTTCGCAAATATGCCTATTGTTTAAAGGAATAAAGGCATATATAGAAAATATGAATGAATTTGGCCTGTTATTTTGTTCGTATTATTTCTGTATAATACGGCTGCTACGATATTTTATGCGTAAGGAATGTTGATAATGAAGGCTGTTCGTCGGACCCACTACAGTTAAGCTATGTCCCATATCAATAGTTTGCTGTTTACGCGATAAGTTTAAGTAAGTGAGGGATACCACACCTTCGTTGAAAAATTACATAAGCTACGTAGTGATAACTAAGCCATCCTTTTTATTTTTAAAAAACATTTTCGATGTAAAGTTTTATTATTTTAGTTATTGTTTGCATTTAAATAGAGTTTAAAATATCACTGAATTTTTAAAACTTTATTAAGTCATCGGGCACATAAAGTAGCTGACAAATTACTAATACATTAAACTTAAATTGAAAATCCCTCTTTGTTACGTTACACGCTTTGCGACATTTCGTCGACATACTCGTCTGATGTATATCGATATACTGACGAGGAGTACCTGTAATCGACAATCGCCTGTGTGTAAATGAATGGGCGTTGTAAGACCCGAGAAAGGCAGCATCGTTCTAAATGTAAATCTGTAACCACAACCTAAACCTCTGGGTAACAGTGATTCTATAAAAACAAGAGGAAAACTGTGAACAGAAGTGGGAAGTAACAGATTATTATAATCTGTTACTTATTTACTTTAAAAACCATTAAATTGTAATTACAATTCGTATTGTTGTACGAAGTCCAATCGGTAAAAAGAGATTCCGTTTAAAGGAAGCTTAGAAAGTTGTACATTTTAATTATTACCTATTAAAAACCTTGTTAAAATCAGCGAATACTAATGCCACAAAAAATGCTTGGCCGGGTCGGATGCTCCGTAGCCGCTGATAAATTTCTAATTCGGTTAGATTATAACGTAACGTAAAAATCGATTCATTTCTTATTTGACGCTTATTCCATACAGCTGTTGAGACTTGAATCAAGTGTTGTCGTGCGATATTTTTAAGTTAAAAAAACAAAACTTTAAACACGGGGTCGTCAACCCGACTTTCCTTTTTAATATTACACCTACAAAATATTCTCATGGATTGAAGTCCGTCCCTGGGTCATTTGTAACGTAGAAAATCGTGATGCATTTCCTTATCGTGGGTGATGTCACCGTCCTCTGGCCGGGATCAGGCGGGATTGACTGCCAAGGTCAGACCATCAGACCGTGGCTGTAACTCGGGTACACGGCTCGTTGGTCACCCGCGAAAGGAGAACACCGCACCGTGGCTGTCGACCCAGATCGTAGCACTTACAATATTTATACCCCAAACAATTAACGGATTCCATTATTCTTATTAATTAAATTGAAATATACGCTCCGTTCGTACAGCAATAGGGTGTGTTTATTTCAAAAATAAATTGAAATTAAATTGAATAATTAGTAGTTGACATCCGCACAGATTATCGATGTGATTTTTTATCATCTTTCCCAATCAGAGCAACTCTAATGATAGTTACTAATTCTACAACAGTATAACGATTCTGATATTTTAATGTCGTGCCGTTCTAGAAGTTGTCAATACAAAACGACTTTAATCTGTATTATTTTGTAAAATTACTAATAAATCGATGATTGTGCGATAATTTTAAATGATTTCTGTTTATATGGACATCTGTGCAGAACACTTCAGTAGTGTAATATTCTGCCCATATGAAGGGACGGATGAAGACAGGGTTCAGGTTTATGCTGGGATACGAACCATTGACCCATGTTGGCTGGGTGTCAATAGTCATTGAACCTTAACCTAATAATGTTTAAGGTTATATGTACTATGTAGAAATTGTATTTACCCTTCCTATCTGCTATTAAGATTGCTGTAGATGAGAGAAACACGGAAATAAGGACAATTGATTACAGGCTGACTTTAGCAATATCCAGAAATTCCACATGGCCCGGAGTGTGAGATCTTGTACCAATCGTGGTTTCAAGAACAGTTTGATATCTTTTGTTGTGTTGGTTCGTTCAACTCTAAAAATATTTTTGTTGTATGACGTGGTCTTCTCGAAAAGTTTTATGATTTCCGAATTCGTTAAATTGAAACAGCGACCAGGGAATCATAAAACCGAGCGCCACTAGATTAACTACTCGCGGAGAAAATACGCCAGACCAATACAATTGTCTTAATGGTTATGGAGAGTGGTAATATAAAACGATTGTTCGTATTTTCCTTTCCCACTATTTCTTCAGCGTCCGATATGAGTGTTCGAATTTGAATAAAACCGAATACTTTCGCAAATGTGTCACGGCCTTATCGAATTTACGTTCGGTTACTGTTTAAGCGTAATTTAGAAATTTTTGCACATTGCATGTGTAATGTTGAAATGTATTATTATATTAGTATCAATTATTTTTATCGATTTATGTTTAATTTTTAAAATACACTTGCAGATACCAGTGATCGGGAAAGTTTTCATTGACTAAATTATTTTTGAATTATTATCGCTACCATCCTTCTTTTTTGCGGGTTCATGTTTAATCAATTTACCAGCATGGTTATAATGTAAGTCAATCGGCAAGGTACAAATAATCAGAATGCCAGGCCGCAAAGAATGTATTTAAAATTTCTGAACGTTATCTTAGTTCAAAGTAAAAAAAGTATAATAAAACCGGCCAAGTGCGAGTCGGACTCGTGCACCGAGTGTTCTTCTATACATGCATACAATATAATATCCATGTTATGTATTTGCTCAAAACAAAAAATCGTGTTTTTGTTATTCAGTTCGGGATACTTAGCGCGAACCCGACTCACACATTTTACCGGTTTTTATTATTTGGGGTTTTACAATAATAACACCAAATTTGACGCGTGTATGTATTAGTACCGCAATTGTATGTATTAAAATTTCAACCGGTTACCTACACCAGTTCAAAGACACTGTTCTTAAAGAGATAGCTATTGAGATGAATTTAGCACTGATTAAAGATTGACCACGGGAATAAACCCTCTTTTTATTTTCAGCTTAATAAAAATTGCATGAGTTTAGAATTAAAAGTCCACACCATCAGGTCGAAGGTGCAGCACAGTTCGTATAACTGAATCGCAGAGACCTCGTATCTAAGAAGCGCCCTGTCGTTGTGGATTAGGCAAGCCATAGTTGACTATTAAATACTCACGGAATGAGACAAGGTTATAGTCGTCGCCGCTACTTAAAAATATCTATAATATTTAAGGTTCCAAACGGAGCCCCCTTTTTTTTTAAATAAATAAAAAAAAAATAAGCCTACGCCGTCTGTTCTAGGCGAAACTTACCTTTCCAAGTCTGTATCTTTTTTGGAGAGAATATCCGAAAAATTTACAAAAAAAAAGTTACTCTACTTTTTAGTGCATGTATGCATTAAAAAGTCCCCATACAAGAAACCTTTTTTTTGTAGTATTAATCTGAAAAAACAATTAATAAAAACAGTCTTAACAATAAGTCTTACTCGCGCTAAGGCTACCCTGTACTAAATGAAAAAAAAACAAGTAAATACACACAGATATATGGTTTGGTTGTACAGAGAGTCAGACTCTCATTTGGTTTTTTTAAAAGAATATAACCTAAAAAAATAGATGCGATTTCAACGCTTTGTAAAATAAGTACTGCTGTATTATTGTATTATCCTTACTTGTATACTTGGCTATTGTGTTCCATATTACAAAATTCTTGTATTTATGTGACGCATTTATTGTAAAGACAGACTATTTTTAAAATATGTATTTCCTGTCTCACCATTTTTCCTATTATTAAGTCCACTTACACAATTTCCGGACAAAGTTACAGATAAGTCATATTAAATACGTGATTGGAATTGAGGGAAACGAGAGTATGCCGCGAGAATTCTAATTGTTCAAATTGTGAACTAGTCGCCACAGTTATTTACTTAGACTTAGGTTTATTTGTAGACCCACTTGCTGTACTTGAGCGTAATCGATAATTGATATCCGGATGTAAGACAAAGAATGTGTGATACATTCTTATTTTCAGATATTAAAAAAAAAATTGTCGTCATTGTCATTTCCGTACGTCGTTTTGTCGTTCCGTACATTGTCATTTATCACGAACTAGCGATAGGTAGTAGACTTAAGGATGTGTACTTAAATTGACCTGGTCAAACTCCCGGCGACAACTGATTAAGGACTTAGGCATATTTCTCGTATAAATAACTGTATGGATCGGAGAAGGAAGGGCTGACCCTGCATCTGAATGCAATGTCTCCGATCATATCGCATTAGCATTACATACGCTAAGATAAAGACTAGTGAGGGCCTATGTGTTTGCGCGTTTACTTAAGGAACCATAATACCTCTATTGCAGTTAACAACTGCCGTTAGTAATCTAGAGTTGTTGCAGTGATCGCACAAGTCCACTGACATTCCTCTAAAAGGTGGTCCCAAAAAGTGTTGTTTGTAGCGGTGCTCCGATAAAGAAAAAAGAGAGGAGAGATCGATATATGTTTCTTATTTTAAAATATGTCCAAGAAATATACTTATATATTTATCATTAATGGTACTTATCATACGAATCATTATTTGATAAGCTTTTGTAGCCGAGGCGAGACCGTCAAGATGCTGTTGGTGCAGGTTGGCGAACTTCACAAGTCGAAATAATATTTTATATTATTTCTCAGACATATAAATTCAGCATTTCAAATAGCTATTCACAATTTTAGTGGTACCGGGACCGGGGAATAGTAGCTAGGTCTTAAACTTACTTTGAAGTTATAACCAGCGCCCAGAACACAACATCGACATGTTGCTATAATTTCTTTAAATTTGTTAGTAACTGTCAAAGATCAAGAATTTTAACTTAAACTAGTATTCTTTTGACCTATGGATTTAACTAACTAGATGCCAGTTTCGATAGTTGGCTCTTCTTATCTTACCTTAACAACCTAGAAACAGTCTACTGCAGGACTTCGCCTCTCCCATCAGGAGGATTTGCCATAATGATTATCTCACCATCTATCGGTAGCCATTGCTATCTAAAGGCTTTTCCCTTAGTCGCCTCTTCCGCCGATATCACACGGCACAGTTTACGGTCGACACCCAAATTTTATTTGCTTCCTCGCTGCGCACATCCTCCCACCTCTGCACTGTTGTATTAGGCGAGGACCTTATACGCTCGCTGGTGGGTGGCACATCTATTCGACGTTCAGGCGTATTGCAGTTCTTTTGTATCACCTTGTCAAAAGGCCTGTGTTAAATTCGCAGTATCCACGTCTTCATTCAGTATCCGATTGTGTTGATGCGTTTTTGATTGGCGCTCGCCTTGGTTCCCTTTCGGTATCGTTGAGCAATTCACGAATTTATCACGAACGAGCTACGTAATATTTAAATTAGCGTCTTCATTGACTCGAACGAAACTACACGGTAGGCGGTGGTGTCGCTTTAGATAGCTTTACTGTGAATGTAAGAAAATACATTACTTCATGCGACTCCACTCAAGGTTGCATTTATTCGAGAAACGTAGCTATTTAAGTATTAATTTAAATAATAATCATGGGACGATGACTTAGTTTCATTAATTTAGATTTTTAGAATAAATACGAAATTAACTTAGAATGGAAATCACTAAACTTTTTTTTAGATTGTTTTAAAAATTCAATAAGGCTGATGAAATTTACGTAATGTGATTTTAGAAAGTAAAGGCTGCAAGTGACCGCCGTGAATTTGTTTCCTCGGATAAAAACGAAAGCATCAAAATGAGCGGCGGCGAATGCCTTTATTAATATAGGAGTTAATCATAGACCAGGTACACAATCGTGCCCACAATCAAAGATTAGCAATACGTTTAAACCCAACAGTCGTCGTGAAGATCGTTGATGTTATTTGGAAACGTTACCCTTTATTACCTGATTATTAAATTTCAGAAGATCAAAAAAGTATCGTGAATTATATAGGTAGTAGTGTCTTTTATTTTGAGCCCGATCTCGCGTTCGCTCTGAAATGCGTATGAAATGACGTGACTTCCTGTTGTTGTAGCAGGAAAGTTGTCTCGCTCAAGTCAGATAGGTAGAAGAAAAACGGGAAGGCCATTGCGTTACCTGTGTATAGATTCTCATCAATATCATAATCATTTCGCTCAATTATAGACAACTATTAAGCATAGACTTCCCATTATTAACAATTACATAGTTTAAAAGGGATTATTTTTAGGGAGATTAGTGACTAGACGAGCACGCGCTTCCTCTGCTGACGCGCTGTCCAATAACTGACCTAATGGCACCAAGAACCTGGAAAGTCCTGTGGGGCACTGCATTACATTGCACTCGTCACTCTGAGATATCAGTTACCTGATGTCTCAGGGAGGTATAAGTAAATAACAAAACTGATTCTTTTCGCTGAAGTTGGTTTTCGGCCTAATTACTGCATCTGGCCCTTCCTCCGATATTAACTTATAATATGAGTTGCACCGGATTTGTGAAAACTGTAAATGAAAATGAGTAAGTGAACCCCCTATTATGCTTTATACTTATGCATTAAGGGCGCATATTTAAGGCACTATATAAAAGAAGATTAGGCAATCGACGCGGTAGACTTATCATTTTACATTTTATTTGTAGTAACATTAAATTTGGTATCAATTACATTTCTTTACTTGCTCGAGCTACCTAACAAACATTTTACTGTTTGCATGATAATATTGAAAACAGGTCAACCTCTGATACTGTCCGAATGTAAATATACCATTGTCATTGTGCGCGCTGTTAGAACATCTACTTATTATTTATTTATCCTTATAAAATTTAGTCCATATTTAGATGGAATAGACACTTTTGTTTACCACGTGATAGTTATACCATCTTTAAAACGAAATATTGAATGTGTAAAGTTATGTAACTGTTATATTGGTTTTTATTACCTTTATTTTATGTTAAAATTATAGCATATACCCATTAAAGTAATTATTTAGATATTTTAAGAGTAGCATCAAGTTGCTGAGTAATAATAGACTTGTGGGTAGTGCTAGAGAAAGCCTGAGACGGAATATTTCGTATGGTCACTTTCATGCGGTCGGGCTTTTGACTGTTAAAAGCGATAAAGAAATTGTGTTTTCAATTCCTATGTGTGCTACTGAAGTGGCCGCACAGTGCGGTTAGGTTAGGTTATAGAACTTATTTCTGAATACATTGCTTTGTATTTTTAGTCACATATTATAATAGAAACTGTTTATTTTATTGGCTTAGTTTGAAAAAACGGGCTAACAGTCCAGGAGTTGGTAAGTGGCTAACTGCAGTCCATGGACACCCATTAACAACTTCAATTGAAGAAGTTCACAGATGCGTTGTCAGCCCCTAGGACTAAGATGGAATGTTTCACAGCCCGTAATTATACTGGCTCTTTATACCTTCGAAACAGGAACACAACATTACTGTTGCTCTGCTATTTGGCAGCAGAAATGGGTAAGAGTTTAGTACCTACGTAGACGCTCCCTGGGCAAAGAGTCGTAATTGTTAAAACGTAAGAAATTTCAGCTTGTGTTGGCATTTTTTTGGAAAACCTATATTTTAGCAGTACATTTAGAATTACAGCTTAGGCTTGGGTGGAGTGGTTAACATGAATTTTTAAAATCTTTTCTAAAGATTTTTTTGTAAATAATGTACGTACACGATCCTGAGGCCATAAAAATATTTCACAACAATTCCGTGTGAAGTTATTCCTCGATAAAAATCCTAACGTGTTTTTTTCTTATCCAAGACAAATCCATGTTTAAAAAAGTACAGTATGGTTTTAGCGATATCACGCGGAATGTTTGAGAAATTGTTTGTGGCACGTTTACGTTTGCCTTACATTTTTATATTTCAGATATGCTATCTGAAAATTTTAGAAATTGTAATTACTTAATATCTTTTTATTTCTACTATTTATTTTTACCTATTAACCCTTCTATCGTCCCTAGTCCTGTTATGACGCATAACAATATAATTTTAATTGTATTAAATATACATTTAATACAATTAACACGTGAAGGGTTAACAACCATTACGTGCCTACGTAAGTTATCTACTTGTTATTAACCACATATTTTTGAAATAAATTAAATACGTATATCATTCATCAAGTCCCCTGGTGAACTAAGGCCTCCCCTAAAAAACCTAGCCCTCCCTCCAAAGCACGGTCTTGTGTCACAACAACCGTCGTCGCAACATCTTTTCAATAATGTTGTCGTCTTGCACAATCTGTTGAAATTGAAACAACTTATTCTATAACTGCCGAAGAAAGTAATTCTGAATAGATTAAGTAAATATGTTTTTATATATTATTACACCGTTTTTTTAATATATATTTCATTCAAATACAATTTGTATATGAAATTACCTTTATGTATATATGTATTTTATATTATAGAACGCGTAAAGTAGTTGCTCTAACTCAGCGATAAGTGCGTGAAGGCGACATCGGTTCCATAAATATCCATCTGTCCGTATCCTTTGAATAGTAATTACTTATTTTGTATTTATATTCTCGGTGATTTTCCACATTTTATCATTCGGTTTTGTTGAGATCTATTGCCTTATCGATAACTGTAAGATGTGCAAAATTGTGCTATTTTTATTGGGCTCGATATCATACTCTTAAATATTTCTTAGGTAGAAACTAAATGTTTGTTATTTTACTAAAGGACAATGCAAATGTCTGCTTGCTAGTTCTGAAATGTGCCAAATTGAATTCAGTGCAATTGACCGTGTTACGCGTTACTTTACGTAGGTTACCATTTATTCTCAATTAGTTCTCAAATAGATCAGTCAAGTGTATGCCTTCGCACGTTTACCGTGTTTATATCTCGGAGCACAATTTAAACACTTGGCATTCTTATTATTAGATAATAGAAGTATTATAGTCATCGTTTTAGTGTTTGACCAGACAATATTTGAGAATTCAGTTAAAAATATTGTATGTTTTATTAAATGGATGTTTGAATATTAGCCATCAAGATCAAATCCAAATTATTATAAATCACCATCTAATGTTGGCCCCTTCAGATTGACCTTTACTGCTTATCATTGTCCTCCCTCATATAGGCAACTTCTACAAAGCGCGGTTCAGACGGGAGTCAAGTGTACAAGATTAAGCGCAAACTGAGGTCTTCCAACGTACGTGTAGGATCGTCTTTTACTACATCGAATAAAATTAATTTATTTAAAGTTTAGTATCTATAGCAGTTCTAACTTGCCAACAACATACATACTTATTGCTTAGTTACTATAACCTTAATATCATTGCGCTTTGGAAATTATCTACCGGAAACAGCGCATATTTCTTCAAATACACTCTTATTACCAAAGCAAATAACGTCGAACGGACTCTCTATTTGTCTGCGAATATCGTCTTTGATTACATTCGTTGTCATTTTTAAGTGAAAGCCAGTAATATGTTTTGTTGTTAGACCGATTTTTAAATTAAGATGTTTGTAATTGTTTTTATTTTTCTTATTACTAACGGCATGTCTCAACTTAACATGGGTATTAAGTAATGTCTGTCAATGCTGTATTCATTTCAAAATAAAGTACACCCAAAATTATCCACAAAAAGGTTTTACAACAGAGAAAGTTTTGTAAATATGTTCATTATTTTCCTTTATATAATTTTCCTGGGATTCCTTAGTCGACTATAACAACATCCACGGAATAAGTCAGGATGATAACTTTTCTTACACCGCCATCACAGGACGATCAGTACATTTTTATAAATACCTATTTATGTAATAAAATTAAAAAAAAAATCTTGTAACAGCGAATGCCATTTTCAAATTATTTTCACAAATTAAAAAAGTTTAAAGTAGTGACCGCTGCTGCTGATTAAAACTCAAAGTCGATATGAAAGCATTCTAACTTTCACTCAATACACGTCTTGAAAAGCCTCGTACATTTTTATCAGCTGTTTTATCTTATTATCTCGACTGCCTGTCTCGCTGTTAATGTACACTGTCAATATTATTGTTTTACAACGTAATATTTGACGGCGACGTGTTATTTCAAAATCATGTAAAGGTTTAAAACAAAATTTTATTGATATACCATTATTTATTTATAAGCATAATTTATTCCATTTTATTTTAAAGTACCGCGTTTCAATGTTTTTTTTTAAATTCTTTTCATTGTTATTGAGATAAAGACTAAAGTTAACATTAAATTGCAAAGGTTTGCTCATATTTCAGACCATCTCTAATATTTATATAATTTATTGACTTTAGTGATGCTGAGGCACGAAGTCAGATTGTTTACGAACTTTCGTACACTGCTCCGAAACGATATTGTGTTACGTGTACCAAAAAAAAAATGACGGTAGTGAAGCTATTTATTATGACGATCTTATTCATAAGTGTACAGTTGGTTTACTCAATGAAAGATAAATTTAGGTTTTAGCGCGTCTGAAATAACCGCGCGGCTTCATTGTCAAGTTCACACCCAAGGTTGAGCATCACTGCGCCCATTGTTTATGTTTGTTATCTTTAACAGCAGTTCCGAAAAATTGGCTAGGACGATAGATTATTCACTTCCTAAATTGCATTAAATTTTTTGTGTTCGTTTAATAACTGGAACGTTATTGAGACTTAACATTCGAAGGTCTTTGTGTTTGTGTTTGTACCGTACTTATGTCTGTGGTCATGTGTATTTATACACAGTTTCACGTTCATTAGAATATAAAAGTCGAATACTACTCTTTCACTGACCACAATCCTAGCCTAGATGGTGGTACACAGGTTCATGTGGTGATCTAGAGGTGCGTAAAGAATTTTTTTTCAAATATCAGCATTTTAGCAAAACAAAATGTACTAACGTGTGCTAACTGCAATTTGAAATTTTGTTGTGAAATATGAGTGCAGTAACTGTCTACATAATCAGGAAGAATCGGAACCTATAAACTATGCGTACGGTCTGTACGTTTCCTATCTCGATACGAGAGGTACATGGTCTCCTCGACGATGACTTTACAAGGCGAGGATGTAACAACTGTTGTAAGTCTGCGATACTTGGAAACACGCTTGTAAATCGCCTTAACTTATGTATTGTCAAGGCTAAACAGGCAATGCGATTAGACAAACGTTTGTTTATGTTTGTAACCGACGGCACGACAGTGTCCTCAATAAATTAAATGTAATGAAAAATGGCTTTCAGGTATAAATTTGTGATATAAAAACGTATTTAGGATTCAATAAAATAATTCGTGAACATTTTACCGTCTCATCCCGTGGGTCTCTTAAGAGTCGACAACGGAAAGGTCCGGGACGGTAGACCGGTGACGAGCAGCAGCGTATAAGGTGCGAGATTACGCCAAATCAGTTAGATAGATCAGGCAGTTAAGGTAGGGTGGGTGGGTAGGTTGAGCAGTGCTACGTACTACGGCCGTCCTGGGTCTGATAGATATATTTTGGATTACGACACATGTAGGGATATTTTGATTAATTAAAATTATTTCCAAAATATGTGTGACATTATTTCGACCTTCGCAAAGGAAAGATTAAAATGCTTTTTAACGATTAATTACTAAACTTAAACGATTCAAACTTCAATGGCTTTATTTTAATTTAGTCCCATCCATAATTGGTCAGGGTTATCCAATTCACTCGGGGCCCCAGAATCTGCGACGAACGAGACTGTCGCGACGTTGGCGTACCGTTTGTCCAGACCCGTGGGAAAACTTTGAGACTGAGAGCGCATAGTAAGAGGCCAGTCCATTAAATGCTATTTTTCTGCAGTTATATGTTACTTTACTTGTGATAATTTCAAAAGCCATGCTTTGATTAGTTTCCGGTTTTATAATTCAAATGTTTCGGTAAGCACAGTGATCGTGTAATTGGCTTCAACGCTACGGGTCGCAGCTTCGATTCCCCATACGGAAGAAATATATGTATGGCTTTCAGATAACTCTTCCGGGTCTGTGTATCTATGGAGTTTATGCCTATACGGACTTAAAAGGGCATCCATGATACCAGAGTAAACTTAAAGCGGCTCAACGTTTTTTTTATAAATATATTAACAAACTTTGACTCAGAGATTTCGTTCTTTAAATTCACACTATATTTACACAGTCGCTCAATAAGTTCGAAGTCATGTTAAAACGCTCATATTATTTTATTTAATATTATTCCGTGTTAACGTATTGCGCCTATTCGTACGTACCTTGTCTGCTCGGTTCCTGTTTTTTAACGCGCTACCTGGAATTCTCTTTTGACGTTTGCAATATGTATTAAACGGACTGAACTGTGGAATAGTAAAATGTATACATATTTTTTTTTCCAATAAATAACCACCGCGAACTTGTAAACTACTCTGTGGGACTGCGGTCAGACGTTATTTAGTTTCAAACAAAAACAATACATATATAAGTCGTGCGAATCTGCCTCGGCTGTTCTTCCCGTCGGTGTCGTAAGAGGCGACTAAGGGCAAAACCATAAGAATCGCAATGGCTACCGACAGATGGCGCGATGAACATTCGAAAAATAAAATTAAGCAGACCGATGACGGGCAACAGCGTCTAAGGTCCGAAAGGTGTCCGGTACTGCGATTGCTAAAGCTAAAATTGCCGAGCGTGGCGATTATGGCTAATCCTCCTTATGGGAGGGGTCCTGGCCTTCAGTGGACTATTTACAGGCTGTTAATGAAAGGTATATATTTTAACCATTTCTCGGTGCATATCTAAGTGACGTATGAGTGTAATTTTTATGTTACAAATTATTGTGCCAGTACTTCATCTTATTCGCAATATGCAACCTAATTTGGAATAGATTTTTCTATTCCATAGAGAGGTTTCATGTTTTTATAGAAAGTGTTTAGGGACTGTTAATGAAAATGTGTATAAATGTACAGTTGTTTAAACTGATTTAACGACAAATATACAAAATATAATATAATGATAAAACATACTTATAGCACTTCTGAAATCATAAGCAACATTTAAAAAAGTTCTATAAAGCTTTTAAGGTAAATTCGTTCAAACACATAAATATGTACATACAAAGTATTTTAGGTATTAGTAAGGTAAGTTTAAAAAAATATTATCGAATATAAGCAAAGAAATATGAGTATATTTTCACTAGATGTGTATCTCTTGTTTTTGCAGATCATTGCACTAACATCCCGACTTATGTAAATTTCGTGCAGGTACCTTTTGTGCGATTCAAACGCAAACGCAGTTTAATATTTTCGCTTGAATTATGTGATCCAAAGTGAATCTGACGTTCATGACGACGTTTTGATGCCTTCAATCTTTGATAACGACCGTTTAAATCGGCGAGATATCTTCCTTTAGTGTAATACATGTACACCCCGTTAGCCTTGCGCCGGCATTCAGTATTACGCAAACAACATTAGCAATCAATGTCAATAAGTACGTGTACTAAGTGGATTTAGGAAGTAACGTGTATGTCGCTCTTATTGATACAATGTAATATATATCGCCGTATGCTTTGCGAATGAGGACCATCAGCCTACCTCGTGCCGTGGATATCAAGAGAGAAGTACGGAGGCGGATCAGATGTTCATGGAATGTAGGGTTTAGGAAGGGTGAGGTCACTTTTATATACCTTTACCAATTAGGACATTCATTAATAGTATAAATAACAAAATTCAAAACCAATCGTATCCGTATCGATGACTAAACATAAATAATTTTGATTTTCTATTCACTATCTAAAATCGAGTTCGGAGCTGTCATTCAGTTCATTCACCATGTATGGAAGGGATTTTCCCTGTCTAAGGCGCTTGCTTAAAAACAGAGACTCGCTTAGAGACGATCCCTGGGCGGAATGGCCAGTCAAGGCGACAGCCTCGGAAAATGATGAAAATAATGTATAGGATGCCCCTTTGAAAAGAAAAAGAAAAGAAATAACTTGCAGAAATTGTATTTTTATAAAAGAAGGAATACTTATTTACCACCCATTATAAGTTTTAGACTACATCATTATGTCGATACTTTTGTACATTGCACCCTACCTTTTTTCACCAATTAATAAATATATATGGAAAATATGCTAAGCAAGAGTACAGTAATATGCTGAAATGATGGTGACTAATAAATAAGAAATACATACAGAATATTATTAATGTGATATAAAAGCATACAAATAATTGTTAAGCTTCTTTAGTCTTTATAATAAAAACAGATAACGATATCATAGACATAACGTCAATTAAGACTAAATTGGCTCAAGTTAATAAAACCAAACGAGCTTAATAGGCATTTTATTAGTCAGGCATGCTTTCAAATTTGTCTCTTTTACCAAACCTCTGTTTATCTCAAAGGCGATTGATTTAATGTTTGAGGAGGTATGGGTATGGGATAAAATTTCGGAAATTCACATTGTGTGAAATATGGTTTAGATATAAGACAAAATATGAAATAATTAAAATTTACAAAATGTTCCTTCGTGAAGATAATTATATCTTTCAGTTTTTAAATACTTTGACAGCGTTTTCACTTGTAATTTTTATTATGGTTTAGAAGTCTGATTTCAGATAGGGTAAGTTAAGATTAGTGATTTATAAACACTTAAAAATTTTAATACAGTTTTCTGTACTTTTGGAGTACATTTTGTCAAAATTGTTATATAAAATTGTCAATAGGGTATTTAAGCGTACTTTTTAGTGCTATATTTTATAAAGAACACAATACTTAATTTTAGAGTACGGTTAACAACCCAAGTTTCAGCTTGAATATATACAAAATATATTCACTTGATGCATCTATTAAGAAATAATTAGTGATTGTGCACTATCAGTCGTTAGCTTGAATTCAATGTAAGCTCTCTGACCACCAGTCGCGTAGTTCAAATGATTATGTTGAGTACATAATATGTACTATATTATACTATATTACTTGTTCTGTTACTACGATAATTATAGCTTATCTGTTCTTGTAAGTTCTTCGGACAGGTGTCATACCAGTTGGCCTACTTGATTCGGAACGCCTACTGCAGAGTACGCGTACTTGCGCGTATGTTGACTTTGTGTTCGCGTAGGCTACCAACGGTTAGTACGCGTGAAATGAATACCTACTAAATTCTAAGTACAATTCATCTGTAAGGTAACAATTCTTATGTCCTGTCTATCAACTCGTAACCTTATAATAAAGAGGCCAGTGGGTTCCTAGTGAAGTACCACAGGGATACTTTTTACATACAAATCATTCTAATGATTGATACATCCGTATATCGATATTACTTTTCAATGAAATTTGCTACTAAGAATATTAACCACTCTATTCAGACATTAAATCATCAATATTTCAACCAAGGCATGACGCAATCGGTAATGTCCAATAAATGGTCAAGCGAATAGCGGATTTGTCGATCCTGTAACAAATGTTACGAAATGTTTATACTGGATACCGTCCGGTTCCCTTCGAACGGTACGGCAACATCTCACACTTTCACCGTCGGACGACAGCATCCAACTGGGTCATTCGGCATGCGGTAGATTATCTGAAGACGTGCATATTTGCGCAAATCATACTTTAATCATAGCTCCACTACTACATTGTTCTTTGTATGAGAGAAAAGGTAAAGGAATTTGCTGCTGTCGATAACAAGTGGAGATAAGTTATCTGATATAATTTAAATAGCATTCTTGGACTTTTGAGACATCGTTTCTGTTTTAATATTGTTTAGATTTTCAAAATGGATTGTGACCATTCATTTATCGTTTTGCTAAATTGCGTAGGTTTTAAAGTCGCAATGATTTCATTGTCAAACGCTCCCGTGTCGGTTATAATCTTATATCATCAAATTCCATCTGCGCGACATCCGTACGTACATTCAACCGTATAATTTGTGTCAAGTATAAAACAATTGTAATTTGGCCTTGTTTTGAAACTCCTTTTTTTGAACTTTTAAAAATTTTAAATTCGGTTTAACCCTATTCAATATTCTTTTTATTTAAATTAGCACGAGTTAGGTTGTGTGCAAAAGGCCTCCTCACAGGACACAGAAATTCCTACACCTTCTTTTTAATAAACAATCAAAATACCTTGATCCGATGTGTGATATGTGAAAACAATATAATATCTTATAGTATCGTTTGGACGTATCGATCGTTCCGTGTATTTACTTTGTTAATCTTCGTCTCGAAGACGCGTGGGTTTGATATTTTTATAGTTGACAAGCGCTGTGACTTCATCCGAGCTTACTTTTTCATAAATCTTATCTCACTGCTTATTTCATTATACTGTATTTACATGTTTACCACTTTCTAAAAGTAAAATTAGGTTATTGTTCTCAGCGATTGTATACTTAGCAATAGATAAATTATAAAGTAGCAACCTGTAAATATCCCACTGTTGGACAAAAAGTCCATCTCAAAATTGGTGGAGGTTTTGATACCGGGAACACTGCTCCACAGGCGGAATTCACACACCGTGGATATAAATTTATTTATTATCTACTTATTAGACATGCAGATTTCTGATTTCTTCTCCACCGCGAGCAAGTGGTAAATTCAGTCCTCGAAATTGCAATTAATAACATTGGAGTCGGCACTGGGATTCGAACCCTGGTCACAGGTGTACTATAAAATTAAAGCGTCTACTCTGACCCCTTAGACAACCACGCCTCTGTAATGATATAAACAATAATTCGATCATAAATCCCCAGCTATTCGTTCAGGTGAATCGTAAATTGTTATCTCGGAATGACTCAGGGCAAGTCTAATCATTTCTCACTTCCTGCGTCGTGGAGCTAATTGCGCGGCTATTAGTTCCGCTAGACGCGAAAGCTGAAGTCGCTTTGACTTTGTGTGGCGTTGCCCTTGATTTTTACTAACGAGAGCTTACACCGAAACATTTGTTATTCGTGATTTCAATATGTTCATCGCTTCTTTTTATTTCCTGTTTCCTTTTTCCAGCCTCTTCATCACCAAATTCGACAATAGACGAATTGAAATGTGTTTAGTAACATCTAAAGATTTGCTTTGTGATCATTTAAGGATTGCTATAAAATGGATTTCCTGTATAGTGGTGACGAAAAAAAATCTGGTGCAGTAGATTACTATTGCGAAACTTCAATCAATGTTGGTCAGGCCTAACTTGGGTTGCAACTTGTGGCCATTTTAGGCCCATATCATAAATTATGTATTGACAAAGATCAAGTAAAGCATTACCTTCGCCGCCTGTTCAACTTCTCGTCCATATTTGGATTGACGTCAATCACTTCTTGTTCCCTTTACGTCCGTTTTTATATTTTTTCTTAAGGATGTTACTTGACCTCACTGGAATGTCATGAACTTGTACAGATGCCTCAGGAGTATACATTCATCAGTTTGTATGCAAGGATTTATTGAAATAAAACTATTATTTACGGATTTTGTCGCGGTAAATTTTCTCATCCCCTCCTCATCCCCTCCTCATCCCCTCCTCATCCCCTCCTCATCCCCTCCTCATCCCCTCCTCATCCCCTCCTCATCCCCTCCTCATCCCCTCCTCATCCCCTCCTCATCCCCTCCTCATCCCCTCCTCATCCCCTCCTCATCCCCTCCTCATCCCCTCCTCATCCCCTCCTCATCCCCTCCTCATCCCCTCCTCATCCCCTCCTCATCCCCTCCTCATCCCCTCCTCATCCCCTCCTCATCCCCTCCTCATCCCCTCCTCATCCCCTCCTCATCCCCTCCTCATCCCCTCCTCATCCCCTCCTCATCCCCTCCTCATCCCCTCCTCATCCCCTCCTCATCCCCTCCTCATCCCCTCCTCATCCCCTCCTCATCCCCTCCTCATCCCCTCCTCATCCCCTCCTCATCCCCTCCTCATCCCCTCCTCATCCCCTCCTCATCCCCTCCTCATCCCCTCCTCATCCCCTCCTCATCCCCTCCTCATCCCCTCCTCATCCCCTCCTCATCCCCTCCTCATCCCCTCCTCATCCCCTCCTCATCCCCTCCTCATCCCCTCCTCATCCCCTCCTCATCCCCTCCTCATCCCCTCCTCATCCCCTCCTCATCCCCTCCTCATCCCCTCCTCATCCCCTCCTCATCCCCTCCTCATCCCCTCCTCATCCCCTCCTCATCCCCTCCTCATCCCCTCCTCATCCCCTCCTCATCCCCTCCTCATCCCCTCCTCATCCCCTCCTCATCCCCTCCTCATCCCCTCCTCATCCCCTCCTCATCCCCTCCTCATCCCCTCCTCATCCCCTCCTCATCCCCTCCTCATCCCCTCCTCATCCCCTCCTCATCCCCTCCTCATCCCCTCCTCATCCCCTCCTCATCCCCTCCTCATCCCCTCCTCATCCCCTCCTCATCCCCTCCTCATCCCCTCCTCATCCCCTCCTCATCCCCTCCTCATCCCCTCCTCATCCCCTCCTCATCCCCTCCTCATCCCCTCCTCATCCCCTCCTCATCCCCTCCTCATCCCCTCCTCATCCCCTCCTCATCCCCTCCTCATCCCCTCCTCATCCCCTCCTCATCCCCTCCTCATCCCCTCCTCATCCCCTCCTCATCCCCTCCTCATCCCCTCCTCATCCCCTCCTCATCCCCTCCTCATCCCCTCCTCATCCCCTCCTCATCCCCTCCTCATCCCCTCCTCATCCCCTCCTCATCCCCTCCTCATCCCCTCCTCATCCCCTCCTCATCCCCTCCTCATCCCCTCCTCATCCCCTCCTCATCCCCTCCTCATCCCCTCCTCATCCCCTCCTCATCCCCTCCTCATCCCCTCCTCATCCCCTCCTCATCCCCTCCTCATCCCCTCCTCATCCCCTCCTCATCCCCTCCTCATCCCTCCTCATCCCTCCTCATCCCTCCTCATCCCTCCTCATCCCTCCTCATCCCTCCTCATCCCTCCTCATCCCTCCTCATCCCCTCCTCATCCCCTCCTCATCCCTCCTCATCCCTCCTCATCCCTCCTCATCCCTCCTCATCCCTCCTCATCCCTCCTCATCCCCTCCTCATCCCTCCTCATCCCTCCTCATCCCTCCTCATCCCTCCTCATCCCTCCTCATCCCTCCTCATCCCTCCTCATCCCTCCTCATCCCTCCTCATCCCTCCTCATCCCCTCCTCATCCCTCCTCATCCCCTCCTCATCCCTCCTCATCCCCTCCTCATCCCTCCTCATCCCTCCTCATCCCTCCTCATCCCTCCTCATCCCTCCTCATCCCTCCTCATCCCCTCCTCATCCCTCCTCATCCCTCCTCATCCCTCCTCATCCCTCCTCATCCCTCCTCATCCCCTCCTCATCCCTCCTCATCCCCTCCTCATCCCTCCTCATCCCTCCTCATCCCTCCTCATCCCCTCCTCATCCCTCCTCATCCCTCCTCATCCCTCCTCATCCCTCCTCATCCCCTCCTCATCCCTCCTCATCCCTCCTCATCCCTCCTCATCCCCTCCTCATCCCTCCTCATCCCTCCTCATCCCCTCCTCATCCCCTCCTCATCCCTCCTCATCCCTCCTCATCCCTCCTCATCCCTCCTCATCCCTCCTCATCCCTCCTCATCCCTCCTCATCCCCTCCTCATCCCTCCTCATCCCTCCTCATCCCTCCTCATCCCCTCCTCATCCCCTCCTCATCCCCTCCTCATCCCTCCTCATCCCCTCCTCATCCCCTCCTCATCCCTCCTCATCCCTCCTCATCCCTCCTCATCCCTCCTCATCCCTCCTCATCCCTCCTCATCCCCTCCTCATCCCTCCTCATCCCTCCTCATCCCTCCTCATCCCTCCTCATCCCTCCTCATCCCTCCTCATCCCCTCCTCATCCCCTCCTCATCCCTCCTCATCCCTCCTCATCCCTCCTCATCCCCTCCTCATCCCCTCCTCATCCCTCCTCATCCCTCCTCATCCCTCCTCATCCCTCCTCATCCCTCCTCATCCCTCCTCATCCCCTCCTCATCCCCTCCTCATCCCTCCTCATCCCTCCTCATCCCTCCTCATCCCTCCTCATCCCTCCTCATCCCTCCTCATCCCTCCTCATCCCCTCCTCATCCCTCCTCATCCCTCCTCATCCCTCCTCATCCCTCCTCATCCCTCCTCATCCCTCCTCATCCCTCCTCATCCCTCCTCATCCCTCCTCATCCCTCCTCATCCCTCCTCATCCCTCCTCATCCCTCCTCATCCCCTCCTCATCCCTCCTCATCCCCTCCTCATCCCTCCTCATCCCTCCTCATCCCTCCTCATCCCCTCCTCATCCCCTCCTCATCCCCTCCTCATCCCCTCCTCATCCCCTCCTCATCCCCTCCTCATCCCCTCCTCATCCCCTCCTCATCCCCTCCTCATCCCCTCCTCATCCCCTCCTCATCCCCTCCTCATCCCCTCCTCATCCCCTCCTCATCCCCTCCTCATCCCCTCCTCATCCCCTCCTCATCCCCTCCTCATCCCCTCCTCATCCCCTCCTCATCCCCTCCTCATCCCCTCCTCATCCCCTCCTCATCCCCTCCTCATCCCCTCCTCATCCCCTCCTCATCCCCTCCTCATCCCCTCCTCATCCCCTCCTCATCCCCTCCTCATCCCCTCCTCATCCCCTCCTCATCCCCTCCTCATCCCCTCCTCATCCCCTCCTCATCCCCTCCTCATCCCCTCCTCATCCCCTCCTCATCCCCTCCTCATCCCCTCCTCATCCCCTCCTCATCCCCTCCTCATCCCCTCCTCATCCCCTCCTCATCCCCTCCTCATCCCCTCCTCATCCCCTCCTCATCCCCTCCTCATCCCCTCCTCATCCCCTCCTCATCCCCTCCTCATCCCCTCCTCATCCCCTCCTCATCCCCTCCTCATCCCCTCCTCATCCCCTCCTCATCCCCTCCTCATCCCCTCCTCATCCCCTCCTCATCCCCTCCTCATCCCCTCCTCATCCCCTCCTCATCCCCTCCTCATCCCCTCCTCATCCCCTCCTCATCCCCTCCTCATCCCCTCCTCATCCCCTCCTCATCCCCTCCTCATCCCCTCCTCATCCCCTCCTCATCCCCTCCTCATCCCCTCCTCATCCCCTCCTCATCCCCTCCTCATCCCCTCCTCATCCCTCCTCATCCTCCCTTCCATCTCCCAAATATCCTTAAAGGCCGGCAACGCACCTGCAGCGCCTCTGGTGTTAGAGATGTACGTGGGCGATGGTAATCACTTACCATCAGGTGGTAAAAAAGGTAAAGTTTAACGCGATGATATTACCAATTAATAGTTTCATTTCAATTTGTAGTATTCGAGTAAATACAAGAAATCTTCTCATGATTTTTTGATAATATTTTTCAATGTTTTAATACTAAGTCATTTCTATAAATTTCTACCAAATGCTATGTGTGTTGGCGAGCCTGTATAATTATTTCTTAGTAATAACCTGAAAAACATCCATATCTTCATTTCTTATCAATTAACGTAAACGAGAGCGCACCCGAGCACATCTTGTTGCGTGTCCGACGAAGTTTATTGCTAAGTAATGAAAAGTTCGCGGCCTGAATGTGAAAGTAAATATTTTTTAGTAAATATAACATACGTACTAGTATGTTGTAGGTGAGTTAACACCCCTTATTTTACTCCGGTCGTGATATTATTAGGGTTCCGTACTTGAACGATACATCGTCATCATTCTCAGATGACATATACAGGAAGAAATTCTGAAAAATTATACGAAGCGACTCCCACTTGACCAATCTTGTTTTTTTTTTACAGAAGCACAGCGCTAATAAGCTTAGACAAGTATCATTCTTTATTATCGTCATTAACGACTATCTAACTAGTAGCAATATATTTAGGCGTGTATCATAAGGCTTTACTAACTATTGTAACTAGTATCTTGTTTTTGCTGTTTATTTATAAGATCAATTCTCATCTTCGCATAATAACTGTAGTCAAAGCTATTTCTTTTTTGTTTTACGTGGGGGAAACGTGCTAACATCTACCAATCACCGGAGGCGGTGACTGGTTATGTCGGGACAGCATTTAAGATGTTGGACCGACTAAAACCCCCACGGTAGATACGTTTTTGGCCCGGTAGCCTTGTCGGCTTAGGCGCTAGAGACTCGCGAGCAAAAGGTTTGCAAGTTAGGAGTCAAAGCCAAGCATTATTTCTTTGATGGTACTAGATTTTTCAGTGTGTAATATTTATTGGATACGCATTTTGTAATTCAACTAGTGGTTTAAAGATATCAAGCCTACGCGTTGTTTTATTATTTTATTTTATTCATGAACAATATTATTCATTATTTTTATGACCAGGCCAGAGATTTCAAGTTCAATGGGAAATCGCTGAATCTCCAAAATATTACATATCGGAAGGCAAAGTAGTTGTGTATTGGTAACTAGCTAAGAGGTACCTGTGATGTCTATCATAAATTTGCTTTAATTGTTTTCATATATTCATAGTAGTCAAGATAGATAGTCAAATTATATATTAAATTTATACTGTGCGCCTATGTAATAAGAGATTTCATGATGAGATATTAAAGGGTATCAGGCTTTATTCATGCTAAAAGCGGTATCGGCGTGTGGGCGGCGGCGTGGGCATGACCTCGCCGCGTGGGCAGGTGCCAACGCACCGCGGCTCCGCATCGCCTGCCGGAGCCTTCCCATCGCCTATAATCACTGCTTGCTTCCTCACGATCGTTTCGCTACTTGACCTTCGACCTCTTAGATTATAGCAATAGTTAAGTTGATGCGTTTCTCTGCGTTTATTGTTTAAAGCTTTGAGTGCTTTATTGTTGTTGTTCGCATTAGATTTTAAATTCGAATAATCGTTTTTTTTTTGGTTGGATAGAGTAACTTTCTTATCATAGAAAGTCACACATGCTACTATACATGCAGATATCGCCAAAATAAGTATTAATTTTGTGTTACATATTCCCGTTCAGTGGGATGAAACAATTAACGTTAAAATATATAACCTGTTTACTTAAAGTGAATTATTCGAAGAATTTAAAATTGGTTAGGTGTATGAATGAATGAATGAATGAATGAAATACACTTTATTGTACACCAATTAGCTAAAATAGGAAAAAAAAATGATAAAAATAAACTGAAAATACACAAAGGTACAATTGGCGGCCTTATCGCTTAGAAGCGATCGAATTTGACTAGAAATCATCTTATTTAGGATAACTTTTCTTGTTATGTAAGAGTAGTGAAGTGATTAGTAAGTATCACATCAGTAGAAATGGGTAAATAGACTTTTACTTTTATCTGTAAACGGTAGTATTATGAATTCGATAGTCTTTTATCAGTTAAGTTAAGTTGAATCACTGCCGTCGTGCTAAGTATTTATGGTGCTCTTACCTTAATTTATACAAGCTGGATATCCGATAGCATCTCGGACGTTGCACATCGCTCTTTGTTGTAGTGGTCACTGCACTGTGCCTTGCTTTTGTTCTCTCCAGTTTACCAACAACGGCACAAAGCTCACGGAAGAAACTAGAATTTGTATGTAAGTAAAATTGTCGTCTATACTTGATAAGAAGTACTTCATTCTGTATATTGAAAAAAGGAAAAAGGAAAAAATTTAGTGACATATATTTTCCTGCATCGTTGATAGTTTGCTATGCATGTAAATACTACATTAAATAGTAAAATAGCTCCAGGTACCCGTTAAGTGGCACAAGATCGTATTACCATACTGACTTACGTACGACTAGGTGGGCTAGGTGACCGGCTGATGACGAAAAATCCTTTCCAAAATGTCGATGTTAAAGAAACCGATGATGGAAAACATGAAAGCATGTTTTGGCATGGTGCTCAGCAATTTTTCAGGAAATAAGTCCGGCGACTTGGAAAAGCTGATTATGACAATATTATGAACTTTCAGGTTATCATCGAGGTTGATCATTAACAATTTTTCTGCAAAGATTTATTTTCTATAGTAAAATATCTTTTTGTCTAGGAAGTGCAATTCAGTGAATATTCAATTTCATTTATTTAAACATTACCGTCTCGTCTCGTAGGTCATAGAAGACAAAGGGAAATGCCAGAAAATCAGTAATGAAAGTGCTGTATCTACAGAATACCTACATAATAATATTTTTTTCCTATTTTTTTCGTTCAATCACTCGTAAAAGGCTGAACGGATAAATATAAAAGAAAAGTGACAGTGATGTGTTTTGAAATTTGATATGGGCATTTTTTTTGGGTCTACAATGGTGAATTTGAGTTAGATAGGTAGTAAGATTTTAATTTAGTGCAAAGGTTATCTTTTGATTTTTATAAACATAAAATATTACTACACTATAGTTATCGAGTTCTCTACAGATATCAGATATACGTACAGTTTTATTCTGAATTTAATTTCATTGTCTACAAATGGTAATGAAAAAGAAATAAAAAGGTTATTAAATATCGCCCACCTACGTAATTTGACCATGAGTCTACGTCTAGCTCAAAATTGTGACGATTGATGATCTTTGCCGCCTTTTCCCCCATGCTTATGACGGTACCCTCAAACCTCGGGAGAGAGTGAAATGTTGTGGGCGAACGCTTCGCTAATTGCTCGGTAATTAAACAGTACGAATTCGGTGTAGAGAGTGCCCTCCTCGCTCCACTTGCTATTTGTGCTTTAACTTGGCGCATGAAAGTATTTATTAGGCCGCTCATCAGACGGCCGAGGTCTACTTCGTGTGTCATTTTTTTAAATTGTAATTTTTTTTTGCGCTTAACTAAATGATTATTTCTTGAATTTTTTCCTAATATGTTTTTTAATGTTATTTAATTTTACGTATTAAACACTATGCGTACATGATAGATGACCCAAGCTCTAAAACCAATATTAAGGGAACAGGGCAGAATTTAAATTGAACATGCCATGAGTCCAGATCGTTTTTTTTTAAATGTTTTCCTTTGTATTAGAAAATCTGCATTGGGTTGCTGTTTTGTCTTTTCCGTGATTAGTTACGACAGAAGCTTATGCCTGCAATACTACTTCTAACTTAATTTAACCTGAAGCGGATTCAGTCTTCAAATTTATCCAAAAAAATTTAAATAATTAAAAGAAACGAAAAGTGAGTTCCTGAAGCTCGTTTGGCTTCGATGCGTCGTTCTAAATAGAAATCTATGAGCTCTGCTTTGGATGCCAGGCGTGAGAAATAATGTTTAAATAGTACAAAGTACAAAGTCGCAGGAAGTCGTGTCCGTTAGTCGTATCCTCTCTAAACGAAGCTTAACTGAAATTCTGATATATACTTTAACCCCTATTTAATAAAAAAATAGGTACTAAAAGACTGGTGACCTCAGCGTTCGCGTGAATTACATGAAACGTTTACACGATTAAATAAGACTTAACTATTATTTCTGATGTATTGATTATTCTTTTGCTCGACCGAGCGAAAAATCTTTCACACAACTTTATTAATTATATTGTAATCGCAATCGCTTATTCATTTATGCGCTTGCTTATTACCTATCGTATCTATATTATGTATGTATGTATGTATGTATAAATAAACGCCTTGATTCCAACGGGGTAGGCAGAGAAAATCTTCTTCCACTTGCTACGGTCCTGACATAGTCTGTCGTTTCTTCCACTTTCATCAATCTTCGCATGCATGCTCGATGGTTTAGAGTACTCTTGACCTGGCCTTTTTTCAGAACGTCTCCGATTTGATCGTGAAATGTTCGTCTAGGTCTTCCTCTCCCGACTCTACCATTTACTCTCGCCTCATATATTTGTTTCGTCAACCTACTTTCATTCATCCTCTCCACATGTCCAAACCAGCTCAGCATCCCTTTCTCAATTCGTGTAACTACATCGTCTTTCACGTCACAACGCTCTCTGATCACATTATTTCGAACCCTGTCAGTTATCTTCACATCAATCATACTTCTTAACCCTCTCTTTTCTACTGCATTTATATGTATTATCTTCTTCCTAATGTTTGTACATGCGCTCCGTATTGACTCGAATGATTTCATTGAAATAAATTGGCAATGGAAGCGGCTCGGAATGTAACTAATTTAATTATCTGCAAACAAAGTCAAGTATACGCCGTGTTAGGGCATACAACGATACTGCATTTCCTCTCACCTAGAAGGTACTATAGTCATTTATGTTCAAAGCTATTGCTACAATATTATCCATATTCTATTTAGGTATGTTTGTTTTCGATAATATTTTTAATATATATGTATATGTGGTGGTGAACTCTGTACTAAATAGACTTATTACAGTATTACAGAGATAGAAATAATATTTTATCAATGTATTAAAATTACATTTATTTTGAAATTATTCCTATATTCATATATAAGACTCGTATAATCATATATAATAGTTATGATCCTTCTACTGCCAGCGGTGCTCATGAAGCTATTAGCTGCTAAGAATTAGTTTACAGTTTTAAGTGCTGATTTGCAGTTGTCAAAGAAACATTTCGAAAATGTGTGAGGTGCCTCAATCTGCACTTGTGCCCCGGACTTCTTAAAATGAGAAGGAGCCTATGTCAAATATATGTGCTGATTCTATACTTTCTAACCTTTATGCAAAAACAAGAGTAAGTCGGTATTAAAAAAGTTATAAGTCTATCTGTCTGTTTGTGGCATAGTAGCTCCAAAAAGGATGGATCGATTACTATGCGTTTTTTTGTTAATTAAAGGTAATTTAATATCAGAAAATATGTTTAAAAAAAAATATATTTATTTATTGGAAAGGGGTGTGAAACGTGCTAACAGTCCACCTGTTTGTAAGTTCCTACTGCAACAATTTTTACACCTGCAAACAACTTCAATCGAAGAAGGTTACAGATGCGCTGGCACCCCTGAGCTAAGATTAAATGCCTCATAGCACGTAAGTATACTGGTTCTCTTTACCTTTCAAACGGGAACACAACAGTTTTTCCACAGATGTTTGACGGCAGTATTGGATATGAGGGTGGATACACCTACCCAGGCGACTCCTATGCAGAGAAGGAGCCTACCAACTTGTTCTATTCAGACGATTAAAGACCATCAGCTCGTTTTAGTGTATGTATTCCTGCCATACTAAAGAATTATTTTAGTTTCACTTGTCTGATCGACTTGAAGTTTGGCGATGATGACGCTGCAATAAAATAGTAACTTGATGCTGCAACCGGGACAATAGACAATATTTATTAAAATTTTGTGTATAAATTTAATTTCTCAAGTATGAACCACAGCACTCGCATTTATTTACTAGAGAAATGACCGCGCGATCTACTACCACGACGCATTTTTAAATTAATTTGCGTATATGGCTAAATATCCATTGCGTTTTGACTGTTCTTATGATGGAGGGTCGTCCGTGTGGCTTCCTATTAGGGAGTGTCTCCGCAACGGGCTATTTTTAGCCGTGGCATGCGGCGGCACGCGTCCGACCTTTTTGCCTTGTAATCCGCCCGGGCTGCGGCGTTCCGATTCCGTTATTGATAGTGGGTAAGCGGGAGTCGCTCGTTTCATTATCTCCCCGGCCCTCGCGTGCAATCGTCGAACACCTTTATTTACAGTTATACTGACATATCAAGAATTTGTGCTTGATAAGGTTTTAAGCATGCACGGCACGTTCAAGGACAATTCAGAGAAGAAAATGACTTACGTCGTTTTAGTACGTGTTATAGTAAGAAATATTTTTCGCTTTTTAGCGATCATCTATAATTAAATATATATAATACCCTATAATTATTTAAAATAAGTACCGAAAAATTATACATGCGATGACTGTTTGATAATATCAGCTTTGTTAGTTTTTTTTTATTTATTTATTTCTGTCGTAATTTCGACGTTTACTGTAACCAATATCATCAGCATACACACGTCAATGATATTATTAGAAATCCACGTCTGACAAATAACATCAGATCTCTCTGAAGAATTACAGGTATAACATGATTATGTAGAGTGATTGCTTTCACACCGATTCGGGTTGACTTGGAATTACTGTAACAGCGATGACGGAATATTAGATCGTTCTTCGGAGTTACGTTTATTAACCGCCATACTAGACTGAAAATGGTTTTCGACGAAGTCGTCAACGTGGGATCGTAAAGTACTTAGTTGTACTGACAGCCTAATATATAACGTTTAACTAATACTATAATTGTGAAAATTAATGTTTAGATATTTTTATCAGCTCAATCACGTCTAAAATACTAAGTCTATATTGTTACGAAATTTTGCAAAGAGGTTGATTATGTTTAAGTCCTAGGAAACTTTTTATTTCATCACTGGTTCCCTTGGAGCAAAAATTAAGTGTATAAGGGCGAAGCCACAGTCGCTAATTGGTAAAAATTTGATTTGTTATCTAGGTACATTTATATTTGTTAATGCTATAAAAATTATCTTTGTGTTATGTGAAAGATGCTTTACCACCAGCATCTGTTATTTTTGCCTTATGTTATTACATTGGCATTCTTTAGTAAATCTAAACGTCGAGACCTACGCAACTAGTATGTGTGTACATTGCAAGCATTGAATAAACGAAAACAATATTTAGTAAGCAGCAGGCCTATGAGAGCGTTGTCAATCAATCCACTGGAGGGTTTAATTGGCTTTGTGTTGCATTGATTGACGTTATTGAGAATGCTACCCCATTGCATGTGACCGTGTTTTCTTTTAGAAGGAATATTTACTTTTTTTTGGAGCAAACTATTGGCGTGTTACTGCGGGGTAATTGTCTTCTGTGTAAATTCGTCATCGAATGTGAAGCATCCCAAACTAAATCGACTCAACGAAATGCACGGAATGAGAGGGGCGGCAGATAATCTTATGCATTTTTATTACATTAAAACAATTACTGAACAGATTATATCCCTATAAAAAGAAATTACATGCTAATATCTATTATATTTATTTGATTGTCGATCGAAATTAAAATTTCTTACATCGAAGGCTAAATTAATTTCATTTTATTACTATGTATCTGTAGGAATATATATTAAATACTTTATAGGAAAAGTAATAAAACACGGTTTATTTCTTATAATCATGCCATATAATTCTTGACGTGTTGAACCAAAATAAATTCTTTTATTATAACACGTAAAAAAGAAAGTTAATTTTGTAATCTTATATTTTTTTTACGCGAAAGAGCCAAGCGGCGGCTTTTGCTGTTGATCGAATGGGCAGACTAGATCGGGTTGTTACCACGGCCTCGCAGAATACCGCCGGCAACGTACCTGCAGTACCTCTGGTGTTGCAAATGTACGTTGGCGACGGTAACCACTTAGCATCAGGTGAACCGCTTGTTCGTTTGCTGCCGTTCCCATAAATAAAAACAATAAAGCTCACCAACCACCTGTCGCGTAGTCCCAAGAAAATAACTTATAAAAAAAGTGTGTTGAAACGACTACCCCTGTGCTGGGTATACGATCGTGAGAGCTTATTTTTTTGTCAGCAAGGGTGACTACCGAACACAAAGTTCACCTGTGCCCCGAGTCCTACAGTGCGACTGTTAATTGTTGTCACATGGTTTGCATTCACGGCGATAAGTGTCGACACCCCTTACATCCTATCTTCCGAAGTCCGGGGAAAGTGAATGAATGAACGATTGATTGATTGACTTGTCGCTGCATTTTGATTTCTTGCAGGCAACCAAAAGCGTAAATAACAAAGCTATAGATACAAAATAGGTGGTGCAGTATAAATATGAAATTCTGTACAAAAAGGTAATGCAATAAAATAAAAAATATGTATGCATACATACAAGATATAAATAAATTACAAAAATTCTCCCAACACAATATAATACACAAAAACAGTAAATGCAATATAATTATAGTTGGAATTTTTCCCTATGGTACCCGAGAAAATGAGACAAGTAATGGTCTTTCACTAATTGCCTTACGGATATCCTATGGAAATTCAGAGCTTAACAGCCTAATTGAAAAGTGCGGAGATACATTTAGTAATAAAGTTTTGTTTATGTGTGGGTAGGCTTAAAATCGAAAACCCAAAGATCCGCATATAAAAATAAAATGGAACGTATTACCTAGCTTGAAAAGAAGAAAGGCATCACCCCCTCTCCCGCAAGTGCGTGAACTGCTGTGAAGTGCTGTCTCCGCCACAACCACACACTTCGTCGCTAACTTTAAAAACGAGGCCGAGTTGACCCCTTTACGTGCCACAACAATAGACATTAATATTTTTTCAACACGTCAAGAATTAATCGCTTGATAATGATTGGTTGCGAGACAAAAACCGAAAAAAGACGAAAAAGAACATAGAAAGTAAAGCGTCACTCCAATAACAACAAATCTACGTCTTAGCAGATATTTTAAAGTATCGTTTCATGAATGTGTCGGAAAGCTTTCTGCAACTAGATACTTTATTCAATCTGCACAAGAATGAATTATTGAAAATTCTCTATTTGACATAATCAATTGAACTTTGGTTTGTCAATTGCCATTTTTTTTTACAATATTTCACCCTTTCTTAATGAGAGGTCCCTCTGACGGAGAAGAAACAGGTGAACGAAACTCTTTAGGTGATTTAAGTTTGCGATCCAGATATTAGAACATATGTAAGAAATTATTATTTGTTAAGTTCTAAAGTATCTTCTACGAATACATATTAGGAGGTCGTTTAGTCCATTAGCGTATGAATGCGTTCACAATAAGCGGACGTTGCCATATCGCAAAGTCCACGATAATTGTCGCAATCGACGTCGTCACGGGGCTCAGTGATCACTTCGCTGCTGTTCGAATTAAACATGCCGACAAATGCTCGTCAAAGGTTATTGTATGTATTAATTACTCTCGGTAACATACTCCGATCTATCTTTTTGCATTTCTATGAGGTAGGTATAAGGTAAACACTAGCAAGCATTCGTAATTGCAATAGATATTTTTCTGCCTTCCTTTGTAAGATTGTATCGAACATATTTTCGTCATGCGACATAGATATAAAATTACGTTTTAGCTTTCTGTACCTGATGTGTTTAAATTGAACAATTTCCATTTTGCAAATTATTACACTATATAAATAATAACTTTAAAGTGAGTAATTTACTCTAAGAGCACCGACGAAGATTGAAAGATAAAAATAATAAAGTTGTGAGAACGCATTATGGGAATTTTTTGTTAACAATTCGTATACCGTCTTAAATATGAAATACCATCGGATTGGTATGAACCTACTATGGACAGTTGTAGATGATTTTTATTAGAATAATTTTAAAGTAGCAGAAATAGATGAGAATCCATGTTCAGTTCATATACTACAACTTATTCAAATATTAGATAATCGCGCCCGCTTCGCACAGACTGATATGTATTATGTGTATGTGCGTATATGTATTATAAACCTTCCTCATAAAATCTTCTAAGTGATGGTGTAAACTGCATTGAAATCTACTCAGATGTTTCAAGTTGTCAGCGAATACATATAGACAAACACGGATTGCGACTTTGTTTTATACTATTTGTAATTAATAATATAGATGTGACCACAAACTGACATACAGCGTAGAAAACAATAAAATCGGTTAAGTGCGAGTGGGACTCGCTCATCAAGGGTTCCGTACACAATTTATTTGTCACGTAACTTAACACATAATACACGTTTAATGGTGTTTTCATTCATTCAGTGCGGGATTCTTAACGTTCGCCCGACTCACATTGGACCGGTTATAATTATTTTTAGTTATATTTTAGTGATTGCATTATAATCATCTAGCTATTTTGACACTTGTATGTACCGTTTTTTCGATAGAGCAAAACAAAAAACGTTGAAAAAACACGTTACTTGGGATGACATATGGGAATCCCCCCAATGATTGCTTTTTATTATTTCATATCTTCCATAATAACACATTCTGTGAAAATTTTAACCGACTAACTATGACAGTTCAAAAGGTGTATCACTTTAACGGTAGTACAGACAAATCGACTAATGGACGGACGGCGTAGGCTCATAATAGGGCTCCGGAGCCCTAAAATTACATTAATTTGAATACGTATTTTTTTTTCGATGTTCTGTAATTGTAATTTAATGTTCTGTAATTCAAACACCCTAACAAGTCATATCTCACAACTCGGACGTTGCTATCGTCTGTGGCAGGTGTTACTTTTTAATGCCAGATGTCAGCAAATATTCCTGTAATTTTAATCGCTTGACTTTTATGACACCCACTGTATGGTTGTATGGGGATACTAAGTTCAACGTATTTTATTCCTACATGCTCTTCGATGTATAAACTTGTTGTATAGCCATTATCAAAAGACAACGGTATCCTTATAGAAACATCACTCGCAACAATGCAGCATATTTGGATAATTAATTAACGCGTATGGTCTATTGTTCCAGTCGAAGCAGCGGGCGTCGATTAAATGGCTACTGTCCAAGGCGTTCAACAACAGGGTGCCGGAAAATCTTCAGGAGCCGTTCTACAGGGACCATGAGGCGAGTCAACTTTATTGTATCTATTGACGTTTCGATACGATTTTTTTCTATGATGTTTAAGATGGGATTCCTATTACTTTTTGATACTATCAAATTTTTAATTATTTTCTAGGTCTAGATTGCAAGATATCTGGCGCTATGATCGTCAATCCGTCCGCACAAGCCAAAACCAAGCGTGGCAATTATGGGATATCCTAGGGAGATGTTTATGTCCCGTATTGGAATGCATAAAGATTGAAGATAATGATTAGAAGCGTGATACTTGTAACATCGAAGTTACTTTAAAATAGACCAAACGTATTAGTTAAGAAATCGATTTGGGTTGAGTCAAATTGACTGTGTTGCGTGCAGTCACTGTACGTACATTTCTTTGAAGTCGTATGTACTTGTACTTTGTACCACCGAGTGAGTATTTGAGCATAGATAAAATTTATCACATACCAGATAATGGAATTTTACAGTGAATTTTGAGCTTAAGAAAGTTAAAATAGTGTATTTTTTACCTCTTTCATACATAACGAAAGTTTCATATACATTACATTAGATAATAATGACAATATCGTAGATCCCGAACAAATGAATTAACACAGATAAAAGGTCATTGCACCCGTATTAAATGCAAACCAGCAAAGAACCTATTGATAACACGAACGACTTAAAATGAGAATGGTGTAAGTAGTGTAGTTCATTAGTTCTGTGAACCTATACTAAACTTTTAGTTTAGACAGCCCTGATGATAATGTATAGATGTTTAGATAATATGAATTACTTAATATACTTGCGACCCCTTGTCTATTAAGCATGTGTCGTGACGTGTGAGCTGGCTAGTCCTAGCCGGAATTAAAGTTCTGCCAACACACTAATTAATGATTTCCGGTAAAATAAACTACATTTTGTTTCGGAATGAGATGATTTATAATCGATCAAACCGATTTTTTAAAGTTAGATAGGTAAAGACATTGTACAGAACAGTTGTACATTATTATTATTTTCAATTATTAATTTTTCCCATTGAATAATTGAAAACACCTCGGAGCGAGCAGCCGGGTTATTGGACCTTTTCTTCCCATCTTTTGTTTTACTTATCTCTTTTTATCCATTGAACAAAGAACATTTCAGCCGGTTTGCGGCGCAGCTCGACTTACGTACGTATAGGTTACGAGTTAAAACAACAACAAAAAAAATGAGCTCTCCCGACCTTATGCCCAATATTGGTGTTTGGTCAGAGGTCTAGACATTTATTTTAGTTGTGTCAACCCACATTTCACCTTTATTTTGAATGGAGTGACAGGTGGTGAGCTCGTTGCCGTCTTACTGTTCTGGCCAATGATATAAACCGTGTATAATTTCGAAAACACTTCAGCACAGGTCTCTTACACTCTGTCCACCATCGTACACGAGTCTCCTGATTTTGAGGCAATCCCTAACCACTCGGCTATCGTGACATACTTTTATTTTAATTTATTACGTAAATATACAGAAATAGGATTCATCTGCATATTTAATTTCACAGTACACAACACTTATTAATGGTAATTGCAATTTTAAGCGCTGAATTTGCACGTACTCGGTGGTGATAAAGAAAGCATTGTGCGGAAACCTAAATAGATTCCTATATAATTCCGATAGTACCTAAAAATTTTGGAGGATATGCGAACTTCGTTTTTGTACCCCTGTTTTTTAAAGTGTAAGAAAAAGCGGTTCTTTTTCAAATACTCTAATACATTCTACCGCACTCTGGTTCATTTTTTACAGCAGTATCTAGTTACGTTGTAAATACATCGCGATCAACATTTCTACATCTTCAATACGGAACATCTGCTCGCAGTCAACGTCCTTGAGGCCTTAGCCGGTATTCGCAACGTTTCAGCTCTAAGCAATTGTATCGATCCCCAGCCAGTTGTATGGGGTTGGTGCTCTGTAAGACACGCAAGCAGTGTCGTGTCCGAGTAATGTGAATTAAGGTGCGCCCTAAAATTGTGTCCCGAGTTACAAGTGTGTAGTGGGCCTTATGTTTCGTGATGCATGACCGCATAGAATGGTCGGAACAAGTTGCGTGCCCAAGGTACACTTTTTAATCATTTTGGGGATTTAAACTATTTTCCATTCCGTTCATGAGTGTAACCCATTTCTTAAATTGCTAGTTATTTTTCTTGTCCTAATTTAATCCACTTTTTTACCACGTTTTCATTAAGTCGCTTCCTTGTCTGTCTGTCGCTTCGGTACAAATTTTAAAGTAACTTTCTGATGAGATTGAAACCTAAAACCATAGCTCAGAACTAGATGAATAATGCAATATTAACTCGCTTTCTTGTCTGTCTGTTTGTTTGTTGGTACAAATTGACTTGAAGTGCAGTAAAAAGGATGTTTTTATAAAAAACAAATAGTATTATAATAATAATAAAACGGTAAAATACTAATTGTAATGAAATCGAATTGCCCAATTTAAATTACAACAGTTTACTTTTGCATCGATTATTGAGAATTATATTAGCATAATGTCAACAATATAGCACTTGCCACTACGCATTGGCAATATTAAATGCATGTAAAATACACAAGGGTAAAACCTTATTATTTAAACTTAGTTTATTTAATGACATTCTTCTTCGTTATTAACTTTATAATTGCTTAACATGTCGAGATACTAATTTTTGTGAATTTATTATTTGATGAGTCATGTACGCTATTTAAAAATGAAAAACATTTTTTTGTTCCTCAGAATATAAACCAGTAATTTTTTATTATCTGTTGGAAAATTATGTAATTCATGTAATTATTATCTACGCTTCCTCATTGAACTCTAAATATGATTTCAAGTACATACACATGAGAGAGGTGGCCTAGTGGTTAGGACGCTCGCTTTAATTTAATAGTACACGAATGACCTGGGTTCGATCCTTGGTTCCGGCACCACTAAAATTGTCAATAGCAATTTTTAGTGATGAACTAACCACGTGCTCGAAGGTGACTTATAAAACAGCGTAAGAAAATCATACCTGAGAAGTTATAAAAATCCGGATCTATAGGTCTCTCACAAATATTTGAGACAAGGCCTTTGTCCAGCAGTGGGCCATTTACAAGCTGTTACTTTGTTTCCACAAGTCGACATGTTAGACGTTGTTCTTACTTGAATAAAATTACATCATATTAGATATTTATGTTGTGGCATTTTATTTGACTATAGGTAACTTCATCATATATATTCGTCTTCAAACAAACAGGATGTATCAGGATGTACCAATTATTATCATTATTGCAACCTATCACTGGTCCACTGCTGAACAATGATTCCCACAATATACGTTGACTTTTCACAAATCAACCGCACCATCAAGGTAAAGACGTAATACCGCACCATCAAACTACTCTTTTTATCTCCGAGGCCCAGCGATGCTAATTCGATGGCCCCTGGAAGTAGCGTTCACGTTTATTTGTTAAACATTATCACTTGTCTTTGAAATCCCATAAGACACCGTGTTCTGCATCGTTGGCATAGCCACGAATCGAAATAGCTCTTAATGAACGTATTTCGTCTGCTGCTATCTACACACATTAGTATGTAAACCGGAAAGTTAGATGTCGACCGTACCAAGTTCGGATTATCAGGGGCTTAAGGTCGAGAATGGTTTGCAGTGGCGCTGTTGGAACAGCAAGATCGGATTCAGAGTTACGTAAAAATAGACTGTGCCATTTCCGTCTTGGGGAAATATTAGTCTTTTGTTCTTATCGGTGGCAAACAGTGGTTTTAGAGAATTCAAGTTTTGTTTAATGCTTTATCTTTAGATACTCTTACAATACATTTGCATGATTTATGCGTTTTGGCATGTTGTTTTAAGTTTTCATCCAATCTCTTATAATATCCAAGATAACTTCTGTCATATGCAAACCTTCTATCCGTCTTACTTAATTTTGCTTATTTTATCAGCTTGTATAAGTCCACTGTTGGCAACAAAAACTGACCCATGTGAAGCATGGAAGATTTGCCCATACCACGCTGAGCTGCGGTGAGATTTGATTCTTGCATATTTGGATTGATTTTTCGTCATCAGTCGCCAGACCCTCGTCTGTTAGTCAGCAGAGTGCACCGCGTGCAGGTAAGAGTTGGTCCTTTGAGAAAGAAATGGTTCCCCCTTACACCCCTCCCCCACCAGCCTTACTGGCTAACTCTCTATCTTTGAATTCGTATATTTGTAATTTTACCGGAATTAAGTTTTATCCTTATAAAACCAAAGATAATGCATATTAGAAAAATAATTGGCTAAAGATACTTTTTGTTTATTTCGAAAGTACTACTATATCATTTATAAACGTAGTTATTAAAAAGAAGTTATTAGTTATTCTAATTACTAATATACTGAGGAAAAACACGTTAAGCAATGTAAATTGTTAAAAAAAATATCATAAGTGTTTCAAACAGCGAAATCGCGGACATGTTGATATTTGCGGCATATGGGAGTCTTAGAAAACTTCGAAATATTCTATTAATTTTTGCTACCATTTTTCGCAAAATTGCCCTTATTAGATCCATTTTGTTCCATTCTAGACAACGCTGACACACTGACGTCATGAATTCTTTGTAGTATTCTCTGATTCCGACGCCTTCGCCGGAATGCTCATATCTGGCGGCCTATCTTTACTGTACCGTAGTATTTGTAGGTATTGTTTGATGAAACATTTCTCACATACCTACCTCAAGGAACACTACTACTATCGCCTGAAAAAACATTCTGCATATTGCTTGAAAGCTCCTGTCACGGACGCTAAACGTCCTATAGTCTTTTACTTCCCGAACAGAACAACTGCCCCACTATTTAGCTCATGCTCGCATATGCGTAATCTGATATAATGATTAGCACATAGTCACGCAACAAAATGGGTAGGAAGCATTACCGGCACTATGCTCACCAAAGAGAGCAGTACGAGTCCCCCTTGCACTGGTGATGCGGCACTGTATCACCAGTCAGTAAAAAGCCAATTCGAATTTACCGCGTCAAAAAGCGGGTTGGCTAACTTCACCTCTGTCCTCGAAATAATATTGTTTTATTATTACTTTTTCACTGCAGGCCGGATGAGGAAGCTCAAAGTTGCTCAGCGCGCTATGGAAACGGCTATGCTCGGAGTTTCTCTGCGCAATAGAGTCTGCAATGATGATATCCGCAGCAGAACTAGGGTAACCGAATACATAGTCGCAAGAATCAGCAAGCTGAAGTGGCAATGGGACGGCCAGATAGCTCGCAAAACTGACACCGTTGGGGAAAAATGGTTCTCGAGTGGCAGCCACGTACAGGCAAACACAGTGTGGGACGACCCCCTCACAAGATGGAGTGACGACCTGCTCAGTGTTGCGGGAAGTCGATGGATGCAGGTGGCTCAGGACCGAGCTGTATGGCAATCTTTGGGGGAGGCCTATCTTCAGCAGTGGACTTGTGGTAGGCTGAAATAATGGTGATTATTATTACTCTGTCGTGCAGCTGTGCAGGTGCTCGGCGGTGGTAAAAAAAGAAAGACGTTGAGGGATCACGATATTTTGTTTTGTAAAATGCATAAAAGGTCAACAGTATTCATCTTTAACTTATCGTTTATATATCGTTGCATAGTTGAATGATTTAAGTACGAAAAGTAAGTCACGTAGCCTTTTGGTAAATTCTTGAATTTCATAATTTTAAAAAGTATCCATTTAATTTATTGATCATTAGTATCCATCCAGGGGTCGCAGTTTTAGGGTTTTAACGCATTCTAAATATGACGTATCTCTTAATTGTATCTATAGCATATAAGGTGCAGTAGCGCCCTCTAGTGGCGAGTTGATGTGGTTAGAACAAAGTGGATAATATTAAAACCATCCATATAAAAACATTCATCCATTTTTATATATACGAGTTGTATTGTAATATGATAGTTCATTAAAAATGACAAATAACGATTTACTTTTTTAGTCTGTTTCTTTAATGATAAAAATTACTTTTGAAAAACGAAACTAATTTCTTGCGGTCGTACCAAAAGGTATAATATGTAGAAACTTCTCCATAATATTATGTTTATTTGAATCGACTGCTGCCTGAGGCCGGGTTCTGTGATGTTTACTCAACATAACCGTAAACGGTTCGCTTTCAAATGACTCAACGATATTAATCGGATTACACATTTATTATCAGTGGTTCTCAAACGTGTAGTTAGCCAATGAAGCATTTTGAATCATTAGAATCCGGTTGATTAGTGTGCTAAATATAAGAAAATGGACAACCTGTACGGTTGTCTGATTATTTTATTATAGTTGCTATTGCATTCGGGAAGAGAGAGTGACGATCGGCACAGGAGTACAAAGGGATGCTTGAAATATTACATTGCTACCTTTCTGTATTATATCCACCAGATGAATAAAAAAGCTGCTTGTCTCGGATGATACAAATTAATGAACTCCGCCGGCGGCGTCTTTCTCCTTGACCTGCGTCTGCTACGCGACTGTGAACAACTTGCCGCTTTGTTTCTTCTTTTGTCACACGCCGAGCATATAGGGTTGATTGACCTGGTGTGTGCATTACCTAATTTAATGGAATGATGTCTGTAACTCTTTTATAAATGTGATATTTTGTATGTTTATATTTTTTATGTTGGCGAATTGTCGCTCAATTACACAAATTTCTGAGGCGATTTGTAATTATGGCATGGATAAGAGGATATAGGACAAAGACTCGGGAAAACACTACTTTATGTAAAATTTTTGGAAAAAAAAAACATTCTACCAACTTACCAGCACTGCTTTTTCGATTGGCTGCAATTGTCATGATATTTTATTTTTAATAAAATTATTAAAAGTTTTGAAGTCTTAAGAAATGCACTTCGCTAGAAAATGAGTTGACACATATTCGATGTTTTCCACTTTTAGTGAGAGAGCAGGCAGTCTCCGGAAAATGGTTTTCTATTTTCAACACGTTTTATGACTACTACACTTCCTACCAAAATTAACGGGTTCCGGTATTTCTAAAATCAACGTTGTCTGCTCTGGCTCGCCACTCGGTTTAATTATTCTGAGCTTAACACGCGATCCGTCTGGCGAGATTTATTTAATTGGCACATACTGGTCGCTTTGTCAATTTTATAAGCAGCCGCCGCAAAGAGTGCGCGTATATATATATTTGATGCATATTCCAAATGGAATCTTATACATTTTTAGACTTCGTAGATTTTTTTTAAATCGTTCATACCTTTCAATCAAACTTAGGTATATAGACCTTTCTTCTAACTCTATCTAGATATCTCTGTGTTCGTTCCTTACCTTAACAGCCTGCAAAAAGTTCACTGCAGGTCATAGGCCTCTCCCATAAGGAGAAATTGTGATAATCGCCACACATGGCAAGAGGATTGGCGATCTCGGTACCAGACACCTCGTACCTTAGAAGCTGCCGCTCGTCCTTATTTTGGTCGGGTATTTTTCGAGATAGTTATCCCGCCATCTGTCGGTAACCATTGCGGTTTTCAAGGTTTTTCCTTAGTTGCCTCTTACGACACACACGTTAAGAAAAGGAGCAGCAGATTCTTACGCCGACACCACACAAACCTATGATTTTTAATGGGAAATGGGGAGTAAACGAGAAAGTGTTCTCACATGATGGTAAGTGATTGCCGACGCCCACGTATATCTGCAAAACCAAAACCTGTGTGTGCTTCGACAAAATTGCTTGTCTTTCGATTTCGGATGAATACCATTTTTGCTCTAAACTTGACATGGGGGGATGACCTGTCAATCAACACTAGGTCATTGACTTTTACTTTGCCAAGGACAGGCTACTGTGATAAAATTTCCCCGTAAACTATTCACGCTGTAACACGCAATTGCGTAAATTTGACAATGCGTCCGATAGCTACCAATTGTTCCCGATTAAAAGTGAGAGCTGTGAGGTCGTGTGAAATATGCTCGGTCATGTGTAGGGTGGCCAACCGTCGTTTGTGATGATTGGGCGACTTGTTAAAAGAGAGTGTGGACACTATGTACTTTTCAATATTTAAAAAGACTAAAATACGTATTTTTACAGTAATGTAGCGATTGTAAATTGTTTATTCGCGATCGAATGTTATATATAAATAGACATATTATTTGACATGATTATTCGACATCGACTAGACCTGGCTAGTACCGAGGCATCTTGTGTTTCCGTATTTCCTTCGGTGAGTGAGGTCACCGGAGGCCCACTCCCCCGTCAAATACTCTTCCTCATCCTCTCTCGCATCCACCTCTGGTGTTGCAGACGTACGTGGGCGACGTTTATCACTTACCATCAGGTGAGCGGCATGTTGGTTTGCCTCCTTAGCCCAAAAATAAAAAAAATGTATAATCATTAATGTCGAAAATGCAAGAAATATAAACTTGTGCCAACACATCGCTATACATGGACACTCTAGTCATATATCATTTAGTGTCATTTAGCGCTTCATGGTCATTGAGATGGTAATATAATGTCGTAATGGCCACAGCAAACCAGTTTATTGTTTACCAGCTGACGAGTTCCACTTTGAGTTTGTTTGGATTTGCTCATTTGGTAATATCTTTACCGTTTGATAATCCGATTTATCGGGTAAAGCGAAAAAGTTAAGTAAATGCGATAATCGAGAGTCTGCTAAAATGAAATGTGGAAGAGTGTCAAAATCTTATATGAATTGGTCTTGTATAAACTATACCTGTGATTGGAATTAAGTAATATTATAATAACGCAAAAGGATACAATACAAAAAAATTAATTTCAATTTAGCCACCTCGGTGTCAGCGCCCACAGTTATCAACAAAGTCTCTTCTCAACTCCCTAAGTTTTCAGCCTGAAGTTTCAGTTCAGATGAATATATTTAAGCTTCGTTCTACCCCTTCGTTGCCCACTGCGGTTTTCAGATAATTTTTATAACAAACACACACGACGTCCAGTCCCAAAACCAAGGATTCCCTGTGTCTTGGTAACTGGATGGTGACTAGATTCATAGAGCCAAGCGGCGGCTTTTACTGCTGCTCGAATGGGCCGGCACGACCGGATTGTTACCACGGCCAGAATACCGGCGTGAAGTAGAGGCATATTGTGTATCTGCGATTCGTTCGGTCAGTGAAGTAACTGAGGCCCACTTCCCCTCCCCGTCCTCTCCTTTAAGGGTATTTGGGAGATGGGAGTCTCCCTTAAAGGCCGGCAACGCACCTGCAGCTCCTGTGGTGTTGCAGATGTACGTGGGCGACAGTAATCACTTACCATCAGGTGAAACGCAAGCCGTTTTCTGCTTTGCCCATAAAAAAAAATCTCTTGCCCAGTTACAAACATTCGTATTCATCGTGTAAATGTTTGCCTCTGTCTGAATCAAACTTTCCTACGATTTAAGAGGGATTATATGTGGGATCCCCATAGGTAAATTAGCTATTCTTTAAGTCGGCCAGGAGTAAAATATCAGATAGTATGTCTGCTAAAAGTAATAACGTAGTGCCATCCGACACTCGATTGTCATCCTTCTTTATATCTTGATGAGATTAATTTCGCTTCTGTTTATAAATGGATCTTACAGTTTGATCTCAAACGATAGCTTCTAAAGTTTTGTTATGTAAGGAGGAAAATTCGATAAAATTTAGAATTCTGAACTCTGACTAGAAATGAAGTATGCAAAACTCTAGGTGTAGCGCAACTTGTCGGACTCGAGGATTCCGAAAGAAATGAACTATGTAAATATTTAGACGAAGCGACAGACGCGTTTACGTAAATGTACGATGCTTTGTATGGAGTACAGTGACATGGATTTCGTCAACCTCGCGCGGCTACACTTACACCGGCCTCTTGAATTTTACAGTTTTATTTAATGTCACTAGGTGTCGTCCACAACAAACTTACTGCTGTTTTCGGATGAAGTAACATTTATATTTTAACACAATTATGTCACTCAAAACTTATTATACAGAGATACAACGAGATTTTTATTTTTATTTAAAAAGAGATTATACAGTCAAGTATCTAACTCAAAAATTTTGTGTGTAAAATATCAAATTATGGATCTTATAATCATGCAATTAAATTGACGTCGCACGCTGCCATGTGCTTGCAGCAAAAGCCATCCCTTTTCTTCCCGCGTTAAGGAGTCGACACGTGAAAAGACTTGAACATATTTTGAAGTCCGTCGGATGGCGGATTAACCATCTCAATAATGCCTCTACGAAAGTTTACAGAACGCCAACAGCAGCGTCTAAAGTGCGAGGCTTGTACTGTCGTCGCCAAATCTGCATACTAAGCGTCCCGATTATGGCTAATTCCCCCACTGGATGCTCTGTCCTGGTATGGCAATGGACAGGTTGATAATGAAGAAGAAGAAGATGTCAACATCAAACTTGCATCAGGTTTCGATGTTGGTGATACCTTTCAAGTTTTTTTTAGTACCACTACAATGGACTACTGGTCCTTAATATTTCGATCAGATCCGTCACAGGATATAACCAGTTTTCATTGAACAGTGTTCATTAAACACACACATAGGAATCTTAATTCTTATTTGTCTGCGATTCGTAATAGAGTTATGCAAGTCAATATCATTAAGTCATCTAGTAAGTAAACTAATATGTTGTCATTTGACATCTAAGTACTAGTCACTATGTTAAAACACTATGAAGCTTTACAATACAATATAGGTATGCAGACTTCCATTTTGTATGCTTAACACTAGCCACACATAATGTCGCGCGTTGAAAACAATCTGCCGTCACAGAACAGTTACAAGAAGCGAGGTTTGTTTTATAAGTGACGTAACATCGTCTGGCCACACCCAAGGCCCGGCAAGGTTGGCACGCACGCTTGTGCTTCGTGACGCAATCTTCGTCACTCCCTCGAAAAAAATTAAATTGATTATTTTGTTTAAACCTCTCTCATTAAAATCGAAATAGCAATCACGAATAGGCCTAAATTTAAATTTTTAACATTTGGTTGTTTGTATTTTCATCAAAACCGATATCCTACCGCACGGGTATAATCATTTACTATTAATTCTTAAATTATATCTTAGTGTCACCATATTGCAATTGATCGATTCGGTTATGACGGCTAGGACGGAATTCACTTTAACAGAAAATAAAGAAAAGGTAATAACAGATAGTTTTATACAAGTTAAAAGCCTCGCTCACTGTACGCTTCAAAAAGTGACATTTTGTTATAACGCTGTACCGAACGCTTAGAATATGTCTAAATGCCATTAGATTACTATCATTTAAATCATTAACGTTTTTATTATATACATTATTATTATAAGCAAATGACAACGTTGTCATTTACTTCCGTTTTAAGTTTAATAACCGATATCTAATAATGTGTAAATGTACCAAATTATATTTAGTTTTTGTCAATAAATTAAACAGTAAGTTGAAATGGCAATGGGTCGTTCAATAGGACGAAAGTTTGATGAGTGGGAAGCTAGTATTGGAAAGCGCAATGCAAGACTGGGCCCCATTAGAGATAGAGCGACGACCTGTCCACGTCCAATGCAGTTTGGTGTGGAATGTGTATAATCAACAACAATTGCGACGAAGACATTATTTCCCTTCCCATCTTTATCACGATCGATATCTGTGGAATAATTTGCGTTTATCATATGTGTACTAGAAAATATTTTTGTGTAAATATTGAGGTCCGCGACAGGAAAGAACAATCAGCCTGACTTGAACATTCTTTATTGCTTACCTCGTGAAGCCGCAACGTACCAGAGACAAATTGTTTTCTTTCTACCTTTGTTGTTTGCTTTTCGAACTTTAGCTTGTGTAATGAGAGTTATTTGTTGTATTATGGGTTTAAACCTTTATTATGCTATTTTATCGAGAGTAATGAACTACCTAAACGAATGCCAAGAAATTGTAATTTCGTCTATATCATATATAACAGAAAATGAAATGCTTTCTTTACGTTGAGCAAAACATATATATATATATAAATAAAACGTACCAATATAGAAATATATGAAGAAATAAAATAGAGTAGAAATTATTAAAAAAATATATATATTACACACACATTATGTGTGGAGAGCGAGAGAAAGAGAGAGAGGCTTGCTTCCAAGCTTTTGTTTCTGCTTTCTTGGAAATGCCAATAAGGCCTGCAGTGCACTTATACATACTGGTAAAGGAAATAGAAAGCTTTTTCAGTTTTGTCTCCGCTCGGGGTGCTTTAAATCTAGTATATTCAATATTTCATTCACAGTTCGCCGGTAGCCGAATATTTTGAAAGTGTTTTAGTAGTGAAAGACTAATAGAGTCTCAGCACTATTTTTTTAATGCCGGAGTTAACGAAGTCTCAGCCGCAGGCTTTTGGTTTTAGGTGTTTTTTGGTGACAGAAAGCAACGAAACAAAAAAGAAATAAATTCAACCTAAAACAACCTACAAGGCAGGTATGCTGCATCGCCCCACATGGTCGTCTGTATCTGTATAATTTACTCATGTGACAGAAATTATAACAGGTGTTACATATCTCATAGGATTCTAGAAATAACCAAATATTTATATTTCGATCGGGCCGTCGAGTTAATTGCTGAGTAATTACTTTTTTTACTTCAACGACTTGTGAATAGAACAATCCAGCAAAAACAAATACTACAGAAATTCAAAACTCTGTAATGCCCCATTTAATTACATTGTATACTTCTCGCCCGGTATATAGGGACGTAACCTAACATTGACCTAGAAACTCTAGAATCATCGCGGAACGCTAGGCATTAATCACGATGCGAAAGTTTTTAATAGAAGCACGATCTTGGCAATTATTTGGAGTTATCTATAAGAACTCATGTTATTATGTTCACGCGTCAGAAACGATTGTTTGATGAATTATTCTCCGATTTCATAGTTTAAATTTGTTTCCTTTTATTTTACTGACAATTTACGTTTTATGTCTTTCCGTCCGATTAATAAATTTGCTCTAAAAGTGAGAGTAAGAAAAATATGCATGAATTTAACGCTAAAGTATCTCCAGACTCTTCATATTTAAACACTGTTTAATCTGCAATAAAGTTATATTTCAATTATCCTAATCGGAAGCTTAGGTCAACGATAAGGAAAACACAAAGCACTTTTATGTTTCAACTAATTCTAAATACTATATCAACAAAAAGAGTGTCTGATTTCGTTAATTGATGCTAAATTAGTCGAACATTTTCAGGTACATAATACGAGAATGTTAATGTTTTCGGCAAAACAAAAAATTTCAACCTGAAACGCTATTGATAGTCTGTTAGGCGACTATATTAGGCGATTTCCGATAGGAGCGGCTAAAAAAATAAACGTCTATATTACCAGCGTGTTTTGCAATTTCTGTCATATCTCCAAAGATCTCGCAGTGAAATTCGCAGGCGGAGCGTGTTGGTGCCAACAATAATTTTTATCGTCACAATTAGTCGTTTAAAGGCTGCTGTTACAAAGTCTGTTTTTATATTAGAAAGTTTGATTATAATGATGTAAATATACTAAAATAGCTAACTTTTAAAATTATTGAAAAAAAAATGGCTAGCTTTTCATATATATGCCTATATTCTTTTCCGACAGAGAAACCTCGGAACGAAACAATGGTGGATTGTAAAGAACATACCGTTTAACAAATGAAATACTTATTTGTTTATGTTGAAGAATAAATATATTTCCCTTTCCTTTTTTAAAACTAAAATATTTCTTTTCAGGATCAGGAACATCTGAAGCCACCTATAGTCGGCGGTCTGGCTAACGCGGAGCTGTTCTGCTTGGCCCTGGCCAACATGTACTCGGATCCGAACTACCACAGCCTGAGCCATTGGAACATCCTGCAGACGCTGGCCCGCAAAGGTGTGCCAGTGCCCGACCCCGCCGATTGCGCGCTCACCGAGACGGTGCTTATTCAAACAAACCCGCTTAAGATGGTGAGTGAACAATATTCTACTGTGATAGTTGTGACCAGCGTTTTAGATCAAATTAAGATAACATTTTTAAAAAAAATGTGTTAAAAAGTAACTTATAATAATAATCGTTTCAACCAGTTGTATTATACGGCAGAAAATAAAAGGTTTTTAGCATAGCATTATTTGCGAGGGAGTCCTTAAAAACGGGCTATGCTAGATCACCGCCCGCATGTGAAGTTAACGTTTGGAAAAAATAGAATTCGTCCCTTCGAGCAGACAGACATCTTCAACTTCTTCTTTCTCTTAAATCATCTCAAACATGGCCTCTTTTTATTATTGGAAAGGGGTTAACGAACAAGCGGCTCACTTACCATCAAGTGATTATCGTCGTCCACGTACATCTGCAACACCAGAGGAGCTGCAGGTGTGTTGTCGGCATTAATGGGGAGGGGGAGCGGGCCTCTGGTTACCTCACTCATCGTAAGAAACGCAGAAGCACAAGATGGCTCTACTTGACGCCGGTATTTTGTAATGTCGTGACCCCAGTCGAGTCGCCCAAATGATGCTGCACCCCATCACTAAGTTCGTGATATTAGGGCTTGGCTAATTCTGAAGGGGTTTCCGCCGTCAGTCTGTCGCCACAGCCTCTTGTATTAGCTAGCAAGGTGCACCACTTTTAGATGGGATTGGTCGGTGAACAAAAAGGTATATTGCGCTACACTGTACCTATTACCGATAAAACAAAAATATTAACAGTGGTCAGTCAAGTAGTTAGTGTTTACGAGATTTTTAAACCGTCGGCGTCATCCCACACAGCGTCGTCTGTTAGACTAGAAACTAGGTGCCTCAGCTGCAGTGGGCAGTATACCGTAATAACAGAAATCTCTTCCGGCTCCATGCTAATATCTTCGCCTCCGGTGTTAGCCAATGTAGCGTTTGCTTGTTGTTGAAATATTGATAAAAATGTATTTTACTTGTTTTTTGGAAATGTAAGGAAAAATTAGGATAAAAATGACAAGTCTTTTTTTTTTAAATGTTGTATTCATTATATATTATACACATTCATACGAAAATTCTCATAGCATCGTCTTCATTTTAACCTTAAACAAAATCTCGTATTTATAAACAAAATATTTAAACTGGGACTTGTAGGTGCTTTATTTTCCTATTTCCGTAGTGTCTGGTAACGAGGATGTCCTTTATTAAATAACAAACACATTCAATAAGCAATGTTAACGGCGTGATCAAAATGTCGCTTATGTTTGTAATGTTTTATTAAAATCTTTCGAATACAAAACTGTATCGGTACCTATACTATATCTTGTCTCTTAAATAATATGTACTGTAAATGGTAGGTTCAATGAAGCTGTAAAGACTCAAGACTAACGCTCGCTCTCACCTGTCACTCATAGACAGAGATTGAGGTAACACGCACCACTCAACGTGGCTAAACGAGCTTAACCGCAATCCAGTTTTCACCTCACAGGGAGATAGAACGTGATGGATGACGAGCATCTACGCCAAAAAAACCCTTATATATACAAACTGAAAAAAAGAAGCTATACAACATCTTGATTGTTTATTGTTAAACAGTGTCTATTTGAGAATCACTTCCAAATTTTATCGATTAATAATTTTTTATCGCAATTTGTGATGTTATCTAATCAAATCTATTAATTCAAGTAATTGATAGACCTATTTTACACAGTTAATGATCTGTCGAGAAAAATGTTTTGCTAAACTGAAAGTTGACCGAGAGCGAGCGAGTAGTGTGGGCTGAACCTTATAAGGCAAGCGTAAAAGCTGTAGCGTTTTACTTAATTCACCTTTATGGACATGGCTAGGAGTAGACTGGCACCACGTGTTTTACCAATGTATGATGACAAATTATATTTTACAATCAGTAGCTCTGTTTTTAAGTTAGCGATTTATTATTAACATTTCAACTATTAGGCACATTTGTTACAGTATCATACGTATGTAAATTTTGTTTTCATCGATTTTTTTGGCATTTTTAACCATTTAAAACCAGTTAGATAATAATCGAAGCGTGTTTCTTCTCAAATAAGGCCCGATGTTTCTTAACTGTAATACTGAATTGCACTTTTACTCATAAAATTGTGGATTTTCTACCAATCTTATCGAGTTGGTGTCGTGAGCATAACGAGTAAGAGGCACGGTAGAAAAGCATTGATGCGTAAATTATTCAGACCTACTACCTGTAGCAGGGCCTACCGTTTTGGATGTGTTATTAGTACTGCAATCTCCAATTTGCCTCCAAATGTGGCGATTATGATTCCTCTCAGCTGTAGAGAGACCTACGTCCTCTACAGCCTACGTTACTGTGTAGTTTTCTTGGGTGAAAAACATAAATTAAAGTTTATTTTTTTAGAGCGCGCACATGGCAGTGATCGAGGCACTAATGGGGCTGTACGCGCGGGAAGTTGTGACGCCGGACCGTGTGTCGGCGGCCATACTGCGATTCGGTGTCGCGCCGCCGCAGGGGATCGCTGGCGCCGCGCCGTACGAGGACGGACTGCTCAGCTGGATCAACGCGGCCTGCGCGGCGCTTAATAGCGTTGAGGTATCTTTAATTTGCAATTAATATGCCTCTTATAACTTATCTCCTCACTTCAAGATAAAAACAATATAATAAAACATTGGTACATCCTTGTGGCGGCACATCCCCGAAAAATTGCCGTCTACGCCTTTGAATATGAAACACCAATTATCAAATAATAGTGCTGTAGTAACTCCAGCAAACTGAGGTTGAAACTTTTTGTTGCCATTCCACAGTTTAGCAGCGTGAAAGCAAATTATGTTACATTATCCAGTAGCAAGACATAGGCATACTCTTATATGGCTATGATTTTCGCATAAGCCCAGTTACACAATAGTCAATTTTATATTAGTATCTAGAAATTTTTCAACATTAAGAATTATGTAAATTTCTAAGTTATGAATTATGTACCACCCTTGAGCGCGTCCAATCCCGTATCGTTCACTCCGGCTGTGATTTCAGGAGGAGACGTCGCCGCAGGTGCCGGGCGTGAAGTCGTTGCAGGAGGTGTGCGACGGCACGGCGCTGGCCGCGCTGGTATCGTTCTACTGCCCGGAGGCGCTGCCGCGGGCCGCGGTGCGCGTGGGCCGCATGGCCTCCATCCACGACTGCCTGCACAACCTCATGCTGGTGCGCGACTTCTGCCGCGACCGCCTGCCGCACGACGTATTCCACATGCTGCCCGAGGACGTCACGTACATGCGCGGGTGAGTGTGCGAGTACAATATAGGAATTCTCTTCGCTCCGTCAATAATATAAAAATCGGAGTTGTTCTGGAATCCATCATGGTATGATGCAGCAACAACGACTGACAATGTCCTTAGTACGTTGGTACATGTCTCCATATGAACTGCTAATGTCTTGATTCTTCAGTAAGTTTTGCATTTTGAGGGAAGTAACTTTGAGAGCGCTGAAAATAAGAATCTGGTGCGCCTGACAGAAGAGACCACTGATGATTGCCCGGCATACAAGCAACGAAAATGTCAAGTTGGACCAATATGAAAATAATACTTTGTGTTATATACTTAAAAATTACATTATTTCAGGTCGATGCGTCAAAACTTAATAGCAATGCTCGCTGATCTCTTCAACATGCTAGAAGTTCATCCTGTGAAATCCGTGAAATACCCGGGAATCGGTGAGTAATGCACATCGAACTTGTCACTCCTAACATAACAAATTTATTCCGATGTTGCATGCATTAGAACTCTAATGGGAGTATGTGGTCATAGTATCATTGGTCTTATGCCCACTAATTTTGTTATCTAAGCGTAACTAAGAAATCATTAACTGTGGGCGGTCCAAAATGCTTTATGTAACGCAAGTTGTACGTACACATTAGGCAGAACTGGGCTTTGTGGTATTCCCATTGTTTTAATACGGATATTTTGTATGAACGCAATACTTTAATTTGCAATTAATATGCCTCTTATAACTTATCTCCTCACTTCAAGATAAAAACAATATAATAAAACATTGGTACATCCTTGTGGCGGCACATCCCCGAAAAATTGCCGTCTACGCCTTTGAATATGAAACACCAATTATCAAATAATAGTGCTGTAGTAACTCCAGCAAACTGAGGTTGAAACTTTTTGTTGCCATTCCACAGTTTAGCAGCGTGAAAGCAAATTATGTTACATTATCCAGTAGCAAGACATAGGCATACTCTTATATGGCTATGATTTTCGCATAAGCCCAGTTACACAATAGTCAATTTTATATTAGTATCTAGAAATTTTTCAACATTAAGAATTATGTAAATTTCTAAGTTATGAATTATGTACCACCCTTGAGCGCGTCCAATCCCGTATCGTTCACTCCGGCTGTGATTTCAGGAGGAGACGTCGCCGCAGGTGCCGGGCGTGAAGTCGTTGCAGGAGGTGTGCGACGGCACGGCGCTGGCCGCGCTGGTATCGTTCTACTGCCCGGAGGCGCTGCCGCGGGCCGCGGTGCGCGTGGGCCGCATGGCCTCCATCCACGACTGCCTGCACAACCTCATGCTGGTGCGCGACTTCTGCCGCGACCGCCTGCCGCACGACGTATTCCACATGCTGCCCGAGGACGTCACGTACATGCGCGGGTGAGTGTGCGAGTACAATATAGGAATTCTCTTCGCTCCGTCAATAATATAAAAATCGGAGTTGTTCTGGAATCCATCATGGTATGATGCAGCAACAACGACTGACAATGTCCTTAGTACGTTGGTACATGTCTCCATATGAACTGCTAATGTCTTGATTCTTCAGTAAGTTTTGCATTTTGAGGGAAGTAACTTTGAGAGCGCTGAAAATAAGAATCTGGTGCGCCTGACAGAAGAGACCACTGATGATTGCCCGGCATACAAGCAACGAAAATGTCAAGTTGGACCAATATGAAAATAATACTTTGTGTTATATACTTAAAAATTACATTATTTCAGGTCGATGCGTCAAAACTTAATAGCAATGCTCGCTGATCTCTTCAACATGCTAGAAGTTCATCCTGTGAAATCCGTGAAATACCCGGGAATCGGTGAGTAATGCACATCGAACTTGTCACTCCTAACATAACAAATTTATTCCGATGTTGCATGCATTAGAACTCTAATGGGAGTATGTGGTCATAGTATCATTGGTCTTATGCCCACTAATTTTGTTATCTAAGCGTAACTAAGAAATCATTAACTGTGGGGCGGTCCAAAATGCTTTATGTAACGCAAGTTGTACGTACACATTAGGCAGAACTGGGCTTTGTGGTATTCCCATTGTTTTAATACGGATATTTTGTATGAACGCAATACTTTAATTTGCAGTACGAATGTAATTTTAAAGAATAAAGTTTTGTTAATTAGTTTAAGTTCAGAAATTGTATTGAGGTAAGTAGTGTTAAAATACTACGAATGATGTGAGAATGTCGCTTTGCTGTTTATTTACCGTCTCATTCTCTATCAGGTCACCCTGTCTTTTTTAGATCTCGCATCGGTTATTCACTCGCATAAATTTTAACGTTAGTTATACTTCTGTAATATAGCTTCAAAAAAGTGTAAAAATTAATATAAAATTTTTGATACATAGTGCACTGAAAATTTCTGAATTGTTTTCCTAAATTGATATGCGCTTCGACATCTAACATATTGCTAGCGACTTCCATCGAAACTCGACTCGATACATAAGATGCACGAAAGCACCGCGTGCGGTCGCGTGACGAGTGACGCGTCGGTAAGTGAAGGCAGGGTGACTGCCTGTCGGCGCACGTGCGTGCTTGCGTGCGTGAGTGCGTGCGTGCAGCTGAGCGTGCGTGTGCGCGTGTCCGCAGTGCGCACTGACTCCAACGCGCACGGCGTGCGCCACAAGCGCTGCCTGCCGCCGCCCTCGCCGGTGCCCATCCCCGAGCTGCGTGCCGATGCCCACGCTCACACCCACGCCCACGGGCACGCACACGGCGCGCCCTCGCCCCTATCAGGTACCCTGTGCCGTGCTGTGTGTGTCTCACTCGTCTCCACACTCATCGCGCGAAAAGACGAACCAGTAGTTAATCTACCATTAGCTTCTTTTGATTGTTGTTGAAATTTAACCATTTGTTTTTGCTGGAGGGCTAAAAAAGTTATGAATTTTGGAAAAGAATAGATTAGTTTTTTTGCCTCTTACAAATCATAAAATGCATGAGACACAATATCATGTTTTTTAGTCCGCCTATATTCATGATATTGTATTGAAGTTTTATTTAATATATTTTTCTAAAAAACCTTAAACATGAAACACCATCATCTTTAAATATTAAATTTTTTATTTGAAAGTAAATTTTCTATCGATATCAACTGGTTGTCTTCCCCGCACTTCCAATCACAGATCAGTTCGCACAAGGGTCTGTGTGTAAGTTTTTTTTATCATTCTGTCGTACTGGCTTGAAATACTACAACTATACAATCACTAAGAAAGGTTTCAGCTGCTTTCGCTGTGTCACTTTCACGTCATTAACGCTTGTCGGCCTTGTTTAGCAGTTTTGCATGCACTGGCTTGATGCATTATACTTAAAATACATTTTATACAATCTAGGTACATTTGAGTTCTGACTCTGGCATTATGTCCTCAGGACTCCCAAGAAGTTACGAAAAAAAACTTTAACAAATGTTAATGAACTTTCAATGCAACTGTACACATTCACCAGTAGTAGAGTACATTTCGTTTTCTGTAAAAACAGGAAACGGTATACATAACATTCTCTTTGTTACTTTAAACTTTAAGTAATTATTGAAGTTATACTTCTTTTGGCGCGTTAGGGAAAAATTATGAGAGTGAATTTTTACGGTGCGCGCGCACACCGACATCTAAAATTAACAGGATGAAGTTGGTTTCTTAATGTCTCTTAAATTATCTTTGTAGCTAGCTATGGAAATAATAGACTATACATTATTAACGAGTGTATAGTCTCCATAGTAACTACATTCAAAGTGGTTATTCAAATATTTATGAATCTTTAAACACACGTGTGTATTCTATGATATTATATACATAAATGTAGTTGTGTATTTGTGTGTGATTTTTAATTATATTTCGTGGTGAATGATAATTTATCTTGAGTATTCGTGATGAAAATGGTTTTTTATTTAATAAACTTTTTAAGTGGGTTTAAAGATTTGAGATTAACTGTCGGTATGTATTCTTTTTATTTGTTTAGTTACGCTAATGAAGTATAACTTCTTACGTGCGTACATAAGTACACACACACGTTTTGTTTTTAATGTTATAGATGGTATATATCAAATGCCCTCGCCCAATTATCATTATGAACTTTAAGTAGGTAACTATTGCCAGAATGTTGTTTACAGTGCGGTGAAATATGCTTACGCGTACGTTCGTGACGCTGCAGTTTTTTATATGATATTATATCAAAAGAGGCAACGCTTTTTATAAAGTTTGAATATTGAATCTGAGTAAAAAGAGTGCGAGGACTGTATGCTTACAAAATGTTTATGAAAAATGTATCGAGGTCTCGGTCGAGCTCTTTGTGGGTTATTATATTGTACATTATAAGGAATGCCGCATCACATAGGGTAAATTTTACTATTTACCTTGTTTAATTTCCTCATTCAAAGTTCGTCTTAATTTATTATCTTATCATATAATAAGTGAGCTGGCCCTTATGTATTGACGCTAACGATAATTATTAGGAATTTTATATAGCTTTGTCTAGAGTGTATGTATGCTACCGTAGTCTAGATGCGAAGGTGACAGCACTCGTCATTTACGTTCCTAGTTTCATCCTTGTATTATAAGAACTCATCCAACTGTTTTTGCACTTCATAATGTCCACTTAATTAGAGGTTATGTTTTGCCTTATAACATTGATTCCTTTATTCACCGTTAATACCCAGACTTTAAACTTTATTATATTGTTCTCACAGTTTACAGGCCTTTAAACTTACGATTTAATGTCACACACTTTATTTTTATTTTTAAAAATAAACCTTAACACGTTGTAAAAAGTGCACCGTTCATTATCAATTTGTTCTTTTCACGACTGTATTTGTTACGTTTCAAATTGGAGTAAGAGAATGGAATGTCTCGTATCTCGTATCACCCATTCCGTACCCTATCTATACAGATTAAGAGTAATGTACTTATGTATGGATCGTACATGTAAAGGGAAGGTGTAGTGGGAGTAGACATGGACAGATATTCGCTGCGCTGGTATCTACACATATACGTACGTAAAGTGTATAGGTAGTTTTAAATTTTTATCAGAACTTATGATTAATAATAGAACTGCATTAGAAATGACTATATTCATTGGTTAGAGACCCTTATTGGTCAAACATTCAATTCTGAGCTCCGAGGCTAACGTTCGGGTGATGTTTCCAGTGTGTCGGTCGCCGTCCGGGGGCGGGGTGCGCGGGCGCGCGGCGGGCCGCTCGGCGTGCTCGACGCCGGAGCGCCGCAGCGCCAGCCCGCAGCGCGACGAGTTCGTGGTGCACCGCGGGAAGGCCATAACCACGCTCTCTACGCTAGTGCGGCGCGACGAAGATAATGGTAAGGTTGGTTAGGCTAACGCGGAGGTGTTCGATTGTATCTCATATTAATCCTATGATCTGGGATGGGTTCAATTTCCGCACGGGACAAGTATTTGTATAGAGTGCAAATAATTATTTGTGTGAATAATATATTTAGATTTTCACGAAACAAATTGTTCAAACAAGTATATAATATGTAATAAGCACTCACGCTTGTTAGCCATAGGGGTTAGCAGAGATTACGGATTTCCTTTTGGAAACCCATCAACCACTTTCCGCAACCCACTTATCGCCGGAAAATAGAACGTGGAAAAAGATGAAGAATGTCATGACATTTTCAATATTTTCCCTTTAAAATTACGTTATTTACTGATGAATTATTAATGCATACACAACTTGGCCCCAGAGTATACATAAATTAGTATGATGCTACATACCACGCATTATATATATTTTTTAATTGATTGAGGAGACAATCGAGCTGACAGTCCACCAGATGGTAATTGGCCACTGCTGCCCATGTATAATAAATCTGCAAACAATTTTAATAGAAGGTTACAGATGCATTATCACCTCTGAGAACTAAGATGAAATACTTCATAGCCTGAAATTATACAGCTCAGTATACCTTTCAAATCGTGTTACAACAGTGGTTGCACTGTTACTTAGGGGCAGGATAGGTTAGAGGTACCCAGGCTTCTAGACAAAAGTAGATAACTATAAATAAAATTATTTATTCATTATGAAATACAATATTTGTTATAAAAAGTATTTCAAATAGAATGTTTGGTCATATTTGAGTTCAAATACAAATTAAAATAAGTATTTTGCACTGTTTTTTGCGCATTCTTGAATATAATGTATGTGTAGCATACGTCCATCATCATGAGATTCATGTCCGTACACCCACAATACAACTCTGACCACCTAACTAACAGGAACTATATTTTTATTTTTTATAAACCTCTAGGTTTAGACATTTTTAGTTGTTTCAACCCAATTTTCACTAAAGGCTAACGATAAAATTCGAAGATAAGTTTCGAAAAATTCGTAATGCCTGCTTTCCACATAAGGTTGAACTCGTGATTCGGAGGCAGATTCCCTAACCTTTCGGCTGTCGTCGCTTAGGTGTATAGCAAATATAGCAATACGTTAAGATTTAGGTACACTGGAATTCTGTGAAAATAATAAGAAATCAACATTATTATATTTCTTAACATGTAAGTATTATCTGTTAGACAATTTTTTTCCCACTCAACTTTACTACTTTTACATTGAAAAGTCAATTCTTACTTTTAATATTATCATGAAACAGAATAGTGTTACTTCCGCGCCTCCCTTGATAGTTAGAGCTTTTAGCTACTTAGACATATTGATAGTAATACATATTAAATTGATAGGATGATTAAAATGAAAGTGTTGGCAGCGTTCAGTCAGTCGAGTGCGGGCGTGGGCGTGGCGGCCGGGCGGCCATCTTTGCGCGGCGCGCGGGAGTCGTTCGCGGGGCGGCGCTCGCGGCGTTCGTCCGTATCGGACGACAGCCAGCTGACGGTGGAGAACTTCGGCGGCTCGCAGGACCGCCTGCACTTCGCCGGACGCAACCCCGAGAAGGAGCTCGCCACCGTCGCCGCCCTGCCGCAGCACCACCACCAGCGCAAGATCTCAGCGCCCGCCGGTAACCGATGCTCTCCTTTTTTGGTTTAATAAATGTATATAAGGGATAGGATCTTTTCGAACTGCAGTAGTGATTACATGTAGAGTCAGAAAAACAATCGAATGAATTTAATCAGTATATTAATGTGATAGAAATATTGTAATTTCAAGAAAAAATTTACGTAAACAACATTTAATTACTTACTTACTGAATATAATTTCGAATAAAAAGAAATTGAGTAACGTTATTCTAATTAAAACACATTGTATTGAAATAAATTTGGAATTTAAAATTGTGTAAATGTGTACAGAAAAAATGAATAGATAAGTATTTTTACTTTTTTATTATTTTTTTTCCTTCAACGAACAGGGTAAATAAGAAAACACTTTATTCTACTCTACTCATACAATACAAAGATAAATTTATTTATTTAACAATTATCGGGAAAACTGTTAAGTGCTATTAATAGCACGATAGCGTTGCTGTTGTAACGGACAGCTGTCAGTTGACGTCATATGGTGCTCTATTCTAAATGGTCCTAAACTAACCACATTTGGAAAGAGTAGGACCGAAACTATGAGTTATACCAAAAGCACTCCTTTTCCTCGCTTTGGACATCTCTACTTTGTACCGGTCTTGGTCAGAACATTGTTTTATACAGATGTAAAACAATGTTCTGCACATGTCATCATCAATCTGTGTTCTGTTATCATCAAACCGTTTCCCGAGCGTGGTGAGCAAAGTAAATCCTCATACGGAATATTTAGGAAGAGGCTGATGATGATTGTAAGAACTTTTAATAAAGGTTTCATATTTAGAATAATATTTAATATCTCGCACAAGATATTGCTAGAGCTATTTCGAAGCTTCAAAGGTACGAATAAATAAAGCGCTATAATTAACTGCGGGATGCAAGCTTGCAATACAAGTCTTATGATTGTTATTAAGTATTTTTAGTTGTTTAACTAATTAATATAACTATTAATTTAACTATTTTAATAGTTTTATTATTTACGAATTTTATCGCGTTTGACTTACTTTCGTGCAAAGTTTGACTTACAACGTTTCGTGCACTTAACAGCACACGGGGTGACTGAGGTGTTTGACGTCCTGGTGTCATAGTTAACCCGGTTAAAAAAAACCCCTCAAGATGGAGTGACGACCTGCGCAGTGTTGCGGGAAGTCGATGGATGCAGGTGGCTCAGGACCGAGCTTCGTGGCAATCTTTGGGGGAGGCCTATGTTCAGCAGTGGACTTGTGATAGGCTGAAATTATGAAATAGTAAATGAATTATAATTATATTGCTATTACTTTGCGACAATTTATGGGAGAGGCCTATGTTCAGCCGTGGAAATGTAATAAATAGGCTGTAATATATTTTTTTAATTTGTACTAAATTTCAGGTCCGCTGGACTACAGCAACCCGCCTTTACGCTCGTCAAGGCAAGACATCCGCGGCTCCATTCAGTTCTTCCACGAAGACTACCAAAACGGCGCACAAGACGAGCGCTCCAAAGTGGAGCGACAGCACTCACAGCCCCAAAATACGGAGCAACCTTTCTACCCAATGAAAAGACAGTTGAGCAGCGACACCATCACACTGAACCAAAGCTATGGGTTAAGTTATAAGGGCGGTGGGGATGGGTTCTTCCTCAACGATAGGGACTCTACCGACGGGGACGGTACAAAAACGAGTTTTGCTGACCTCAACAAGATCAAAAGCAACGGTGACCAGCAAGGTTTGTGGCGATGTGTGTTCGGTGGTGGTACTTCCTTACCATATGTATTTTACTTTGTTTTCGTTGGAATTGTTTCCATACATATATTTCAGGACAATGAACTTTTATAGACCTCGGCCTTTGAATTACTATTTTTTAAGCATTCACATATGGAGCGATTGTAGATTTACAAAGTTTATTTATGATAAATGAGACAAAATTGGGAACTGTGTTACAGGTGTATAGATTTAGACAATTCCAAAACATTGTGTAACTAGTATATTACTTTTTTTTGTAGTTAAAACGAACACATATTTAGCTTAATGCTTTCATCCAAACATGGATTTTTAACAGACCACATATTCCCATTTGGAAACTGAAAATATTTAAGCACCCTTATATTGTGACGATAATTCCATGCTTGTGTATTCATTATCGCATTCATTCTTCACCATTCATAACGTTTATTGACGCACCATTTGATAATAATTGAGATTTCACTTAAAACTTTGTTATGTACTTAAAATGAAGAAATAAGGCCCACTGACAAGGGACTGTTAACTTTATGGTTGGGAGACATTCATAGGCAGCTTAAAACTGTCTGCGCTCGTCCGAACCATACAGATAAATAAGAAGGACAGAGTTATTATATAAAGAAGTACGATACTGGCAGAGAACTGGCAGCTAGCTAGACTGTTCTCTGTCAGCTCTACAATAGGGATCTGTGTTCGTAGTTTAACATGATCAGTAGTTGCCATTGCTTGACAGGTCACTTTAATCAGTCAGAGAGCGAACAAACAGACAGGCGGAAGACCACGACTTTTTCGACACCACCGCCCAATACGACGACCTGGCAACAACAGTTCATGCAACAGGAACACCAACCTAGTCAGTAAATTAATTTTTATTTAAATTAATACTACATTAGTAGCAAGTAAACCGGTATATAAAAGCACAGTATACAGAATAGAGATTCAATAGATCGACGACGCCTTTAATCTCTTGGTAAATGCCGAAAAGGTGGGAAAGCGTAGCGACAGTGTATGGAGGCTAGGGTTGTCACAAGTAAACAATACCTATTAATTTTAGATCAACATCGCCATTAACATTATTATTATAAACAATAATCAAATAGTGATGGTGATAAAAGAGAAAAAAAAATTGAAAGGAAAATAATTTGCTAAATCATAAATAATGGTAAATGGTACTTACATAAGCGTACTTTTCATCTATCAGCCGCTTATTTATGAAACAGGACGACAGGACATTTATGATTATAAGAGAAAGATAAAAATGAACGCCTGACAGATTTTTAAGTTGAGTTGGTACTACTCAAGAATTTGGTCTCAAGGTCACATAGACGCTTTGAAAATAAGAAGACTTTATACCAACATGATGGAGCTGCGCCTCATAGTGTCGGAGAGATGAACCAATGTACCAATTTTATCTTCAAATGTCAATCTCACCTGAACATTGAGAAACGAGGTTTTCACGACCGACTGTTGTTGGCAAATCACTCTGGCCACCATTAATTGGCACTTTGTGTAATGCATTTACGAGAAAACTAAATTTTTATTATTATGCTTGTATGACTTGGAAGTTTTATTGCATACGTTGGTAAGAAGAGAGTGCTTATGTTTGCCGACAATCAAAAAAACTTTTTCTCGTAAACGACAAATAACGAAAAAAACGAAATCAAGTACAACATATTTTTTTTAATGTTTGTTGAGCAACATTAGACCAAGATCCCATCTGGCTTTGAATGGTCCCAATATTAAACCCCTCATCCTACTCTTACTTCTAACGTTAGGTTCAGATTAGGTATGAATACCCTATGTCGTTTCTCTAACATGAATAATAATATTTTATATTAATGTTTATACGGAGTGTAAGGGGTAAAATCTTTTTCCTAAATGCTAACCTCACCTGCACGAACTGAAATCTCGCAGACTAGTAAATCTTCCAAAAACTGCCGGCCAACTTACTGGCGCTTTGTAGGAGTAGCCTGTCTTACCGTGGCCTCTGGCTGTTGAGGATGATGATGAAAGCTTTTTCAAGTGCATCTGTAATTTCAGACGGCGATGACTTATCTGACGACGCAACATCGCCGAGCGGCGGCCAGGCGATGGCCGCGCAGCTCAACAACATACGACTGAAGCTCGAGGAGAAACGACGACGGATCGAACAGGAGAAGCGACGCATGGAGGTCGCCGTCAGTCGGCAGCGACAGCAGCTCGGCCAGCAGGCCTTCCTGCAGGCCGTCACCCGGGTGAGTGTCGCTTCTTGATTCTAGACTAGGGGAGTAGGAGAGAGGAATAGGTCATGGTCACTGCAGAAATGGAAGGACTAGTGTGACAAGGGTAGTTGACACGCGTATGGCACAATAATAGTCACTATTAAATAAGACTTAACTTGACATGATGTGACAAATTAAGTTGCTTGCTTAATAAATTACATACACTTAAATAAGTAAAATTTATCTGCTTTCTATTCGATCAGTAAAAATTATGGATATGTTGGTTTCAATTAGTAAATTAAAGTTGGACAGATCAGACTGTTGATAGAAAAGAGTATCTATCCGCCAGGTCGGGTGTTCGTGACCAGAATTTGTTACAAGTCATTTCCTATTTGGAAGTCTGCAAATTAATCATATATGTCTTCAAACTTCTTTTGTCACTAGACAGATGTAGTTATAAAAGTATAGAGAAGCCGTTAAATAAACTTTAATTTTTAAATAATAATGAAATCATATATTTTTTAAACCCTGCTAGAGTCGTTAGCCCAGACAGTAACAAATGAATAGCCAGTGGTTTATAAAATGCAAAATCTATTATGTAAACATTTGTTTGTATTTATACAAATCTTAATTTTTTGTTATAATTGAGGCTAAGGTGTTAGCTAGTTTTTCAAAAATCTGTCAACTACCCTATTCTAAAGTGGTGATTTATTTTGATATTAAAAGACTATCTGCAGTGACATTGAGGCCGAAATATCTTAAAGGTTTATTGAGGAGTTGTAGTGGGGTTGGTTGTGAATGTGTGTGGTAGTTACAATCTTGTTTTGTCACTGATAAATAGGTGTATGAAAAACTCCTGTTTCTAGAATGACAAATAAAATATGCCTTTAACTCCAGCACAGATGTCTCTGTTTAGAGTAATATAACACTGAGTATAGTGTTTATTATGGTAAAAACCTAATGTCACATAGAATAATTATTTGTTTGGTTAATGTTTAAGTGGGTTTGTCTGTGACTGTATTGATGTGAGTGTGATTTTATGAGCTTTTTAAGATGTTACAAGCTTGGAAAGATCAAAGTTGGGAAGGAATTTAGAAGAGTATAAGTAAATTAAATAAAATGTCATGAATCAAATTCAGATTAGTATTATGAAATTATTAATATTTAAATACGCGTTTTAAGTTACGCTTTTATTGTACTCTTTATTCACTCTTACAATTTACACACTAACGAAGTATCTACTTTCATAAAAGCAATATTTGATATAAAAAAGAGGTAATGGATATTTTACTTTCGGTGTCACATTATGAGGTTCAATTTGAATAGTGTTTTATGAAAGTAGGTATAAATACAATGTAAATAACTTTGTCTCATTCTAACTTATGTCTTTGCGATAAACGTAAAATATGTTTTTCTATTTAATAGGATACGTTTTTGCAATACCAGTTGGCCTCTTTGGTGAGTGGCCGGTTCAAACTATAGTCTTATTTTTAATTTAGCTGTAGCCCTTTTCAGAATTCGATATTTTATTTATTTTATTCAATTCGAATAATTGAATCAATTAAGTACTCGCTTACACAGCTTTCATTGAAGTATTTTCACCAATTTCAATATTTAAATCATAGTACAAAAGTTTTAATTATTATTGCAAAAAGTCAACCAATTCATATTTTACAGTCATCTTTACGCAGCCAATTTATATTTGTTCATAAAATATAGTTTAAATATAACGCTTAAATTTTTGTAGGACATAGATTATCAATCGGCCTAATTTTGCAATTTGTAATAAAAAAATTGAGATAATGTATATATATATATATATATATATATATATTGATTGCGACGCATTTCATTATTTTTGGGGTGATGTACAAACATTGGTAATACAACATCTAAATATTTACGATTATTTTTTGCATGATCTTTTTAATAATCTTCAAATCTAATTAAATCGATTTTTGAATTTCTTTTATTGTTCAACTTTGTGAAACAATATTATATATTTTTGTGTATAAATATAATTCGTAAATGAAAAGCAAAATGGTATTATTTTAGTTATAAAAGTAATTTTTTAAGGGAAACCGTGTTTATTCTCCTAGAATCGTTATATACGAATAAAAATTCTGTAAATTTCACACTCGTGACATCTAGATTTCACCCGCGGCACATCGTCTCTTTATGTGAGTGATTATCAGTGAAATTTGTAGCAAATAAATACTTTTTCTATAATTTGATGAACATGTATTTTTAAGTATGTCAAGTCAACACAGTTAACACATTCAACTTTCTGCATCTCGGCATACTTTTTGTTGTTATTTTTAAAGATGGTCATGTGGCACTTTGTTTGGCCCAATTGATTTGTCACAAAATACATATTTCGATCATTATTATTGGTAATCGCTCATTACTAGTCGCCAACCACACTCGTTCGTAATTACATTAAAGCATGTGTTATGTCCGCAACACACGAAGTACACCGTGCGTGCCTGCGTATGTGCGTATATGCGTGCGTGCATATATGCGTGAGTGCGTATCTACGTGCATGCGTATGGTCGTGCCTGTCTATAGTCGTGCATAAGTATGTGCGTGCGTGCGTGTCCGTGCGTGCGCTCGTGCATGCATTGTATGTGCGTCGCGTATGCAACTTGTATGTTACGGTGGAGGTGCATGGCCATGTTGCAGGGCAAGGGAGCGCGTACTCCCGCCGAGGATGAAGCCAAAGACGACCAGCTGCACAGACAGGTAACTGATAGGGCTAATCAGAGTAATAAAATGTTCTTGAATGTTGAAACCTTATTCCTATGGTATATTATTATTCATATCACTGATTTGGCTGATCATATAACTTAACTCTAATAGAAAATGGATTTTATTGTATGCCTTAATAGTGACGTGTTGCAAGGGTATCGTACAAATGGCTAAATCTGGAAGCTTAATTTGAATGTGCATGTTTTCGTGATTAAAAAGCATGTTTGAACAAAAGATGTGTGAATTATAAAAATGTATTCGTTTACTTTATTCAGGACGTTTACATTTATTGCATATATCCATTTTCATTCACATGTCTGTCATGTCAAGTCATGTTATGAAATAAATCTATTACGCTACTATATTAACCCTTCCGAAATTTAGTCCTCATCTAATAAGTGATTATCTTTCCTTAGAGAACGATCTCAGCACAGCACTCTCGAACATAAAAGTATAAAAAAAAGAAACAAAATACTATTGGCGATTAAAAAGCATAACAATTAATAAAAATGTTCACTATGACGAAGTGGTTAGCTTTCAAACACGTCCTAATTTTTTTATTGTTTCGTTTTAGGAGATGGTGGTTGAAGCGCCATGTCAAACTGCGGAGAACGTTGCCTTGGAGCAGTACCAGCAGTCTATTGCTAAGTAAGGCTGATTTTTTTTTAAATCTAATTTCATTTCAAATGTAATTCTTAAATTAGTTCTCTGGATTTCAATAGTCAGTTTACTTCAAGCTAAAAGTGATTGTCATCACAGTACTGTTCTTTTTAAAGCAAATAATGTAATATATGTAATATAATGTAATACATATATTAATATGTAGTACATTATATTTCGAATGTAGACTACAACATTAAATTCTTCAAAATATACCCGAAAATTTGTTTATAATATTTACTTATACAAATTAGCGCAGTGTCCCCTCGTGTATTTTATAAAGCAATTAGTTTTGTTTGAAGACCCGACGAGGTGTTTTTTTTATGTTGCGAGGATGTATCTCGGGAATGTTTTCTTTATTGACATGCAAATTATTAAAAGCATTGCTATGAATCAGCTCAAACTGAAGAAATCGATTCTTTACACTGTGTCGTTTGATCTGAATTTATATATTTATTAATTTCGCCAAACTTTATAGACTCTAATAATAAAACTATTTACTTAATTCTTCCTAATAAAACTATTAGTATATGTATATAACAAGTAGCCACAGCTAGTGTCTAACAATTACAGAATGAACTCTAGCCTGCAGGATATACAGAGCGATATCGCGCGGCTCGCCAGTCAACAGAGTCAACTGCAACAGCAGCAGCAACAACAGCACCAGCAGCAACAGCAACAGCAGTTACAACAGCAGCAGCAACAGTTGGCACAGCAGCAGCAACAACAGTTACAACAGCAGCAGCAACAGTTACAACAGCAACTTCAGTTGCAACAGCAACAAGCGAAGCAGCTTTTCCAGCAGCCACAACCGCCTCAGTCACCTTATCAACAACAATTCCCTCAAAACATTCCACAATTGGTGAGTATAGCATATAAATAATTATTTCGGGCTTTATTAGTTTCGGTTTACAATTTTTAGTATCAAATGAGTGTTGGAAGTCTGAAATCCCCCATACACAAATCACAGTGGCTTTGGGCTTATGGTTTGCATCTGAAGATTTTTAGTCAATTAGTTCCGCTTTATAAATATTTTTTATTATGGTCAAAATTGACTACTTTTCAAAATTCAAATTCATTACATATATTATATTTCTTGATTACAACATACCACAGAAAGACTTTTTTTTTGTTACTTTTTTTAAATGCAATAATTTTAGTGAAATTTTATTAATACCATTGTAGACGTTACTTATACGGTCGAATGGGACGAAACGTGAAAAGCTAACTTGCTTTAATTTTGAAATAAGTATCACACAAAAGCACTAACACTACTTCACAGAATTCCATAGCGCATAAACGGGCGCACTATGCTTATGTTGGGGAGAAATAATGGCTAGGTAGGTAATGATCTCTTAAGACTGGCAGATTAAAAAATCGTTTAGTACTTAAAATCCTTAATTCAGTCAGTTTAACGTTTTAATAATAGCAAATATACAAAAGCATCAGTACCAGGAACACACATTTCTATTCACTCCTTTCTTGTGCACAATAACGACACGCGACGGCGCGCACTTTCCAGCACAGCCAATTCAGCTCACAGCACAATGTGTCCCGCGCGTCCTTGAACTCGAGCTTCGGCTCCACGCCGCACATCCCGCGCGAGTACTACGCATACGAGCAACACCAGCAGCCCCAGTACCGCGACATCGAGGTCGCGAGCCGGCAGTTCTTCCTGCACGACAGCCCGACCCCGCCCGCGGCGCCGGCCCCGGCCCCGCGCCGCACTTGGGCGCAGCACGCGCAGCAAGCGCAGCTGCAACAGGACGCCTGGCAGGTGCGTGCCGCCTTTGAGAATCGCGGGCTCGGTGCCTAATGGGCCCGCTTCCTCAGGATACAGGACCGTCGGCTCAAAGTGAGACTGAATGGCACAGCGATCACTTACCCCATGCTGATCCGGAGAATTCTTCGAAATGAAACCACTCTACAGGGCTTCTGATGCAGTAACTGCGGCCTAAAATCCATCGAATCTGTAATGTGTGCAACATGTTGAATTTATCTTAAAGTTTGGTCACAGAAAAAGGCCGGGTTAAATATATCATCTTTTTCTCCACAATCCAACCTCATTGCACACGTGGGCGCACAATCTGGTACCTAGAAACGAAGCTTTAGCGACCGAATAGTAGCGTAAAATCCTTACGAATTTGCCTAGCCTAAATCTCATAGACTTGTGATGGGGCAACATCACAAGTGCGGGAGTACTGGCTCTGTGCTTGCCCACTGTGGTGAATATGAGTTCTTGGAGGAAAGGAAGAGAAGAAAATTAGAAAATAGTTGTCACTATAAACTGAATAGTAAAAGGCAACACTTTTACTACTACTTTATTTTAGTTTTATTGTTTCAGCTGTGACACTGTAAACAAGTTTTTGCAAATATTTACTGTTTTGCACACAACTAGCCTTACTTGCTGGTTCCTGCTTAGCATAATGTTACAGTTATATAGTTAGTGATTATTAAGTAGCACATATGGTGTGGGTTTTGTATTAATTAAATTAAATGATAATACAATTTAAACATTAAATCATAATACAATAAACGATGTATATATAACATTTATTTCTAACGTTTCATATAATTATATAAAACTACATTTCCAGCTCCACCAACAGCATCAGCAACCATATCAGCCACCTCACGACCTGCCACAGAGAACTTGGAAATCACCTTCACCGCAACCGCCACCGGAGCGGAATTGGAATCCTCAGGGTTTCATTCTTCACGACAGAACAAACCAACCCTTCCAAGTGCACTACAACAACGACCGGTATCAAAACGGTACCGAGAATGTACGAGAAACCCAAAACCATTTAAGCTACACTGTGATAAACCCCAGCCAATATGTGTCTCAATCGCCCCCGCTGGCGGCTAGCCCTCAGCGGCGCTCGAAAACCCCTCAGCGTCAGGGTTCCCTACCGGAAGTTTCTAGAAAGCCAGAACCCGTTAGCTTGCAACAGCTGCAATCTCCCGCAACGATCCCCCCGCCGGACGACATGGAGCCTCAAAACATATCGTTCATAGGCAACGCGGAGGACGACGCGCTACGTCAAGGGATAAATAGACTGAACATATCCTCGGGCACGCGCACCTACCGCATACCCTCGCCGACGAGGCCTTCACTTAATCGAAATTCATTCCAGCATCTCGAGCAGGACGAGGCAAACGAGCAAAATGAGAAAGGCTTCTATATATCGTTCGACAACGATCAACCGAAGCGACCGAAGCCGCCGCTGAGGGCGAAGCGGGGGTCGCCGAGGAAGGAGCGGTCGACTTCGGAGTACCAGAGCCCGGAGCGCAGTCCGGAGCAGACGTGGAGCGAGCGCGTGCCGCGGGAGGAGGAGTTCGCGGTGCGGGACGTCCGACCTAGTGACGTTTCTTCGGAGCGAAGAGAAACGCCACCTAGAGAGCGGCCCCAGCGCGCCAACAACGCCGAGCCGGCGGCGTTGGTCATCGGCGAGCTGAATCCTGACCCGGTGAGTTTTTTTTTAAACTATTTCCTCACGCGACAAAAATAAAAAGCTACTTCTAGTACTATAATTCAAAAGATATCTTTGTTTTGATTTCGCTTGCCATTTTTTTTCTTTCTTTTTATATTATTAACCTGTAAAAGTCCACCACTGGACGTAAGCCTCTCCCTGCAAGCGGCAACAAAGCCGACTTGCCATGCTTGAACGATTTGTCACCACTCACCATGCTGAACCTCATTGAGCATGGCGTCTGCTAGTGACACTGCTCTCCCCCGTTTAACGTTTTATTCTATCCGTAATTGTAAATCGTTTTAGAATTTAAATTATGTTATATTTTGCTTTTCGAACTTAATAATAATAAACTTAGTCGTTATTTTACTGTGTGTTAATTGAATAACACGTTTTTTTTGGTCCATACAATATTAATACCGAATAGAAAAACAATTAGATAGACAAAAAATCTTGAAATATTTAAAGTTTAAAGTCTAGCTCATTAGGAAGTTTGTCAAAATCTATTGCAAAATTAGTACCGAACAGACAGATAGACAAAAAAGCAATTTAATAACAATCTTAACAGACTGTAAATAGGCCTCTCCCATAAGAAGAATTAGCCCTAATCGCTATGCTAGGCAATCGCAGCAAAAGACACCTTGCACCTTAGACGCTGCTGTCCGTCATCAGTCATTGATTTTTTGTCTGGTATTGGTCGAGATGGTTATCCCGCCATTGAGATTTTCAAAGCTATATCCTAAGTCTCCTCTTACGACGCCCACGTGAAGAAAGAGGGTGGCAGGTTCTTACGCCGATACCTCACGGCAGCTAATAAAAACTCAGTAGCTAGCGACGTGCGTTCCGTAAGTGACATAGAAGAGGCTTCCCATTGCAGAACTCGGCAGAAGAGATGGAGCGCAAGAAGGAGCGCATCATGCTGCTGTCGTTGCAGCGGCGGCAGCGCGCGGATGAGGCGCGCGCGCGAGCGGAGGCGGCGGCGGCGGCGCGGCGCGCGCGTGACGAGGCTGTGCTCGAGCGCAAGCTGCAGCGCAAGGAGGAGCAGGCGCGCCGCCGCGAGGCCATCCTGCAGCAGTACAAGCTCAAGAAGGCCATCGAGGAGGCCGACCGCGAGGTGCGACACGACACTCCTTCACTGCACAAAGCATAGAGGCGAATAGACGTTGGCCGCTTCCAGAGTTGTTGTATTGTCCCGTGTCTCTCACCCTATATCTAAAAATTTCCTCAGAGTGCTCTGTTCAAGCTGATACTTACGTTTCACTAATATTTATTCCATTAATTGAAGTCTCGAGTCGTATCTCCATATAGGGCAAAGGGACTAATTTCAGTAATAGATTAGCCTAAATGTGTGTAATGGTAATGGTAATGATTCCAGGGCAAAGTGCTCGACAAGAGCGAATTCCTGGAGACGCTGAAGGCATGCGGGCAGCTGGTGGGTGGTATGGGCAGTGGCGGTGGTCCAGGGGGCGGAGCCGGGGGTGGTGCGGGGGGCGCGCGGTTGCGCGGCAAAGCGGCCCGCGCGCGACCCAAGACCATCCACGTAGACTCGGGCGCACTGCACGCCGCCGAGGGTATGCTGGCCAAGCAGCCCTCCGCTACCAACCTCTCCGGTACGTCACTGCTGGTAGTCACTGTTATCAATGTTGCCAACTTTGTGAACCTCGTCCGTATTCATTGCTTATTTTTCACTTCATATAAAAATGTTGCCACATATCTTAACTGCGCGTTGATTACTATTGTATGTAATAGACACATGCCATCTTCTACAAAGAAAGTGATATATTCAGTATTTACAAACATACTCGCCAATAAATGTGGTTTCATAAAATAATACAAAGTTCGGCGTACAAAAGTACTAAAATGTGGCAATATTATGCAGTTTGCTAGCGGCACTTGTGTTGGCACACAAAAATTTACAAATCGTTAACATTTGTTAATTTTTACCTAAGCTAGTTTAGCACACAGACCTTCAAACATAAAAAAATCATACTTTTAAACGTAAATCCGCGTCTGTTGTGACAATAGTTATGCACCGAATAAAAATAGGGCGAGGTTTGTTATTCATAGCGGACAGAAAACGATAAAAAAATTTAAGCGAACGCACCGACTACTATTTTTTCGGTTGTCATATATCGCAGGAGACCGTGTTTTTTTCGTAAAATTATCGCAGCAGATGCGGCTTCACTCGCACTGTTTGTGCATGTGCATGTCGCTAGAGAGATTTCATTTGTTATATAGGCCTCTCTAAATAAAATAATATTAAAGATTTATAGAAATAAAATAACGGAGGTAATGAGGCATTGCTTACTTCTACTTCGTTCTCCGTTATACCTTATGCGGAAAAAGTGAGCTCACGCTTTTATTTCATGTAATTTTTTGATTTTAAATGGAATTATTTAAAATACGCCTCTAACAATTTAAATCTCTGATATTTTTATAACTTTTATTTTTGCTACCGAATAATAATTACCGTCCATTTTGCAATACCGGCTGATAAATTGATCACAAGTGTACACGTTTCTTTTTAAGTACTCGCTCTGATCTGATCTGAATTGATCATATCATTCTGACCGTTTACAAAAATGCTGTTTCTTGTTAAATGAAATAATATACATTATAAATACAGCAAGATTTCAGCTCAAGATAATACTGATAATATTTCCTCCTTAACACTAATTTATTCGTCCATACCCCCCTGCCCTCCCACCCTCTCACACCCCGGTCCCTTGTTTGCGTGTGCGCGTGTCTCTATGTGTCGTGTGTGCAGCGGGCGGCACGATGCGGCGCGACTACTACCGCGGCTCTCAGGACAGCCTCGCCGAGCGCGCCGGCCTCTACCGAGGTGAGTCCGCCCAGCGGGGAAACAACCGCCCCTCTTGCAAATGGACTTTCAATTTACAACTATATTATGATTCTTAAGTCTAAAATATTAGAAGGTCTAAAGATGTTGTAGCGATGTTGTAATTTTATTATTTATTAGGTATGTTGTTCAATTGCAAGAGGTCCAGCTACTAATTGCTTTCATTGTTTTTGCACGACTTAATAAATCTCATGTTTGCATGAAATGTTACTACGCTCATTGGGCCTTTTAGCCGCGAGTATTCAATAGATTATTTAGAAGAGTGTGCCTAGGAACTACACTTCTCTCCCGTCTCCCTCCATTCTATGGACGAATGTCGCAACGGACCTTTGGCTACCACACCACCACTGCATGATGGACGGGCCCAGGACCCGAAACCGTTTTAATTCGCAGTTTCCGGTGCGGACTGCGTAAGAATGGAACACTACAGGCATTGATCTTCTCGGACCAACATAACATGGGACAAGGCAAGAGTGGATAGGCTAGCGCGACTAACATCCAGGAAGGTCAAGGACGGTAGTCATATTGGAAGGTCAAAGACAGTCACAGTGGTGTTAAGTACCAGATGCGATTAACTTCTCGCAGTAACAGTTTTCTTCGTTAACCTTACACGTGTCTTCAAATGGCACATATAATTTCTATTGTTTTAACACGCCAAAAATTTATTAAATTACTTTGCAAAATAAATTAGGAGGTTTTCATGCCGTAGTAGTCTGGCTATAAATATACTTATGGCTATTTTAACCAGAAAATCCGCATTATAATACGAAGTGGCGATAATGGCAAATCCGGCCAAAAAGTGTCTTATGTTCAGTAGTATGATGGTAATAAATAACTCATTGAGTGCTACAATAATATATATTTCATGGTTATGACACGTAAAGAGATAAATGCAAAACAATACAAATACGGGAAATTGAAGTGCGGTTTATATTCCCAATTTTCAGTGTTTAGAAATGTTTATGTGGAGGGGTATATCTTTTTTTTCCAAATATCCTTTCACCCATGTGCGGTGGTCTTTAATGGCCAGGTGAGTTTCCGACGATTGATCGACTGAAAATCTGCAGAAAGTAGCATTACTATCTCGAAAGCATCGGCACTATACTCGCCTATCCACCAATTTGTCTAGCGTGGTCAGTATGGGTATTTTTTCCGCGTCAAGCATGCCAGTTACTAAGCTGCTACTAGGGAAATCATAACAACCGGCTGTTAATCAAGACAGACAGATAGATGAAAATAGGAGAAATAAATTTTGTATTATTCGTTATACATCAATTCGCTTACCAAACGAAATCTGATGTTCGGTAAAACCTTCGTCTGTCTGAAACCTCCAATTGCTGAAGACATTGACATGAAATTTACAAAAGTGTAAATGTTAATTTGGTTATATGCGAACTAAATCATTGGCGCCGCAATGAAGTTTAATGAATAAATGCAGAGTCACCGGTTGATGATCGCGGTGGCGTGTCGCCGAGCAGCGCGTCGAGCGGTGCGCTGGGGCGCCGCGGCTCCTGCAAGACGTCGCGCGGTGAGTTCACACACACTGCAACCTGCCACTTGCCAGCCCTCGGACGACTTCCCCTGCATTTCGCTAATAAGCGCCACCTAGCGCCTTGAGTTGACAACTTTGTGCACATTGTTGTATGCATTTAGTTACTGTGAAGTGTCTTAAAAAGTTTTATGCAATGTATGACTAAAAAATACTTACATTTGAAATTCGATTGATAATATTTTCTTTTTGTCTATAGTTAAGTTAAGTTAGTTGAAAATCATCATAACATTATGAATATCGATATTCAATAGTCTACTTCGATACAGCAAATAAAGCTCAACTCAAACCGCTCTTCGGTGCTAGTGTGAATTTTCATTACTTTAGGCCAGTGCTGAAGGTACTGACGCCTACAGTATTTGCAAAAACTAATACAATGGGCTTCGCTTCGCCGACCAACCTTTTAACAATCCGCTTAAAATAGCAATTTCACTTTTTGAAAATAAAATATCGCTCTAATAAATTGATGACAAATGATAATACCATTTAAGACCCATTGAAATAAACTGTGAAGTAGTTGAGAAAAAAAATTGCTATTATTAAATGGATAAAGCGAATGAATATGTGATTACTGGTGACATGTTTTGATAAATAGTCTGTATCCAAAAGTGGAAACCGTCTCTTGTTTATAACGTAATAATTATTATTTATGACATATCAAAACAGTTTTCATAATTCACATCTTATTTGTTGTTAACTTAATAATTTAAACTCGTAATGATTTATATAAAATTCAAATATTAGTCTAAAAACTAGTCAACATTTAATTTCGAGTTTGAAGTATTGATACCTTTTAAAAAAGATAATTATTTGTGATGAGGCTTTTAGTAGACACTTACAAAAAGCTTTCTCACAACAAATAGAGTAAATGCTATTTCACGTATTATTTGATCGGAAACATCGACACTGTGTGGATAGTCATATGGCTCAATATCCATTGGTCAGTATAAAGCGCTTTTTTGATTTTATTTGTAGACGCTTCAGAACTATTATTTATGTTTCGATTGGTTTATTTTATATGTGTATTATACAGCAGCATTAAATAGATTGGTTTAGATACACTCCAAATGCAAAATTTACGCTTTACCTATTTTTGGCCATATGTATGTAGTTTGCAACCTGGAACAAAAATCGATCAAACGGTTTATTTCTATAGCTTGATCCAAAATTTGAGCTCCCCCTAGACCTTCCGCGCATCAATTGGCTCCTGTATTATTATCGTAATTTGGATCATCAAAGATTTTGCCTTGTGACAGATATTATCGCGATATAGCATTAATTTTGTTTGCATTAACCCGTGCATCTTGCATTATAAATGAGACATTGCATACATTGCGGCGCCTGCTTGTGTGCCTGCATGATGGGCGCTCCGACGGCGTAGTGTAACATTTAACACGTTCGCATCGCATGTGATTGCGTGATGACATTTATAGGAAACATTTCAGAGCGTGTCAATGATGAAGCTCAGTCGTCACGTGGAAGGTCTAAATATTCCACTTACCAGAGTAACTTTAAGGCTGGGAGGAAATCTAGCTCTCTTATGAACTTGTGCGGTAAGACACGTTTGAATCAACACCGATGTACAGGCTTCACACACGTTGGTACTGCCGGTTACTTGGCTTGGTGCGTTGGGTTCTCGTTTTTGTTGCTGCGCTCGAAGGGGGACGTTCGTGTCTATTAAAAAAAAACAATGTGAATGCTCCTTTATTCATTCCAATTTACAACATAAAGTTAATGTTTAGGTTATTCGGTGTTTTTAACAGATTTTTTTTTTAATTATCTGATTTTTTTTATAAAGTTATATAATTTAAAAATATAAAAACGTTAAACGTGTATTTTTTGTATTCTGAACATTTTACTGTTTTTATACTTATAACGTTCTGGTGATGCGTGATGTTCGAAGAAACCTAAATCAGTTTTTATATATAAATTAAATTATCCTTGTCATTGATTATTACTTCCGATTATAATGCATTGTTTAAGTAACGCATACTCTCCATATATCTTAACATGTTATTACAATAGAATTTCTACTTTAGAGAACGTCCCTTGAGAGCAAACTTTCTTGTCTTGTGCACATCTCTTTATTTGGTTTACAGGCCATTTTATTATACGTATATCTATAAGGTTGTGGTACATTATTTCAGGTTATGTTTATTGATATATAATGCATGTTTCTATTTTTTATACTATATTTGGTGTTGGTATGACATCGTTAAACAGAGCGTAGGTATCCTAAGTTATTGCATTACTATGTCGCGTTTGCAAACCACTCGTCTATCATTGCACACGGTAGCATTGTGAAATATCCTTTACGAGTCGAATTTAATACGATAATAAGAAATTTAGGTAAATGTATGTTAATAAATGCAATGAATAACAAATCCTTACGGTATTGCAAGAAAGTTTGTTTTCGAATAGCAGTAATACAGCTATAAGAATATTTATGTTTATATATTTTCAAATATTAAAAATTACTATTACATTCTTCGAAGAACGGTAAAGTATTTCTTATTTATATCTTTAGATTAGTTTTAAGTTTTACATGTAAAGGATATTTATTTGTTCTTCATGAAATACAATTATTTGATGTTAATTAGTTTATATTCAAATTAGATTATCTATTTTTTTCTGTTGGATACATGTTTTATTATTTAGAGTATACTATAAAAAAACCGGCTTGTTATATTCAGTTCGCCATTTTGAATTTATTTTGCGTTAGCTGCTTCAACAGTAGTCGCTTCTCGTAGTGTGTAATTAATAAACTCGTACGGAGTATTTGAACAATTTAGTGTAGGACTTGCTAACATTAATAAGCAGCTAATAATCTTCACAAATTTTCTTATCCCTCTTTTTCTCACTTAATGATTTATGACAAAGTAAAAGAGAACTATCAATCAAACTACTTTTTTGTTATATTGAACATATCACAATTAATAAGGATTTTTTTTATTGGTTCCGAAAATATACGTGACGTAGTGATTCTATTGTTGTTTAATAATTTCACCTAAATAATGACGATTGTCTTAAGGAAATCGCTTAGAAATGCAGCGAAATGATTTATTTAAAGTCTGTATTAAAAGTTTTTTATATTTTTATGTTCAATTAAATATATATATAAATATTTTAAAGTAGAACGGATTATAAGTAAAAAATTATATGATAGACATAAAATGTTCTTCTTAACGCAGGTATGGTAGTTATATATATGTATAATTCCCTTCTACTAATTTTAAATTTATGCTAGTCTATTGATTATACACCTTCTAATACTATGACACTAAACGGGAAATATTTTATTTTTATTAACTAAAATAATATCAGACTTTCTATTGACAGTTAGTAAATTTTGGTACAGTAAAGTATTTAGTACTCGAACGAAGTTGTGTGCAGTAGTCACCATCAGGTGGACTGTTAGCTTGCTTGTCACTCTAATATTATAGAAAAACATAACATTCTCTGTCTCATTATAGTGATGTCAGCACTTAATCAACAGACAAAGGTTTTTAAATTTTTTCTAATATTTTTATTTTTGTTTTAACTGTAAACCAATAAACAGTAAACTATACCTCGAAAAGATCACAGACAACAACTATAATACACATTAGGCCACATGATGTGGACTGGTGATGGTGATGGTGATGTGGTGTGGGAGGGTGGTGGGGTCGTTAGGGCAGACGATAAAGCGCGGCGCGTTCCCAGACTCGGGGCTGGGTCGCGCGACGCCGCCGCGGCGTGCCGCGTCCCCCGGGCTGCGGGGGCTGGCGCGGGGGGCCGCGTCTCCCGCGTCCGGCCCGGGCTCGCTGCCGGGCGCGCTGCCCGTCGCGCTGCCCGGGGCCGTGGGCCGCCGCCGCGCGCCCGCCGACGACGCCTCTGACGTCTCCTCCACGCACTCCTCCATCATGGACTACTCGGGTGAGTCGCTCGCCTATACCCTAATTGTCGCTAACTTGTGTACGGTCCTGTGCACACCGAACGCGCGCGTCTCGCCCATGCGTGGGCATATTACATAGTCTGAACGCTTAATCTCTGCCGCGTTTCATGTAGTATTACAGGCAAATCGAGAGATACTATCAAACGTTTATATATACTAACATTAACGTATCGGGAGAGTTTTTTTCTTTCCGTAGGTGTCGTAAAAGGTGTTTAGGAGAAATGCTTCGAAAATCTCATAGCAAACTCCAGGAAAAACCCGTCACATTCTATCTCCCGGAAAGGTGTTCAAATGTTGTATGAACGATGATCTGCGTGCAACCGTCCCTCGGAGAGAGAGACAATCCCTCCCTACATCCCGACTGTCGCATCCATGGCAAGGCACAGTTTGTGCGTTCAGACTATAAATATAAATTGCTCAAACATTTCAAGTTTGACGAATTAAGCCAATGTTCTAGAAACAATAGATTGATTTTATTGTATTCTTCTTAAGTCAGAAAATGTTACAAATAGAGATACCAAATATGAAGTGCAGCTCCAACTTCAGTAATTTATTTCAGATTTATTTTATTTATTAATTATATATTTGCGACCAGCCAGAAAATTACAATAATGTTTTGATGTGTACTTGTTTCACATCAAACATATGTTATATTTTTTAACAAAATTTACGACGCACACTTGTTGGGAATGAGTACCCTTCCAATACATATTAGGTAATATAATTATATCACGTGGCGTGTGGAGAGTACATAGGGCAGTCGGATATACTCGTAAGCTTGCCCACTGAACTCTGCACTGATGAATACAGTTGAGGTGTCGTAATACTGCGAGTATAATATTATACAATTTGTAGCGTTCTGTCCTAGTATGTCTGAATTATAAAATTTTGGATTTTAATACATAAAAAGTAGTAATTTAAACAGTTCTAATTAAACATATAGTCTCCTTATTGCTAAGCTGATAAACGATCTTATTAGTTGTACGTTCTGTTCTAGAAGCATCCTTTCGGGAACGGCGTAAAGGTTCATAGATTATTTAGTCTTACATAGGTAACTCACAAACAGACGATATGTTCACTGTCCACACGTAAAGCAACGATGTCACGCCAACACCCAGATTATGTTGAATGTAATTATAAGGCATGGTTTTGTGATTTGTCAGTTGTTATTCTAACATTGCGTTTGTCGAGTCGACGCTTACTGACATCCGCTTTCTCACCGAGATTTGTTTTTTTTTTAATTAACACAGCATCGAGGCACTTCATTAATAATATGCCATTAACACCATTCTTGACAAACCATCAAACGTTATTGTTAGTTAGTAATAAATGATTTAGATAATTCCTTATCACGAAATTTGTATTACCAGTTATTTAATTTCTTATAGTCTTTTATCACGTAATGAATTGCAAATTTTGTTAACGTTTAGAGGTATTTAGTAATTGCTTTTTACTATAATTTATGTTATAGGTTCGTTTGCTGTTATATCATAGATTTTTTTTAAAAATATTAGTTTAAAAAAAGGCAGTATTAAATAAACTTTTAATCTTTGAATTCGCTGTCTTTTTATCTCAAAATAATATATTTTTTGTAATAAACTTAAAAGTGTTAGTAAAACCCGACGAACGTGTGACGTCGCGGATGACATAAAAAATCGAAATGGACCATATCGCAGGTCCGAAGCTCTACAAGCAGCCGACAACGAAGTCGAACCGCGGCATAATGCTGAACGCGGTGGAGTACTGCGTGTTCCCGGGCGCCGTGAACGCGGAGGCCAAGCGGCGCGTGCTCGAGGAGATCGCGCGCTCCGAGAGCAAACACTTCCTGGTGCTGTTCCGCGACGCGGGTTGCCAGTTCCGCGCGCTCTACTCCTACTGCCCCGACACCGACACCGTGGCCAAGCTCTACGGCACCGGGCCCAAGCACGTCAACGACAGGATGTTCGACAAGTTCTTCAAGTGAGCCCCATTCCTCCTAACCTTTGTGTCAAAACCGTCGCTTGCTCAAATCGACAGATGATTCGTTCAATTGCATCGATATCTAAATTTTGTTGAACTTCAGACTTTAATGGAAGAAAAAATGCAGGCTTCTTCGCCAGCTAATATCTGATTTGAGTGTGATCCTAGGCAAAAACAAAGCAATCGTTTTCGTAATGCCAACCTCGCTTCCTGGCCGGGCACCCGGCTGGCTGACAAATAAGACTGGCGACCAAAGTTCGATCCTATAGTAGCGAATTCAACTCGATGTCTAGTGACAGGGAGCAGCATCACCAGCGCGAAGGTGCCCGGCTATCAATTCATAGCCTACTTAAATGTAACCGTTGCCCCCGCAGGTACAATTCGGGCAGCAAGTGCTTCTCACAAGTGCACACGAAGCACTTAACGGTCACAATCGACGCGTTCACGATACACAACTCTCTGTGGCAAGGCAAGAAGGTGCAACTCCCCAGCAAGAAGGACATGGCGCTCGTGATATAAACCGGCGCGCACTCCGTCCGCCTCGCACACGACGGCCCAGCTCGCGGCCGCTCCGGGCGCCGCGCTGCGATTGGTGGCAATCGGTGCGGCCGTCTGTCCTCACGGTTGGAGTGTAACTAAAGTTTTTTTCGTTTTAAAATAAAGATATCTAGTCGCCGGCGGCAGTCGAGTCAAGCCTTTATTACTTCTCGGTTAAACGCTTCGTAGGGCAATAACGCCAGTGTTTTAAAAGCATCGGTTAGTACATTTCCTCGGACGGGAGCCGCGTTAAAATCGTTTTGCGTCGCTCCCTGCTGGTCTGTCGATATGTATTCTCCTATGATCCTTTTTAATTTCAATATATCGTGTGAAAATAAACTGTAATAAATTTTGTACCGATATCGAATTTTAATATTGCGAAGGATTATATGAGAAAATTGGGTGTGGTTAGTGTGATGTCGACCGATTAGTTTAATTCAGTGCGATACGTTCGAAGACTCTGTAGCATCATAACGAGGTAAGAGCATACAAAGTTTTGGAACGGAGCGCAGTTGCAATCGGTGCCTGTGTCATATTGTACAGTTAGATTGGGTAAAGAGAGTGAGCTCGAATCTGGTTAGGTTTTAGAACTGCGTATTCGCAGATGACATCGTTGGTATATACAGATTAAAAATTGATATAATCGATACAATTTATAACTTTCAAACAGATTATTTATTGTTGGCTCACAACTGATTCTTAATCTGTGTATGCAATGTTGAGTTTTCAGAATTATGTTTTTGAAAGTATGTTTCGCTGAATTCGTTCCAACTGGTGTTTGTGTTGTGATTGTTTAGCGCATGTCGGACCAACACTCAACGCATCGATCTCTAATTCGTCACGCGTATACATATTGCAGCTGTTCAATTTATGTTTGAGCCAATGCATCTTTTGAGTTTAAGTTTTTTTGTACACGATAGCTAATCGCTTCGTCCCACTAGCTCATTGTTAATTAAATGTATGGCCTAAAACCATTTAGATTAAGAATGTCGTGTCTCAAAAGTCAATTTATTTTTAATTTTACTTTATTTCAGTTTCTATCTGATCCAAATATTTTTAATGTTTTTTTTTTTAAATCTTGGAATATTAATGTTTTAATGAATCACACAAGAAAGTATCAATGTATACGTAAATAAAAGACATTGCGAGGGTTACAAATGAATGTATCATAGCGATTATTATGTTTTTTTTTTAGTTTAAAATTGGATTTATCGGGCTAGTGGTTGTAAGTCTCGTCGACAGCGTTGGTCAGTTGAACGCGGTGCGATGTTGCAATGTTATCGCGATGTTTGCCATATGTGTTAGTGAGATGGTGGTATGTTCCAAATTGAACAAGTCTCAAATGAAAGCGAACCGGCCAGACTGCGTTGTTGTCGCTCTGTGTCCTCTTTAGGTAAAACGTATACCAATAAGTAACAAATTCACAAACTAATCGTGCTTTCTTGTTATCATAATATTTAACTCGTTAGTGATTATTTCAATTGACTGGAGGTAGTGATTATAGTAATGCGTATTTGTTTAAAACATTCATTTAACGTTATTCAATTTCCATTTTTTACTGCTTGTATAGCTAAAATAAGACGAGGCACATTTACGTGGTAATTGTACTGCCTTATCCTGTACATAATTGTTTTGTATACAGCTATTTATTAAAAGAATGTTAAACGAAAATTGATGAATATCATTTTTTCATTGTTCAATGATTGATCATCAATTATATACTACCGATAGTGTATGGTATGCAAATATATTGTATTAATAAAAAGCATAACGAAATAATATTGAATTTCATATTATACGATTGTTTTATTTCCATATTATCGTTATATTTGAATTTTGGAATTTAGTAATAGCGAACTCTAACACTAACTGTATCCACAGACACAACTGTGGAAAACATAGATACAGATGCCTTATACCATAAAAATATTTCACAATAATTCCGTGTGAAGTTATTCCTCGATAAAATCATACCGCGTTATTTTTCACGTCCAAGACACTGTTTCGTTTATTGGTAACCATGTCTTGGATAAACGGGGAATGATGTTACAAGGATTTTTTCTGGAATATGTTCGTGGCATAGCGGATAAGGCCGCAGGTGTTCAGGTAACCAAGATGAAGAAAACTGCTGAGGACTGAAGCTTTACGGCATAGAGTAAAGAAAAAGAATACTGATATGACTCTGCGGTCGCGACAGGTCGAGCGAGCGGCGCGCGTTCCTCTGCCCCCTGAAGCTTTTTAAACTTAGATCGTTCGAGCGAGCGGCGCGCGTTCCTCTGCCCCCTGAAGCTTTTTAAACTTAGATCGTTCGAGCGAGCGGCGCGCGTTCCTCTGCCCCTGAAGCTTTTTAAACTTAGATCGTTCGAGCGAGCGGCGCGCGTTCCTCTGCCCCCTGAAGCTTTTTAAACTTAGATCGTTCGAGCGAGCGGCGCGCGTTCCTCTGCCCCCTGAAGCTTTTTAAACTTAGATCGTGCGAGCGAGCGGCGGGCGTTCCTCTGCCCCCTGAAGCTTTTTGAACTTAGATCGTGCGAGCGAGCGGCGCGCGTTCCTCTGCCCCCTGAAGCTTTTTGAACTTAGATCGTTCGGGCGAGCGGCGCGCGTTCCTCTGCCCTTGAAGCTTTTTGAACTTAGATCGTGCGAGCAAGCGGCTCGCGTTCCTCTGCCCGCTTTCTGGGGGTCGCTATAACCCGAGCCAATAAAGAAACTGTTTGTTGCATAACAAGCATAATGCTTTGTGGCGGTGAAGTGAATATAGATACTATTGGTTTGCACATCACTAAGGCCGCGTAGACAGAGGGAAGCGGGGCTACGGTGGGGCGGGAGCGGTGGCGAGAACGGCGCGACGTGACATGCAGCGGACGGCTGTCGAGCTTTGAATATTTTCCTGTAGCAAAACCATTTAGAACTGCTAATAATAATATAATCACTAGTTACATTGTGATGTCACCAGTATTCGTAAATAAATAGATAATTTACCACTGAGTATATAGTTAATCAGGAAAAAAAATATTAATAAAATCTGAACAAAATTTAAAGTAAATTATGAACCATAAATTATTTGAACAATTACATATTTTGAAGACATACCACGCGTCCGTATGTAAACTTCCACCCGATTTTTAAGTATATGTAAGTTACCGAATAGAAGTTTATTTTTGACCTGTGATAATTATTGTTTTTTTACCGCTCGAAGGAACTGTGGCACATAAAATGAATTAGCAATCAATGAAAGATTAATGTTCACGTTTTTGATGACTAGAACTAACAAAGCATATCGCTTTATTAGTTCTATTGTTAAAAATATTGGTGGGTGGGTGTGTTTGTGATTTTGAGATGTAAATGGAATGATCCAACTAAAAGAACCATAGATTTTAGCCAAATCTGGGCGATATAATGAATGACCTGCGTATCAGGTAAAAACAAAATATGAATTTTTTAAATTTATAATGTTCCAACATTAAAACTTAAATATATTGTTTTATTTGCGGCAACTAATAATTCTAATAAAATTATTTCGGTTCGCTGCGTATTGTCAACGATCTCAGTATCGTATCGCATTGGATTGTACCAACATTGTCATTGTGTAGTACGCACCGATGCTTAAAACAATTGCTAGTTTGCCCTTTCTCATTAAAAAATTGTTGCTACTAGCTTCCGCCCGCGGCTTTGTCCGCTAGAAAAAATTCAAAGGCTAAACCCTAAAGGGGACTTCTTACAAACCTCTGTCTTTATCACAAGGTTTGAGGCACAGAACATATACGAGCCATATTTTAAAGAGAGCTATTTATCGAGAATCGACGTCTCAAGTGCCTTTATTTCGTTGTTTATAAGTTGAAAGAAGGAAATAACTTGTAACGTGTCAACCCTTGGCTCTATCCAGAGCACGCCGCGGCGAGGGTTGTCGTCCGTCGTTAACTTCCTAACACTGGACAAATTTGAATAGATAAAAATAAAAGAATATTTTAATCAGTTAAATTTTTTATTTTTCTGTATTGCTGATTCATTTTCATCATTTACAATAATTTAGATCGAATGACATTAGTTCAAAATACTATAGTCGCAAACGATACCTATTAGAGAATATTCTTGTTAATAATCAACTGTCATTTTGTAATTCTTTCAAAATTGCCATTAGAATCATGAATTTTAGAATAAGCCTCGTGAGCAAATCGGTACATGTTGTTTTAGCTAAGGCATGGTTTATTAAAACTGAAGAGATATTCACACATTGATTAAAAGAATGCTACTGAATATCGGAAATAAGTATATTAGAATATCGGTATTTTACACAATAACAATAGACACATTGTTCTACATTTAAATAAAATTTTAAACAAAACCCCTGAGCATGCCGACAGAAATACCTTCACGCAAATGAGACAGTTATTAAAGCAATCAATATTATTTTGTTTTAGTCGCACTTACTGAGTTTAGGGGTCGACCTCAGCAGATGTATCCTAATATCTATACAGAGATAATTATTAATCATCGATATACGAAACAGACTGTTACGTAATGTAAATTGTAATGTAGTCACAATTATCATTTAGTTTGATGCTACTAATAATATTATCCATCTAATACCCATATTCTGCTAGCAAATGCCTGTATATTTTCAACCTACACATATGGAAATGCAGTACTTACGTAACATAAAATATCCTACTAAATATAACTATATATACAAATTAGGAAGTTAACAAATAATTAAATATTCTCATTTTAACATTATCTCTCCATTATTATTCTGTTTACCGTCATACATTTCTAAAATTTTCATAATGCTGCAATGTTGCTGCACATGTAATCACGTGTATATATGTTATATATACCAATATATAATATATATGAGTTTGAGCAAATAATAATTAATATCAGTATGGTAACATTGGATTAATTGGTATTAGGTACTATAATCAATTAAATGGTTCAACTCAGTTATTCATACATTAATCATTGCCAATACAAAATTAAAACAATAACCGTCGCAGTCACATTGCAAAAACCTCAAATCACTATATTACACAATCACAATTGTATTGAATCATCGAAGTAACGCAGTCTACACCAGTGTGTAGTAATGGGTGATTGGAGTAGAGCCGTTGGTATCGACGCTTTTTTGTAAGTTCAGTTGATGGACAACCGTGTCATGACTGTCTGCTTCCTGCGAAAAAAGAAAAGTATCCAAATGTAAGCACATTATTTTTGTTGAGCCCGAGCCCGAGCCCCCTTTTGTCTTAGTTATCCAGGTTTTTCTATTTTATTGTCAGTACATATTTTACAGGCTATAAACTTTGTACTAAATATATTAAATATTAAGTAAGCTTAATACAAGTATACCTAAAGTCCTTGGAACAGCTTGTTAACATAGAAATTGTAACAATTTTACAATTTCTATGTTAACAAGCTGTTACAAGTTTCTATTGTAAATTAAGTCCCATTCATGCATAGTTGCATTGTATTAGAAAATAATTTAAATGATCTTTGCAGTTCTGCTACTGGAAAATTAATGGTATAAGTGTGAATGTACATAAAAGTGGTAAAGCCAAGTGGCAGCTTTTGTAGCTGCTCGAATGGGCCGGCTCGCTCGGCGTAGTACCACGACCTCGCCAGAATACCTGAGTGAAGTAAAGTAATCTTGTGCTTTTGCGTTTCGTTCGGTGAGTAAGGTAACCGGAGGGACCACCCCGCCTCTCCTACTTCATCCTCTTTCTCATCCCCCAAATAAGGATATAAGACCGGCAAAGCACCTGCAGCTCCTCTGGTGTTGCAGATGTACGTGGGCGACAATAGTCACTTACCATCAGGTGAGTCGCTAGCTCGTTTGCCATAAAAAACACAGGTTTACATACAAATTTCAGTAATAAAACTTATTTTAGTAAAATATCTAATAATATAGATATCTTTAGGGTAAAAAAAATATATCACAATATTTTAAATTGCCTGCGAAGGACTACAAACCTCCTCGTCTGTAAAACTGTTGATTTCAACTGGTATTGTTTGACCATCCTGCGTAATAACCTGGAAAATGACATTAATAATGTTAGATGTCCGACTGCAGTCATAAGCAGCTTTCAACAGTAAAAGGTTATGTAATACGAATATAGACGACGGATGCTCTTCTGCAAGTTGGCAGACCCTCTCTCCTTTGCACAGGATATTCCACATTGAAATTAATGTACATAAAAAATTTAGTCTGCAGTTCAATCTGTTGGAGCAGCAATGGGGTTACATCAGAGATGAAAACCCACAACCAGTAAAAAAAACCCCCTGATTAGATGGAGCAACATTTCTTATGACTAAATTATCACCGATGCTCGTGTTCAGCAGTGGGTTTACGTTGGATGCAATGGTGTCAATTAAAATATTATTACCCATCTTAGGTGTTAAAATATATCCTCGTCGCCAATCATACTAATATGAATTGAAACATAATGCAGTATGTTAGTGTCTTAAATATAAAATAAAAGCTATTATACGTAGCACAGGTTAAAAAATTAATAAGGATAAGGAAATTGTCATAAAAACATTTCTTAAACATGGATTATAAATAAGCCAGTACAATGAATAACGGTTATTGTCTTTATATATTAGTAAGTATAGATATAGATAAGTACTACATCCTAGAGTCAATATGTAAATACCTGTAAAGATTTGCCATCCATAGATGTAATAGCAAGTTGTGTGCCGTCTTGCATAGTAAAGTGGAGTTGATTGCCCTGTGCATCTGTAACCTGCAAATAAATATATTATTTGATGTCTACTTATCTGGTCAAGATATTTGTTAATAGTCGTTTTTACTTAGTTAAAGACCATGCACTAAGACTGTAAGTAAAAAGATAATATTATCTTACGTTAAATCCGTAATAATTGGATGTGTCAAAGTCAGCTAGGTTTTCTGGCAACTTTTAATTAATGATTTTAGTTGAATCAATGTGGAAGGAGCTTTCAGAATCTTAAGATCTTGCAGGGTATGGTCAGTTTTGCTCACTAACAGCAGATATTTGACCGAAGTTCTATAGAAGTTATGTCAAATAACTCATGTGTTGCATGAATAGAAATTCTATTGTAATAATAAGTTAAGGGTATATAATCTTCACTACATTAACCCGGATGGATAAAAATACATGTGTCTAGAATCTGCCACAAGAAATATTTTTTTTTATGTTCTACAAATAACTACTTAAACAATGACTCTTTGACAGAAAACTTACAGGCAAATTTTCTTCCTCCTCCTCATTCATCTCAATTGCATTATCCAGCGAATCATGTTGCAGCTGCTCGTGTTGCACAGGCTCATTTGGCTGCTCTAGCTCGAGGTGCTCGAGTCCCGACTGAGGGACGAGCAGGGAAGAACCCGAGTACAGCTCGCATGATGACAACATTTTAGTATCGTCGATGGCAACAGTCTGAAAATGCAAACACTGTGAAATATTTGCCTGCTAGTTATCATCATACATCTATGGAAGGAAATACCATCGTTTTCTCTAAAAATCAACATCAGCTGCTGTGTGGGGCACCCTTCCGACGAATAGAAGGCTTTGGCCACCGAATTATGGCAAAAAATCATTGAAATTGGCTGAGCCCGAATTCCACAGACTACTGAAACAGCATCTCTCGTGCGAGGGTGACTGCGCTTATCCAATGATAGATCCTGTTATGTCCAGAAGTAGATATATGTAGGTAAAAAAAAAGAAGGCTCTTATGGTTAAGCAGTGGGAAAGACCGGAGGCCTTATCCGCTATGCTTCGTAAATATTTCACAACAATTCCGTGTGACTACATTCTTCGATAAAATTATTGACGTGATGTATCCTTAATAAATAACATACTACAAACTATCGGATATTATTACAATTGACAATGATTTTGGATATATTATAATAAATCGTAATGTGTATGCGGATATTACTCAACCTATCATTGTTTTTAGGTCTATAAATAAAGTGTGATTACATATTACATAAAATTGATATTACCCATACATTTCAAAAATATACAAGAAACGCGATAAAATTAATAGGCGGCGCCTTAAATTAGCTGCCTTATCGGTAGGTACAGTCAGTACAACAAATAGGAACGAGGTTGGTACCAGCAGTGGATTCCTTACAGCTGCGGGATGTGGTGATGAACAAACCTGCTCGTGTCCTAGTATCTGCAGCGGAGACGCGTCCTCTTCCATCTCGTAAGTGATGTATATAACCCCATCCTCCGTGTCGACCGCCGACGTCTGTGGCTCGCTGACGACCTCTGTCGCAACTTGCTGGTTGTCCGGCACCAGGAGACTCACTTGCTTCATTGGCTAATAGGTAATGAATAATTAAGGAAACCCTTTCCTAAGTCCAAAAAGTGATTTTCAGGATAATAATATAGTCGTATTATTTTATTACTTGGACACATTCAACATTTGATATGTTTCCAGTTATTGATAAAATGGAAATAGTGTTGTGACAAAGTGGGTCAAACTATTACTAGTGAGTCAATGATTGAGAGACATCCGCCTTGCGCACAGTTATTTTCATTGGTAATGGAATCAATTAGATTTCTATTAAATATTACTTGACACAAGCATATGTCAAATAAGAGATAAAATAGAGAGAGGTAGGAGGAAACTACAGACTTCCATATTTAGTGTGTGCTGAAACATTTCCCACGTTATGGAAATGTTTCAGCCGAGTTCAACGTGCTTCCGCAATCAACTTTTCGCCTCTCCAGGAGACGTTACGGGTACCGAACCTTGACGCTGAGTTTGAGCACGGAGATTGCCATGAGGCACGAGAAGAAAAGGGATCGTATTCTTATACCACTAACAAGCGGAACCTACGACACAGGCGTGCTGCGGTACCTTGTTGGCGGGGGTCGCGTGGCGGCGCGCGTGCCTCTGCAGCGCCGCGCGCTCGGTGAAGGCGCGGCCGCACACGGCGCAGCGCAGCCGCGCGCCCTCCTCGCGCCGCATGTGCACCGCCCATGCGCTGCGCGTTGCAAACCTACAATACAATAAAAATTACAGATAAGCTTATTTACATAACATTAAAGTTAAAATTCGGTTTGTGATAACATAAGATAAGGCAGCCGCAGTGCCAATGCTACATTTTGTCGCAGTGCGTGCAGGCGTGCGGCGGCACTACGCGCACTGGTAAGGCTTTTCGCCCGTGTGGATGTGCTCGTGCAATACTACCTCTTGCCGCAGTGCGTGCAGGCGTGCGGCCGCTCGGGCGCGTGTCTGCGCGCGTGCAGGCGGTGCTGCGACGACGTGGTGAAGCGACGCGGGCACCACACGCACTGATACGGCTTCTCGCCCGTGTGGATGCGCTCGTGCTCCGACAGGTTGCCTTTCTGACTGAAGCTCTTGCCGCACATCTTGCACGCGTACGGCTTTATTCCTGTAATGTGATTGTACGCACATGTTTTCATTAAACATTTGTCGCATCATTACAAAAGGAATTCTAACTTAACCTAGGACTATTTTGACTTTTGGTTTAAAGCTAAATATAAATTGACGGCTCGGTGGCGTAGTGGCTAAACGTTTAGCTGCAGCGTTGTGGGTGGCGGGTTCACGCACGGGACAAGTGTTTGTATGGACTACAAATAATTGTTCCGGGTCTGGCTGTTTGTCTAAGTGCAATATATGTATGGAAACTGTCTGCGCGACACAGGAGAAATTCCGACAGCGGTAGGTTAATATTTTTTTAAAAAAAAAAAAATCGTCGCTAATGATAAATCTCGTTTTGTAATAAGTACTAATAAATAAATAATTTATCAGACAACCCTTTCCTTTGATTATTGTAAAAATTTATTATAAAAATTAATATTTTATCGCATTCTTTAAATTTGCTATTGCACTAACCTGTATGCCATCTCATATGAAGGGTAAGACTAGTTTTATGCGCGAACTTGTGCTTGCAGATCTCACAACTGAATTTTTTAACACCGGAATGCAGCAGCTGATGGTTGATAAGATTCGCCTTCGTTTTGAAAGTCGCGCTGCAGGACTGTAAAAAGAAACGATGTTACACTTCAGGACTAGGCACTACTGGCGCTAATAAAATGTACGCATGCGCGTGCCGTACACGCTTGTGGTGCGGTGCCGAAGACGCACAGCAGCAGGTACTACAAACACCCCTGTACCGCACGCTTGAGGTACACAGCCGAGGACACCCCTTGCAGGTGATGTAACGTAGCTGCAAGTCATACAAGGTCATACACCAGGTGCCGCTGCAACAACTTCTTGTGCCGGAAGTGCTTGCCGCACGTGCCGCACACGTACCGCTGCCCCCTTGAGGAACACTGCCGAGGACGCACCATGCAGGTGAAGGGACGCAGCTGCGAGTGCACGAGCTGGTGCCGCTGCAGCAACTGCTTGTGCCGGAAGAGCTTGCCGCACGTGCCGCATACGTATCGTTGCCCCGCATGGGCCGCCTGCTTGTGATACACCACTGACGATGGATGGTTCAGCACCTATGTAAACAATTTATTTTTCCATTAGAATGTATTTGATTATAAAAGGTTATTTGAAATATACTTTTAGGTATAGTATGATTATTTTATTTTGCCTCTCCGAAGTTTGCATCTAATGGCGACGCAGTAGTCATATTAAGTTCCGACGCATGCGCAGTGGGGTAACCGCGGAGTGGGAGCTGAGCGTAATACGATCTCTCACTCGTATACTATTGAGTAATGCTCATGTCCCGCACGCTCGTGCAGTCAGTCGATGCAAAAAGTGTTTTACAATATTGTCTATATTTTTAACAATTTTTTTTTACCTCAGAATTCAGTACAATAAATAAAATAATTTAAACAGTTGTATTTAAAAGTGTTACATACATTATTTTGTCTGAGAATGAAATGTATAATGATGAGAAAGTAGTTATATCATAAATAAAACTGTTGTCTAATTAATAGACACGTTAATTCATCCTTCCTAACAGTGAATGTAACATTTAAATGGTTGTGTGGTTTTTGTGTATGGATTTCATTTTGGTCCGTTTCGGAATTTTCCCTGGATTATAAGTATCGCAGTTTTTACGTTGAGTCATGAGCTTTCAAAAAGTGAAAACCACATCAAAATAGGTTCAGTAGCTTTTGCATGATACCCTGGACAAAACTCCGAAACATATTTTTTTTTGAATTCAGTTAGGCCGCCATCTTATCCTGAGAGTTTTTTTGGAATATCTTTAATGTACAGAGAGACCTTGATTTTATAACAGGCTTCATATATTTAATATGCAATTGGTAGATACCTTTCCACACAGATCACAGGCATATCCCTTGGCAGAGGCAGATTTATGTCGGCGATGTGAGATGGAATGAAGAGCGAGCGATCGCGGGTAACCGAATGCCGCGCCGCATTCCCCACATTTATACGGCCTTTCGCCTTGATGAACTGCCTACAACAACATATTTGTTATAAAATCTATTCTATGTTTGTCCAGAATGAATGATAACTTTTATTGTACACCGTAAAACAAATAGATACAGAGAACATTAAACAAAAAGTCAATTAGAAGGTATAATTTGGCAAGTGCAGGAGATAGCCAAGGACAAACCAAACCGTCCGTCTTTACTTTCTCGTGTCCGATGCAACGCGCATGCGTTAAGATGTGTCAGAGGCAAGGGACGCAACACAAACGCGACCCGAAAACTAATAGTTTTGTGTTTTCCGTAAATCTTGGTTTTGGCAGAGATTTAAACCCAGAGCGCTAATATTACTTTTTAACTAATGTAATACATTTTTCACTATTACCTTGATATGAAGTGATTTACTTTGTCTACTACGAAACATTTTATCACAGTGGTTGCATTTAATCTTGTTGTCCTTTCCCTCTGGCTTTTCACACTCAGTGTTATCGGCTAACAAATTGGTTGTCTCTAGAATATATGAGAATCAGATATCATTCCGTTAAAACCAACTCAATAATAAATATAACATGCCGATATAAAGAAGCAAAAACAAGATTTCATTGTAAACTATTCAGATATATATGTAATACACAGTATTTATAATTTTCAATTCAGTATCATACAAACTTACCAACACTTTCTTCAACCACATTATCAAATTCATTAGATCCTACATCTACTGGTTCTTTTTTATAATCAGCCTCCAAAGCTTCACTTTTCACTTCCACAGGTTGAGTTTTTACAACTGGCAAATCTTCAGGCATAGCTTCTGGCAAGCAAGATGCTTGTATGTTACCAACTACGTTGTCTGCAGCAGGCAAATCTAGTGAATTTTGAGTTTTTTCCATACATCTTTCTTTTGTTGATTCTTCGAGCTTAACAACAGGTTTTTTCTGTAAGAAAATTGATACCAATATATAATAAGCTCCTACAGACACAGTAAATAAAAAGATATCTATTTTTTTATTTGCAGTCTGTCAGTAGTCCCACTACTGGACTCTCCAACAGGAGAACATACGATAATTGCCATGCTCGGCAAGCAATCGTCACACCAGACATATCATACACTTAGAGATAATGGTTAATCGGCCACCTGTTGGACGCCATGAGATTTTTAAGGCTTTTCTCTTGGTTCATTCTTACAATAATCATGGGAGGGAAAAGGATGGCAGATTTCCTTACTTGCCTCCACAAGGCAATTTACACAACAACATAATCTTCCACACAACAGATGAATAAATGTACGGGCAATTTATAGCAATATAAGAGGAGCTGCAGATGTGTTGCTGGTCTTTAAGGATATTTGGGGAGGGTGAGGGAGGACAGGACTGAAGTGAAAATATGGTGACTACTTAAATAACTTGGTTTAATAACATAGAAAGAGATATAACTATTACATATACACCAACATTTAAATACTTCTATTTAGAGCAGCTATTTTGCACGGTCGTGGTACTTTCCGGGTCGAGCTGATCCATTCCACAAGCAGTAGCAAAGGTTGCCTCAGGCTGTCAATGTATTCTCTCCCGTGGAACGGCCGCCTACGGTGGCCGGCGCTAAAGGGGTCGAGAAGCGTTCCCTTGGCCCTGTCGCTATGCGGTATACCTTATCTCAACTTCATTCCCCTGTGAGGTCAGGTTTTTATTTGGGATTCCCAAAATAAAGAAATATATGTTGATGTATTACTTACCAGATCCAGTTGTTCATTTGGTGTCACATCCTTGCACTGAAGTATGTTTTGCCCAACGTGGTTAGTCTCACTTTGATGGTCGCAAAATAGTAGCCTGGTAGAGAAAGTCTCACCGCATTGGGTGCATTGATATAACACTGGTCCATGTTGAGCTATGTGCGACATATAGCGTCCTGTGGTAGAGAACACCATGCCGCAAATCATACATTGCTCACGTGTCTGACGCGTGCGTCCTGTAATAGATATAATAGAAAATAGACATATGTCATAGTTCAACAAGCAATTAATTATTTTTTTTCCATCTCTGGATGTAAATGAGATGGATATGTCGTGGCCAAATCATTAAATGGTCGGTCGCATATAAAATCGAAAACAGTTGATGTTTGAACAATATAGCCAGTACGTTTTAAGAAATGTCCGACTATTTCATAATGTGGCCGATTGGACAACAAGCGATGTACAGACACTTATAACTCTGATACTAAATATTACACACGCAAAATAAGTGCACAGTCGTGGAGTTGCGGATACCAGCCCCATATAACATAACATAATAAATATTTGCTTGTTTTTATGAGTGAGCGTTTGTATGATAAGTTCATTTTCAATTGGTATAGTTATTGTTTGACAGTAATTGTACATAGACATGAACTTATTCATGAAAAAAGTAACAAATAAACGATAAGGTGGGTATTAGTGTTGTGTTGTCTACTAGTGGTAAAAAGTGTACAAGCAAATTGGTCATTAAAAATTAAATAACATTACCTTTTGGACGTCCACGACCTTTCCCTTTCAATACAACAACTAACTCTCCTGAAGATTCCATGTGCCCAATTACTTCAGGTTCCTTTGAAGCAGCATCTTTAGGTCCTTGCTCAATTACAAGTTGTTTATTTTCATGGTCACTCTCATCACCATCAGTCACTCCTTCTTCTCTAAATATTCTTTCAAGTTCTTTGCCCTGCCAAGGTTTACAAGATCTCAATATAGAAAAACTATCAGCGAATTTCATAGTCTTTCTTTTGTTTGGGAAGATAACTTTTTATTAAGAGAAATTGTACCTGAACCACTTCCTTAAATCTAGTTGGAGTTTTTCTGCGCCTCTTCCCTGTTGGTTCATCACTATCATTACCTTCATTCTTATTCTTTTCTTCTTGTACCTTCACAGCAGCTTCCTGTGCTAACTCTTCGGGGCTTTTTGGTTTTTTCGGAGGTCTGCCTCTTTTTCTTTTGGGCTTTTCTAACCCAGCTACTTGCAGAGCAATCGGATGCTCAATTTGGTACACCCCATCACTTGTGTTTACTGCAAAATGTTAACATTAGTTGTTGTTTAGACAACTTTCTAGGCTGCCCACACTTCTGGTATATTTGCACATAAATAGATTCTATGCACTGGTGAGTAAAAGAAAGAAGCAAAATCATTGTTTGTGGATACACTCATGATAGGAAAGTAGGAAACTGGATAACAGACAAAGAAACAGTTGACTATGTGTCTAAGAAGTGCAGTGTCTATGTTCAGTCAAGGATCAGAATATAGATGCAACCTACGATTGAGTGCCTCCTAAGCTGTAAAATTTTTTTTTGCAAATGCGACAAACAAGCTAGCAGTTCACCTGATGGTAAGTGATTACCGTTGCCCACGTACATCTGCAACACCCGAGATGCTGAAGGTGCGTTGCCGGCCTCTGAGGGTATTTGGGAGATGTAAGGGAGGATTAGGAGGAGGATGGCGAGAAAGAGTGGCCTCCGGATACCTGACTCACCAAACGAAATGCAGAAGCATAAGATGCCTGTACTTCAAGTCAGTATTCTGCGAGGACGTGGTACCAATCCAGTCGAGCCGGCCCATTCGAGTAGCAGTAAAAGCCGCTGCTTGGCTCTACCACATTTAAAATGTCTCTGATGCAATCACTCACTATACAAAACACAGCAGCATATGCTAATATTTCATGAAGGGTTCCTTCTCCGGATAAGCTATCCCATTTATGAAGCACTTACAGCTCTATGGACCCTACCACACACAAAAATCACTTTTAAAGACTGTGTGTGTACAGGTTCCTATTTCGAGAAATTAGGAGACTAAGCTACTTCCATAAAAGTTACCTGTAGTAGAGTAGCAAACATTTGGATGATGAATATGAATGTTTGTATATACTATATGATTATTTATCTATTTAGGTAATCTATCTTCTTACTATTCAGTTACCAAGACTCAGGGGACATGTAGTGATGGTGTATATATTATGTTACCTAAACTAGCAAGTTCATATGCATGGCATTCACATTGTGGTAGCCTTGTGGTCTAGGTGCTTGCTTTTGTTCCATAGAGCATGAGTTAACTTAAGTCAATCCCATCCCATAGCAATTTTAAATGTGATCAGCATTGAAGGAAAACTGTATATTATTATTTTGAGGCCATATGTAGTCTGCGAACCGGCACAGGACCAGCATGGTGAACCCTTCCTGGGTTCAAAATTCAAAAAGATTGTGATAATATTATCTAATTTGTTTTAAATAAAATCCCTTTGTGATATTTTAAGTGTGATAATGAAGAACAAACTCCACACTGTAAGCAAATGTAGGGAACAAGGGAACAGACAAATCCTTGTTTTATAATTTGAAGATTTTGGATTGGATCCCTAATATGTATCCAAAATTAACCTATACCAAAATTACTGGTGGTAAACCCATGCTATGTTAGCAGCCAAAATACAATTGTACATTAAATTCTTAACAACAATGCCAAATATTTCAAAGCAAATTTTTGTGAGTCATGTGAGTATGAAACATTAAAAATAAACCTCTAAAAAATATTTTTTTTACTTAATTACATAAAACTTCTTTGTGATTTAAGTAAAAATGAAACTTCATAACTGCATTGTTGAATTTCAAAATGCAAATAATATAAAGTGAATTAAATTAAGTAAATAAAGTTTGTACACAAAGATGAACAGTGATGAATGATGATTTTTATTCAGATATACATAATATGCAGCCCAAGTAGACCAAAAACCTTTAATTTTACGGACCGAAATTTACAATGGAATTAAATTGCTAAGAGTTCACTTTAGGTCTGCACAGTATGCAAAGAGTCGTTTCAACCAACATTTACTTATTATTACATTTAATAGTGTGTCTCTAACAGTAAAATAAAGACTGAAAGTTCGTGCTGAACGTGGTTTACAAGCCCTTTTTACATTTTACACTTCTTTTTTAAAATAATACGGGTATCTAATTTATTTTTTGATCAACTCACTTTCATAAACAATTTTCTCTGTTATAATCTCAGGTTCATTTGAGGGTGCACAGGATTTCTTGTATTCTTTTTCCCTTTGATATAGCTCTCGTATAACTTTCTGCAAAGACATCAACTTACGAGAATTTTAAAAATAAATGCATCATTTAATAAACTAGTAGATGTATTAAAATATTCGTACCTGTCCATTTATTATTAAGTTAAGGAATTCAACCGTGGCTTCCAACTGAATCGTACATCCAGGGCAAATAGTACGAGGGAGTTGACCATCATCCGACACCTGTTTTTAAAAACAAGGTATGAGGATAGTGGTATTGTTGGCTCATATGAGTTCTCAGGATTGTAACGGTACACTGTGAGTAAGTAACCGGCATAATCAGAGTAATAATACTCTGATTTCTTTAACAAGGTGTGTCTTTCTCAATAAATGAATTAGCAAACCAGTAAGAATTAAGTCAAGCAAAACAAAACTCAACTCACCTATCGATACAATCAAAATATGTCAAATTAGCGGATATGGCGCGTTAAATCTGAGTTGACGATTTGATCCTCACTTTAAAATAATATTACTTTCAACGTGAAACAAAGCCATTATTTGCTTGCGATGAAATATTTTCAAAAATTTTAAATACTGTACTACTATTTTATACATTTTTTTTATAAAATTTTAAATATACTACGTGTAATAAAGATATGAAAATGTTCAGAACGAAAAGTCAGCCATATTTAAGTCAAAACAATCCCAATTTATTGAAAGTTTACTTTACCTTAATGGGTAAATATGTATTAATAATTTCGCTGAGATTTTGGTTATTTTCTTCGTTAGAATACAATAGATTTCCATTATCATTTTCTTCACCACACAATCGACAAACCGTAGAATTATACAGGAACACTTCCATCTTTAATAAGAAAATATAAGCGCCATCTACGTCCTTGTAATAGAGTTGCTAACTTAAAAAAACTGAAAAGTGTTAATGCTCAGCATACTCTACTCTATGATGCTCAGGAAAAGAAAACATTCAGCCAAGGTCATAGATTCCCAACCCAAAGATTGATTTCGACCATAAGAGATCATATAATCGTTTAAAAAGGAGTGCTTCAAAGCGAACCCGGCTGAGCGATATCGACATTAGGTGTACCTAAATGTCTTATTACACCTACAATAATTACGTAATAAAAATGTGATTGCAAATAACTATCAAAACAATTTAAGCGAATGATCTTTCGTAAACATAAGTAGTTAAAAACCGTATCGCCGTGTTTAAGCCCGAGACATCGATAGAGTATGTTTTACTCAACAATCAAGAGTAACATTTAAGTACTTAATATTTTTCAATATTTATTTATGGGTTTCTTGCATTTCTTGAAAGATAAAGTATGGGTATCACGACGCTTGGCACGCGGATTGGTCAATGCAGGTCAGACCTCTGAAAGTAACTGCTTAGTGTATGAACAAATTGTTAATTAATCAAAAAATATTAATTTACAAACAAATAGTACTCACTGTTAAAATAAGTACACTATATAAACAAATTAATATTACATACTTCCAATTCCAGTCGAATCCGAATCGACGTTTTCAAAAAAATGTTTCTTCAAAAATATATTACTCCTGCTACACCATTTACAATTGCACTGTTTGACTGGCATCACGAACTTTAACAGCTCGATAATTCTTTCGAATCTATATTTTGCGCAAAATTATGAGGTAATGTAATCAAAAAGTATATCCCCAAACATACATGCAAAAAGTTCCAAATATCCTTCCTGGTTCTCAGATGCTCTCATTAAAATGTTGTCTGTAAAAGAATAATTCTGCACAGATTCCGTAATTTTAAAAATTTTAGAGATAAACTGACCTGCTACGTAACCTGTGTCCATACCCTAATACGAAAAGTTTATACTAATTACAATGAAAGAATTAATATTTCTTAAGATCGTTTGATTTTGTGATCGATTATAAAATATAATCAACACACATTTTGCAGCAGTAAAGTTTTAGAAAGCATCCAAAAAAAGTTACGCTACCGAGTCGAAAACTATGAAATAATCTGTTTCCAAAACCGGAAAAAAACGAATCTGTCACAATGCCACTTGTGTCATAGTGACACTAACAGTTAGCAATGAGCTTTTATAAATGTAATCCATAGAAAAAGAACTTATCCTAAGAAAAGTAAACTTTTCTAAGAAGACTGATTCCATTAGACAACAAAGTCCTTAGACATAATTTAATTTATAAAATAATCTCGTTGTTCCTATATAAATAACAATTAATTTAATTATTATTATTTTTAGTTCATCAACTAATTATTATTAGAATTAAGTATTCATTTGTTACCTTACTACAAACAGAAATGTTTAATTATTATTATAGTTTAAGTGCTGCTTTGTTATACGTTAAAAGCGATGTTCTATACTTTTTGTTGACCTGTAATCACGACTTACACATATGGAAAAAAGTGATATATAGGCTAAAGTCACCAACACGATAACATGTTCTAACATAATCATAATTTAGTGTGGTGATATTTTGTGATCGTTTTTGAAAGAGACGACAGGGTTTTTAAAAAAAAAAAAGAACAAATTAATGTGAAATTGAGTTTTGTTGAGCATGTGAAAAACTTTGTATATTTAGGCTGTGGGCTTAGCAGGCATGTTACGGTTCGGTGCTGCGGTGATACGGGTACAATTCCTGCACTTTATTTGTATTCTGTCTGGGTGTTTGTCTGCCTCTGCCCCAAGAAATTCCTACAGTATGTCGTAACGGTTTTTTTTAAATAATGAAAAAGTGGGATATATAACAAAGAATAAATGGAGAAAATATAGTGAAAATCTTCATTATTATTCAGTAAAAAAATCAGTCATTAAGATCTATGTTATGTGTGAGTCTGATAAAGAGATAAATTGAGAGAGAGAGAGAAATGTGATATAAAAGAGAATGATGTGAGCAGTGAACAGCACAAACAGTTAGTATTAATGAAGGAATGCTTCGGTGATTTTGACCTATACAAACATAACGTATTCACAGATGTATTTATATGAAAGAGGCGAGAGAGGTGTGTCAGAATTGTGTTAAATGCCTACCCCTTTAGGTGACAATTGAGTTTGTGTTAAGTTTTATGCAATTTAAAAATAACATCGATTATTTAAAATTTTATTGATTATTTAAAGCAAAAACGATGTAAATAAATAATCGATGTAAATAAATAGTCGAAGAATCGATGTCGGACATTCGTTATAAGTATTACTCTATGATTGGTTATGGCAACATTGTTGGATTGTTCTTTCTTTCTTTTGAAAGGCCTTTCCGGTGTAGCTCCAGGGTTTGGGAGCCGTAGTTTCGGTTTTTATTATTTTAATCGCCTTTAATCCATCAAAATGAGAATCTATAAGGATATTATTACCGGTAAATATGTAAATCATGATGTTGTGAATAGAATCCATTTATTATTTCAGTGATTAAAATATTGTCAGTGATTGTGTCATTGAACTGGTGATGTCTCATATATTTATGAATGTGCAAATTTTTGCCACATTGGCAATTGAAGGGCTTGGTTTCGTCAGGTTGTTAGCAGTATGTGATATATCTATCTGATTGTTTAAGGTGACGAGATGTTCTCAGACACATATAAAATGAAATTGGTGGACGAAGTGATCTATGAAGTCACCGGTAAATTGGTGAGTAGATCACAAGGCGACATCAGAATTGAGGGCTTCAACCCATCTGCTGAGGAAGCGGATGAAGGAACAGACAGCGCCGTAGAGAGCGGTGTCGATATTGTATTGAACCATAGGCTAGTGGAGACATATGCGTTCGGAGACAAGAAGTCCTATACATTATACCTAAAAGATTATATGAAAAAGTGAGTATGTAGTTATTCTGTATTATATTGTTAGTGTTAGAGAATCTCTTTACCGTAGGTGTAATGAGAGAGTGGTTCTGTCAAACCAATAGTGGTTACCATAAATTGCTCACATCAATAACATTCTAGACAATCTGTATTCATAATCTCGTAGGTAAATGTGTCTTAAGTTTAATGTCATGCTTTTCATAGTTTATTTAAACGAAAACATTGACATTAGTTCTTATCTATGCTTTGTTTTGAGATAATATCTCAGTTTCTCCAATGTCAAGTCTACTTTTGTATGACTACAAATGAAGTAGTTTTAATTTAACTAAAAGTACTACACTTTCTCCATTTTTATTAAAAGACAATTCCACCCCCTGTCTTGTAATATTGACTGCATATATCCTATTTTTAAGCATAATACCTAATGACAATAATGTTATAGGGTCAATGTTCCAAAATTTCACAATTCCGTGTGACATCTTATGAAACCATGTGTAATATTTTTAATGGTTACATTATCCAAAACATGGTTAACCTTTAACCAAACCATGACTTAGAAGTAAAATACCACATGTTATGATTTTGTTTGAGAATAAATTCACATGGAATTCTTGTGAATTATGCAGAGCAGATAGCATAGCAGTAGTTATATCTTATATGTTGCTATATTAAATTCTATTCTTATAAATTAAGGGTTAGTTTAAGGTGGACAGATGAGAAAGTGCTGTTGCAAATATAGATATCAGTAGTACTTTATTGATTCTACTTCTGTTACATACAGGTTACAAGCAAAGTTTCAACTTATATTTAATCTCATTATAAACAAGCTATTTCTAAGTCATACACCAGATGTTAATTCAATAAGCACAGTAGTTAAGTAACAATACATTTTTACTCTTTGTTATTTTGCCACAACATGTATTAGCACTATTAGTTAACTAGTCCAATGACACCCTGGTTAAATACCTTTGCGAATGTCTGCACTGGCATCCACTGCCTTTCTTTAAAATCACCAATGTGCCGATAATGAAAAATGCTAACCTGTATGTGTAGGTACAATACCTATATCAACTTAGATGGCATAATTGTAAATAGGGTTCAATATGAAATATGACCAGTTGTAAGTCCATTACCAAAATATACAGAGGTTAAGTTGGTAATTCTTCGATTCCAACAATTATATGGTATTCCACTCCTATGGGGATGATCAGTGTTACAAAAACGTAGATGGATGACACTGATACCTTAACATCAATGCTCGATGTTCATTGTACATCGAACATTCACATAAGATTTTGATGTAGGCCAATATAAATGTCACACTCACATTCTTAGTAGTTACCTAACCCAAAATTGTAATTACTTAAAGAATTGTTGTGACTCTGGAATTATTTTTATTTATGTAATGTATGCATTCAGAACTTGATAAATATCTAGGCATAGATTATGTGAGTTGACCTTAATATTGCAACTTTTGATTTTGTTTAAACTGATGCTTAACATATAGCTACATCAGTGTTATAACATCTATGTTTTAACTTTTAACATGATGATTATCAAACATCAATGATCATCATAAATGATCCCTTACATGGAATAGGTTATTTGTGCATTACATGTTTGTGAACAGTATGTTTTTTCTCTTGTTGCTAATAGTTTTGTTCTTATATAAAATTGATAAAAAAACTGTTTTTAAAGCATTATTATAAGTGTTATACTTCTACTTAACCTCTGTTTGATTACCAACACCTTATTTCGTATTTATATATGATTACAAATATCGGCGCATCATCTAATACCAAAGAGTGATCATTCATATCATTCTGTTGGAGCTTTTGATGCAAGATAAAATAACTTTAGTGAAAAAACATTCACTTTCATATTGTTTGTTCATGAAATGGAGCTAACATTTCTTATATTTTTTAATTTTTACCCTACTGATTTTATATAATGTACAAATACATTATTAGGTGTATTATTATTAATTATTTTCCATTAAAATTGTTGCTCATTCTTATAAATCTGTAATTGTCTCTCTACAGTAGGTTTTAAAAGCTAGACAATTTTTTTAATAGATAATTTAAAATTGCTTTTTTTTTTCAGATTAGTTTCAAAATTGGAAGAGAAATCTCCAGACCAAATAGAAGTATTCAAAACCAACATGAACAAAGTTATGAAAGACATCCTAGGCAGGTTTAAGGAACTCCAGTTCTTTACTGGCGAATCAATGGACTGTGATGGTATGGTCGCCATGATGGAATACAGGGATATTGATGGAGTTTCCACACCAATTATGATGTTCTACAAACATGGCTTGGAAGAGGAGAAGTTCTAATTGTACAACTAAGAGATATTACTCATAATATTCCAATTTTACAACATCAATGCCTAACTCATTTTTATTTATTTATGTTGTGATCATGTCTGCATTTGGGTCCGACTACTGCTCCCTAATCACCAAGGCTGAACAATTTTGTAAAAATAAATGTTGCATACTATAAATAAAATTAATCTACAAATATTTGTATTTAATTTCTGAAAATTTTTATACAAGAAATATGGTCTTCCTGAACGATTTTGCCCACTGTAACAACTTTCTAATCAAACTATCAAAAGTAACTGCCTAAGTGGTAAGATTGGAGGAAAGAGCCTGGTTCGGTTTTAGACATGGGACAGGAGAATAAAACCAGATAATAGAGACTAACTAGATCTGTAAAAAACCAAATATTTGTGTAAATAACAAAATATTGGCTATAAATGAGATTTAAACAAGAACCTGTCTATCTATTGCTACTGAGAATTCGTTTTCAGTGTAATATAGAACGTAGTTTCGCATTAGACCCCTAGATGGCACTGTTTTCAAATAAGTATCGGTGATTTCAATTAAACTTAGTACTCGTTAGTGTAATTTGAGAAATACTAAGTCTGCTTTAGCTGACGCTTTCTCGTAGAGGCTTATGTTCAGCAGTAGCCTTAAATAGCCGGGTATTGTAATAAATAATCCGCAATTGTATACCACATCTAATAATAATGGTAGGTATTTATGTTGGATAGACTGAGAGTTAATAGATGGTTTACAACAACCATTTTGCACATTTGTAACCAATCTAAATTAATGATTTCTTCTATTGACGCGATTAAATTCAAATTTCAATGTACTACGTGAAACTAATATTTAACGGATTTTATAGCGTTTAATTTTATTTTTCAATTCTGGACGTTATGAGTACTGCTTTACATCACCTATGGTCAGGGGGGGACCAAGGTGTGTGACGTCATAGCATAGCTGATAATCCCACTCATGTCATAGTTGTTTTGGTGACCGTCAGCAATTTAATTATTAATTTGATTCCGATATACGCAGTAAGATCTCAGTGACTTGAGGTCGTATATCGGTGTGCTTGGTTTGGGGTTTAATTTTATTTGTAATAAGATGCTGAGCCGATGGTAGTGCCCAGTCATCTTCTGTATTGAAATTACGATGTATTTTAATTTCAATAGCTTTGTGAATCACCCTAAGCAAATAACATCCAATATTTTGTGAGGGGGAACGGACCTTCGGTTACCTCACTCACCGAACGAAACGCAGAAGCACAACGTGCATCTACTTCACGCCATTATTCTGCGAGGTCGTGGTACTACCCCAGCTTAGCCGGCTCATTTGAGCACCTGCAAAAGTTCTCCCTCATGGTCCGTTGAGTCAAACTCACGTGACAGATGGTGAGCCTGTCGGTTATAAGTATAGCCAATCCATAGATTTCTCGTCGTGTGACTAAATGACGGCTCGGCAGCGCAGTGGCTATGCTACCTACATTATCCACTAAGTCTATTGTGTTGTTTAGTATGTGAATAGTTCCAATGAAACATACACATAAATGTTGTTTTTTTGTAACTTCTTGAAAATATTTTGATGTTTACATTGTAGAAATCATTACGAGGGAGATTTTATTAAAAGCGAGTTGCATTTGTTTCACATTGACTGCCGCATGTGGCGTCCATACTTTCAAACATCTGGGAATGTTGACATTGAAATAAAACCAAGGATAAAGTTTGAGGTATGTTATATTTATCGAGTTTGTATGTAGGTAATAACTACAATAAAGTACAGAAATGACCGATGCCCTATTACAATGCGGGTACACTAATCACATTTTTTCATATGTATTCATCAATTTGTATACTTCGTTAGGCATTCACTAGGCAACAACGTATGCCTTAATATGCTTTAGTCTTTATTTTCTCCGTATTTACACGAAAATACTATTAGACGCGGTGTTAAAATAATAAAATTTACACAAATCTATATTCTGACAAATTAAACAATAGTCGTATAAAATGTTTGACCGTTTACCAATAAGAAATACAATTAAAGAAAAAAAATAGACACTAAAAACTGAATGTTTATATTTACATATGATAGCATTTAGTTAATTTGTACTGCTACTAGTGTGAATTGCTTAAATAACAAAAAAAAATCTAAATATTCAATACAGCTGCGCACAATACCAATATAGGTTGACTTTTTATATTTCTTATCTAACAATATATGATAATACGTTTTCATATATTTAAGACATAAAAACAAATTTTCTTTTGTGGATCGTTTGCGCTCACTAACTGGTTGTTGAGGTAATTATTTATAAGAAATAAGCTTACTGGAAAACGATCACATATAACTGATAATAATAAATGATGTCATTATTATCTACCAAATCCAATGATTTAAAACAATAGCGATAACCGGGTAAATATAAAGCTCTTGCTGCGGTGCAATCGAAAAGTTCCATCTAGTTTTAAAAGCGGATGAAATTACTTTTATTAATAAGAACATTTAAAATAATACACAAACATGTTACAGAGTTAACCTATTCAAAATGGAACTCTTTGATTTGTAGTTTCAGTATTAATTCCTACAACTGTGTGTAGCGAAATTAAAATTGAATTAGTATATACTAAAATTGAGGTCTCATTTTCCATGTTTAGGCTTCCTCTAGCAGCACAATCTAAAGATAAATGACAAAGGTTAAAAAGTGTTGACAAGTGAAAGTTAAAAAAAAATACTATATTAGGATTGAGCATTACGAAGTGATAAGACGTGACGAGATTGGAAACTGGTGCTTTCATACCTAATTCAATACGAATTTTAGTGTACATTATTAACAATATGTAGTGACCGAGCCATGAAATCGCATGGGTCCATTTCTCAGTCCGAACGGCAAACAATACAATATCAGAAAATCACGAAATAATTTTATGATAATTTTAGAAGAACAAGATCGTATTAAATTTTATAAATATCTCAATATAAATATATTTACATTCGTTAATTTCTAATATTTTTCTCATATTGGTGTCTTATTTAATGCATACTTATTTTAGTCATCTACAAATAAAAAGTTAGATTAAAAAGGTTTTTTTATGGAATGGTTTTTGTACAATATAGAACACAAAACTCCACCGTTGTGGAAAAAAAAAATAAAAATCACATGATTTAGATGAATAATAACAGTCGGGGAGGTCCCGCACTAACCGACATCACCTCCTTTATCTAAGCTTATCTCGACTAGCCTGTACATTGTACGATATTGGTCGGACCGTTCAAGAGTGCAGCGATCACTGGCACATAGCGTTGTATGTAGGTAGTTAACTACATTCAACAATGAAAACGCTCTGTGATTCGATATCTGTACTGCGTCACGAATCCACCTCGTTCTGGATGAAAGTCAAACTTTCAAACATCCCACTCCCATTACATTTCATTGAAAAATAGATCCCCTCACTACTTAAATTTATAATTTACAAATAAGGTACTCTCTTATTAAAACCGAATACGATTCAAGATAGTCATCACTGGTCGTACGTACACCGGACCTGAAACACTAAAGTCACTAACCGCTCTAGAGCACTACATCCCATCATAACTGAGTCATCCATAGAAAAACATAATGGAATGAAGATTTATTGCTAGAATTACAAGATCACAAACGGTTGAAATAGTTCTTGGCGGGCACTCAACAGTTGAAGGTGTTGGAATGGCTGCAGGAACGCGAATAGTCTTCCGCGGGTCTGCCGTAGCCCTCTTGAATGATGGAGTACTCTGGTTCGCTATAGTCCGGTAAATCTCGATCGTAGTCCCTTTCGCGATCCCGCGGGAACCCTATTACCGTCTCGGAGTTGCGCATGTATCCGTTTTCCTGCTTTCTGGAATAGCGGGTGTCGAGGTTACGCTGAAAGTTTTCTGGGTGGCAGACGACACCGTTACGATTATTCTTTTTATCTGGCAGGGAACGTAAGGAGCCATTGTTGAGGTGATGGGCGGGTGCGCCGTTGTTCAACGTTAGAGGTTGGTGAGGTTGGTGGGAGCGGCCGTCGCCGCCGATGTACGTGAACCCGTTGGCGGGCATCGTGCCGCCGCCTCCCGAGCGCTGCGGCCGTCGCGTTGAGCCCTGGCCGCCTGACATAAAGAAAACGCTCGGGGAGGCGTAAAGCTCTAGCTACAGCTCCGTCACGGGGATTGGCCTGAGGCCGGGGGTGTGCGGCGGCGGCGCCGGGTACTGCGACGGATGGATTCCGCGCACTATGCAGTCTTCCTCCGTTGATATCGGCTTATGATATTCTAGGTTCTTGCGTCCCTTGTTCCACTTGTAATCCTTCAGTTTCTCCTGCATGCTCTTACGATATCGGTATAATATGAGTACTAACGTGGCGATGGTAGCTACACATGCGACAACAATGACGCAAATGATTGTTTGTTGCCGTGTGTCGTGTAATATGCAACCTAAGTCATCAGCATTCAATGTCTTCAGATATTTGTCTTTCAGGTGATCAGGGCTAGCGCATTGGATTTGAGTGAAGTTACTCTTTTCGTTCAGAAGCTCTTGAAGCCATCGTAGTTGACAATCGCAAAATATGGGGTTGTCATTTAAGTCCAACTGTCTAAGTTCTTTGCCAATAAAGACTGTTTCGCTAAGTGTTACAATAGCGTTGTCTCTTAAAGAAACATGTCTTAGTTTTGGTAGGCCCAAAAGTGTACAATCTTCAATAACAGAAAATTTTTTGTTATTGGCTAAAATAACTGTCTCTAAATTTACGTTTTCTTCGAAAGCACCCTTTTCCACTCGTTCCAACTGTGTCGCGCCGGTGATATCCAAAAACTTAAGGTTCTTTAGACCTTTGAATGAATGGCTTTCCAATTCAATAAAATCATTTTGCCCTATGTAGAGTTCTTCTAGTCTCGTGAGGCTAGATAATTGTTGTGTGGGCATTACACTTAATCTATTCCCGAGGAGATTAAGACTTCTTAACCCTGGGAGACCCCTGAACGCATTCTCACTAATATTAGAGAGTCCAGCTCCATTCAAATCTAAAACGGTAAGTCTGTTTAAACCAGCGAAAGCGTCGTCAGGCAAGTGAGAGAATGCGTTCAAGCCCACATGCAACTCTGCAAGGCTACCTAAAAGACTAAAGGACGTCGTTGGCACTGAACTTAGCTGATTGTCGTCTAAGTAAAGTATCCTTAGCGCAGATAAACCAGAGAAAGCTCTCGGTTCGATTCTCGATATTCTATTCTGCCCTAAGTTTAGTTCCTCTAATCTTGGCAGCGTTGTGAATACTCCGTTCGTTAGCTCCTCTAAGAAGTTTCTTTTAAGATTAAGTACGGTCAAGGAATTTAGCCCTTGAAAGGTTGTGTTAGTTACAGAAGATATTTTATTATTATTTAAATGTAGCTCCTGGAGTTTGCGCTGGTAAGCGAAGCTTTTTGTGGGTATGTTGACGAGGTGATTATGAGAAAGGTCTAGGTGTTGTAGTTCGGCGTAGAACTGCATAGAGCTGTCGATAGTTTTGATTTTATTGTTGCGGATGATCAGCCGCTGTATGGATGGGTTGAGGGCGATGGGGAGCACGTCGAGTCGACTCTCTTCACACACCACTACCAGCGTGTCGTCGTTGCAGTTGCAGCCGCTGGGACAGTTCGCAAGAGCTGTTGCTCCGCTTCGCCAGGACAGCAGCTCGAGTGATATTAACAGCACCTGGAAATAGTAAAATGGAGAGGTTAAACTACGTTAGATAATGAGTTATTATAGTGATGAGTAATTAAAGTCTTGCGATGGCGGCTTGAGAGAATCCACCGTCCCATCTCGTCCTGTGGATGTCGTAAAGGATGGCAGCTCCTTCGTGATATGTCCTATGTCCAGCAAATATTAATAAATATAGACATGTTAATAAATATAGACGTTGCGGAGTTCCTTCTACAAAATTTCACATAGATAAAAACATTTTTTGGTGGTTATAACACCATGGGGGAACACTACGTCAAATTTGTATATTAATAAAAAATAAATAAATGTGAAATTCCTTCAAGTGTGTATCCCTTATTGTGTTTTTGTTGTTTGTTTTCTAGTTTATTCCTTCGTGTGTTTGTTAAATGATAATCAAAATATTTCAAACGAAATTGTAAAATTAATAATAATAGGTCTGTTCGGTATCCCAACAAACTGTGGATTTCAAAATATTGTACTAGTCCATTCCTGAAAAGTGCTCACGGTATGGCTGTAAAAGTTGTCTTTTAATGTGTCAGAAAAATTAATAAATTTTAGAAAAATGCTACTATGATGGTTAAAGAATATATAATCCAATAGATATTTTAGATAATTTTAACATCTTTTAGTCAGATTTGACATTTGTTGATTTGAAAATGAATGAGTGAAATGTTTATTAAATTTGTTAGTTTATTATATTCAAATTATAATAATTCAAATAAAATCAAATATTAATAATTTGATTGTCTCTCGTTATATTTGCACACTATTAGTTCCGTTGAATGTTATGACCTGAACCCATTCATTCCAGCGAATATTTTTTTATTTATTTAATGAAATCCATGAAATACTGTCGGTTAAAGTTAGAATTTCGTAGGACATATATACTGATTATTCTATAACATTTGTAAGGCATGTTTTCATTTACATTAAGAATACTAACGATGTATTAGTTAAATTGATAGCTTCTTCATTATAAAATGAAACGAAATCAATGTAAGACGAGCGAAGTTCGCTGGACCGGAAGCAAAAAGGAAGATAGAGTGATATTGGAACGAGAATTTTGCGCAGTTTTAATTTATTAAAATGTGCTCCGCCGAGGCACCCGCGGTAGCTTCTTTGCTTCAAAGACTTGTACTTTTATTACGTTTTCTCTTTGCAGCAATTAGCGCTGAGAAACGAGCGCCGCTCGTGATTCGACTACGAACTTGTAGAAAGCGCTTAATTCTGTTAGGGCACGATTACAGATAGATGCAACACCAACAATCTCGCGCTTTACACAAAGCAGTGAGTTTGTAGCTCAAATAAGTTTATTACAATTTCACAGAGCAGCGCGACTCAATGCAAATTCAATTGTGAATCCAAGATGGCAGCGGGCATTCTCTGTGTGTTGCTTTCTTTGCACAACTAAAAGATGCAGTTTTTATAATTATTCATAACTTTTCCTCGCTTCCTCGCTTCGCTCACGTAAAATTCGGGTTTGCTGTTTAATTTTAGCGGCCCTTGTAAGAAAAAAAAAACTGTACGCCGCTTTGGAATCTAAACTAAAGTTTCGTCATGTGACGGCATAAGAGTAACTGCCACACTGTAATTCCGTGTCGTCTGATCTGATGATCTAGACATAGAGTTAGATTTCGATCGGTGACGGGTTAGCGTTGCCATCGTGTCAGGACTGTGGTAAATGTCTACCAGTGGAAAGCTCCGCAAAAGAGAGAAGTGTCCCGCGGCATAGTACAGGTTTTTTCGGCTTTTCTTTTGCTGTTCAAGCTACATTGCTCCGGAACGCCCACCCCGATGGTATCACAAGTAAGCACCGAACAAAAACTATGCTGTGAGATCACTATCTGAAGGCAAATACCGTCTGATGTATTCCCCACTATACAATGTTCATTTATGTATGTATAAGTTAAGTATCTACTTGTTGTGACGTATGGCAATATGTACCTAAGTACATGCAATGTAAATATACGTATATAGAAATGTGTACAGTCACAATAAAATGATAATTGGATTTACTTTCCTTCTGTTATTATAGTTTATTTATTCAGACGTTTGCACCTGCTAACATGTTTTTCTCGTCGCCTGGAATGCCACAAGGCATTAAGTAAACCTTAGTTGAATGTGATTACAGTGAAGGATGAAATACATAAATAAATATATATCTTAAGAATGCTAAAAGAGTTTAATCTTTCTCGTAATGTCCTAGACAAACATTCAGTCGACGGACTTAAAGACTAGGTGTCGCAGAATTAATGACAGATATGCTTAATGTCTTCTTAAGATGTACTCCTGGCCGATTACCTTCTACCATAACCTTATAATACTATCGGCAGTTGTCAACTGCGCAGGATAGAATATAGTGCCGCAATATCAAGCACAAACACAGAGGTACTGTCCTCGACTTTAACTTTACCTGAAAAGTTGCCAACATTTTTTCTTTTGATTTTTTTCTGATTTAAAAAAAATTTAGGGTTTTATGGAAATAGAAAAATTATTTAAAAGTATTTTTGTTACTTATTTATGTGTTTAATAAGGAAGGGTTTTTCTTGTTATTAGTTACTAACACGTCTACAACACAGTTTACAAAGAACATTTCAGAATGCTAACGTCTGCGTAAGGGTGACATGTATCGTATTTTACATTAGATTTAAATCCGTGCGACGGACATCCGGCGCGTCATGCGTCATGCGTCAAGCTCAGTCGTTAGCCGTGCAGAAATTTTTCGACGCATTCCCGCGTATCCATTGTCTCGTAGAGCCGGCAGTTTTGCCTCGGCACAAATCATAATCAAAATTCGATATGCAGGTCATTCGCAAACAGCGGCTTGCTCGTTTTGCCCCCTGTCCCGGTGAAATTTCCGCTAAAATCCAATAAAGTGCCCGGTCGGGACGAGCGCTCGGTTCTGGCGTTTTGTTTTATGAATGCTGCAATGTTTTTTTAGGATTAATCCGGATTCTATATCCGATACTACGGTACACCATTCCACTAGTTATTGGATTTCTATACGTAAACTATTGTATTACAGCAAGTGCTTTTCGTATGTTTTCATAAGCCGGTAAAGTATGCTAGGGTCGAAATTGGTTACGTTCAACATCTTGAGAGATAACTGTACGAAAGAGATATATATTTTTTTCTTTAGTGAGAAAAAATATTTAAAAAATACTTTGATGCGCAAAATCACGTTCGTGGTAGAGCCAAGCGGCTGCTTTAGTTGCTGATCGAGTGGGTCGGCTCGACTGGGGTAGTACCACGGCCTCGCGGAATACCGACTTGAAGTAGAGGCGTTATTAAGTGAGGTAACGAGAGGCTCCTCCCCTCTCTCTCCCCGAATATCCTTATAGACCAGCAACGTAATAACAGCTCCTCTGGTGTTGCAGGTGTACGTGGGCGTCGGTAATCACTTGCCATCCGGAGAGCCGCTTGCACGTTGGCCCCTTCACATAAAAACAGTCTATCGCCGATCCATTTTACCCTGCACGTTCAAAAAGTCCATTTTACGCTTTCTATACTAAAACGATAGATGAACAATATAATTACAACTTGAATATAAACATCCTTACGTTTCCCACTTAAATAACCAAGACAAAGAGTCTATTTTGGCTCGGCTGGCTATTTGCTCGGCATGCGGTCACGAGGCCGCCTCGGGGCCGGTCCAACCTCACACAAAGCACAAAAGCACATAAAGAGGCGTAAAAACGTGTTAGGGCGCCGTTTTAGTCGACGGCACACGATAGCTATGCAAATCGTTTAATTGCGGCCGAGGCGGGCTCGCTGAAAAATGAAAACTCGATGTCGATCGCCTGTTAGGTTCCGTGCTATTCGCATATTTCTATCATCTAGAGGTAATAAATAATAAGCTCATGACCATATTCCCAATATTAGGGTGGCCAGAGGTAATTTTTTAGTAATTTTAATCCACTTTTCACCAGAGTTTATTAGGAACAAAGTGACCAGCTAGAGTCTTACTGTTCATGCCAATGATAGAAATTGTAAATAAGTTTCGTCAAATTCATCAGTACGAGCTTTTCAGATTTCAATCTCCTGATTCGCAGGCAGATCTCTTCCTGCGTGGCTTTAACAGTTTATGTAACCTTACAAAGTATAGTAATTTAAAGTAAAGCATGAAAACAAAGTTGTGTTCAAAGGAAAAAGCTCCTCATTGTCATAGCGAGATAAGACAATATAAATGGTGACATTTTTTGGTGGAAAAAAAATAGCCATAGGTATTCCAACAGTGTAAATTACATCAAAATCGATTAAGTACTTCGCGTGAAAAGTTTTTTGTGTTTAACAATTTCACACTGGCAATGGTACGTACATATTAGGTGTATAACAGGAAGCAAGGGGTTTACATATGATTATGCCGTCTCCTAAAGCAACCCTTTCGCGATGGCCAGCAACAGACCCCGTTATTCAAATTTGCGAATGGATTCTAGGGGCTGTTGATTAAAAATGCGAGCAACGAAGGCGACTGGCGGACGGACGGCAGAATTACAAATTGCGTTCGGAAATTGGGTCGGCCGACATTCGGAGTAATGTTATATTGTTATTAAAATCGTGTCGCTTCTGGGACTCCGTTTTCGCTTAAGATAATAAAACGCCCCGCTTTAATGTTGTTTTAAATGAAACGAATGTGAATTTTGAGACAGCGGTTAAGGGAATGAAGGGTTTAGAATGTTTTGCAACGAAATCGTCTTTTGTTGATATAAAAGGTTTACGGTTTAAACTTTTAATGTGTTCTATCTCCCGCAGAGGCGATGAGTGAGAGAGCTCTTTTGGCTAACAAATTCATGTCATGGTTCTGTGAATTCAAATAGAGCGTATAAAACTCTTAACGAGGTCTCGGATTAATAATTTGATGATTCAATTTGTTAATCGGAAAACTCGTTAAGAGTGCAGCGCTCAGTACAACTGTGACACAGTAATGAGTGTACTTTACATTTAAATATACAAAGTAAGTTCTCTGTCTGTCAGTCAGTAACCGACATAGAACATATGTAGGTCAGGTAGGATGTAAAGAGAAATATATATTTTTTCCAAATGCCAACATCAACAGCACGTGGTGCGGTGCATCCTGCTATAGGCTCTGGCGAAGGATTGATGGCGGAAAGTCCGTCCCGAATTTCTGAACCCGAAACTCACAGTCTAGTTGTCGGAAGCTCGACGATGCGCATTTGCGATGAAGTGCGAAGGTCCACGTCTGCTCAGCGTGGTGAATCCTACAAGAAATGTTTGCCGGCTTTTTGACGAATTCTTGAAGAGGCGTTGGTTCAGTATTGGACTTAAATAGGTTAATGTAGAACAAGATATAGTAAGTAAGATTTAACTAACCAAGTCTTTGCTATCGTAATATCTCAGGATTAATGACTTTAGGTATAAAACTACTTAATAAAAACAACCTGCCTAAATTTTTACTTGAAAAAATCCAATCAATACCGATTCTTTGTTATATCTGATAGACAGCTTGTGCCATTTAAAATACATAAACTAAAATCTGCAGTTGAAATTATTTAGCTTCACATAACAGAGACGAATGACATGTATTTTTCACATAAAACATTTTTCTAACATTCAATTTGTTCATAAAACATTTTTCTAACATTCGAGTTGTTGGTTTTTTTTTTGTTTGAAACTCTGTAACTGTGTCGTTTACTAATAGATCGCAGCGATCCGCGCCGATCCTGCTGCGGCACGAGCGCACCGGCGCGGCCGAAAAACAATTTTAAACAATTCCGCTTCTAGTTCGCCGATGCGGGAAATAAAAACGCTCGCCATTCGCATGCTGACGGTTTCGCGCGCCATTACACACGCCGCGCTCTGCTAGGGCTGCCCTGCGGGCTTCCAGCACTGCACAGCCAAGCCATACATTTTTTGCACGTTTTTTTTAATTTCTTTTTCGCCATGTATCTTGCAAGGATAACAACTTCTAAGATGCGAGAGGTCTGGAAGGGAGATTTTCAATAAGATTGTCAAATTGAGTATGTAATTTATTTTTAGCATCAAAATAGTTGTTCACTTCATTAAATAGGTGCAATTTTAGATAAAGTAGATTCACAATTTGTGAATAAATGAGATGATGTGAATAATTGAGGCGAATTCAAAATTCCACAAGTATGAATGAGCGATGGTAATTCAGTTTTAGCTCAGCTCAGACAAATGTTAGTTTCATACCACATGGCCTTTCTGTTCGAGGAGGCAAACGCCATTTTTATTTTGTTTTATGTTATTGTTTACATCGTATATCTTTCTTATGTCGAAAAACAAAGGATTGTGATTCATTCATTGAAAGTAGCAGCGTCTACTGCTACTACAACGATTCCTTCCTATGGGAGAGAAAAGGAAAGATTATACTAACCACAGGAAAAACTTTAGTTAAATATATAAATAAATGTCTTCGGGTAAATATCTGTTAGTCTTTAAAAACCGATTTTTCATGAATAATTAAATTATAAGGCCGTGGCTTAATTCGATACATATGCCAACCCTTCATTATCATGACCTTTCTATTCGAAAGGCTGATTTTTATCAATATATATTTTTATTACTGTTTTATCCATTGTGCCGTGAGTGTGGACTTACCGACCTTTGATTGGTCCCAAAGGTCGGCCCACTTTACGTAGAAGATTACCGCATACTCACCGCGCTGGGCAGTCGGCAGAGCGCAGTGCTGGTACAACTTCTAGACAGTGAACGAAACTGAGCCGTCACGCTCGGCATGGTGACGCTGAATCGGGCAAATTCGGCTCCAGTCGGTTTCTTCTTAACTATTTTTTTTAACAAAAATCTCGTCTTGTTCTTGTTTCGCCGAAAAAATATCCATCATATAACATCAATGTAATTAGAAAATCGTACCAGTTTTCACGTTTATTACTGTTAAATTTAAGAGAAAAAATACTTAACCATTGTGGTCTGTTTTATTTTTGAATGCATCTTATATACAAGGCATAGTTCAGACTAACCTACGTCTGGCAACCCTGAGATTATCGATACGCTTCATTTGTTGGCGACAAACGTTCGCCAAATGAGTCGCATTATGCAGATTTCGTACCTGGACGCATCCGCGCGGCCGATGCGCCGCAATCCGGTACGTTAATTGCTGTTCACGCGTAAATATGCGAATGATTCGAGTGCAGTCTTCGTTGCGCCAATTACATGGACGGATTCCGTGTTCCATTATGTTTGTATTACAAGCTCGAGCTGGATTACTGATGTTAGTAAACTAACGATGTTTCGCTCTAGATTTATTGTCAATGTGTTTGATAGTCGGGTAACAATACATTTTGGTGGTTTAAAGATGAAGACGACGATGATATAATTTAATTATGTATACGCGCAAACAGAAAGGAACATTTGTTTACTTTCTCGTATCCGACACACAGACGCTTGAAAGAGTCAGAGACACACAACACAATACGACCAGGATCCCTTATCCGCTGTGCTATAAAATATTTCACAATTCCGTGTGAAGTTATTACACGATAAAATCACCAGGTGTTATTTTTCACATCCAAGGCATAGTTTCCTTTATTCCGTTGATAACCACCAAATAACAATAATTTCTTGTTACAAAATAATATTGGCACAGTATAGGAGTCAAATCCAGAATTTTAGGCTTTGCGATGATGAATTAATCAAACAGTCGAGACATACGAGTATCATCATCATCATCATCATTTCAGCCTATCAGAAGTCCACTGCTGAACATAGGCCTCATACGAGTATAATGTAAGTTAATATAGTCAATCAGTCTCTTTATAAGTAAACGAAGTTATGGAGTGCTTATTAAGAATGGATAAACAACACGAAATTTCAAATGATTAATGTAAATGAATAATCGTATGCGATGAACATAGAACGTGTTAATAACTGTGAATTTACGAGCTGCCAAAACGAAGCGAATAAATTTAATAGAACAATAAATACAAATGAAACTGTAGGTGGTTATTTTTGGCTTTGCGTAATAAATAAAAAAAACGTCTCCGTAAAAAGAAACAAGTGGATTCGTTAGTAATTAATAGGATCAATAGGCTATTTCTATTTTAAATACAGTTCGGAATTTATCTACACTGAGAATAGTGAATGAGTGTTTAAAATGCAAATTATACAAAATGGCCGGCCGGAATATTGTTTCTTTTTGTCTGCTGTTATCGGATCGTGCTAATTTTAGTTAAAAGTTATTACTTATCGAGCTTGTGATTTAATTACGACAATTGGACTATAAACTAGATCATCGCTTCACTTCAGTGCGTAAGTTCTTCTGTATTTTATCCTTGACTAAATAAAATAGATACCTACTTATTGTGACATTAATCTTATAAAAACATGATAAAATTATAATAAATACAATGTAATAATTAAAATTATAAAGGCCCTATTCTATATGAATCATTCATCTTCCAAGTTCAATCCTCTTCATGACTTCCATTCGTCACTTCCAAGAATGTCGGCTCGGTGGCCTAGTGGTTAGCAGCTTTAGGCTTCGGTGCTGTTGGTAGCGGGTTAGATTCCCGCACCGTGTTAGTCCATGTGCAATTTATGTATGTAAACTGCCTCCACACGATACAGGAGAACTTTTACTTAACTTCTGAGCGAGAAAGGAACCGGCCCACCGCCCATCGGCGGCTTCGACCCATCGCGGAGATAGTTCCTTCAGGAATTGCACCGTGTGTCTTTTGAAAATAATTATTAATCTCGTAACGAAATCTGCCACCCCCCTTTCTTCCCGCAGGACTTATTAAAGTCGACTAAGGGTCTTGAATGTGATTTACATTACGTTTGACAGACAGTAGATATACCACATAAAATTGCTAAAAGATACTTGCTAAAAGACTTTGCCGCGTAGTGGGCATTTACAGGCTGCTACTGTTATGCAAAGGTGCGAAGTATGTCTGGCGATTAGGAGAGACTTCTTTCCAGTAGTGGTCTGTTGAAAAGTTGCATAGTAGGTACCGATAGAAAAAATGACTTAGAAATAAGCTTTATACTATAATAGTCAGTAGTTTCCGTAACTTTATTTTTCGCCTAACCGAGAGATAGAGCGTGACAGATGGTTTCGTCAGCCTAGCAACGCTTCGTACGTTATTATTAATGAATTTTATAGTTTTCTTACCATGAATGGGTTCGATGTGACAAAACCTGCAATCCGCTGTACCAAGCGCAGTGGTGCCATCTGTAAACGAAATAATAAGAGCTTTAAATATTTGTTCTAAGGCGAGCCTCGACGGGTTTGCTCCCGGACATTGCAATGAGTTTTTTTAAAGATTTTTTCACACACCGTCAAAAAAGGTTGACAAAAATAAAATGTCTTCTTCTACTATATTATACTAGTTTTGTTAAGTACGTTCGTCTGAATTAGGAAAAACAGAGACGCACAGCACACCTCTCTCTGAGGTGAGGACCATTTATGGGATACGAAACCAACACTTGTACTACTACATTTCAGCAGCCTACTTTAGCCCACTGCTGAACATAAGCCTCTCCAAGAAAGCGCTCGCAAAAGACATATATTTCTAGGAAGGTTTGCTCAAACTTGGCAAGCGGGTCGGTGAGCGCAGTGCGTCTCCCCTTGCTGCTCTCCCCAACTTGCTACTCTGTGAGATTACGAGTTTGGCAAATGGCATATATTCCCCCATCATACGGTGTACACACACACCAACATATGTACAGTACACATTTATTTTGGATGTAGATGGATTTTAATTGTCCTGTGTTCCTGACACGGCACCCAACTCTTATATATATAATATATAAGAGTTGGGTGCCTATAGATAAGGTGCTGCAGGAAGGTGCAGTAAATCATTGCACTATAATGTATTCTGCGACAAATGACAGTCATCGTGGTTGACCGATGAACGCGGAGAGCATAAACATCGCATAGTTGTGGCGAAAGTTTTTTGCTTAAGCGAAAAGATACTCGGCTCTATTTTACCTTTCTGTATTTAATGGTAGGACGCAACCGATGCGAAATTGGAAAGAACAGGTTAATACCAGACACACAGACAATATATCTAAATGTAATAATAAATAATTAACATTTCTGGAAGTCTCTACTCTCGATCCACTACTCTGTACGCTAATTACGCGCGGCGATCGACTGAACAACGAAGAAACGTAATTGTATATCAGTGAATAAAGTATTCAGTGTAATGGGGTCGATTATTCGATGAAAAGCGAATGCGAGCGGGTCGCGGCGGGCCGTGTTTGAGTTGTCAATGCCCCCGCCCTCTATAATTTTCCATCGGTTATGTCAAATCAAAACTGTATCCAGCCCTATTATATAGTTGTGGTGCATGACTAGGAGAAGCATTTGGATTTGTTTAAGGATTTCGAAAATATTTATAGAAAATTTCCATGTAAAATAATGTTAACAAATTGGTGAAAGTTCAAAAAATACAGTGGAGAAATTAACACAGTGGAGAACTTATGTATGTATGAGAATAATTTTAACGTTCTTTAACACATAATGACGCCAGTATAGCAGTTTGAAAATAAATGAGATATATTATAATAAAATAAGCTAACTCAGTTTAAAACAGGTTTGAATTGTTAATCGTAAAACATATCCTTTCTTTATTCTTAATAGTTAGTTCACAGCAGGACATAGGTTCTATTAACTATTTATAGGCTGAAGAAGGATTACCCATAATCCCCACACTAGACAAGCGGATTGGCGATCGGAGTACCAGAAGCCTCAGACCTCAGACGCCGCTGCCCGTCATCGCTGCGCTTATTTTTGATCTGGTATCTATCGAGATGGTTATCCCGCCATCTGTCGGTAGTCATTGGGATTTTCAATTCATTTCTCTAAGTCGCCTAATACGATATTCGGAAGGAGAGGCGGTGGCAGAATCTTACGTCAATACCACACGGCCAACTCGATTACAGATTTAAAGGTTAATTAGAAAGTTAAATAACAATATTTACAAAAATAGCGATAGAAAATATCACATCCCATCATGAGACATAGCAAGAATGTGAGTCAGTCATGTGTCACTTTTGTATAAAGTAATATAATATAGTAATTATTTTATAAAATTAAATTAATTCATAATAATGTCCATTAGTAGGCAAGTGTAAACACGTACCGACTCGTTAAATGTTCGAACAATAAATACTTTGCTTAAAATCCAACATTGAGCACCAAAGTTGTTGTTCACAATTACAAAGTCGTTTAATTAAGCATACACATAAAAATATCGTCTGAAAATAATACAGGAGGGCACGTACACTGTAATAATAGTTTCAAATGGACGACGGACAAACAATCCCATTAATCGCGTTGAATATAAGGAAATATGAACGCACATGGCGGGTTCCCACAAGGCGCGCGATTACGTCATTAATGAGGGGACTGTGTTTATAACGATTTCATTACAGTGCGCGCAATTTCACCTAACTGCGAAGGGACGTCGAGCGAAGTCGGGGCACATTTGTCGCCTTCTAACCCGCTGATTTCCCATACTTTCAAGAAATGTATGTTCTCTACTAATGCAATTACGTTTCTTGTAATGCCTTTGTTACCTGTGCAGTTCTTTTGTATGTAGCTCGTATTGAGTGGTAAGTGTTAAAGAATCTTTTCCAAATATTATGTAATATAATACTTAATAACAGAAGACAAATGTAAATTCAAATTTATTGTTCAAAAGTATATACGAAAGTTTTGACAAATAAATTATTAGCGTATCGCTTTTATTATTCCACGACAATAATATACAATGTTCATTTTTAAGTCTTTTGATTTAAGATTGGATCATATACTTGTTTTACGTGTGCACTTGTTTTATAAACCAAATACTAAATAAGTAATAACATTCCACAATAAATGATGCAAAGACGTCGGATGTCTGAGCAGACCGAAAGGCATCAGTAGTTGATTGTAGTTGATATATCTACATTCTATTATAATACAAAACTATCAGAAACTTAAAAAAGCCTACTTTGCTTAAAATATTCTGGTTTTCAATTGAACTAGACAAGTCTCCAAGACGTGATCTGTCAAACTGTCGAATCTGTCGTAATGTCAAAATGAAACCGATCAACATTACCATTACCATGACAGTTACGCAATAGACTGGACTAACCTCTCATCGTTAATAGCATCGTAAGCGTCAAACTACACGCAGAGAATGACAAAGTCAACGCTGTTCTACTTCCAACAGAATGTCAAACAATCATTTAAGTGTCAGGAAAGTGTACGATAATGGGAGTGAAACAAGGTGACGTTATTGTTGCAGCCTTTTGTTTTTAGGCACCGGTTGGGAGCGTCCGAGTGGACGCGGCCGGATCGTTTGAATGCCATTGTGGGCGGACGGCGGCTGGAACGCGTCCGCCGAGTTGGTAACTAGAAACTTTCCGAGTTGGCTCCAGTTTGTTTGTGGCCGCATCGGCAGCCATTAGGACCGTGAGCCAGCGAAATATGCCACGAAAAGTAATTTGCGACGTCACCCGTCTGCGCGGCTCGCCCGGATAGTATTTACAAATGCGAAACAAAACGTCGGTAATGACGGCGCTAGTTTCACTAAAAACCAAATGGTTTTCGCATTTCCCCGCCGACGCCGAGTGCGAGCTGTTAGTGCGGAGGCACCGAGAGTCTTGCTCCTTTATTTCCTGTCCTCTACCCTTTAAATACTACAAAATCCATTATGCTCATGTAATTTGTATTTAATGGCAACGTAAGTTATTTAAATTGTACTCTTATAATAAACGTTAAAATACGGCTAAATGAGTGTTTATAAATTTCTTCATTTATAACTTTATTTTTATGTACGCGTATTTTCCTATCTTTCGAACTCTATAGTTATATTTGTATAACAAAAGTGTCTGTGAGTAATACAAACTTAACATAGTATGCATGATATATCAAATAAGGACACTTAAACCAGAAGATAAAAGAGAATGAAAGATTTCCTTTCCCTTGTATTCCAATATACTTATATACTTTTCTTTGCGACGCTTGATTAAAACCTTCAAAATTTGATTTTCGTAGAGAAAATCGGATTTAATTTCGGCTTCCGGTCAAGCGGTGTTTATTTTTTTTTGCTTAGATTACGTCTGAGGGTACAGTTTCGGGTGTTTTAAAATTTCGAGCACTGCGCTGAAGCCTCTAGGCACTAGGCTTCTGCAACCAAAATCATTAATGAACTAAATTCGGTTCCTCTTTTTTGTTTTGTTTTGAACAAATCTCAAATATAATTAAATTTGAGAATCACTTATAATTATCATGTTCGTAATGTTTAGTAAGAAGTATAGATAAAGATTCGGTATTGCTGACGGAATTAAAGAATAGCTCTTAACCTTTGCCTCCCTCTCCAAATTTGACCGTAGGTGTCAAGAAACTCTTCACCGATGCATTCGAAGATGTTTTCAAGCTGTTAGGAGGCTAGAAGGGACACCTTTATCACCTTCGATTTGCCGACGACATATATCCTTAAGGCAGAATTTCTGGAGGACCTTAGCACCATATTCAATAACCCCAATAGGTTGTTCTAGGACAGAGATCACGTTTAACGTTCAAGTTACAACACCAATACCGGTCGTTGTTGAAAACACTAAGCTCGTAGTTGTCGACGAGAAAGTATACATGGGACAAATTAACTGACTAGGTAAGTACAACTTTGTCTCAAAGGTCAATGTAAGAATCCAACCCGGCAGCGTTCGAGAAACCATGTTACCAAACTTGTACCAGTGCGTGTTGGCAGTGAATACTTAGGGAACCGAAAAGTGGTTTAAAACAGTAGGCCGTAAGTTAAAACTGCTCAGCGGGCTATGCGCTGTGTTTGTCTACATGACAGAATCTCAAATTAAAATATCCGCAGCAAAAGTATGGTAACCTAACCTTTGGAATCAGCAAAGCTGAAATGATAATGGTCTACATAGTTTGCAAAACTGACAATCGTAAAAGAAGAAAGGTTCTCGAGTTGTAACCTCGCGCAAGCAAACGCAGCTTTTAAGGATCCCACAAGGTGCAGTGACGATCTGCACAACGTGGCAACCCAGGAGGAGGTCTATGTTCAACAGTTGTCTTGTGTCAGGCTGTAATAATCATCAATTATGTCAGAAAAAGTAATAATTAAATAGCAACACAGTGAGACTGTTATGATTAACTGGTTCTTCTTTATCTAGGAGTAGTCTGAGTAGATGGATTCTTATCCATTTCTGTCGCCAAAACAGTAATGCAACTACTGTTGTGTTCCGGTTTAAAAGGTATAACAGCCAGTATAATTACGGGCTGTGTGACATTCTACCTTAGTCCTCAGACGTGATATCCCATCTGTGACATTCATCGATTGATGTTGTAATGGATGCAGAGGTCACGTACCATCAGGTGGAATGTTAGCACGTTTATCATCCCATTCCAAAAAAATAGTACTACTTAATACTTTTGGCATTGCCTTAATCTTCCAATCCAAGACAAGTATAGTTTTTGCAAAGGTTATAGTTTTCGGTAGCTAATCGAAAATATCAGCCTTGCTAGTCTAACCAAATATGGGAGAACAGAAAAGCTATTTTAGTGCAGCAAAGAGAAAGGACTTGTATCGGCAGTTGGTAAGGGCCTACGTGTTGCGAAGAGGTCAAAGGAGCGTTCGGGACAAATGTTACGCCCTTTAAGGGGTCTGTCTTAAAGAGCCTATTCTTTTGCACCTCACACGCTGCGAAGTACCTATTGGATAAAGTAACAATTGACTTGTCTTTGACGACGTTGTGTCAATGGCTTGTGAACAAAAGCAATAACAAATAAGGTGATTTTCATTTAAAGTAATCATTTCTTATTTTTAAGAAATTGAAAAAGAGTATTGCCCTCCTTTGAGCTAGGCGTGCTCTCTGTAACCGCTTCAATATTTTTTCTGATTCTCAATAAATCATTGTTACATTTTGTCAGTACATAGATGTTCGGTAACCATATATACAACTTATAAAACATTAATTCTGACCTATTTTGGTTATTTTTAGTTTGTTTTTTTGACTGAAAATTTTTATTTCTTTTTCAAGGTCTCTCTTCTTTCCCATGGAATTTTTAGAGGCTTTTTTTTTTTCTACGAATTTTTTATTCCATATAACATACTCATTCAGGGCGTTCACTTTTCGGTTTTCCAAATATTTTTCTATTTATATACGAGTATAACAATAATTTACGTTTCGGGTGCTTTACAGCACCTGATATTTTACTACCGGGATATTTTAATTCGGGTCTCCACATACCGAACTTCATTAATGTAAACTTTTTACGTTTACGAGTATGTACCTTTTCTTTGCTACTTTCGTCGTTTGTTCCTTGCTCCTTTGAAAGAATTTTCTTACATTTTTTACATTTCTTTCTATTTTGTGGAATAGTACAAAATTCTTACTCCGAACTAAATGTCCTTTATATTCTACTTTTGTATTACAGAAGGTTCATATTTTTCTTTTCACTTATGCTTATTAAATTTTACTATATTCAAATGAATGTATTCCAATTAATTTCAATTACAAATCCTAAAAAGGTTTTACGTTAAGTGATTTAATTTATCAGTCGTTGACTTAATTTTAAACTTATAGGGTAAAGAAATACAAAATTACACTTGGAAAGTTAAAAGATAATCTGATTAATTATTTAATTAATTAATTTCACATGTTATGTGGGTGCAGGTTGTAAGCCTGTTATAACACAGATGAAAAAAATATCATAAATAGATCAGAGCGCAGAACATACTGAACTTTGCAAAATGAGCATGTGAAGCAATTCGAGGAAATTGCATTTCCTTGTTTTAACTGTCGGTAAACAATTTATGTAAAACACTAAAAGAACGCGCAAAGTTTAACGCTGTTTCCCCTCGGATTTCCAACCAGTGCTGCGAAACACAGTTTTTTGGAAAAAAACGTTAATTGCGCTCCTTCTCGTTACGGCAAAACTCTTTTCAACGAAATGGGAAAGGAAAATCCGGTGTAGTAATGAACTTTGTTTAGCGAAGACCATTCGGAATGCCGCTACCAAAGTAGCTAGTTTCGCTAAATGATATGTTAAATTTTTGAAAGTGCTATTTAAGGCATTAACTGGTACGAGGGGAAAGTTAGGAATTCCTTTAGTATCTACAATTTGGTTACCATACTATGTTTTTAAAATGGGTAAATTGGTGTACGGGAATATTCTCCGAAAATGAACCTCACCTGTACGTGATGCGTGTGGGGCTCTGGTGACTGATTGATACCGGCAAATGCATCCAAATATACCAAAGCTCAAATGCCACAGACTAGTGGCGGGAGCAGCATCTCTAGTGCGAGGGTGCCGACACGGCGCTCATCAATACCAGGCCCAGCGTGGGATTATGGGCAAATCTTGTCACCTTTTTTTTGTTTGGGGTTGTAATCTTCCTTTTTACTTTATAATTTTGTTTTTAACTTGGCGCCTTTATGAAAAACCTTTGTCTAACAAATTACTAATTAATTATAAACACAGTTTTTAAACCTTTCAATACACAAAGCTTGCAATTATTTAAAAATATAGTATGAAATTTGATAATACTTTAATTTTAAATTACAATTAAACGATATATTCGTCGAAGAAATTTAATCTAGGATAGCGCAACAGCAGAAACACCGGAGCGTAATCAGTGTATCTCGTGACGTATCTATATTGTACTTGTTTTATCGTGCCATCCGCGTTTTACTGCGCGTCGAGACACAATCCCGCAAATTAACCCGCCCCGCTGAGAGCGTCGTAGTATGTGATCCCTAATTTTCAGATACATCTCGAGGTATAAGTAGGGGATTAGGGGTGGCGCTGGAGCCGAGCGCGTAAATAACCTCGCGTCATGGCACACAGCTACCAGGGCTGCAGGAGCCAAGGAGAGATTGCAAAATGTCCTTAGCGAAGCTGTTGACATATGCACAAATTCGCAAAGTGAATTTTTTTTATCAATGTTATAGTTTCAAAATTTTAATGAACCTTTAATAAAATCCTAGTTTAATAAGTTTCGTATTTTATAAAATATTATTAAGTTTTATCTGTCTCTTATGTAAATAATATCATCAGTAGTGATCTCTTAATGATATTATGTCTAATGGATATGCAAGAGTTATCATAAAATCCTCAAAGCTTCCTCCGGATACATAAGAGCAGAGGCATCAGAATCAACCACCCCCTTTCTTCCGATTCAGGGAAAAGCGTTGAAAATCCCCATGGTAACCGACAGAAGGAGAAATAACCACCTCGAAAAATATCAGACAAAAATAAGCAGACCGATGACGGGTAGCAGGGTATTAGGTGCGAGGTGTCCGCTTGTGGCGACTATGGGAAAACCTCCTTATGAGAGGCCTAAGTCCTACTGTGGACTATGCATGCTGTAAGGTAAGGTAATACAGCTCTTAACACTCTCTATCACATCGTAAAATGATGGCTGAATTACAACAACAATATACAAAAATATATCAGACTTATTTACATTACCTGCACTGGTACCGGGAAACGGTGTCTAACATGCGAGGTATTTCTGGGACTCCGGGACCTATTCCGGTTTGTGTTGTACTGGTATATAACTGGTATTGCATATATATTGGTGTAATTTATAACAAAATCGTTTCTGTTTGAAATCTAAGAGCGGGGCGGGAAAGGCAACTATATGGGCTAATCAGGTCAGCCATTGCAGTGGTGGCTTGGTTTGTACAACTTCCTGACAAGTCAAAATTCGATATCGAAATGGGATTTGGATACTAAGTGATATAACTAAAAACGGTATGACGTCATACCGTAATTCAAAAGTACCTTAATTTTGTGCTTATTCAGTCGCTCTAAGACTGCTATTCCCAAATTTGGTTGGTAAGCTTAGTGATTACAGGAAATCCTCCGAAGTTGGATATAATCCCACGTATATATATAATAACTATAATAATATATGATTATCCTCAAACAAGACATTGGCTATATTGGGCCTATGTCCCGTTTGTAGATTATTACATTGTTACTGTCGTGTAGAGTGCTGTAAAGTGGGTTGAAATTACTAAAATAAATGTCTCGTACTGCAGTACCTCCAGTAACTTGTTACTAATTGATAACATTTTTTGTTTCGCTTTTTTACGATAAACATTTATTTACGAACATAAAATAAGTTTTTATGATAAAGCGAGTAAACGATATATAAAAAATAAATTATGTTTGTTCTTCCGCATGAGATTTAGTTTGCAATTATGATGATGTCCCCCTGGCCGATTTTGACCACGGCGACAACTTCCGAGTACTGTCCAGCAGTGGTCAACAGCGCAGAAGATATTACAGATATGCATTATATATATACAGTGACAGTGTCTATGTGTCAGCGTGTACTTAATAAATGTAAATAACATGATGTTAACCCGGGCGTATATTTTAAAAAGCGAAATTTTAGAAATATCTTTTTTCCGATGGTATAATAAAATTACCACCTCGGTCTGATTGAAATAAGTCCTAAATCTCGTACAACGGATGCAAATTTTATTTTACTTCTGAGATACGAACTTAAAACGTTTTATGTTTCTTTTATACGACTTTTGTGCTGTCACAAAAAACTAATCTAACGTTTCATCTACTGTCATAGTCTCAAGATAAAAATGAAGCCATAAAGTTCTTGTAGTTGGTAATAATGAAAAAAAAACAACGACTGCTACTTAATGAGTTTAATGTCAATATTCACTTCATATTATATAATAATCAACTCTCCCATATCCCTAATTACTGCTGGAAGTTTCGAGTAACGTTGAATTCATTTAGTTAAAGATGTGTTTGATGTGGGATTTGTAAAAGTGAGCAAATCAGGAACTAATGCAGTTTCTAGCTGTTTTACCTCTCGCCGAGGTAAAAATCAGCTGGAATGGCATAATTACTGATACAAATTAATTTCTTAAAGGAGTAAAACAGTAGGCAGATGGCGCACAGTACACGCATATTGACCATTTTCCGCGAAGTTAGGATCTCCAGTGGGAAATGATATGAATGCCGTACAAGTTAAAGATAATTTTATACCGTCTCCTATTATAACTACAGCGCACTTTGCCCGGATAAAGGAAGACTGTTTTAATATGTAATTTCGGTCCTGGGAGTATAATGTTTTTTAAAAGCTTCTTAGTTTGAGTGCGGTCTGAGAACCGCGAGGGGCTTTACCTCAATTACGTTGTACATTTACATTTACTTGTAAAGTTTGTATTTAAATTAAAATTAATTAAATACAATAGATAATAAGTATTAGTCAAATATTGACGACTCAATTGGGAAGTGAAAAAATAACTGTACTTTTCCATTAATTTCAAAAAGTTTAAGTATGGCCAACAAAGTTTGTTAACTAACGTCATCAAATAACAAAGAAACGTTCAAAGTTTTTATTTTTCTTTGACATAAATCGAGATTGGTCAAGTATCAACCGGGACTCAGACCGTAACCCGATGTAGAGGCGATAGTTTCCACCCTCCTTCAAGATAAGCCGGCAGCTTGCTCTTCAGGCACCCTTCCAATATAACTTGTTACTTCAAGATTCCAATTAGACCGGATTCTAATGAAACGTAAAAGTTTTATAGTGAAACTTTCTGGAAGATAATTTGCAATTTTCCGTCGCAACTTTCGACCGCTGTGGAAACTTATGCGCTATATCATATATTGGATTTTAATAGAAATCTTCGCTGAACTTTGTGATTTATGGATTTAATATTAAATATATCAGCAATAATGATATAGAAGAAGTCAAGTAAATAACAAGTCATACTTAACCATTACTGCCACACCAGTACCACAAAGATCTACAAATGCAATTGCTATAAACTAATACTCCTACTACTAAACAATCAACTCGTAAATAAATCTTTGCCAAGATTTAAATTAAATAACCTAGATTGTGTAGAAGAAAACACGCGAAAAACAAATTAAGAAACCATTAAAGAAATGATTAGAAAAAATTATTAGTTTATGGTTTAAAATAATATAACGTTATTATAGATTACGCTATATGTAGTTTTCAACTTTATTCGGTTAATAATTGATTTCTTGCAGTAGGTGTCGTAAGCAGTGGTTAAGGGACTAACCTTGAAAATTTCATGGCAGTTATCTTCCAAAGAGGCGGTCGTGGGTCTTCCCCGTTAGTCTGCACCGAGGTGTGTCCAATGGAGATACGAAAGCTTTGCCTACCCCGACGGCTCTTATGCTTATATATTTCCGACAGTATCTGGTAGATGTCGTCGCATTCAAAATCGTTTCGAGCATCGTTGCTATGAAGGTTATGAATTGCAAAAATTGTTAAGAAAAAATAAAATATTTAATACGAATATTTCACGCTTTCATTTTATAACGTTTCGATTTTAAGTTCTAAGTCCAAGTTCAGAAAAGACCAACAAAAGGAAAGGCACTTCAGAAGCCTATTTTAAACACCGGAACTTTTAATTGTGTTTCACCTTCCCTTTCCTTTGGCGCCTTAATTATGCCCCGTGTCGATTGTAGGGGGACTTGTAACTTAGTTTAGTTACGCGAAGTTCAATTTGGTGCTTTCTTTTGAGAATAGTTGTGAAGTGTTTTCCTGTAAGGCGTGCTTCGGCGAACTGTATGAGGGTACGTGAGGGTCGTATAGAAAGATAGGGCACATATATTTGGTACGCGAGTGGCATAGCCACAAACAATATTGTTATTAATTTTTTTGTTTAAATACGTTGTGTATATAGAGCTATCACTTATGCCAGAACAAATTACGACTGGCGTCGGGTAGTAGCGTCTAATGTGTGATACTACTGGCACTTCGATCGTCAATTTGGTTACAAATTCTTTAATTTGATTTTAGTCTTTACTTATGATTTCAGTACATTATTTTGTTTGTGTTGACCTAAAAGGAGAACTGGCGGAATATGGATAACAGACAATATACGCAACAGACATTTGTGTAATGAGTAGGGCGATCAAGTAATTTAGCGATCATTAAAACCAAGCACAGGATTGTGAACAGGGTTATTTATATATTTGAATATTTGTTTAAATGCGTTTAATATGAAGCACAATACTTGACACTTGAAGAAATACACCGACAGTAAGTTGACTTTTATACTACCACGAGTACGTCATATGTGATATAAATACGTTGCATGGCACTTTAAAAATAAAACCGAACTGAAATTCAATTGCAAGAGATTACTAGTTTCACTTTTCATCGAACACGCTTTGCTCAGACTGCTACTAAAAGAGGTCACATGAATAAAAGAAAATTTTACGTAGCATGTAAAAAATTTACAAGCACGTGTGCTACGTCAAAAGACTTTATGTTTTATTACGTTTAGACCGCTATTCTGGCTCGCTTGGGGAAGGCCATATCTCTACCCTTTAAGAGTTTCACAGTAATACCTATCACATACATAATACAGGGCGGTGAGCGGACGACACGGTCGGAAGACGGGAATATTGTCTCTGACACAGCCGTATCATTGCTAAGCCACAGGTTTATGTAGGGGACTCACGAGACTCCCTTGGGGCAACCCTTACTTTAGACCCGGGGTTCAAAGTACTTATATTTCAAAAAGGTGTTAATTTTTCGAGTGTCTCAAACTAAAAAAAGGATGTATGTTAGGTAATGTCTTATTCTTAGTCTATAACGGAATTGGACGAAATGCAGTTTATTCTGAATTTTAGGATCATATCTCATTTAAATTTATTGAAAAAAAAATCATAAATGCTGTTACTACATCATACCAACGCTTATGAGCTTGCAGATTGATTTTTAATTGCATTTGTTTAAATTAATATATGTTAATGTAAATCTAGTATATAAGCCCTCCTCAAAGAGTTTCGAACTCGGATATTCTTATTCGAAGACAGATTTAAAATTGAGCTGGTTATTTACATCTTCTTATTTACATTTTTTTTTAATAAAACACATATTTTTATATTCTAGTGGATTTGTGACTATGTTATGCATTATATATAGTTTTATGAAACCGTTTACTTATTTTTTTATCGTGAATCGATTCATATTATATGTGTCAGTATAAGAAGGCGTCGGAATCGTATTTCATTAGTCACGACTAATTTTCTCTTTTGATAGACGTAACAAAGTGCCCTGTCAAACCTTGACCCGGCGTAATATTTTGACGCGGGGTTGGACGCAAAGCCCTATAATTGTGATAAATTACCTTTTATCCCTATTCGGAATTAGCGCCAGCTTGTGTTAATGGCCGTGCCTTTCGGCCGTTGCGAAAGTCACGGAATATCGTATTGAAGGATTGCTTTTATTCGTTTTCTGCATAAAAGCAAACCTGGAGCTAATATAGAAAATGTAATATAAGTTTGGTAGATTTCAGTATAGCGGAATGAAAAGGGTCTGTCAAAAACAAATTGATTTTGATAATTGTTTAAATGACAATTGTGCTAGTTGGTAATTATTAATCTAACAAATGAACCTGTAACCCCTTCTGTGATTATGAAGGAATCTACAGGGCATCGTATTGATGCCGCAGGGGAATAACTAATTAATATTGATGGAATAGCAAGTACCAAGTGATAACAATCGCAATTTAAATTATGCTTTGTCTAACACATATCCTAAATTACTCGTCGTTTTATAGAATTCTACACATTTTCCTCCTTTCTAGTGATGTCAAAGATCTACCCTACCATACAAGGTTTCATCCTGGGTAATTTTGCGACAAGGGATTTGATCATTATCCATTTAAATGTATACATTAGCGATATTTACATTACACTTAAAATAATACAATTGTTTCTTAACTTATATAATAGAATATTAAAGATTACGCTGAAGTAATTAAATCCTCCAATTATGGCAGTTACGCTGAATCTTTCCTTTGAGTGAGGACTTTATCCAACAGTGAACTTTACACTTTGTAAAAGAAAAAGAAGAAGATGTAGAATCTGAAATATACTGCCACGAATACGATTATGCTCAATCTAATACTTCTAGTGATGATTTACTTTGCCTGTTAGAAAATGATGAGTTAGCGACATTACTAGTTAATTCAAGGTAAATAAAGCGGACAATCAGGTTACGTAAATATTATTTCGTAAATACAAATATTATAATGTGTGAAAGAAATTTACTAAACATCTATTTTCAATGGTAAGCATAGAAAAATACTTAAATCTCGAGGCTTCTGACAGTTGACACAATAACCTCGATCAATGCCTCACCGAAAATACACAATGTCTAAGGCGTGGCGATAACGAAAAATCCTCTCTTGCAGTACGTAGGCGCCTCCTTTAAATTGCTGAGATAGTTCTTTAGAGAATTTTATTAACGCGTAGGTCTGCGGTATTGTTTACTTAAGTACGTCAATCTTTTTACGTACATACTCCTCCCCGCGCTAAGTCGCCTGCAGAGGAAGACTGCATACTTCGCGGAGCCCAATCCTCTTAAATAGTATTTTGTCTGATTGTACTAAAACCTGCTGCCTTTGTTTAGTTATAATTTTACGATGTGTGCTTCATAGTCATCGAAGTACAACGTAATAATAATAAATATCTATTATTAAATTCTTAAATATCAAAAATTATTAATATTAAAACTGTAGACAATTTAAGGCCGTTATTTAAACAGTTTACGAAATTACATTTATTTAAGAAGATGTTGTTGAGCAACAAGTAAATATAATATCCCTATAATGAAGAAATAATTTCCCTATAAGAGAGAAGAAAGGAAAATAAGTTTCTTAGAGAGAATATTAATTGCTGTCGCATTTTGTAATGTTCATAGAAACTTTGATGTGCCTAATTCAAAAATAATCTTGGCCTTTGATATTTCGTATGATTAAACATGATATTAAAATAGCTTTAATCATTTTTCAAAGAAATTATTTATAGGGTAATTTTCGAAGGTCTTTTACTGTTAATTGTACTTTTAAGAAAAGAACTTATAGGTATAGAAATATAAAGTGTAGCCAAAAACAATTAATTTGTTTCTTAAACAATTATTCTAATTATTCCATAATACGTAATTAAATTAAATCAAGTTGTTTGCATAATTTGACTAATTAATGCAAATGGTTATTTGTGTTGTCAATTAATTTTGATAATTATATTCAATTAGTTTCAGTGCATTCAATGCAATCAGTTCAATAATCTACTAGGCCTCTATGAATCTCTCATATATTAATAGATAGTGTCATTTTTATATTTTTATTAATTTTCCACTTTCAAACATCTCGTACGGGAGTAATAGAGCAACAAAACACTTTGGATTTAAAAGATTCACGTTACATTCATTACAAAATTATTAACTTTAACCGTTTCTCACTAATAAATAAGTGCATAGGGGGTTCCGCCTGGCATTAAGTGTACTTCCCAACAGAGTGCATCGGAGAACGTTTGCAATGTGGGTCAACTATGTTGTTTCAACTCGACTGTGTGTTCTGCAATCAATTTCATGCACAAATGACTACGCGGTGAGTTGTATACATTTAAATATGTAATTGGTACAAAATGTTTGTCGTCGGCAGTGTTTAAACACACTATATTTGTTTTCTCGTAATTATGTTTTTTGGTTTTTGCTTAGTAAACTGATATGTCGATTAAATAAATCTCACGACAGTATACTCAGTACGGGTATTGGTTGGCCAGAGGGGTTGGAACAATGAGCCAGGTGAGCTTGCAAAAGTGCCGCGTTAGTGTCGTGAAGTTTCGTAAAACTCATTGGTAAGAGTCCTCCAAATAGGGGATTGAACCCAAGTCTTCTGATTAGGAGACAGATCACCTAACCAGTCGGCTATCGATCCCATTACCGACGTTTACGATGGTTCGTAAATATAAATTGGAAAGGGTAGAACCCTAAAACGAATTATACATAATTGTAATAATAAAGGTTTTTAATAATAATAGTTAAATAATTCCTAGTTTATTTTAGGCTTAAATAGTAATTCATCATCATCATTTCAGCCTATCACAAGTCCGCTGCTGAACATAGGCTTCCCCCAAATATAGCCACGAAGCTCGGTCCTGAGCCACCTGCATCCATCGACTTCCCGCAACATTGCGCACGTCGTCACTCCATCTTATGGGGGGTCGTCCTACACTGCGTTTGCCTGTACGTGGCTGCCACTCGAGAACCTTTTTTCCCCAACAGTTGTCAGTTCTGCGAGCTATGTGGCCGGCCTAATGCCACTTCAGCTTGCTGATCTTTACGGCTATGTCGGTTACCTTAGTTCTGCTGCAGATATCATCGTTGCAGGCTCACGCGGAGCAACTTTGAGCTTCCTCATACGGCCTGTATGAAATCCCATTCCTATTCCTGTTTGAAATCCTGAAAAGATTATTAAATCTTTTCTAGATTTCATAATTAGAACACACTGCACCATGTCTAATGCAAAAAAATAAATTTTTAATTTGAATGAAGCGCATAAAAGTAAAAACTAATCTTTAAATCTAGATCTATACATTATCTATGTATTACATAATTTTTGATGCGTCCTTGTGGAATAACAGTGTTTATGTCAGACATCAAAATCAGAAAGTATTTTGGATATTATACAATTCTAAAAAAAATCCATTACTTTTATTTAATTTTAGTAATTATTAAGCACACAGAAAGCAATTTTATGAGGCTGTTAGTTCTTAGGTGAACAATAAATGTCCTCTGAGAACAAAGATAGAAAAGGACCAATGACTTTTTATAGATTCGGAAAAAAACAGAAAATAATGGTCGACAACTAAACATTATTTAATTAAAATCACAGATCCTAAAAATACCACTACTAAGAAGAAACAAATTTTCTTGTAAAAAAAAAAGAGAAACGGAAACTAAGGAGATCGGGGGTCGTCTACAATTCTCGAGTTCGGGAGCAAAATATTTTTTATTTACAACCACAGCCGGAATTTTTTAAAATATTTGACGTCGTCCTCTGGGAAATCAGATGAGCGCCACAACTCTCGGTTCTGTCTGTCTAAATGAATTTAACAAGGAAATATAATCTTTGTTTTTATGATGATAGGAGTCGTGGCAACGGTTTGAGTAATTTGGTAAGTTTGTTTTAAGCAGAATGATCTGCTCTTTTATTTCAACAAGCAAAAAGTTCGAGTTATCATTTTTCTAAAGAATGTTACCAACGCAAAGGGTGTTGAGACATTAGCCATCAAACTAAAATTAAGTTTTATATTTCCTATTAATCAACGAATTGTTTTTGGAGTCCCCTGTTATGTTACAGAGTTTTGCCACGTCGTTAGTTCATCTTTGAATAGGAATTAGAAATTTCATTGCACTACCCGTGTCATAACAGTATATTGTAATAAGTGCAATAACAATATACTTTCGACGTGCATTTCTTTAATAACGAAGGTCACGCAGTATTACAGCACGTCAAGCATCGACATAGGGAGCATTAAAACGGAGCAAACGGTCGCACGGATATGTAAGTGCTTCCCAAGTAACTAAATCGCAACTTCGCTATGGGCGCAGCCTTTTTAAATTATCGTGTCTTCATGGAAACAATTTAGCAAATGTGTGTTGTTACGAAGGCGTGCCCCAATCCTCGAGATTACACTGAGCGTCGGGAATTTGAGTGAAATGTGAAAAATAACATTTTCTTATTTTGTCATATGTACGAAATTGTCTCCCAACTTTCTTCCGCCGAGGCTTGATGGAAAAAAGCGGGGTCGTCCACGTCGTCTACACCAATATAAATGAAATAGAAAAAGCGTCCCCTTGTTTGTCTTCGTGTTATGTCCGCGGCCAATTTCGATGAATCGCTGTTATATTGTCGAGAAAAACTCATCTTATATCATATCGGGAAAAACTACAACATTGAGACAGCGCCATATTGCCGCGAATGAAACTTTTTCTCATTTGGTAACACAATGGTCATGTCATGGCATTGACTGGTCATTGTTATGTGAAGATATCATGCATGTTTTTATACCGAAACGGTTTTCACGAATTGTGAGAATTTTATGCGAATAACATTTCTATTCATAAGAACAGAGACTTTATATAAATCTAAAACTTATATTCATTACTGTGTTTTATTTAACTCAATACATATGTAAATGGAAAACGTTGTGCTGTGTCCTAAAGGGAAGCATATCTGCGGTCGTTTAAAAGATGCTAAATTCTTACATTATGTAACTGTTTCTCGATTGCTTCTTTTCGAGCTTTCTAACATTTTTTTGAATCAATTATTCTTTAGTCACCTCTTAATGTTTCACTGCGGTACATATGTCTATTGCAAGAAGTAAATTATGAGTTGTGGTAACCGTCGTGGCTGACAGGCCAGTTGGGGTTAATTGAAGCAGACACCATAGATGCTGTTCCCCCCACTCTGGTTTGGATAATTTGGATAATTTGGATTTGTCATATTTTAGTGACGTCAAAGTTGCTGAGTGGATTGTGGACCTTTTTGCTACCAGGTAGAATCGGTAACGGTGAGAGACGCAGCATACCAACGGTTACCGACATAACCGCCGGAGAAGACAGTTTCTCGAGTGGCAACCTCGTACAGGGATTTGCGGTGTAGGCCGACCTCCCACAAGATAGAGTGACGCCTTGCACAGTGTTGCGGGATGTCGATGGCTCAGGTCCGCACTTGTGGCAACATTTGTCTATGTTAAGCAGTGGATTGTGAGAGTTTGATCATAAGCGCGATTCTGAAATTTGTGAGATTATCTGTCATTTCTCTTACACGCTTTTTGGCATACGGTGAGATGATGTGCCAAATCGGTAAATAATTATAAATTCCTAGCGTAAGCAAGGTATGTGTCAAGGCATGAAAGGGTTCTCTGTAGTAATAAAAACGTTTAGACGGGAGGAACGTACGAGTTTACGAGAATTTCATCAAGCCAAGGTTTGATAACGGGGTAGGGGGGGGGGGAGGGTAGCGTTCAATTACCAGGCCGCCAGTGCACCGCATTGTTGGTGTTATTAATGGTCCAATACCGCAAAGACAATGTACGCAATCGTCGGCAGTATGTGCCGTGTACACCCGTAACATTGTGGCTTAGACTTGGCTCCTCTGGCGGTTTTAAATTAAAACTTCACTATTCAATTAACTTACTTAAAGTTCATTGAACTGTTTGCAGTATGATCAATATAATTAAGTAACATTAGTTCTTGTTAATTTCACTATAATAACTTTTATAGATAATTCGAATGGATTTTGTAATTTTAGTTTCCACGTCCATTTTCGTGTTATCATATTAATTACGTACATAATTTTAAACTTCGATGCTTTCCTAACATTTAGTTCCGTACCGTTTAAAATACGTTATCCGAAACACAACTAAATAAAAGTTAGTGATCATTTTATTCATGATATTCATTCGTTTTCCGAAATGAACTTCATTCCGATAATCGAATGTTCGTGAATTGTGAACATTCAATAAACGCGTTCGTTCCGTACCGTTGTATAATAGTGATTTTAATGTTGTTCATGAATAAATTTCACGCGCGTTGGCCGTAGTGATGTTTAATGCAATATTGATCATCAGCAATGAGCCGTCTAGACATTCTGGCTGATGAATTAGCGCTTGTGCCGTTTGATCGCACCGACAGATGACAGGTTGGCGTATGAGATTCAGAGAATGTATGGATAAGGCATTGTAGAAATTAAAATTTCCGTTTTAGCATGATTCGGTATTATTATTAGTAGGTTATTAGCGTCACTTGTACCACGTTTGTTAAGGAATCATGGAAGACGATTTTCATCTTCTCCAAAGGCTAGTCGATATTTGTAAAGACTGAAATTTGTCTTGCTTACTATAGCAAGGACTATATTTAGGACAGTTTGATTTGTTTTTATGAGTTTTGTTCAATGGTGACGACGGTTCCGGTTGTTTACGCTTCTCTTGAAGTTTTTTTAATTGTTCAATAATTTCTACCAACTAATATTCCTATCCGAGAATATTAGTATTAAGTTAATAAAATAAACGCTTTTAGACTAAGTTCAACGCGTTTGCGGTTTTATTTATGACTACATTTCGATGAAACATAGCACCTGCAGCGCTAGTTAAATGTTTCTCGCTAAAGCTACTGAAATTATTTCTAATAATTATATACGTCATCTACTCCCAGCGTGTAAGTGACCGGGTATACTCGAATTATAAGTTAATGATCGATATCACTAATCGAATAACCTTTTCTAATAACCTTTGTTTATTTAAGATTCGACTAAAACGTTGATTTTAAATAATTTACTATAAGTTAACAATAATAAGTAACTAGGCATTGCAAAGTTGCCATTGTATTAATGGCTCGCAATTTTCATTCGATCGCAGTATCCGCCATTGGCTTGTTTGTGAATGAGCACATTGAATTAGTTACAAAATTTTGTTAATCATTCGAATGATTAGAATGAATTAGATAATCGAATGATTCGAATAGTATCATTCACAATCCCGCATCGCTAATACCTGCGATTACATATTTATGAACAAAGCAGACCGAGGACGGACAGCAGCGCCTAAGGTTGCGATGTGTCCGGTATCGATCCGGTCCGCTTGTCTAGCGTGACGATTATGTAAAATCTTCCTTATGGGAGAGTTCTATGTGTCTGGAGTGGACAATTTATGGCTGGCGAGGTATGGTAAGGTTAGTATATAATAACATTCATGCCTATGGTGTATACATTCATATCCATCCTACATAATGTTTGCGCGAGTAACCTGCGTTCGATCTCCGGTGCCGGCACCACTAAAATTGTTAATAGCAGGTTTAGGTGCTGTATTTACCACGTGCTTGGCGATGAAGGCAAACATCGTAAGAAAACTCGCATATCTGAGTAATAATAAAAAATAATATTTTGAGCGTATGTGAAGCTCGCCTACCCGCACTGGAACAGCGTGGCGGTCCCTTTTATTAAATTGGCATTTAGAGAAAAGACGAACAATCGATGAAAAAAGTTCGTATATCTTTCTAACTCGACAGAACGCATAATAGTAAAGTTAAATAAGAATTTCTTACCTCTAAAAGTTTATAAATTTGTTAATTAATATTTAAATTCGAGGAAGAGCAGCTTGTATATTCCGCCGACGTCATATCATTGCCACAATGGCTGCACCTCGCCAGTTTTAATATAAATAAACATTTCACGGAACATTAGTCTAAATACACAAAAGCCAGAATACACGGCTCAGTTATAATTAATTCAATATGCAACCCGGGATATGCGCTTGCACCGTATACATGAATATTAAATTGCCTAAGAGATAAAATGCTAATTCGGTGATGCATACATATTTATTCGAGAAGTAAATTAGAGGGCAGATAGCGCCTCGTCTAGATATCGGGTAGAAGTTGGCTGATTTAATCTTCGATTTACATTCTCACTTGAAATGTTTTAATTAAATTACAACGCGATAAGCGCGGGGTCCGTTTTACGTTCATGTTTATGCATCGGTCGATTTTCTAATTAATTTTAATTCAGAATGCTTTCTTCTTTTTTATCTCCATTTCGTTTACTAATCAGTATCACAGATAATAGTAAAGTGGTTAAACTGATTAACAGCCTTTATTATTATTTAGTTTACTCAGTGTACTTTGTGCCAGCGGTGTAAGAAGAAGGAAAGTGCTTAAAATTCTCATAACCCGTCACGGTCTATCTCCTAAAAAGGTAAAAATTGTAACCTATTTTGCTTTAGTGAGTCGTGCCAATTACAAATTTGTAATCCCTGTCTACCCCGGGAGGCGACAGGCTTGATTGCTTACGTATATCTATTTTTTACATTCGATTAGATCCTTTTCCAATTGAAAAGATTAATAGTCTTATAAGATTTAGAGAAGTGAAAATTAGTAAGTTCATTCGCTAGGGAACGATACGTCTAAAGAAAACTAAATAAAATTTGCATAAAAGTTACAATCGGTTATTATGCTATTATGAGTAATCTTTTTTCTTAATTTGCATTACGACAATACACAAGAAAACAATAGCTTTTAGGTAAAATGGATTAGGTTAAATAACACAGTAAAGGTCAATATTCAATATGGAAGTTAATATAAAGTGCAATTTAATTAGAACAGTATTCAAGGCTTCTCTCACCATGTGTGTTATAAATGGGTTAAACTTCTCGGGAACAGGATGGCAGGCTAGTACCTTGACAGTGAAAATGTTTGGGGTCACAGGCGCTTTGACTTCGAGTATCTGTTATGAATGTTGGTTATGTAATAGTGGTAAATGAGAGCTGGTTTCAAAGGGGTATGGAATATATCATGTTTTTACCTATATTATACTGGTTAAGAACATCACGTAAATTTTCGAAATAAGCATTCATCTATGTGCGACAGTGTAACCCTTCATGTCATAACAATAGAATTTTTAATTGTGATCAACACGCCACGAATTAGTGAGACTTCATCATTTGTTTAATAACCTTTGTGTGAAAACATTTGTAATGGTTAATACTTAGTTTTCGTTTGACATAGAGTCGTATAGTGTGAAGCGTAGAAAAGTGAGGTGACAATATTATCATATACATATACATGACATTAATATGTAAAGAAACTGAACGATACACACTTGATCGAAAGGTTCATTTTCAAAATTGCGCCAGGTATCCGCCGCGTATCTCAGCCGGTGCGTACAATAACCGGTCACTAATTGTGGAGTGCGTTTAATTATTGTGAATGGTCGTCGGGTAGCTTATGGTATACCTGACATATTGATCCGTACGCATTGTAGAGAAGCATTCGCTCAGATTATATGAACTTAAATTATCATTGTGGCGTAAAGCTAGATGTGAATAGCCGTATAGCCAATGAAGCGCCAATAGCCGAATGGATTAGGCTGCGGACTGCGAAACATGACCTCGTAAGTTCGAGCCCGCCGTTCGACTTCGACTTGTCGTGAACCACTACATACAAGCTGTAAGCTTAGTTGGAGGGTTAACAGGAATATTAGTAATGTTACTTAATAAATAGCATTGCTAGTATACTTATAAATATAAAAAAAATAGAACGTTTATTGAGAATTTTGATTACATTAATTGGTTCCTTGATTTTAACTACGGTCGAACCCGATGTTTCTGTGTCTCTAATATCATTAGAGTACTTATTTGTTTCTCCATGACTTTTGATAAATTTTGCGAAACTCCCTGTTTACGCAGGCACTAAATGCACACACTTTATTACACTTACGTGGAAGACTTTAGTACTCAAAAAAATTTATAAGCTTTCACGACTAAAATACCTAATACAGGGATGATCAGAGGTCTAAACATATTTAGTCTTTTCAACAGTTTTTTCACTGGAGTTTATTTCGGACTGGACAGGTGGTGAGCGTATCTTAGCATTCAAGCCAACGAAATCAGTTATGGAAATCTCATTGGTACGTGCTGATTCGGAGGCAAATACCCTAAACACTCGGCCACTGTGGCCAGGAATTTACTAACGAGGAAAGTCAACATCACTATTAAGTATATGAATCCAAAGAGTGCAGGGAGACATTGTATTTAAACGATAAAATTTAACATATAGTTCAATACGTTTAAACATTTTTTAAGAAACGTCAGTCAAAGTAATTTATGGATTCAAAAAGTAAAAAAAATAAAAGAGCTATTATACTCTGGATATTCCACGCATAAGGGCATAACAAACGGAGACTGCGCAGGTTTAAGGTCAATTTCCATAGAAAGGGCGGCGGGTCGGTGAGCAGTCCGGATGCAAAATTTTACCCAGCACCTTCTCCTTCTGAGCTCCGAGTCCGATCTCGTTTGGTGGCCTCCCGGCCAGCAACGGGGAATGCGTCAGGCATTTTCCTCAACGGAAAAAAAAAACCCTAGCACCTTGAATCTTATCGAGCAGTGCGAAAAGCTCGAGCGTTGCAGCGTCCTGCCATGTTTATTAGTAATTATACACGCGAGTTACCTCGAGGAATGTATAGTAAGTGTAGTCTTTGATATTCTACACAACCAACAGCTGGAAACAGCGCGGCGCCGCGCGTCGCCAATAGTACATGGAAACCTGCTCATTAGGCCGCTGCGCGCCGCTGCTCTTCCAGTGGTAACGGTCCTACGTTGCCATGTTACAAGGTCTCCGCGATGCCTTAGCCGAGTAAAGGCTTCTTTTTAATATTTTATCCTCTACAAAATTTTACTGCAAACTTACTCTACTTCTGTTCCGGAATCTCCCATATTAATTTGATTAATTTCACATTTGACTTACACAATAACGATGTGTGACGTTCTCATATGCTTGGAGAATGGTTAACCTAATCACTGAGTAAACGATTATTAACGTATCCGAACATATTGCTAAGCATAACCTCTTCCTTCTTTTCCAATTTATTTTAGTTCACTGCTGAATACTGTAAATACTATTAGTATACATTTATTGGAGGTGTTCTCACCACGCTGGGCGTGACGAATTTTCCACCATCAGTCGGTCGCCAGAGCATCATTTGTCAGCAAGTGCAGGTGAGCTTGGCTTTTGGATAAAAAGGTGTTATTATCCTCTTTACAACCAACTAAGTATAATCTCAAGCAAGTGTAAACTTAGCAAAGTTTACATTTATGCCGAGCTTAAAGATTAGCATTATGAGATAGTAGCCGGTGTGAGCGAAACTACCTTTTATTAAATTTAATAAACTGTTTAAATTGATAAATTAGTTCGTGTTAAAATGTTTAGTAAGACCGAAATAGTTTGAGAAATAACGTTCAAAAATAAGTTAAAACTATTTAACGTATTATCGAATTCCATATCGATACTTGAAAATACATTCCTAGTGTTTTTTTTCTTATCGAACACAGGTGTGATTTAACATAGCTACGGTATAGGAGCCAACTAAGCCAGGGTCGATACCTTGTAATAAACGACCAAATACCGAGAAGCACCTGCTTATTGTATGAATGGTGGTATTGAACTTGCGAGAGCGGAAATGTACCGTAGTTCGCACGACGTCCAGTGGCATGGAGAAAGAAATTTATTTTTCGTTTAATTTTAAACCTTTTAACCGTTGCAATAAGATAGAATCGTTAAATTTTCTAATAAACTAACGTTGGAATCGTTGCCGCCTTCCGATGCCGTTTCTGCTAACGAGTTGGCCAATTTAACGGACGTATTTAACAGTCTTGTTTAATATCTCTACAGTAAATAGAAAACGCAAGCAATTGTAAAATGTTCAAATACATCAGCGAATCCGTTTAGATTTATATTTATTTATTTCTTAAGTAATAAAAGTAAATCCAGGTACTGAAGTTGATAAAATAAAGTGTACTACTTTTTTAAAAACCTTTGCGTACGGAATTCTTTTATAAAATTACCTAATCACAGAAATAGTCGAGTGTTATTAACAAAAGATCTTATTATAAATATACATTTTTGGTGAGATTGTATTCTGCTAAAATCCTTACTCGTATAAAAAAGTAAAGGAATGAATCAACATGAAATTATCTTTGACTTATAATTTTCTTGTTTAAAAAAATCTTTAGCGCAAGCCTTTTTGCGTTATGAAAAACTTTAATGAATTCAACGTAAAAGCAAGCATTTCCGCACCTGTACTGGGTGCTGTTTTTAAACGAATTTACCGCCTCTTTGTTAGCGAGCTACGTGTCTGTTAATTCGTTTACTCTTTGCGAAGAGGGCACTAATGGGAGGGCTTTTCTCGCAATTAGCCACAATTAAGATACTTCGTGAAGAGGCGCCTTTGGGATTCACTTCTGGTATCGATTCGCGCGAATAATGAATCGATTGCAAATTGCCCACAGTCAAATGATAGGATTGTTTTACTAAGATTTTATTTACTAAATTAATTACTTCATTGGTTATTAGATACGAAGTGAAATTTGATAAGAATTTTCTTTTTAATTAAATGTTATTCCATTGTTCTGTTTAGATAAACACTGTTTGTAAATTGGCCAAATATTGAAACTTGAAAATCAGGTTACAATTATAGCTTTATATGTCATAAATTTTGAATCGAAATCTTGTTAGAAGTGCCACAGCTTAGCAACGCCATGTGGCTAAATGTTTTTCATTCTGGAGACTTTTGATAAACACGAGTGAATTAAAACAAAGTTTCAGAGATACAATAGTCTTCAAAGAATTTATGAATCTTCAAACCCTTATTTTCTCACCGTAAGGAGTGGATATTTTCTTGAAATTTAAATGATAGTCTCAGTACCTTCGAGGTACAGCCTATTCGATAAAAAAGGATCATTAAGATCGATTCACAATCAGCGAAGATATCGAGTAACATACGCGAAATACAAAAAGGTACAGCCATCTTTTTTGGTAGTCGCTTCGGAATTATAGCAAAATATGTGTTGCCGTATAGTTGTCGTAAAATTATTGAGGTTTTACCAGGAGAATGTGGCCGTTCTTGTGTGCCGAAGCTACGGCTGACATTCGAACCCAGGACCCACATCTCAGCAGTCAGGCACGTTACCAATAAGCCACGCCGTCGTCAATCCATAACGAGTATGTCAGATCTTAAATGCCCTCGCATGTGACGGCCGACAATCCACCAGCTAAGCTGACCATAAGACTTTCTGGCTCAACCCTTAGCAAATTACGGACGAAAATTACGACACCCACAGATCGATGGGTCATCGGGTAACCTTATTGTTTAAATCACACGGCAAGGATTTAGGATTTCGATGCGGACTTGTATTGGGTATAAAACATGACGTTAGGCGTATTTATATTATTTTTACGCTTTCCTTACTGATTGTTTCGTCAATATGCTAGTTACGCGCCTTGGCTTCGGTGAGGTGTTTAGTTTATTAGGTCATCTTCTTTATTAAAAGTTCTCTCTGTCCACTTTAATTAAAACAATGTTTTCCTCGATAACCGATATAACGTAGATTTTTTTTTCTAAGTAGCATAATATAGTTCCCCGTGAAAAAAGTAAAGTTACAGCATGTAAGTTCTCATTACTGGGCAAAGGCCTCATTCTCAAATATTTAAGAGGGTTTTGGAGTAGGGAAAGGAACCGTTACGCTGCTCCAATTCGGGTTGACAGGCTTCACATATCCGCGAAATATTACTTTTTTATTATCTCTCAAACATGCATGGTTTCCTCACGATGTATTGATTCGCCGTCGAGCATTTGGTAAATACAGCACTTAAAATTGCTATTAACAATTTTTTTGGTGCCGGCACCGGGAATCGAACCCAGGACACTCGCGCTCTGTGAAAACTAAAGTGAGCGCCCTGGCCTCTAGGCTACCACGGCTGTGTTCGTCTTGTGCTTTTGTGTAAATCATATTAAGAAAAATTAGCTAATAGTACTCATCCGACAATGAAGTATCATCCTACGCTGCACCAGGATACATAACCGGCGCAGCCTTTATCAGAGTGTTACATTAAGCTTCCTTGTCGTGCTATCTACATCCCTAGCCGATCGATAAAGCCAAGTTATTATAATTATAGTCGATAAAATCGACATGCACTGTACCGCTCTATCGCTATTGCGGCACGTTATCGATAACACGGACTGGGTGGCCGGACCACCCGAGTGGGGCGAACCAATGTTCCATTTTAAAGATCACTTAAACGGCAGATGACGTGTTAGTTTGGAACAATAGGCTCGTTTTTGATTGAGACATATTATTGTACAAGTGAATATAGACTCTTCTTTTATGGTCGATGAAAATAAAATTAGAGACTTATCTGAAACTAAACAATAATAGGTAATGATGATGTCTTGAATATGTGAGTTTTTCATACTATTTCAATATCAATTTTTTTAACGTGTTGATACAATAGAAATTATATTGTCTAAAACTTGTCATTTAAAAAATCCGTTCTATGGTCTGGCATATTCTGGGAATTCCGCCACCTATCAAACGTGATGAGCTTTTTAAGTAAAATTTTTATAAGTTTTAGATAATAATCTAAAAATAATATTAAAATTTTATATCTTGAAATTGTAGTTACAAAAATTTTGCATAAAAATGACAAATCTAGAGAATACCTGGGGAGTTCTTCCGCTGTTTCTTCTCCG